>OY982925.1:12500-637500 GCA_963891755.1 Pyrrhia umbra
CCAGAACCCCCCTTATTATAATACTACTTGACAAATTGGCTTTTTACACCATTATACGGCATTAAAATATTTAATTACTGGCACTTTACACCAGTCAAGTCTTTTTAATAATAATTGAATCACCACTGGCTTTTTACACCAGACAATCTATTAAAATTATAATATTATCCCCCACTGCACTTTTACCGTCCTAATATTTAATACCAATTCTGCATATCTACACTAAATTCTACACATATCAACGTTAAAATCCTACTAAAAATTTTAAATTCAATTATCTAACCTATTCTATTTTATCAATTATAATAACTTAAACTAAAATAAATTCTGTCATACTTACCTTATTGCTAATAACCAAATTCCACGATGTTTGGATATAGGACTCCGGCTAAATCGGCCAGACCCGTCTACCCGATACAACGGTCACCTCTGGAGGACCCTGGGATGGAGGTGCGGACCGAGAGTGTGACTGCAGTCGGGCGCGGCATTGTGGAGCGGGAGGCGGTAAGGTCTGGAGCCCCAGAGCGATCCCCAACCACTCCCAGGAGCCGTGCGCCGACCTCAGTAAACACCAGACCAAAGAAAAAGAAAGCTGCTCCTTCCGCCTTCCTACCAGAGGTCAGAGATACCTCCCCTCCAGTTTCCACCTCCGGAGCCGTCTCAACGCAATCCTGCGTCTTCGCATCTGAACATGGCGCGGCCGGCGCTGTCGGTGGTATCCTCGAAACCGAGGGCACCACCGGCATCGCCGCGATCAGCCTTGGTGGGACGCGTGACAAACTTGTGGTGGAGAAACTTGCAGCGAGGGCCAAGGCGGCCTACGAGGACTCCGACGAAGCTATGAAGAAGTCTGGTAACATCAAGAGAGAAATTAAGGAAACTGTAAATAAGAACCTACAGGAAATGTACCAGATCGTCGAAGTCCTCGTATCCCTCATAGCGAGTTCCCCCAACCCGACAGGTGATACAGAGGAGGGGAACCACGGGGTTACGATAGGAGACGTGCTGGAGGAGGTGAGGGAAAACGGGAGGCGGGTAGCAGAGTGCGCGCTCTTTACACGCGCACTCTCCGACCAACTTAAAACGGTTACGCCTCCGGTCCCCCCTCCAACTTCCCCACATCACCACCAGCAACTCACGTATGCTGGAGTCGCGGCCACCCGGCGACAAGCACTGCCTCGGCCACTGCATTCCATCATAGTGAGTTCAGAGGATGAGATGGACACCAGTGGCCAGGTAGTGGAAAAAATAAGGACTGCCGTAAATGCGAGAGAGACGGGGATACGTGTGGACAGGCTGCGAAAGGCCAAAGATCAGAAGGTGGTGATCGGGTGCCAAACTCGTGAGGAGTTGGAGCGGTTGAGAGAGAGGCTGGGGGGTTCCGGGACTGAGCTGAGGATCCAGGAAGCAGTGAACAGGGACCCCCTGGTGATGTTGGCGAACGTGCTGACGTACAACACGGACGACGACATCACCAGGTCGATCCTCAACCAGAATGCGCACCTCCTGGACGGACTGAAGGCGGAGCAGGTGAAGGTCGCTGTAAAATACCGGAGGCGAGCACGAAACCCTCACGAATGTCACGTCGTGCTGCAAGTGTCCCCCCCGGTGTGGCAGAAACTAACCGAGGCTGGCCGAGTGCACGTGGACCTGCAAAGGGTCAGGGTATTCGACCAGTCTCCCCTTGTGCAGTGTTCTCGATGCCTCGGATTCGGCCACGGCCGGAAGCAGTGCACCGGGAAAGAGGACCTGTGCTCGCACTGCGGCGGCCATCACCTGCGCGCCGAATGCCCCTCGCATCAGTCTGGAGAGCCCCCCAAATGCTGCAACTGCTCCAAGGCCAAGTACGAGAGCCCCGGCCATAACGCCTTCAGCGAGGAGTGCCCAATACGCAAGCGGTGGGACGCTATAGCGCGATCCACCGTTGCATACTGCTAAGGGCCCCCCCGCGGTCAACGCAGACACGCCACGCCTGGTCCCTGATACACAGAGAAACATATCCCCGGACACTCTCCACCAAACACCGAAGGCGGCGCGTGCGGCGGGTCTCCTTAGCTCGGTTGAGACGTGGGAACTCGCTGTCGAGCTGAACAATCTGGACCGCTGCGGTATAGGTTGCGAAGCTAATTGGAGTAATCTTCATGAGAAAATCGCCCAATTACAAAAAGAGGGAACGCTTGCCTTGCCGCGGTGGACCAAAAAACTCGTCAGCATGAAGAAAGTCCCCGTTGCCGGGAGGGGGAGAAACCGCCGTGCTGCGCCGTCTCGTGGAGTCGCCGCGGTCAAAAAGTGCCTGAAACGTACTTCCCGTAAGACCATGCCTGCCACAGAGGATACACATACAAAGAACAGCCGGACTGAGTAATGGAGGACATGCTGAGCATGACCCCCCCATTCACCTTGCAGGAACTGTCAACCTCTGTGATAGGACTCAGCCCTGGGAAGGCCCCGAAAATGGGAGGGTTTGACTACGGACTCCACGAGAAAGGGGGCAATATTAGAAACATAGACCAAAACTGGCTATAAACATAGATGACAAAATACTGATACATAGATTACCAATCATACAATATAATAAAATATATATAATAAAAATATAGTAGGTCCGATAAAATAAATAAATATAGATATTACAACATATAGTATGTATAATATAATAAAATAATATAGTATTACAAAATAATGATATATATATGTATATAGTATATAATGTACAGTAAATTATAATATAAAGCAGGAAATTCAGAAAGGTCGAAAGACAAGTGAAAGGCTGCAGGAAAGTATATTTAAATATATGACCCCTGCAGAAGGAAGATGAAACGGAAATGCATAAACTTATAATTATATATTAATAAATATAATGTATATATATAAAAGTATAATATAAGTATTAAATTATATATGTATAAAATAAAAAGTATGATATAACATATTGACATTAAAGGCAGATCACAAATAAATACCGAAATACACATTATGTCTATAGGACATAAACAAACTACACGTATAGTGAAATAGAGGATAGATAGCAGATATTGGCTCTGATCATCATGTCAGAGGAGAAGTGCATTCAACACAAAAAAAAAAAAAAAAAAAAAAAAAAAAAACCTAACCTAACCTAACCTAACCTAACCTAACCTAACCTAACCTAACCTAACCTAACCTAACCTAACCTAACCTAACCTAACCTAACCTAACCTAACCTAACCTAACCTAACCTAACCTAACCTAACCTAACCTAACCTAACCTAACCTAACCTAACCTAACCTAACCTAACCTAACCTAACCTAACCTAACCTAACCTAACCTAACCTAACCTAACCTAACCTAACCTAACCTAACCTAACCTAACCTAACCTAACCTAACCTAACCTAACCTAACCTAACCTAACCTAATTTTTTTTTTTTTTTTTTTTTTTTTTTTTTTTTTTTTTTTTTTACGTGGGGAAATCCTCATGGACGAACCCGGCCCAATGGGGCGGCCGGGAACAGTGCCGGACTCTTACCGGCTAAAACCACCACGGTGTTCCTTTCTTGAAACCCAGTGCCGGGGGTACGGGTATCGCTCGCGCATTCGTCCGCGCCCCCGGGAGGTATTGGCCCGCCAGATGGAAAAGGCGGGCCCCGTCACCCACTGCGGCCGTCACCCAGCGGCCGCAGGAAATCCGTCATATGTGAGGCGCGCGCGGAACACTACGCCGCCGCCTCGAGGCCTGTGTCTGGTCGGGCGACAGATGCCCCTGCTCTGTCGCCCGCAGGCCGCGCCCTACGGTGGCCGGAGATCGTCCGCCACCCTGCGACGCCCCGTTCGTCTGCTGCGGGCCGGGAGAGAGGTGACAGCTTCTCTCTCCCTTTCCGCCGCCTCCTTTGCAGACATGACGTCCTCGCAAAAGGAGGCGACGGCAGCCCACCCGCTCTCGCTCGCGACCATAGTTGACACGACGGCCGGAAGCGAGAGATGGCCCGCAGCAAAGACTGCCGCGACCAAGTCACGGCGCTGCACCGCCCAAGCTGGGCACTCCTCCAACGTGTGCCGCGCCGTATCGTCGCGGCAGTTGTCACAGTGGTGACATTGGGGCGTCGGCTCCCGGCCTATGCGACACAGGTACTTCCCGAAACACCCGTGTCCGGTAAGCACCTGCGTCAGCCGGAAGCTGAGGGCGCCGTGGCGTCTCTCCAGCCACTCCCTCATCACGGGCCTTACCGCCGCCACTGCGGCGTGCCCGGCCGTGGGTCGCGCAAGACGTTGCTCCCACTCCGCCACCAGGACCTGGCGGAGCTCTGCCCTGCGTGCCTCAACCTCTCGAGGCACCAGGCGCTCGCCCCGCCCTATCGCTTCCGCGCGCCACCTATATAGTGACGCGAGGACCCTCGCGTCTAGGTCCCAGGGCGGGGATCCGGCAAGGAGGCTCGCCGCCTCGAAGGAGATCGTACGGTACCCCCTTATGACCCTGACGGCCATCGCTCGCTGTGGTCTTCTTAGCGTTGCGATGTTGCGCGCCGTCAGGGCGTCCGCCCACACTGGCGCGGCGTACAGCGCCATGGACCGTACGACCCCCGTGTAGAGCCTCCTGGTGGTGGTATTTGGTCCCCCCAAGTTGGGCAGCAAGCGCGAGAGCGCAGAAGCGGCGCCCAACAAACGGGGGGCGAGCCGCTGGAAGTGCGGCCCGAAGTCCCACCGACTGTCGAGGACGAGTCCTAAGTACTTCATCGTCGACTCGACAGCGATGGAGACTCCTCCCACCACGATGGTGGACCCCGGAGGTGGCTTCATCCTCGGCCCGTGGAAACAAATGGCCTCGGATTTGTGCAAGGCCACCTCGAGGCCCAACCGCCGGATCCTTCCCACGACGTGCGCGACCCCGGCTGTCGCCCTGATGGTCGCCTGCCGGTACGACTTCCCACGCGCTGTCACTAGCGTGTCGTCGGCGTAACAAGTGACGCCGACGCCGTGGAGAAGCGCACCGCGCAGAGCCCAGTCGTAGCCGATGTTCCACAGGAGTGGACCCAACACCGACCCCTGCGGAACACCGCACGACGTCTCTCGCCGACCCCAACCTTCTCGACCCGGGTAAACGACACTTCGCTCCGACAAATAGGCCCCGACAATGCGGCGGAGGTAGCTGGGCACCCCGTGGTAGCGGAGTGCCTCCCTGATGGTATTCCAGGGCAAGGTGTTGAACGCGTTGGCGATGTCGAGCGACACCGCCAAGACCACCTCACCCCGGGCGACTGCTTCCTCCGCCAGGACCCTTACGCGCATGATCGCATCCACTGTGGAGCGCCCCTGGCGGAAACCAAATTGGTTGTCCGCCAAGTCCGGCCCCTCCCTAGACATGTGCTGGACAAGGCGGTCGGCGATGATCCGCTCGAAGATCTTACACACCTCGTCCAGCAACACGATGGGCCGGTAGGCAGATGGCGAGTCTGCGGGGCGCCCCTCCTTCCTGAGCAGGACCAGCTTTCCGGTCTTCCACCGGCTTGGAAACTGGCCCCGCTCCAGGCATGCGCTTAAGAGCCCCGCTAGTCGGGGCCCGAGAGCCCTCATGGCCAGGACCCACGCACGGCCTGGAATGCCGTCGGGCCCTGGGGCGGTGTTCTTGATGCGAGCCACCGCCACTCTCATCTCCACCCGGGTCACTTCGGGCACTTCGTCGTCGTCGTCTTCCGCGTCGGGCACGTTGCGAGGCGGAACCATGGCCGGCGGTGTATGCTCCGGCCTCGTGGGAAATAGAGCGCCCACCACATCCTCCAGCAGCTGCGGCTGAAGACTCCGGGACAGTGGGGGGGCCCAAGGGCGAAGCTTGCCCCTCACCATGCGGTAGGGGCGCCCCCACGGATCTCGCTCCAGAGTCTCCAGCAGCTCCTTCCGGGCCGCGGTTTTGGCCCGCACGATGGCTAGCTGGAGGGCGCTCTTCGCCTCCACGTAGTTGGCGTATAGTTCCGCCTCTGTGGCCGCCGCTGACGGAGAGCGGCGGCGTCTTCTTCGGTACCGAGCGTACCGGCGTCGCACCTCCACGCACTCCCTGCGCAGCTGCGCAATCGTTTGCGACCACCAGTACACTCGGCGCCTGGATGGTAGCGGCTGGACCCGGGGCATGGCAGCATCGCAGACCTGCTGCATGCTCTCCCGGAACCACTCTGCCTCCTCGTCAATGTTGACAGGCCTGTCGGGGAAGTCCAACCAGGCCTGCACGATAGAGGCCTCCAGGAGAGCCTCCCTATCCAGCCGCTTGAGTGCCCAACGCGGGCCATCTCCAACGCCCACCGGGGCCGCTTGGACCGGCCCGACCGAGGTCTGGGCGGAGACGCTGAACCGAATGTACCTGTGATCGGACAGCGTCTCCACCTCCTCCACTACGTGCCAGCCCTGAACGCGGCGCGCGAGAGCGGGGCTCGCAAACGAAAGGTCCACTATTGACCCGCCCCGCTGTCGCACGCACGTCTGCACGCTGCCCCGGTTCAGGAGAAGCAGGCCCTGCTCGACCGCCCACTCCTCCACTAACTCGCCCCGCGCATTGGTAGTCGGGGAACCCCAAGCCGCAGACTTGGCGTTGAAGTCCCCCAAGACGAGGACGGGACGAGGACGACGACGACTGACTTCTGTGCCCAAATCAGAAATTACTCCTTCGAGGTCGGCGAGAGATAGGCTGGGGGCGAAATACACCCCCGCGACCACCAAATCACCCCACACTGCCGCGACATAGCCCCGCCCCCGGGTGACGGCCTCGAGGGGAGGGGTGTCTGCGGCAGACCTGACTATTAGCGCCACCGAGCCGTTGGTGTCGCTCACCCAGTCATCCCTGGGTGGCACGAAGTACGGCTCGGCGACGACTGCCACATCGATGGACCACTGCGCCATGCTTTGGAGCAAAAGATCCTGAGCTCTGGCGCAGTGGTTTATGTTCGCTTGGAGGAGACGGTGATGGTGTGGGGCCATTATTGAGTGTCCATGGCCGTTGTCTCCTCCACAGCCCTCGGCGGTTCTGCTGCCGCAGCCGGTGGGTGAACCGGCTGAGAGGTGCTGGTTCCTTCCTGTCTTAAGTCCTGGGATGCAGCCGGTGGATGAGCCGGCTGTGTCTTGGCCTTTGGCTTCGTTTTGGTGGGCCTGGCGCAGGCCTTGGCCCCTGTCCGGTGATCGGCTGGCTTGCCAGACGCCGCACAAAGTACGCAGTGCGGCGCGGCCGTGCAAGAGCCAGCCTTAACCTAACCTAACCTAACCTAACCTAACCTAACCTTTTTTTTTTTTTTTTTTTTTTTTGTTTTCGCTGGGAAAAAATGCGTTACGCATACCCCCCATCCAGGGGAATGGGGGGGTATGTGGGACTCCCCGGGCAAGCCCGGTATACCCACTAAAACAACCCAGCGGGATTCCCGCATCGTCTGAAAGGAGAGGGACTGGGAAACCGGCGTAGCCTTTACGTCCAGTCCCCCTCGACGAATGCCCGCCCTACGCGGCGGGCCCCTCACGTCCTCCCCATGGGGGGAGGGTCGGGAATATCCAACGGAGGCGGTGTGGAGTGCAATGCGGGCGGAGGCGCCCCCGCACCTGTCGCCCGCCCATCACCACCTTGAGGAGGGAGAGGATCTCCGTCCTCCTCTTTGCGCGGCGGCCACGTATCCGAGCCCCCTCTCTAAGAGCGAGAGGGGAGGGGAGTCCGTGGGAGGCCGCGACATCCGCGGGGGTGCGATGTTCAGTCGGACATCGCACTCCCCTGACCCGCAGCCGCCGAGGTTCCCGCCACGGGAACTGCGGCGCGAGAGACACAAGAAGCGGGCCCAACCGGCGCCCGCGCTTTGCCCTTCTTGGGGGAAGGATTGCAGTTCCTCCCCGTCATGACATGGCCCGCCGGGCGGCCGCTGGCAGCGCACACAGCGCAGTGTGGCGTGGCGGCCGTGCAGGAGGCGGCTTTGTGGCCGTCCTTGCCGCAGCGGTAACAGACGTCTGTCCTGTCTGTGGTGGACGGACAGAGGGCTCGGGTGTGGCCAATGCCGAAGCACCTGTAGCAGCGCAGAGGCGCGGCCACAAGTGCCCGGACTGCACCCGAGCTGAAGCCCACAAGGAGCCGCCCTTTCGCAAGGACGGCTTTGGCGGCGGCGACCGGGCACTCGAGCCGCATGGTGCCCATGCCGCCGCGGCCGGGTCTGATGTCCCGGCCTTGCACCGCTGCGACGCTGCAGCCCCCAATGGCCGCGACTGCCGCGACGACCTCTTCCTTGGTGACCGAGTCGTCGAGGTCGGTCACCTCCAAGGCCGCCGTCTTGACCGGCCGGGCCACCCTCGCCGAGTCCGCGATGGACTCTCTTAGCTTCGCCGCGAAGAGGTCCGCGTTGGCGCTGCCTTCCGCCCCCGGGAACTCGAAGATTCGAGCCCCGGTTTGAGTCTGTCGGCATGAGACTCTGCCGATCCCCAGCTGGACGGGGTCGGCGTTGGCACGCGCCCGCATCAAAACAGACAAATAAGTCTCCCCCCGCTCCGCAGCCTCCGCGGTGAGCGTCACGACGACGGCCGCGGTCTTTGGGGGAACGAGCTTTCCCCCTCTCTTCTTCTCCTTCCCCTTAACCGCTCCAGTCTTCGGCTGACCGGGAGTCGCGGTGGTGGGGGCAGCAGGCGCGGCTGGTGCCGACTTCTTTCCCTTCCCCTTCCCCTTTCCAACCGTCTGCGGCTGGCTGGAAGGTGCGGCGGTGGGGACAGGGGTGGGAGGGCTGCAGGTCTTCTTGCCTTTCCCTTTTCCTTTCCTGACCACTTCGGTCCAGCTCACCTGGCAGGGCGGAGTGGCGGAAGGCAGGGGGGCGTCCCCCCTTTGCGAGGAGGGACCCGGCTCGCTTTGCCTCTTGTCCGCTGCGAGCGGAGGCCGAAGGCGCTTCTCCGGCAGGAGCCGGTCCTCTATGCCCGCTAGGCAGGCTCTGGTAAAGGCCCGCTCCTCCATCACAACCTTCCGGACGACATCCTCAAGGTTGGAGGGCGGGGCCTCTGCCGCAGGCGACGGCGCGGCCTGGCTAGGCCGGGCGGTGGCATCAGCCAGCTTCTGATGCAGTTGGCTGACCTCCTGCTGCAGGCGATCGACCTTCGCCTGCAGTTGCCGTGTTTCTTCGGTCGCTGTCCTCGACACCAGCTCCTCGATGATGCCGCGCATGCTCGCGGCGCGGCATTTAAGGGCCTTTTGAATAGTGCCCTTCAGGTTGGAGGATTTTGAGGCGACCTCCACAATCTCCTCTTCATCCTCTTCCGCCATCCGTGCCAGCTCGGCCACGGAGTGGTCGGCATACAGCACGCGGGACGCGCCGTACCCGGACTTGACCCGGGCCGTACGCGCCCGCTGCTCCTTCGCGGCGACCCGCTCCTCAAGCTCCTTCTGGAGCATCTCCTTCCGAGCCAGATCAAGCTGGCGTTGGGCATCTGCAAGGCCCACGTCGTGGGTGGTCGACGCAATCGCGGGCTTCTTCTTCACCGAACCCACTGATGAGCCCGAAGACCCCTGAACCCTCAAGTAGGCGCGCTTGCGCGACATCGGCCTGGACTCGCCCGCGTCAGACCCGAGTGAGCTGAGATCGTCGTCGGAGAACTCCGACAGCCCAATCTCCCCCTCAAAGAAGCTCGCCGCAGACGGCGCGCGGCTTGCTTCGGACGCCGAAGCGTCGGTTTGGCCCTGAAAAGGGCCTTTGGGTTGGCCCTGAGAAGGGCCTTTTGGTTGGCCCTGAAAAGGGCCTTTTGGTTGGCCCTGAGAAGGGCCTTTTTTCGGCTTACGGAAACGCCCTCGGGCGTCCCGCGGAGTTTGAGACATAGTCTCCCGATCAGTCGTAGCACGCAAGTCACAAATAAGACGCTACGATGCACAGCACACTTTGGCCGAGCCCAGCCTGCCACTCCGTTACGGTGGTCAGGACTGGGTCGTTACCAGGGGACACGACGTGGACGTATGTGCTGTGGGGGGTCCCCCAACCTCTAACCAACCAACTAACCTAACCTAACCTAACCTAACCTAACCTAACCTAACCTAACCTAACCTTTTTTTTTTTTTTTTTTTTTTTTTACGTGGGGAAATCCTCATGGACGAACCCGGCCCAATGGGGCGGCCGGGAACAGTGCCGGACTCTTACCGGCTAAAACCACCACGGTGTTCCTTTCTCGAAACCCAGTGCCGGGGGTACGGGTATCGCTCGCGCATTCGTCCGCGCCCCCGGCAGGTATTGGCCCGCCAGATGGAAAAGGCGGGCCCCGTCACCCACTGCGGCCGTCACCCAGCGGCCGCAGGAAATCCGTCATTTGTGAGGCGCGCGCGGAACACTACGCCGCCGCCTCGAGGCCTGTGTCTGGTCGGGCGACAGATGCCCCTGCTCTGTCGCCCGCAGGCCGCGCCCTACGGTGGCCGGAGATCATCCGCCACCCTGCGACGCCCCGTTCGTCTGCTGCGGGCCGGGAGAGAGGTGACAGCTTCTCTCTCCCTTTCCGCCGCCTCCTTTGCAGACATGACGTCCTCGCAAAAGGAGGCGACGGCAGCCCACCCGCTCTCGCTCCCGACCATAGTTGACACGACGGCCGGAAGCGAGAGATGGCCCGCAGCAAAGACCGCCGCGACCAAGTCACGGCGCTGCACCGCCCAAGCTGGGCACTCCTCCAACGTGTGCCGCGCCGTATCGTCGCGGCAGTTGTCACAGTGGTGACACTGGGGCGTCGGCTCCCGGCCTATGCGACACAGGTACTTCCCGAAACACCCATGTCCGGTAAGCACCTGCGTCAGCCGGAAGCTGAGGGCGCCGTGGCGTCTCCCCAGCCACTCCCTCATCACGGGCCTTACCGCCGCCACTGCGGCGTGCCCTGCCGTGGGTCGCGCAAGCCGCAGCTCCCACTCCGCCACCAGGACTTGGCGGAGCTCTGCCCTGCGTGCCTCAACCTCTCGAGGCACCAGGCGCTCGCCCCGCCCTAACGCTTCCGCGCGCCACCGATATAGTGACGCGAGGACCCTCGCGTCTAGGTCCCAGGGCGGGGATCCGGCTAGGAGGCTCGCCGCCTCGAAGGAGATCGTACGGTACCCCCTTATGACCCTGACGGCCATCGCACGCTGTGGTCTTCGTAGCGTTGCGATGTTGCGCGCCGTCAGGGCGTCCGCCCACACTGGCGCGGCGTACAGCGCCATGGACCGTACGACCCCCGTGTAGAGCCTCCTGGTGGTGGTGTTTGGTCCCCCCAAGTTGGGCAGCAAGCGCGAGAGCGCAGAAGCGGCGCCCAACAAACGGGGGGCGAGCCGCTGGAAATGCGGCCCGAAGTCCCACCGACTGTCGAGGACGAGTCCTAAGTACTTCATCGTCGACTCGACAGCGATGGAGACTCCTCCCACCACGATGGTGGACCCCGGAGGTGGCTTCATCCTCGGCCCGTGGAAACAAATGGCCTCGGATTTGTGCAAGGCCACCTCGAGGCCCAACCGCCGGATCCTTCCCACGACGTGCGCGACCCCGGCTGTCGCCCTGATGGTCGCCTGCCGGTACGACTTCCCACGCGCTGTCACTAGCGTGTCGTCGGCGTAGCAAGTGACGCCGACGCCGTGGAGAAGCGCACCGCGCAGAGCCCAGTCGTAGCCGATGTTCCACAGGAGTGGACCCAACACCGACCCCTGCGGAACACCGCACGACGTCTCTCGCCGACCCCAACCTTCTCGACCCGGGTAAACAACACTTCTCTCCGACAAATAGGCCCCGACAATGCGGCGGAGGTAGCTGGGCACCCCGTGGTAGCGGAGTGCCTCCCTGATGGTATTCCAGGGCAAGGTGTTGAAAGCGTTGGCGATGTCGAGCGACACCGCCAAGACCACCTCACCCCGGGCGACTGCTTCCTCCGCCAGGACCCTTACGCGCATGATCGCATCCACTGTGGAGCGCCCCTGGCGGAAACCAAATTGGTTGTCCGCCAAGTCCGGCCCCTCCCTAGACATGTGCTGGACGAGGCGGTCGGCGATGATCCGCTCGAAGATCTTACACACCTCGTAACCTAACCTAACCTAACCTAACCTAACCTAACCTAACCTTTTTTTTTTTTTTTTTTTTTTTTCGGGGGGAAATCCTCATGGACGAACCCGGCCTGGGGAGGCCGGGAACAGTGCCGGACTCTTACCGGCTAAAACCACCCCGGTGTCGCTTCTCGCACGTGGGCGCGGGGCCGCGGGAATCCTGATTCGTCCGCAGCCCCGCACTGGTGCCGGCCCGTCCTGCCGGGCCTCGTCTCCTGCACGGGGTAGTGAGGTGTCCTACCCCGTGCATCGCCTCGGGGGCGCGCGTGGACACAGACGCGCGCCGCCGGCTCGGGTCCTATCATGGGGGGCGGGGACTTCCCCAAGTCCGTCGCCCCTGGACCCGTTTATGGGGGGCGGAAGAGGGCGTTGTCAGCCCTCCTCCGGCGCCCGGTGCGCCTGCTGCGGGCGGGGTCGAGAGTGGAAATCTCCCTTTCCCGCTCCGCAGCTTCCTTCTGCGACATCACGTCCTCGCAGAAGGACACCACCGCGTCCCACGACTCTGCGCTGCCGACCATACTCCGAACAACGGCCGGCAGCGACAGATCGCCTCCTACTACCGAGGTGAGGGCACGGCGCTGCTCCTCCCAGGACACACACTCCCGGAGCGTGTGTTGCGCCGTGTCCTCCCCGCAATGGACGCAGTGGTGGCACCGAGCGTCCGACTCCCTGCCTATGCGACACAGGTACCTGCCGAAGCACCCATGCCCCGACAGCACCTGCGTCACCCGAAACGACAGGGAGCCGTGCCTTCTCCCGAGCCATGCGTCGAGCACTGGCCGGATCGCCTCGACGGTAGCGAGGCCGGCGGTAGGGCGCAGAAGCCTGTCCCGCCATTCCGCCACCAAGACCTGACGGAGCTCCGTTCGGCGCAGCGCGATCTGCCGCTGCACCGGTCTGAAGCCCCGTGCCCGCTCTTCCTCGCGCCACCGATACAGTGACGCGAGTACTTTAGCCTCCAGGTCCCAGGGCGGGGATCCGGCCAGAGCGCAAGCCGCCTCGTAGGAAATCGTGCGGTACCCGCGGACGACCCTGACGGCCATCGCCCTCTGCGGCCTTCGCAGAATGGCGATGGTGCAGGCCGTCAGGTCCATCGCCCACACCGGGGCCCCATACAGGGCCATGGACCGCACGATCCCCACGTACAACCGCCTACAGGCGGCGCTCGGGCCCCCCATATTGGGAAGCAGCGTTGAAAAACCTAACCTAACCTAACCTAACCTAACCTAACCTTTTTTTTTTTTTTTTTTTTTTTTTTTTTTTACGTGGGGAAATCCTCATGGACGAACCCGGCCCACTGGGGCGGCCGGGAACAGTGCCGGACTCTTACCGGCTAAAACCACCACGGTGTTCCTTTCTTGAAACCCAGTGCCGGGGGTACGGGTATCGCTCGCGCATTCGTCCGCGCCCCCGGCAGGTATTGGCCCGCCAGATGGAAAAGGCGGGCCCCGTCACCCACTGCGGCCGTCACCCAGCGGCCGCAGGAAATCCGTCATTTGTGAGGCGCGCGCGGAACACTACGCCGCCGCCTCGAGGCCTGTGTCTGGTCGGGCGACAGATGCCCCTGCTCTGTCGCCCGCAGGCCGCGCCCTACGGTGGCCGGAGATCGTCCGCCACCCTGCGACGCCCCGTTCGTCTGCTGCGGGCCGGGAGAGAGGTGACAGCTTCTCTCTCCCTTTCCGCCGCCTCCTTTGCAGACATGACGTCCTCGCAAAAGGAGGCGACGGCAGCCCACCCGCTCTCGCCACCGACCATAGTTGACACGACGGCCGGAAGCGAGAGATGGCCCGCAGCAAAGACTGCCGCGACCAAGTCACGGCGCTGCACCGCCCAAGCTGGGCACTCCTCCAACGTGTGCCGCGCCGTATCGTCGCGGCAGTTGTCACAGTGGTGACATTGGGGCGTCGGCTCCCGGCCTATGCGACACAGGTACTTCCCGAAACACCCATGTCCGGTAAGCACCTGCGTCAGCCGGAAGCTGAGGGCGCCGTGGCGTCTCTCCAGCCACTCCCTCATCACGGGCCTTACCGCCGCCACTGCGGCGTGCCCGGCCGTGGGTCGCGCAAGACGTTGCTCCCACTCCGCCACCAGGACTTGGCGGAGCTCTGCCCTGCGTGCCTCAACCTCTCGAGGCACCAGGCGCTCGCCCCGCCCTAACGCTTCCGCGCGCCACCGATATAGTGACGCGAGGAGTCTCGCGTCTAGGTCCCAGGGCGGGGATCCGGCTAGGAGGCTCGCCGCCTCGAAGGAGATCGTACGGTACCCCCTTATGACCCTGACGGCCATCGCGCGCTGTGGTCTTCGTAGCGTTGCGATGTTGCGCGCCGTCAGGGCGTCCGCCCACACTGGCGCGGCGTACAGCGCCATGGACCGTACGACCCCCGTGTAGAGCCTCCTGGTGGTGGTGTTTGGTCCCCCCAAGTTGGGCAGCAAGCGCGAGAGCGCAGAAGCGGCGCCCAACAAACGGGGGGCGAGCCGCTGGAAATGCGGCCCGAAGTCCCACCGACTGTCGAGGACGAGTCCTAAGTACTTCATCGTCGACTCGACAGCGATGGAGACTCCTCCCACCACGATGGTGGACCCCGGAGGTGGCTTCATCCTCGGCCCGTGGAAACAAATGGCCTCGGATTTGTGCAAGGCCACCTCGAGGCCCAACCGCCGGATCCTTCCCACGACGTGCGCGACCCCGGCTGTCGCCCTGATGGTAGCCTGCCGGTACGACTTCCCACGCGCTGTCACTAGCGTGTCGTCGGCGTAGCAAGTGACGCCGACGCCGTGGAGAAGCGCACCGCGCAGAGCCCAGTCGTAGCCGATGTTCCACAGGAGTGGACCCAACACCGACCCCTGCGGAACACCGCACGACGTCTCTCGCCGACCCCAACCTTCTCGACCCGGGTATACAACACTTCGTTCCGACAAATAGGCCCCGACAATGCGGCGGAGGTAGCTGGGCACCCCGTGGTAGCGGAGTGCCTCCCTGATGGTATTCCAGGGCAAGGTGTTGAACGCGTTGGCGATGTCGAGCGACACCGCCAAGACCACCTCACCCCGGGCGACTGCTTCCTCCGCCAGGACCCTCACGCGCATGATTGCATCGACTGTGGAGCGCCCCTGGCGGAAACCAAATTGGTTATCCGCCAAGTCCGGCCCCTCCCTAGACATGTGCCGGACGAGGCGGTCGGCGATAATCCGCTCAAAGATTTTACACACCTCGTCCAGCAACACGATGGGCCGGTATGCAGATGGCGAGTCTGCGGGGCGCCCCTCCTTCCTGAGCAGGACCAGCTTTCCGGTCTTCCACCGGCTTGGAAACTGGCCCCGCTCCAGGCATGCGCTTAAGAGCCCCGCTAGTCGGGGCCCGAGAGCCCTCATGGCCAGGACCCACGCGCGGCCTGGAATGCCGTCGGGCCCTGGGGCGGTGTTCTTGATGCGAGCCACCGCCACTCTCATCTCTACCCGGGTCACTTCGGGCACTTCGTCGTCGTCGTCTTCCGCGTTGGGCACGTTGTGAGGCGGAACCATGGCCGGTGGTATGTGCTCCGGCCTCGTGGGAAATAGAGCGCCCACCACATCCTCCAGCAGCTGCGGCTGAAGACTCCGGGACAGTGGGGGGGCCCAAGGGCGAAGCTTGCCCCTCACCATGCGGTAGGGGCGCCCCCACGGATCTCGCTCCAGAGTCTCCAGCAGTTCCTCCCGGGCCGCGGTTTTGGCCCGCACGATAGCTAGCTGGAGGGCGCTCTTCGCCTCCACGTAGTTGGCGTAGAGTTCCGCCTCTGTGGCCGCCGCTGACGGAGAGCGGCGGCGTCTTCTTCGGAACCGAGCGTACCGGCGTCGTTCCTCCACGCACGCAATGCGCAGCTGCGCAATTGACTGCGACCACCAGTACACTCGGCGCCTGGATGGTTGCGGCTGGACCCGGGGCATGGCAGCATCGCAGACCTGCTGCATGCTCTCCCGGAACCACTCTGCCTCCTCGTCGATGTTGACAGGCCTGTCGGGGAAGTCCAACCAGGCCTGCACGATAGAGGCCTCCAGGAGAGCCTCCCTATCCAGCCGCTTGAGTGCCCAACGCGGGCCGTCTCCAATGCCCACCGGGGCCGCTTGGACCGGCCCGACCGAGGTCTGGGCGGAGACGCTGAACCGAATGTACCTGTGATCGGACAGCGTCTCCACCTCCTCCACTACGTGCCAGCCCTGAACGCGGCGCGCGAGAGCGGGGCTCGCAAACGAAAGGTCCACTATTGACCCGCCCCGCTGTCGCACGCACGTCTGCACGCTGCCCCGGTTCAGGAGAAGCAGGCCCTGCTCGACCGCCCACTCCTCCACCAACTCGCCCCGCACATCGGTAGTCGGGGAACCCCAAGCCGCAGACTTGGCGTTGAAGTCCCCCAAGACGAGGACGGGACGAGGACGACGACGACCGACTTCAGTGCCCAATTCGGCAATGACTGCCTCGAGGTCGGCGAGAGATAGGCTGGGGGCGAAATACACCCCCGCGACCACCAAATCACCCCACACTGCCGCGACATAGCCCCGCCCCCGGGTGACGGCCTCAAGGGGAGGGGTGTCGGCGGCAGACCTGACTATTAGCGCCACCGAGCCGTTGGTGTCGCTCACCCAGTCATCCCTGGGTGGCACAAAGTACGGCTCGGCGACGACTGCCACATCGATGGACCACTGCGCCATGCTTTGGAGCAAAAGATCCTGAGCTCTGGCGCAGTGGTTTATGTTCGCTTGGAGGAGACGGTGATGGTGTAGGGCCATTATTGGGTGTCCATGGCCGTTGTCTCCTCCACAGCCCTCGGCGGTTCTGCTGCCGCAGCCGGTGGGTGAACCGGCTGAGAGGTGCTGGTTCTTTCCTGTTGTGAGTCCTGGGATGCAGCCGGTGGATGAGCCGGCTGAGTCTTGGCCTTGGATTTCTTCTTTGTGGGCCCGGCGCAGGCTTTGGCCCCGGTCCGATGTTCGGCTGGCTTGCCAGACGCCGCACAAAGTACGCAGTGCGGCGCGGCCGTGCAAGTGCCAGCCTTGTGTCCGGACTGACCGCAGCGGAAGCACAGTTGGCTGCGGTCGACCCCAGCGGTGCACCTAACACCTACATGTCCCTCCTCTAGACAGCGGTAGCACCTTAGGGGTTTGGGCGTCAGCAGAGTGACCTGCGCCGAGACCCATCCAACAAGCAACCTGTTTCCCTCCTTTAATTTATTGGCCACCGCCACGGGACAGCTGACCATAATTGTCCCGAGACCGGAAGCGCTCCTGCGGATTGTGCCCGCCTTGATGTTTTCGAGCGGGCAGCCTCCGGCCTTGGATATTGCGGCGGTGACTTCTTCTGATGTTACAGAGTCGTCCAAGCCCGAGATACGCAGATCTGCGCATTTGGTGGGCCTGGACACTCTGACGTCGTCAACGGCGAGTGACGCCCTCAGCTTCTCAGCTAGAGCGTCTGCTTTGGGGCCACTAGTGGCCCCAGAAATCTCCAGCAGGCGGGCTCCGGTTGCGGTCGGTTTGCACCGGAGGCCCGTGATGCCGAGATCGGCGAGCGAAATTTCGGCTTTCGCCTTTGCCAGGATCCCGGCATAACTCAAGCCCCGCTCCTCCGCTCCAGGCTGCAGCGTTAACACGACAGCCGTGGAACGAGGGGCACGGAGCCTCGCAGCCTGTTTGTTGGCTGCTGTCATTTCCTTTTTGGCCTTTTGTTTGGCCTTGCGGCGCGCCTTTTTGTTACTTCGTTGCGCGCCCGCAACCGTCCACTCCGCCTCCTTTTGAGTAGAGGTGGGTTTAGAAGTGCCTTGTGACTCTTTAGGTTGAGCCTCGGCACCTGTCTGATTCGCCTTTTTCTTCCCTTTTTTCCCCTTTTTGTTTGTCGTTGTAGTTGGGGGTGTCGTATCCGAGGAAGTCTTAGTCCTGCTAGCAGCAGCCGCTTGTGCCGGTGGTGTGGCACGGGGTGCTGCGGTTTTGGCAGCATATGACGGCGCTGGCGTGCTGCGATGGTCTGCAGCTAGGGGAGGTCGTAATATCCTCCCCTCCAGCACCGAGAAGCGGGCGTTGAAGCTCGCCATCTCCTCACGGATCAGGCGAGTCAACTCCGACTCCTGCTGCGACTGCTGCTTTTGTGGCTGCGGCTGCGACTGCGCTTGCGGCTGCGCGGGCGGCAGGCCCACCTCCCTTCTGAGATGTTCGCGACGGAACGACGCCATATCCGCCTTGAGCTCCTCATGCTCCTTGCGGAGCTCCGCCATTTGGGCCGCCAGCTTGGCGTTTTGTGCCCGAAGTAGAGCCGTCTCTTCAGTAGTAGTGCGGCTTATGAGGGCCTCAGCGCTCTCCAGTATTGAAGCGGTGGCTTCTTTGAGCGCTTTCTGGCTACAACCACTGAGACCCTTCGATACCTTTCCTACCCTCTTGATCGCCGCCACAGCATCTACCATTCTCCGATTGAGATCGGAGGCTGGGAGCTCCGCTGCCTCTACGAACATTTCGGAGGCTACAGACGACGACTCCGACAACCGAGTGACCCTACCATCCGTCACCCTCTTTGTTAGTGCCGTAATCTGTCGCTCGTCTTCTTCGAGTTTTTCGGCGGCGACTGCGGCCTTTTTGGCAGCCGCAGCCTCACGCCTAGACAGGCCAATCCCGACGTATTTCCCCGTCGTTGCCGGCCTCCCTCTTCCGTCCTTTTTTACCGTCCCGACCTTGGCGGCCGGTACCGCCGCATCGCTCAGGTTTGATTCTGACCCTGAGTCAGCGACGCTCCTTGGGCGTTTTCTTAAGCGCTTCGAGCCCACGCTCTCCACGCTCATCGCACTCGATACGTTGTCGGAGTCCGACAACACACCCATCCTTTCCACAAGTACCATCGGTACTTTGTCTCCCACTTCATCGATTTTTTGTGTTTGTTTTATAAAGTTTAAATTTTCCATAGAGTTCCCACGAGTAGAAAGCAAATAAATGTCAGCACCGGGTAGTGGCTTCATACACCGGGCAAGCCTACATACTGCTGGGGTCGGCAGGTACCAGCAGGGGGGGGCGCTAACGACCAGTACTCGCTACGGCCATTCATCCCCTCGCCGCGCCCCCAAAACTTGGGATTACGTGGTTTTTTATCTTAGAGGTGTCCTTCCTCTGGGCCAGGCGGTTAAGCCAAGCCCCCGGCGGCGGCATTAGACATGCCTCCGTCCGCTGTCCGGCCAACCCGACTCAGCGGACCCGCCGAAAGGTTTGCCCCTCGATGAACGAGGGGGCAAACGAACCCCGCTTCGGTGCGCCTGCACCTCAGCGGGTGTGGTCGCGTCCTTGACGAATCGACGAGCGTCGACAAGGCAGGAGCGACCCCTCCTGGTGTCCCTCTTAGTCTGGCCTCTCCCCTGAACCTTTCCGGCATGAGTGACTCTACCGGCAAAGCTCCAGGATCATTGAGACACGCAAGCCCCACCACGACGACAACGTGGAGACACCCTCGGTGGGGAACCTAACCTAACCTAACCTAACCTAACCTAACCTAACCTAACCTAACCTAACCTAACCTAACCTAACCTAACCTAACCTAACCTTTTTTTTTTTTTTTTTTTTTTTTTTTTTTTTTTCCTCGCTGGGAAAAATGCTTTACGCATCCCCCCCATCCAGGGGAATGGGGGGGTATGTGGGACTCCCCGGGCAAGCCCGGTATACCCACTAAAAAACCCAGCAGCATTCCCGCATCGTCTGAAAGGAGGGGGACTGGGAAACCGGCGTAGCCTTTACGTCCAGTCCCCCTCGACGATTGCCCGCCTCAACGGCGGCGGGCCCCTCACGTCCTCCCCATTGGGGGAGGGTCGGGAATGACCGGCGGAGGTGGTGTGGAGTGCAATGCGGGCGGAGGCGCCCCCGCGCCTGTCGCCCGCCCATCACCACCGCGAGGAAGGAGTCTTCTCCTTCCTCTTCTTCGCCTGCGGAGCGGCGCAGCGAGCGGGTCATCCTCCCGCGCGCGCTCCGCCGCCTCCTTTTGCGAAATGACATCCTCGCAAAAGGAGGCGACCGCGGCCCAGGCCCCCTCGCTCCCCAGCATGGACAGAACAACGCTGGGAAGCGAGAGATCTCGGCCGATCTCGGCAGTCAGACATCGGCGCGGCTCTGCCCAGGCAGGGCAGACCTCGAGGGTGTGCCGCGCCGTGTCCTCCGCCGCGCCGCAGTGGTGGCACGCTGGGGTTTCCTCCCTCCCGATCCTGTACAGGTGCGAGCCGAAGCAGCCGTGCCCCGACAGCACCTGCACCAGACGAAAAGAAAGGAAACCGTGTTTCCGCTCGAGCCATTGCCGCAGAACTGGCCCGAGCGCGTCCAGCGTGCGGCGGCCAAAAGTGGCGGTGGCGAGGTCGTCCGTCCAGTGGACGACGATGGCGTCCCTCGCCTCCCGCCTCACGGCCTCCCGCTCCTGCGCGGTGGGGCGCTCTCCGAGCGCCCTTCGGCGCGCCGTCCATTCGTACACCCTGGCGAGCACCCATGCCTCGAGCTCCCAAGGAGGGGTACCCGCCAGAGCGCACGCCGCCGAAAAACCGACCGACCTATAGGCCCTCGCCACCCGCAGTGCAATGGCCCTTTGTGGCCTGCGTAGGGCGGTGGCGTTCTCCCTCCTGCGGAGGGAGTCTGACCAGATTGGGGCCCCATAGAGGGCCATGCTCCGCAAGATGCCGGCATACAGACGCCGGCACCGTGCGCTGGGTCCCCCCAGGTTGGGGAGGAGCCAAGAGAGGGCGTCAGCGGCCCTCAGCAGGCGCGTCGACAGCCCGTTGAAATGTGGGCCGAAGCGCCACCTGCTGTCCAGCACCAGGCCCAGATACTTCATCTGGGGCCTCACCTCGATCCTGACGCCCTCCACAGCAATGTGGGCGTCGGGAGGGCAGCGCTGCCGAGGCCCGCGGAAGAACACGGCCTCGGTCTTGTTCAGCGCCACCCTCAACCCCAGGCGGCGGATCCTCCCTGCCACCAAGGACCCGCCAGCCGACGCCAGACAGGCCGCCTCCCCAAAGTTCTTCCCCCGGGCAGTGAGGAGTGTGTCGTCCGCGTAACAGATCACACTCGTGCCCGGGAGAAGGGCCCCCCGCAGGAGCCAATCGAACCCTATGTTCCACAGGGTGGGCCCCAGCACCGACCCCTGTGGAACGCCGGCCTCCGCGCCGTACCGCCTCAACGTCGACCTTTTGTCTACAAGGAGGACCTCGCGGTCCTCCAAGTAGTCGGCCAAGAGGCCCCTCAAGTATGAAGGCACTCCGTGATATCGGAGTGCCTCCAATATAGTCGAATGGGGGACGGAATTGAAGGCGTTGGCGATGTCGAACGACACCGCCAGCACCCCGTCCCCCGCGTCCATCGCCTCCTTCACCTGGCCTTTGAGTAGAGCCAGGGCGTCGATGGTGGACCGGCCTCGTCGGAAGCCGAACTGGGCGTCCGACAGGTCCGGCCCCACCCCCCGCAGATGGTCGTTGAGGCGGCAGGCGATGATCCCCTCGAACATTTTACCGACCTCATCGAGCAGAACAATGGGCCGGTATGCCGAGGGGGAGTCGACCGGGCGTCCCTCTTTACGGAGGAGGCAAAGCTGCCCCTCCTTCCAAGGTTTCGGGAACCTGCCAGCTGTAAAGCAGGCGGTGAAGAGGTCCCGAAACCTGTCCTCCATTTGAGCGGCAGCAATGGCCACCACCCGAGCAGGGACGCCGTCCGGTCCAGGCGCCGTCTTTTTGGCGCGGAGGCCGATAACACCCGCGTGGAACTCCTCCGCAGTCACCGGGGGGACCTCTTCCCCCGGCGAGGCCGCATCCTGCGGAGGGTCCATCGTTGGTGGGGTGAAGTCGGTGTCGCGGTGCGGGAACAGCGACCGGACCACCCCATCCAACAGTGCCGGCTCGAGGGTTTCCGTCAGCGGGGGACCATGGGGGCGCAGCTTGTTTCGCGCCGCCTTGTATGGCCTCCCGTACGGATCCCTGTCGAGGGACTCCAGCATCTCGGCTCTCGCCGCGTCCTTGGAGGCGCACATGGCCGTCTTGAGGGCCGCCTTTGCCTCTTGATACGAAGCGTAGAGGCGGTCCTCTTCCACCAGATTCCGGTTGACGGCGGCGCGCCGACGGCTCCGCGTGTAGGCCCGCCTGACTGCCGCACAGGCGGCGCGGAGCCCCGCCAGTTCCTGCGACCACCAGTAGACGGCGCGACGAGGAGGCGGACGGCGAGAGCGAGGCATGCTAGAGTTGCACACCTCGGTCAGAGATCCCCCGAGCCGGACCGCTGCGGCGTCGACGTCCGAGAGCTCGACAGGGGGCGACAACCAGTCCTGGAGGAAGGCCGCCTCCATGGCTGCCTCCCGGTCCAGGCGAGTGAGAGCCCACCGGGGGAAAGGAGACCCGTTGGAGCGGGCCATCCGTCCCCGGGGACTCTGGGTGGAGATGTCGAACCGCACGTATCGGTGGTCCGACATGGTTTCCACCATCTCCACCCGCCAGTTCACGATGCGTGCGGCTAGCACGGGGGTGGCGAACGAGACGTCGACCACTGACCCTCCCCGCTGCCGCACGCACGTGTGGACCGCCCCCCTGTTGAGGAGGGACACGCCGCACGACGTCGCCCAAAACTCAACGGCGCGCCCCCGGACGTCGCATGAGGCAGCCGGGTTGCCCCAGGCCGCCGACTTGGCGTTTAGGTCGCCCAACACGACGACCTGTCGCGGCGCCGCCCTCCCTACGACTGCAGTGAGGATCTCCAGAAAGTCCTCGAAGTCGGAGAGAGGGCGGTTTGGGGAGAAATATACCCCAACGATGGCCAACGATGGCCCCCACGCGGCAGCCACGTATCCCGGTCCCCTCTCTAAGAGCGAGAGGGGTGGGGAGTCTGTAGAGGGCCGCGACAATATGGCCACCAGGCCGTCCAGGTCGCCCAACCAATGCCCGGGGATCGAGTAGGGCTCGGCGACCACCGCCAAGTCCACCAACCACTCAGCCATCGTCTGCAACAACAGATCCTGGGCTGCCCGGCAGTGGTTGGTGTTCGCCTGGAGGATGCGATGTTCGATGACTATATCCATCAGTCGGACATCGCACCCCCCTCATCCGCAGCCGCCGAGGTTCCCGCCACGGGAACAGCGGCGTGAGCAGCAGGCCCGACCGGCGCCTGCGCTTTTCCCTTCTTGGGGGGAGGGTTGCACAACCTCCCCTTCATAATATGGCCCGCCGGGCGGCCGCTGGCAGCGCACACAGTGCAGTGCGGCGTGGCGGCCGTGCAGGAGGAGGCTTTGTGGCCGTCCTTGCCGCAACGGTAGCAGCTGTCCGTCCTATCCACCGTGGACGGACAGAGGGCTCGGGTGTGGCCGATGCCGAAACACCTGTAACACCGCAGGGGTGCGTCCGCAAGTGCCCGGACCCCACCCGAGCTGAAGCCCACGAGCAGCCGCCCTTTTTGAAGGACGGCTTTGGCAGCGGCGACTGGGCACTCGAGCCGCATGGTGCCCATGCCGCCGCGGCCGGGTCTGATGTCCCGGCCCTGCACCGCTGCGACGCTGCAGCCCCCAATAGCTGCGACCGCCGCCACTACCTCCTCCTTGGTGACGGAGTCATCCAGATCGGTCACCTCCAAGGCCGCCATTTTGATCGGTCGGGCCACCTTCGCCGCGTCCGCAATGACCTCCCGTAGTTTGGCTGCGAAGAGGTCGGCGCTGGCGCCGCCTTCAGCCCCCGGGAACTCAAAAATCCGAGCCCCGGTTTGAGTCCGTCGGCAGGAAACTCTGCTGATCCCCAGCTGGGTGGGGTCGGCGTTGGCACGCGCCCGCAACAGAACGGACGCGTACGTCTCGCCCCGCTCCGCAGCCTCCGCGGTGAGCGTCACCACGACGGCTGCGGTCTTTGGGGGAACGAGGTTTTTACCCCCCCTCACATTTCCCTTCCCCTTACCCGCGCCAGTCTGCGGCTGACTGGGGGTCGCGGAGGTGGGGGCGGCAGGGGCGGCCGGTGCCGACTTTTTCCCCTTTCCCTTTCCCTTCCCCTTTCCAGCCGTCTGCGGCTGGCTGGAAGGTGCGGCGGCGGGGACAGGGGTGGGGGCATGGGAGGTCTTCTTCCCCTTCCCCTTACCCTTCCTGATAACCTCAGTCCAGCCCTCCTGGCTGGACGGTGCGGCGGAAGGAAGGGGGGCGTCCTCTCTTTGTGAGGAAGGACCCGGCTCATTTCGCCTCTTGTCGGCCGCTAGTGCAGGCCGGAGGCGCTTCTCGGGTAAGAGCCGGTCCTCAATCCCCGCTAAGCAGGCTCTGGTAAATGCCCGCTCCTCCATTACGACCTTCCGGATGATGTCCTCGAGGTTGGAGGAGGGGGCCTCCACCGCAGGCGGCGGTGCGGCCTGGTTGGGCCGGGCGGTGGCGTCGGCCAGCTTCTGGTGCAGCTGGCTGACCTCCATTTGTAGGCGATCTACTTTCGCCTGCAGCTGCCGAGTTTCGTCGGTCGCCTTCCTCGACACCAACTCCTCGACGATGCCGCGCATGCTCGCGGCGCGGCATTTGAGGGCCTTCTGGAAGGTGCCCTTCAGGTTTGAGGACTTTGAGGCGACCTCCGCTATCTCCTCCTCGTCCTCCTCCGCCATCCTTGCCAACTCGGCCAAGGAGTGGTCGGCGTATAACACGCGGGACGCGCCGTACCCGGACCTGACCCGGGCGGTACGCGCCCGCTGCTCTTTTGCGGCGACCCGCTCCTCAAGCTCCTGCTGGAGCTGCTCCCGCCGGGCCAGGTCTAACTGGCGTTGAGCGTCCGCTAGGCCCACGACGTGGGTGTCCGACGCTGTAACCTTTTTGCCCCTCATTGCCTTCGCCGAACTCGCCGAAGATTCACCAGACCCTTCCTTTCGATAGGCGCGCTTTCGCGACAGCGGCCTAGACTCGCCCGCGTCTGAAGTACACGACACGAGTGACACGATGGATTCCTGGTCGGAGTCCTCCGACAGCGCAATCCCGCCGAAGAATCGGCTCCCGCAGAAGCTCGCCGCAGACGGCGCGCGGCTCACTTCGGACGCTTCAGAAGCGTCGGTTTGGCCCTGAGAAGGGCCTTTTGGTTGGCCCTGAAAAGGGCCTTTGGGTTGGCCCTGAGAAGGGCCTTTTGGTTGGCCCTGAGAAGGGCCTTTTGGTTGGCCCTGAGAAGGGCCTTTTGGTCGCAGAAAACGCCCGTGGGCGTCCCGCAGAGGTTTGGACATTCCGACAGAATTCGTAGCGCACAAGGCAGAAAGAAATCGCTACGAAGCACAGCACACTTTAGCCGAGCCCAGCCTGCCACTCCGTTACGGTGGTCAGGACTGGGTCGTTTCCAGGGGACACGACGTGGACGTAAGTGCTGTGGGGGGTCCCCCAACCTAACCTAACCTAACCTAACCTAACCTAACCTTTTTTTTTTTTTTTTTTTTTTTTTTTCGGGGGGAAATCCTCATGGACGAACCCGGCCTGGGGAGGCCGGGAACAGTGCCGGACTCTTACCGGCTAAAACCACCCCGGTGTCGCTTCTCGCACGTGGGCGCGGGGCCGCGGGAATCCTGATTCGTCCGCAGCCCCGCACTGGTGCCGGCCCGTCCTGCCGGGCCTCGTCTCCTGCACGGGGTAGTGAGGTGTCCTACCCCGTGCATCGCCTCGGGGGCGCGCGTGGACACAGACGCGCGCCGCCGGCTCGGGTCCTATCATGGGGGGCGGGGACTTCCCCAAGTCCGTCGCCCCTGGACCCGTTTATGGGGGGCGGAAGAGGGCGTTGTCCGCCCTCCTCCGGCGCCCGGTGCGCCTGCTGCGGGCGGGGTCGAGAGTGGAAATCTCCCTTTCCCGCTCCGCAGCTTCCTTCTGCGACATCACGTCCTCGCAGAAGGACACCACCGCGTCCCACGACTCCGCGCTGCCGACCATACTCCGAACAACGGCCGGCAGCGACAGATCGCCTCCTACTACCGAGGTGAGGGCACGGCGCTGCTCCTCCCAGGACACACACTCCCGGAGCGTGTGTTGCGCCGTGTCCTCCCCGCAATGGACGCAGTGGTGGCACCGAGCGTCCGACTCCCTGCCTATGCGACACAGGTACCTGCCGAAGCACCCATGCCCCGACAGCACCTGCGTCACCCGAAACGACAGGGAGCCGTGCCTTCTCCCGAGCCATGCGTCGAGCACTTGCCGGATCGCCTCGACGGTAGCGAGGCCGGCGGTAGGGCGCAGAAGCCTCTCCCGCCATTCCGCCACCAAGACCTGGCGGAGCTCCGTACGGCGCAACGCGATCTGCCGCTGCACCGGTCCGAAGCCCCGTGCCCGCTCTTCCTCGCGCCACCGATACAGCGACGCGAGTACTTTCGCCTCCAGGTCCCAGGGCGGGGATCCGGCCAGAGCGCAAGCCGCCTCGTAGGAAATCGTGCGGTACCCGCGGACGACCCTGACGGCCATCGCCCTCTGCGGCCTTCGCAGAATGGCGATGGTGCAGGCCGTCAGGTCCATCGCCCACACCGGGGCCCCATACAGGGCCATGGACCGCACGATCCCCACGTACAACCGCCTACAGGCGGCGCTCGGGCCCCCCATATTGGGAAGCAGCGTTGAAAGCGCGCCCGCCGCGCCCATCAGCTTGGGCGCCAGCCGCCGGAAGTGGGGTCCGAATTCCCATCGGCTGTCGAGCACCAATCCCAGATACTTCATGGTGGACTCGACAGCTATCCGGGCCCCACCGACCACGATGTGTGATCCCGGCGGCGGCGCGCGTCGGGGGCCATGGAACACGATGGCCTCCGACTTGCTCAGGGCCACCTCCAGGCCCAGGCGACGGATGCGGCTCACCACCTGTGACACCGCAGCCGTAGCTAGCAACGCTGCTTCCCTGTGGGAGCTCCCTCGGGCTGTGACAAGCGTGTCGTCCGCGTAACACGTCAAGTCTGCGCCCGACGGGAGCTCACCTCTGAGCACCCAGTCGTACCCGATGTTCCACAGGAGCGGACCCAGAACCGATCCCTGTGGAACACCGCACGAAGTGACGCGCCTTCCTGCGCCGTCACGTCCCCTATAAGTGACACATCTTGCCTCCAGATAAGCCCCTACTGTGCGGCGGAGGTAGGGAGGCACGCGATGGTAGACAAGTGCCTCCCGTATACAACTCCAGGGCAGGGTGTTGAAGGCGTTGGATATATCCAACGATACTGCCAACACCACCCCACCCCGGGACACCGTTTCCTCCGCCAGGGCTCTCACGCGCATTATAGCGTCCACGGTGGAGCGCCCACGACGAAAGCCGTACTGGCTGTCCGCCAAGTCCGGCCCCTCTGCAGACAAGTGGCTGACGAGGCGATCTGCGATAATCCGCTCAAACAGTTTGCCCGCCTCGTCGAGCAGCACTATGGGCCGGTACGCGGACGGCGAGTCCGCGGGGCGCCCCTCCTTCTTGAGCAGGACCAGCCTCCCCTCCTTCCATACGCTGGGAAACTGGCCCCGCTCGAGGCATGCCGTAAAGAGCCCTCTCAGCTGGGGCTCTAGCTCCTTCAGAGCCAAGACGAGAGCTCGGCCAGGAACTCCGTCGGGCCCGGGCGCTGTGTTCTTAGCCCGGAGCCGCGACACGGCCGCTCTCGTCTCCACTTGTGTCACCTCGGGGACCTGGGTGCTCTCCTCTTCAGGAGAGCCTGTGGCCAAGGGCGATGCCATCGACGGCGGATCGTGCTCCGCCTGCTCAGGGAAGAGGGCCGAAACAACCTCCTCCAGCAGCTGGGGCTGTAGTCCCTCCGTGAGTGGAGGCGCCCAGGGGCGTAACTTGCCTCGCACCATACGGTAGGGGCGCCCCCACGGATCTCGGTCTAGGGACCCCAGCAGCTCTTCCCTGGCCTGCGACTTTGAGTCGCCGATGGCTAGCCACAGCCTCTCCTTGGACGCGCGGTACACCTCATACAGCGCGTCCTCTTCGACGGTATTCCGTCGACGTCGTCGGCGGTGTCGAGTGTACTGGCGACGGGCCGCCACACACGCGACGCGCAACTGCGCGATCTCGGCGGTCCACCAGTACACTTGGCGCTTTGCGGACTGTGTGCGGACGCGGGGCATGGACGCGTCGCAGATCTGCGTCATCGCCCCGCGGAACCACAGCGCCTCCGCTTCGACGTCGACGGAGCCGTCGGTCGCCGACTCCCTTATCCAGGACTGGACAATTGCAGCTTCTTCGAGTAGGTCCCTGTCGATGCGCTTAAGCGCCCAGCGCGGGCCGTCGTTATTCGGGGCTGTTGGACGGCGGTCGCTCGCGGTCTGGGCGGAGACGTCGAATCGGATGTATCGATGATCCGATAGCGTCTCCACCTCCACGGCGACCCGCCAGTCGCGGACCCTGCTAGCGACAGGGGGGCTAGCGAACGACACGTCCACTATAGACCCGCCCCGCTGCCGCACGCAGGTATACTCCGAGCCCCGATTTAGGACGACCAGACCGGTCGTCACCGCCCACTCCCCCAGCGCCTCGCCCCGAGGATCGGTGACCGGGGATCCCCACGCCGATGACTTGGCGTTGAGATCCCCGAGCAGCAGTACGGGACGAGGGAGGTAGCGGCCTACGACGGCGCCCAACTCGACAAGGAACCTCTCGAAGTCGGCGAGACTCTTGTTGGGGGAGAAATACGCCCCCACAACAGCGATGCCGTCCGAGACCGCGGCAACCCAGCCGCGGCCCCGAGACGGGTCGATCAGAGCCCCGCCGATTATGGCCACCAAACCGTCCAAACACCCCACCCAGTTGTCGCGGGCGGGGACAAAATACGGTTCGGCGACCACAGCCACGTGAATCGACCACTCTGCCATGCTCTGGAGCAGGAGATCCTGAGCTCTGGCAGAGTGGTTGATGTTGCCCTGGAGGAGATGGAGAGCCATTATTGATTGGTCTCCATCACCTCGGCATCAGTCCTGGGCCGGGAGTCGGCCGAGCCAGCCTGCGGGGGTTGCGAGACTCCCCCGGCAGGCTTGTTGCTCCTCTTTTTGTTTTTCGCCTTGCTGGCAGGCACGCCACAGGCCTTTCCGCCCACTTTGTGGCCCGCTGGCCTTCCTGCAGCTGTACAGAGGCTGCAGTTGGGCTCAGCGGAGCACTGGGCCGCCTTGTGGCCGGGCCGGCCGCAGCGATAACAGAAATCGCTGCGGTCCACCTCGGCGGTGCACTTTACCCGGACGTGCCCCAGTTCCAGGCACCGGAAGCACCGCAAGGCCCTGGGCTGCAGGAGCTTGACTCTCGCTGCAACCCAGCCCACCAGCAATCGACCACTGTTGGCGATCTTCCTCGCCGACGCCACAGGACACCGGACCCAGACCATGCCGAGCCCGGTAGCGTCGGCGCGTATGTCGCCGGCCCGCACGTTGTCAGGCAGACACTCGCCGCTCCGAGCGACGGCCGCCACCACCTCCTCAGGGGTCACGGAGTCATCCAGACCAGCAATTCGCACCTCTGCGGTTTTGCATGGCCTGGAGACCCGGACGTCCTCAGGATTGAGGACCTCCCTGAGCTTGGCGGCCAGAGCGTCCGCCTTTTCGACGCTGCCACTGGCTGCACCGGCCACCTCAAACAGTCGCGCTCCCGTGACGGCTTGTCTGAGCGTCACGGACTGCAGGCCAAGATCCGCAAGTTTGATCTTGGCCTTAGCCTCAGCTAGCACCGACTGGTACGTCACGCCCCTCTCCGAAGCTCCAGGCTGTAAAGTGACCGTAACAGCTTCGGAGCGCGGGGCGCGAACAGTCGGCGCTTTGCGACCGCTTTTTGCAGCGCCGCGACGCGCAGGCTGCGGAGCCGCCTTTGCGGGACCGCTAAGAGCGCGTGCAGTGGCCGTCGCCTTTTTGGCGGCTTTGCGGGCCTTCTTCCGGCCCACGACCGTCGCCCAGGTCTCACCCTTAGACCCGGCGGCCGTGGGCTCGCCAACAGGGGCTCCCTCCGCGGGCTTTCGAGCACCCTCCACGGGCTTCCCCTGCGACACTGATCTCGACGCCTCTTCTGCCCTCCGTTTGTCCGCCGCAAGTGGCGGCCGGAGGGTCTCCCGGGGGAGACGTCGAGATATCGCCTCGAGACGGGCGTTCATCATACTCCCGCACTGGAGCATGCAGATCCGGACGATTCTTTCGACTTCATCGTCCGTCGATCGTGCGCTGGTCGGCACCAGTGCGGGAGTTGGAATTGCTGCGGCAGGAGGGGGATCGGAGGCTGGGCGTCGCTGCTGCTGCTCGCTCAGCGCAGCGACTTGCCTACGGAGATCCTCCATATCCGTGCGGAGGCGGCTATTCTCCTCCTGTAATTTGGCGACCTCGTCGGAGGCCGTCCGATTGAGGAGGGTACCCACCGCCTCTCTTATGTCGTCGGCGGCTTCCTTGAGGGCACGGGTGAACGTGCCCTTCAGGCTGCCGGATTTGGTGGCAACCTTCAGGACGACGTCCACGCCGTCCAACACCTGACGACTCAGGTCCACCGCCGACAACCCCTCTCCTCCTGCCGCTTGCGCAGCCCTGCGCTCTCGAGCGCGCCTGGCCATTTCGGACACCTCGTCCGCCGCTACCGCTTTCCGCTGCTCTCTTTTGGCGGCGTTGAGCTCGGCTTTGGTGCTCCCTAAGGAAGCACTGCTCACGCCGCCTGGGTCCTCACCCATCGCCTCGCGGTCGGTCTCCTCTCTTGCGCTGGCCGCTGGAGTACCGGGACGCGGAAGAAACCGTCCCGATGAATCGCGCCGCGGCTTCGACCGCGAGGCTGTGCCGCCACGCCGTGCCGTCGGCACTTTGGGGGCCGACAGGTTCTCTTCGCTAGAGGAGAAGCCTATCGACCCTGGTCGGCCCGAGGCCACATCGCGCGGACGTTTGCGCCAAAATTTGGTGGAGGGTCCGCGCGACTCCCCCTCCGACATGGCGTCCCCGCAGGGACTGGAGCCTCCCCGGCTCTTGCTACCGGCTAGGCCGGTAGATGGATCGCATCCGCCAGTAGTAGATTCTGACACAGGGGCCTGGTTGCCCACCCCTGTGCAGACTTCGGTAGTAAATTTACCACTCGCGGGCCCGGGTACCCGCGAGCGCCGGGCGTCAGCCGGAGCGCACGACAAACTCTTATCAATAGTCGACATTTTCATTTTTACGATGGGAAAATACTCACACCACTTCCCCAAGGTGGTGCGGTCGCACTTTTTAGGAGGGAATTTGGTCCTCCCGAGGCCCGCGAATGCCTCGAAACAGGCTAAGCCGCCCGTGGTTCGGCATCTTAAAACTAAACTTAATGCTAATATATATTTTTTTGGTGGTATTTTATAGATTTGTTTTATGAATTTTCTCTTTGGTTTTTTGTTTTTGTATTTTTTTTTTTGTAGATTTTGTATTTTATGTAATAATTTTTAGTGGTTTTTTCAAATTTTATGTTTTTTTTTTTTTTTTTTTTTTTTTTTTTTTTTTTTTTTTTTCTGAAATGTCCATAAAGGATTCCACCTCGAGCAGCGGCAAGCCTGCCACTGCTCCAGACCGCAAGGCGTGAAGCGCCTCGCGGCACACCACCTCGCTCCCTTAGCGTGCGCTCTGCAGCGTGCAGAGTGACGAAAGGGAGCCGTCGGGAGCGACTTCTCCGCTCCTGCAGAAATTCGCCACGAGCAATAATCTCCTCTACCCCAGCCCCCACGAAGAGATTATTGCCCGTGCCCAGGGTGCACCGGCCCAGTGACTGCTCTTCCCCCCGGACGTATCCGAAAGGGACCAGCAGCCACCAGGCACACGGGGAGGTTTTCTGCGCGCACCCCAACCTAACCTAACCTAACCTAACCTTTTTTTTTTTTTTTTTTTTTTTTTTTTTTTTTTTTTTTTTGTTTTCGGGGGGAAATCCTCATGGACGAACCCGGCCTGGGGAGGCCGGGAACAGTGCCGGACTCTTACCGGCTAAAACCACCCCGGTGTCGCTTCTCGCACGTGGGCGCGGGGCCGCGGGAATCCTGATTCGTCCGCAGCCCCGCACTGGTGCCGGCCCGTCCTGCCGGGCCTCGTCTCCTGCACGGGGTAGTGAGGTGTCCTACCCCGTGCATCGCCTCGGGGGCGCGCGTGGACACAGACGCGCGCCGCCGGCTCGGGTCCTATCATGGGGGGCGGGGACTTCCCCAAGTCCGTCGCCCCTGGACCCGTTTATGGGGGGCGGAAGAGGGCGTTGTCCGCCCTCCTCCGGCGCCCGGTGCGCCTGCTGCGGGCGGGGTCGAGAGTGGAAATCTCCCTTTCCCGCTCCGCAGCTTCCTTCTGCGACATCACGTCCTCGCAGAAGGACACCACCGCGTCCCACGACTCTGCGCTGCCGACCATACTCCGAACAACGGCCGGCAGCGACAGATCGCTTCCTACTACCGAGGTGAGGGCACGGCGCTGCTCCTCCCAGGACACACACTCCCGGAGCGTGTGTTGCGCCGTGTCCTCCCCGCAATGGACGCAGTGGTGGCACCGAGCGTCCGACTCCCTGCCTATGCGACACAGGTACTTGCCGAAGCACCCATGCCCCGACAGCACCTGCGTCACCCGAAACGACAGGGAGCCGTGCCTTCTCCCGAGCCATGCGTCGAGCACTGGCCGGATCGCCTCGACGGTAGCGAGGCCGGCGGTAGGGCGCAGAAGCCTGTCCCGCCATTCCGCCACCAAGACCTGACGGAGCTCCGTTCGGCGCAGCGCGATCTGCCGCTGCACCGGTCTGAAGCCCCGTGCCCGCTCTTCCTCGCGCCACCGATACAGTGACGCGAGTACTTTAGCCTCCAGGTCCCAGGGCGGGGATCCGGCCAGAGCGCAAGCCGCCTCGTAGGAGATCGTGCGGTACCCGCGGACGACCCTGACGGCCATCGCCCTCTGCGGCTTTCGCAGAATGGCGATGGTGCAGGCCGCCAGGTCCATCGCCCACACCGGGGCCCCATACAGGGCCATGGACCGCACGATTCCCACGTACAACCGCCTACAGGCGGCGCTCGGGCCCCCCATATTGGGAAGCAGCGTTGAAAGCGCGCCCGCCGCGCCCATCAGCTTGGGCGCCAGCCGCCGGAAGTGGGGTCCGAATTCCCACCGGCTGTCGAGCACCAATCCTAGGTACTTCATGGTGGACCCGACAGCTATCCGGGCCCCACCGACCACGATGTGTGATCCCGGCGGCGGCGCGCGTCGGGGGCCATGGAACACGATGGCCTCCGACTTGCTCAGGGCCACCTCCAGGCCCAGGCGACGGATGCGGCTCACCACCTGTGACACCGCAGCCGTAGCTAGCAACGCTGCTTCCCTGTGGGAGCTCCCTCGGGCTGTGACAAGCGTGTCGTCCGCGTAACACGTCAAGTCTGCGCCCGACGGGAGCTCACCTCTGAGCGAAACCTAACCTAACCTTTTTTTTTTTTTTTTTTTTTTTGTTTTCGGGGGGAAATCCTCATGGACGAACCCGGCCTGGGGAGGCCGGGAACAGTGCCGGACTCTTACCGGCTAAAACCACCCCGGTGTCGCTTCTCGCACGTGCGCGCGGGGCCGCGGGAATCCTGATTCGTCCGCAGCCCCGCACTGGTGCCGGCCCGTCCTGCCGGGCCTCGTCTCCTGCACGGGGTAGTGAGGTGTCCTACCCCGTGCATCGCCTCGGGGGCGCGCGTGGACACAGACGCGCGCCGCCGGCTCGGGTCCTATCATGGGGGGCGGGGACTTCCCCAAGTCCGTCGCCCCTGGACCCGTTTATGGGGGGCGGAAGAGGGCGTTGTCCGCCCTCCTCCGGCGCCCGGTGCGCCTGCTGCGGGCGGGGTTGAGAGTTGAGATCTCCCTTTCCCGCTCCGCAGCTTCCTTCTGCGACATCACGTCCTCGCAGAAGGACACCACCGCGTCCCACGACTCTGCGCTGCCGACCATACTCCGAACAACGGCCGGCAGCGACAGATCGCCTCCTACTACCGAGGTGAGGGCACGGCGCTGCTCCTCCCAGGACACACACTCCCGGAGCGTGTGTTGCGCCGTGTCCTCCCCGCAATGGACGCAGTGGTGGCACCGAGCGTCCGACTCCCTGCCTATGCGACACAGGTACCTGCCGAAGCACCCATGCCCCGACAGCACCTGCGTCGCCCGAAACGACAGGGAGCCGTGCCTTCTCCCGAGCCATGCGTCGAGCACTGGCCGGATCGCCTCGACGGTAGCGAGGCCGGCGGTAGGGCGCAGAAGCCTCTCCCGCCATTCCGCCACCAAGACCTGGCGGAGCTCCGTACGGCGCAGCGCGATCTGCCGCTGCACCGGTCCGAAGCCCCGTGCCCGCTCTTCCTCGCGCCACCGATACAGCGACGCGAGTACTTTCGCCTCCAGGTCCCAGGGCGGGGATCCGGCCAGAGCGCAAGCCGCCTCGTAGGAAATCGTGCGGTACCCGCGGACGACCCTGACGGCCATCGCCCTCTGCGGCCTTCGCAGAATGGCGATGGTGCAGGCCGTCAGGTCCATCGCCCACACCGGGGCCCCGTAAAGGGCCATGGACCGCACGATCCCCACGTACAACCGCCTACAGGCGGCGCTCGGGCCCCCCATATTGGGAAGCAGCGTTGAAAGCGCGCCCGCCGCGCCCATCAGCTTGGGCGCCAGCCGCCGGAAGTGGGGTCCGAATTCCCATCGGCTGTCGAGCACCAATCCCAGATACTTCATGGTGGACTCGACAGCTATCCGGGCCCCACCGACCACGATGTGTGATCCCGGCGGCGGCGCGCGTCGGGGGCCATGGAACACGATGGCCTCCGACTTGCTCAGGGCCACCTCCAGGCCCAGGCGACGGATGCGGCTCACCACCTGTGACACCGCAGCCGTAGCTAGCAACGCTGCTTCCCTGTGGGAGCTCCCTCGGGCTGTGACAAGCGTGTCGTCCGCGTAACACGTCAAGTCTGCGCCCGACGGGAGCTCACCTCTGAGCACCCAGTCGTACCCGATGTTCCACAGGAGCGGACCCAGAACCGATCCCTGTGGAACACCGCACGAAGTGACGCGCCTTCCTGCGCCGTCACGTCCCCTATAAGTGACACATCTTGCCTCCAGATAAGCCCCTACTGTGCGGCGGAGGTAGGGAGGCACGCGATGGTAGACAAGTGCCTCCCGTATACAACTCCAGGGCAGGGTGTTGAAGGCGTTAGAAATGTCTAACGACACTGCCAACACCACCCCACCCCGGGACACTGTTTCCTCCGCCAGGGCTCTCACGCGCATTATGGCGTCGACTGTGGAGCGCCCACGACGAAAGCCGTACTGGCTATCCGCCAAGTCCGGCCCTTCTGTGTACAAGTGGCTGACGAGGCGATCTGCGATGACTCGCTCAAAGAGTTTGCCCGCCTCGTCAAGCAGCACTATGGGCCGGTACGCGGACGGCGAGTCCGCGGGGCGCCCCTCCTTCTTGAGCAGGACCAGCCTCCCCTCCTTCCATACGCTGGGAAACTGGCCCCGCTCGAGGCATGCAGTGAAGAGCCCTCTCAGATGGGGCTCTAGCTCCTTCAGAGCGAGGACGAGAGCTCGGCCAGGAACTCCGTCGGGCCCGGGCGCTGTGTTCTTAGCCCGGAGCCGCGACACGGCCGCTCTCGTCTCTGCTTGTGTCACTTCTGGGACCTGGGTGCTCTCCTCTTCGGGAGAGCCTGTGGCCAAGGGCGAAGCCATCGACGGCGGATCGTGTTCCGCCTGCTCAGGGAAGAGGGCCGACACAACCTCCTCCAGCAGCTGGGGCTGTAGTCCCTCCGTGAGTGGGGGCGCCCAGGGGCGTAACTTGCCTCGCACCATACGGTAGGGGCGCCCCCACGGATCTCGGTCTAGGGACCCCAGCAGCTCTTCCCCGGCCTGCGACTTTGAGTCGCCGATGGCTAGCCACAGCCTCTCCTTGGACGCGCGGTACACCTCATACAGCGCGTCCTCTTCGACGGTATTCCGTCGACGTCGTCGGCGGTGTCGAGTGTACTGGCGACGGGCCGCCACACACGCGACGCGCAACTGCGCGATCTCGGCGGTCCACCAGTACACTTGGCGCTTTGCGGACTGTGTGCGGACGCGGGGCATGGACGCGTCGCAGATCTGCGTCATCGCCCCGCGGAACCACAGCGCCTCCGCTTCGACGTCGACGGTGCCGTCGGTCGCCGACTCCCTTATCCAGGACTGGACAATTGCAGCTTCTTCGAGTAGGTCCCTGTCGATGCGCTTAAGCGCCCAGCGCGGGCCGTCGTTGTTCGGGGCTGCTGGACGGCGGTCGCGCGCGGTCTGGGCGGAGACGTCGAATCGGATGTATCGATGATCCGATAGCGTCTCCACCTCCACGGCGACACGCCAGTCGCGGACTCTGCTAGCGACAGAGGGGCTTGCGAACGAGACGTCCACTATGGACCCGCCCCGCTGCCGCACGCACGTAAATTCCGAGCCCCGATTTAGGACGACCAGACCGGTCGTCACCGCCCACTCCTCCAGCGCCTCGCCCCGAGGATCGGTGACCGGGGATCCCCACGCCGATGACTTGGCGTTGAGATCCCCGAGCAGCAGTACGGGACGAGGGAGGTAGCGGCCTACGACGGCGCCCAACTCGACAAGGAACCTCTCGAAGTCGGCGAGACTCTTGTTGGGGGAGAAATACGCCCCCACAACAGCGATGCCGTCCGAGACCGCGGCAACCCAGCCGCGGCCCCGAGACGGGTCGATCAGAGCCCCGCCGATTATGGCCACCAAACCGTCCAAACACCCCACCCAGTTGTCGCGGGCGGGGACAAAATACGGTTCGGCGACCACAGCCACGTGAATCGACCACTCTGCCATGCTCTGGAGCAGGAGATCCTGAGCTCTGGCACAGTGGTTGATGTTGCCCTGGAGGAGATGGAGAGCCATTACTGGTTGGTCTCCATCACCTCGGCATCAGTCCTGGGCCGGGAGTCGGCCGAGCCAGCCTGCGGGGGTTGCGAGACTCCCCCGGCAGGCTTGTTGCTCTTCTTCCTTTTGCGGGCCCTGCTGGCAGGCACGCCACAGGCCTTTCCGCCCACTTTGTGGCCCGCTGGCCTTCCTGCAGCTGTACAGAGGCTGCAGTTGGGCTCAGCGGAACACTGGGCCGCCTTGTGGCCGGGCCGGCCGCAGCGATAACAGAGATCGCTGCGGTCAACCTCTGCGGTGCATTTCGCCCTCACGTGCCCCGACTCGAGGCACCGGAAACACCGCAGGGCCCTGGGCTGCAGGAGCTTGACTCTCGCTGCAACCCAGCCCACCAGCAATCGACCACTGTTGGCGATCTTCCTCGCCGACGCCACAGGACACCGGACCCAGACCATGCCGAGCCCGGTAGCGTCGGCGCGTATGTCGCCGGCCCGCACGTGGTCAGGCGGACACTCGCCGCTTCTAGCGACGGCCGCCACCACCTCCTCAGGGGTCACGGAATCATCCAGACCAGCAATTCGCACCTCTGCGGTTTTGCATGGCCTGGAGATCCGGACGTCCTCAGGCTTGAGGACCTCCCTGAGCTTGGCGGCCAGAGCGTCCGCCTTCTCGACGCTGCCGCTAGCTGCACCAGCCACCTCAAATAGGCGCGCCCCCGTGACGGCTTGCCTGAGCGTCACGGACTGCAGGCCAAGATCCGCAAGTTTGATCTTGGCCTTAGCCTCAGCTAGCACCGACTGGTACGTCACGCCCCTCTCCGAAGCTCCAGGCTGTAAAGTGACCGTAACAGCTTCGGAGCGCGGGGCGCGAACAGTCGGCGCTTTGCGACCGCTTTTTGCAGCGCCGCGACGCGCAGGCTGCGGAGCCGCCTTTGCGGGACCGCTAGGAGCGCGCGCAGTGGCCGTCGCCTTTTTGGCGGCTTTGCGGGCCTTCTTCCGGCCCACGACCGTCGCCCAGGTCTCACCCTTAGACCCGGCGGCCGTGGGCTCGCCAACAGGGGCTCCCTCCGCGGGCTTTCGAGCACCCTCCACGGGCTTCCCCTGCGACACTGATCTCGACGCCTCTTCTGCCCTCCGTTTGTCCGCCGCAAGTGGCGGCCGGAGGGTCTCCTGCGGGAGACGTCGAGATATCGCCTCGAGACGGGCGTTCATCATACTCCCGCACTGGAGCATGCAGATCCGGACGATTCTTTCGACTTCATCGTCCGTCGATCGTGCGCTGGTCGGCACCAGTGCGGGAGTTGGAATTGCTGCGACAGGAGGGGGATCGGAGGCTGGGCGTCGCTGCTGCTGCTCGCTCAGCGCAGCGACTTGCCTACGGAGATCCTCCATATCCGTACGGAGGCGGCTATTCTCCTCCTGCAATTTGGCGACCTCGTCGGAGGCCGTCCGATTGAGGAGGGTACCCACCGCCTCTCTGATGTCGTCGGCGGCTTCCTTGAGGGCACGGGTGAACGTGCCCTTCAGGCTGCCGGATTTGGTGGCAACCTTCAGGACGACGTCCACGCCGTCCAACACCTGACGACTCAGGTCCACCGCCGACAACCCCTCTCCTCCTGCCGCTTGCGCAGCCCTGCGCTCTCGAGCGCGCCTGGCCATTTCGGACACCTCGTCCGCGGCCACAGCCTTCCGCTGCTCTCTTTTGGCGGCGTTGAGCTCGGCCTTGGTGCTTCCGAGAGAAGCACTGCTCACGCCGCCTGGGTCCTCACCCATCGCCTCGCGGTCGGTCTCCCTTGCGCTTGCCGCCGGAGTGTCGGGACGCGGAAGGAAGCGTCCCGAGGAATCGCGCCGCGGCTTCGACCGCGAGGCTGTGCCGCCACGCCGTGCCGTCGGCACTTTGGGGGCCGACAGGTTCTCCTCGCTAGAGGAGAAGCCTATCGACCCTGGTCGGCCCGAGGCCACATCGCGCGAACGCTTCCTCCAAAATTTAGTGGAAGGTCCGCGCGACTCCCCGTCCGACATGGCGTCCCCGCAGGGACTGGAGCCTCCCCGGCTCTTGTTACCGGCTAGGCCGGTAAGTGGAAGAACGCTTTCGCCAGTAGTAACTTCTGACACAGGGGCCTGGTTGCCCACCCCTGTGCAGACATCGGTAATCGATTTAACACTCGCGGGCCCGGGTACCCGCGAGCGCCGGGCGTCAGCCGGAGCGCACGACAAACTATTTTCATTAGCGGACATTTCTCATTTTACGATTTGGGTAATACTCACACCACTTCCCCAAGGTGATGCGGTCGCACTTTTTGGGAGGGGATTTGGTCCTCCCGAGGCCCGCGAATGCCTCAGGACAGGTTATGCCGCCCGTTGTTCGGCGTCTAAGAACTAAACTTAATCCTAGTACATTTTTTTTTTGTAGTGTTTTGTTGATTCCTTTTATATTTTTCTCTTTGATTTTTGGTTTTATATATTTTTTTTGTGGATTTTATATGTTTTGCAATAATTTTTAGTGGTTTTTTTAAATTTTATTATTTTTTTGGTTTTTTGTAGATTTTGTATATTTTTTTTTTTTTTTTTTTTTTTTTTTTTTTTTTTTTTTTTTTTTTTTTTTTTTTTTTGTCCAAATAACCCACCTCGAGCAGCAGCAAGCCTGCCACCGCTCAGGGCCGCCAGGCGTGAAGCGCCTCTTGGCCTACCACCTCGCTCCCTTAGCGTGCGCTCTGCAGCGTGCAGAGTGCCGAAAGGGAGCCGTCGGGAGCGACCTCTCCGCTCCTGCAGAAATTCGCCACGAGCAATAATCTCCTCTACCCCACCCCCCACGAAGAGATTATTGCCCGTGCCCAGGGTGCACCGGCCCAGTGACTGCTCTTCCCCCCGGACGTATCCGAAAGGGACCAGCAGCCACCAGACACACGGGGAGGTTTTCTGCGCGCACCCCAACCTAACCTAACCTAACCTAACCCGCGGATACTTTTTTGAAAAATATCGTAAATTCATGCGGTTTTCTTTGTGATTCGTCTTATATTAGTTCTGTCTACACCCTAAAAGCATTTAAACGCATCTAAGTTACATATAACTACCATTTTAACACATATCTAGTTTGCATAAAAATTAATTTAATAAAATTACACTTTTTCATTTTTATTATTTTATTAGTGCTACTAATTAGTACAAAAACTTTACTCACCTGTCGGGGCTGTCGTCCGGTACGCCTGGCGTCACTTGGATTCGGCAGTTCTGGCTGTTTGTTCGTAGTTCTGCATCACTTTTGCTAAATTTTTGCTCAAAAAATCAGTTTTTTGAATATAACTTTTTAAATTTGTACTAAACTCACCTCTAAATTATATACAGTTTTGTAGCTCTCGCCGAGACGCGTCTAACGACACCTCTCCCGTCGCGATAGCTCCACTAAAACGTCAAAATCGACCCCACCCACCCACCCGTGGTTCATTTTTAAACTATACTATAGAAAAGGGAAGAACTCTGGGCCAATTTTTCGAAATCCGGGTTTTTGCCGATTTTGATTCTTAATAGCACCCTCGAGCCTGTGGCAAAATCTCGCTGATCTAAGCCTTCATCTTCCAGCCCAAAATAGGAAATAACACTTGATTTAGACTAAAAATGTCGACTTCACAAAAAGAAGCTCCAGCATTACCCCTGACATCCTCGCAGGCTACTAGCATTGAATCATGCATCGCGGTGATCTGCAGGCTTGCGGAAACAATAAAAACCGCCGTGAATGAAGGAAAAAGTGTAACAGTCACAAACAAGAAGCTGATAGCTCTGGCCTCGGACGAAATACGCATAGCTGTCTCCAAATTGCCAAGTCTCACCCGCACCTCTTGCGATAGTACCCCTGGGTCTGATGGCCCACCTAGCTACATCGGCGAACTCAAGGAGGAGATAATAGCTAGCGTAAAAACCGAGGTCCAGACTATGAAGGACTTCGTAATGTCTGCTCTTTGCGAAGACGAAGGTGACGGCTTCACACTCGTCACCAATCGCAAGGCAAAGAGGAGAACTTACGCAGCCACAGCCCAAAGCAAACCCAGTAACACCCCCTTAATCGACCCACCTCCTAACAATAACAGGTACACATTACTGCTGGAATCTGTGGACCCCAGACAGACCAGTGAGGATGTGCTGAAAGAAGTAAAGGAGCAGATAGACGTCATCGATCTTGGCATTGGCATCTCTGGCATCCGAAAAACCAAGACTCAGAAAGTCGCTATCACCTGTGACACGGCCGAGGATCGCGGACGTCTTAAGGATGCGATCAAAAGCCAAGCGCAGAGGATAACGGCTACAGAGCAAGCCCTCAGAAAACCACTTATCAAGCTCATAGGCATAACTGCGGACACAACCGATACTAAACTGATCGAGGCTATTAAAAAGCAGAACCAAAACATCACGAGCGGCCTGTCCAATGAGGACATGGATGTTAAAGTCGCACGCCGAATTAAAGGTCGCACGGAGGCAGTGGCCAACGTCGTTATAGAGGTAGGCCCAGGTCTCTGGAGAGCGATGAAAGACACCAAAATTAAAGTGGGATACCAAGTTGTACCAGCCCAAGACCAATCTCCTGTAGTACAATGCTACAAGTGTCTCGGATACGGGCACAAGGCCAACAATTGCACAGCAGAAACACGATGTGGATACTGCTCAGAAGACCACGACACCAGAAGCTGCCCCCGAAAAGAGAAAACACAATGCTGCGTCAACTGCATATCCGTGGAGGGCAAATGCCATGACCATCCAGCCTACAGCCAATCCTGCCCAGAACGGCAAAAGTGGGACAGAATAGCCCGCCTCGCCACACGATACTGCTAAAGGCCTCCCACGAGTATATAACACAGACACAAATATGCCCTCTAATCGGGTGACAAACTCGCAAAAATCGCTCAGAGTGCTACAGTGCAATCTCGGTCGCGGCTATACTGCCACTCATGAACTTAAGCAGTACATCGTCTCACAGGACTACACCATAGCATTAATTACCGAACCATACGTAGGTAAAACCAATAAATTAGCTGCAATACCCGGATACGACATTTACCAATTCCCACAGAATAGACACACTAAAGCCTGCATTGCCATTAAATCGAACCTGGGAGCAACCCTAGGAATAACACAGCATTCTACCCCAAACCTATGCATCATACAGCTTAGCACCAGTAATTACAAATTATACGTGTGCAGTATATATATAGAACCTGACCGAGATGAGCACTGCACCCTCGAACACCTGGATATCTTCCTCAAAGAGACCCAAAGTAGCAGTCACCTGATAGGGGGCGACTTCAACGGTTGGAACACCGTGTGGGGCTCGGAGACGACCAATAAAAGAGGGAAAGAGGTCATAGACATGATAATCGGAAATGACCTAACACTCAACAACACAGGAAATGAACCAACTTTTCACACTGTCACCCATGGTCAAATTAGACACTCTATCATAGACTTGACACTGAGTACAAATAATGTACACCAAAAAATAGAAAACTGGCACGTTAACAGCAGTGCGGTCCCGTCATCCGATCACCACGCAATAGACTTCACCCTAAACATAAATAGAAAAACCTTAACCAAAAAAGTAACCAACTCCACATTCCGATACAACACCACCAATGCAGACTGGGATACAGTCAACGAAGAAATAAAACATCTAATGGCAAATTCAGGTCTTGAACATATTAACCCTGACAACATGAACACTGCTGAAATTGACAGTTTTATCACTGACATCAGTAATGTCATGATCAAAGCTTGTGACAAAACACTAAATCGGAGAAGGAGACTGCACCGTGCCCCGTGGTGGAACGACGACCTCGAAAAAATGAAGAAAGAAGTTATCCATCTTCATCATAGGCTACAGGATCTCAAACGAGGCAAAAAAGACCTAACCAATATTTTGAAAGAACAGCAAATGGCTAAACAAAAATACTCTGAGGCCATCCAAAAGGCATCCACAGAAAACTTTCGGACGTTTTGTTCGAGACAATATAAAGAAGACGTCTGGTCACTAACAAATAGACTGCTGAAAAACACTCCGCAACCAGGCCCACCATCAACGCTTCATACTGGCAATGGAGAATACACTGCAAACAGCCTCGAATCTGCCGACGCCTTAGCGAAAAAGTTCTTCCCGGATGATACACTAGATAACACACTCCAAAAAGTTATAAGATCAAAATCGAATACCACACCGAATACTCAGAATGATAATAACTTCACGGAACAAGAAATCTACGAGAGCATTACAGAAATGAATCCGAACAAAGCCCCAGGAGATGATCATTTAACTGCAGATATATGCCATAACTTCATCAAATGTTTCCCAACCCTTATCACCAAGCTTTTCAATAGATGCTTTACACTATCCCATTTTCCCACCCCCTGGAAATCAGCTCACATCAGAATTATTCCAAAACCCAACAAACAAGAATACACAGACATAAACGCGTACCGCCCAATCGGACTCATAAATGTGCTCGGAAAGCTACTGGAAAAGCTTATAGCAAAAAGACTGGTTTACCACATGAACGTCACAAACTCCACCAACAAGAGGCAATATGGCTTCAAGCAACAAACCAGTACGACCGACGCATTATATGATATCATAACAAGAATGAAGGCGGCCAAGCTAAGCAAACAACAAGTGGTTGCAATATCATTAGATATTAAAGGAGCCTTTGACCATGCTTGGTGGCCAGCACTACTAAACAGACTACATCACATAAAATGCCCAAAAAACCTATACAAAATTATACAAAGCTATATCACTGACAGAACCGCCACAGTTTACTACTCGGATGTCACCTCAACTAAAACTCTGACACGTGGATGTATTCAGGGATCGGTCTTAGGCCCGGTCTTCTGGAACATCATAATGGATGACCTGCTAGAAACAACACTACCCGAAGAATGCCATATCCAAGCATATGCTGACGACGTTCTTCTTATAACTACCGCAAAATCAACACAGCAACTAGAACTGTCAGCCAATACGGCACTAAAAATAGTATCTGAATGGGGTCACAGAAACAAATTACAATTTGGCCCAGAAAAAACACAGATCATAACAAATACACCTAAAGCCAAGACAGCCACAATAGTTATGAACAACACCACTTTAAAATTCAACAACAATATTAAATTGCTAGGAGTTATCATAGACCACAAATTCAAATTCATCGCACACACACAACATGTAATAGAAAAGGCCAACAAAATATATCAAAAACTTTGCAAATTCATACGTCCCACCTGGGGAATACAATCAGAAAACGTAGCTATAATTTATGAACATGTTATAGAGCCGATCATTACCTACGCAGCTGAAATATGGCACACAGCAACTAATTACGCCTATGTGAGACATGCACTCAGAAGGCTGCAAAGAGGCTTTGCAGTAAAAATAACAAGAGCATTCAAAACGACCCCCACCATCCCAATAATAGCACTCGCCAATCTCACATACCTGGACGTAAAAATAAATGCGGTTGCTGACATACAAATCACAAAACGCCTAGGCACTTCCAACCACCTACCAACAGACATCCCGCTTGAAAAACTAGTACATCCATCCCAGCTACCACATCCCAGTCAACGCACCCCTGCCAACATTAAATTATCAAGCACTAGAGAAGAAATAGCAGAACTCATAGCCAACCAGACACAGACCATCATCTATACAGACGGCAGCAAACACGACGAGCAGGTGGGCGCGGCCGCTGTCATTTACAGACCAGACGGCAAGAAGGCAACGCTGCGACTGAAACTACACAGCAGCTGCTCAGTTTTTCAGGCGGAATGTCTAGCAATAGAAAAAGCATGTGTGTACTGCCACACAAATGGGCTCACAGATATAAAAATAATGTCCGACTCCATGTCGGCCTTGCAAGAGATTAAAAACCCACAAAGCCTAAACCCCATAGTGAACTCCATCCACCATGCCAGACGGATGATTGAAGCATCGGGGGTGGTGGAGTTCATATGGGTTAAAGCGCACCACGGGATCGCAGGGAATGAAGAGGCCGATCAGGAGGCCAAAAAGGCGGCAACGCTCCACAAGGTTCCTGATTATGCCTATTTCCCACTGAGTCATCACAAGAGAATAAGAAAGACGGAAACAGAAGAAAAGAACAATATTATCTACACGACCGCACAAACTGGAGAACACCAAAAGAAATGGCTCCCTGACACAAAATCCATAGCTGATCTACTAAAACACACGAAAACCAGCTTCCAATTAACACAAGCACTGACAGGACATGGGTACCATAAACAGTACCTACATAGATTCAAAATAGCGAACAATGACTTGTGCCCATGTGACAGCAGCACCACCCAAACAATTGACCATCTCATAAAAAACTGTCCAAAATACCATAGAACTAGAGAAAAACACGAACAAACCTGCCATTTAATTTCAATAGAACCATATTCATTACAAGAGCTAATTAAAAAAGAAGACACATTAAATTCATTCACAGAACACATTGAAACCATTATAAACACATTAAAGAAATTTAATTCTGCATAAGAAACAAAGACCTCAGCCGCCCGTAACCCTCGCGGGGACTGAGAGTCTACTAAATAGACTAAAAAAAAAAAAAAAAAAAAAAACCTAACCTAACCTAACCTAACCTAACCTAACCTTTTTTTTTTTTTTTTTTTTTTTTTTTTTTTTTTTTTTTTTTTTTTTTTTTTTTTTTTTTTTTTTTTTTTTTTTTTTTTCTTCCGGGGGGAAATCCTCATGGACGAACCCGGCCTGGGGAGGCCGGGAACAGTGCCGGACTCTTACCGGCTAAAACCACCCCGGTGTCGCTTCTCGCACGTGCGCGCGGGGCCGCGGGAATCCTGATTCGTCCGCAGCCCAACCTAACCTAACCTAACCTAACCTTTTTTTTTTTTTTTTTTTTTTTTTTTTTCGGGGGGAAATCCTCATGGACGAACCCGGCCTGGGGAGGCCGGGAACAGTGCCGGACTCTTACCGGCTAAAACCACCCCGGTGTCGCTTCTCGCACGTGGGCGCGGGGCCGCGGGAATCCTGATTCGTCCGCAGCCCCGCACTGGTGCCGGCCCGTCCTGCCGGGCCTCGTCTCCTGCACGGGGTAGTGAGGTGTCCTACCCCGTGCATCGCCTCGGGGGCGCGCGTGGACACAGACGCGCGCCGCCGGCTCGGGTCCTATCATGGGGGGCGGGGACTTCCCCAAGTCCGTCGCCCCTGGACCCGTTTATGGGGGGCGGAAGAGGGCGTTGTCCGCCCTCCTCCGGCGCCCGGTGCGCCTGCTGCGGGCGGGGTCGAGAGTGGAAATCTCCCTTTCCCGCTCCGCAGCTTCCTTCTGCGACATCACGTCCTCGCAGAAGGACACCACCGCGTCCCACGACTCTGCGCTGCCGACCATACTCCGAACAACGGCCGGCAGCGACAGATCGCCTCCTACTATCGAGGTGAGGGCACGGCGCTGCTCCTCCCAGGACACACACTCCCGGAGCGTGTGTTGCGCCGTGTCCTCCCCGCAATGGACGCAGTGGTGGCACCGAGCGTCCGACTCCCTGCCTATGCGACACAGGTACCTGCCGAAGCACCCATGCCCCGACAGCACCTGCGCCACCCGAAACGACAGGGAGCCGTGCCTTCTCCCGAGCCATGCGTCGAGCACTGGCCGGATCGCCTCGACGGTAGCGAGGCCGGCGGTAGGGCGCAGAAGCCTTTCCCGCCATTCCGCCACCAAGACCTGACGGAGCTCCGTTCGGCGCAGCGCGATCTGCCGCTGCACCGGTCTGAAGCCCCGCGCCCGCTCTTCCTCGCGCCACCGATACAGTGACGCGAGTACTTTAGCCTCCAGGTCCCAGGGCGGGGATCCGGCCAGAGCGCAAGCCGCCTCGTAGGAGATCGTGCGGTACCCGCGGACGACCCTGACGGCCATCGCCCTCTGCGGCTTTCGCAGAATGGCGATGGTGCAGGCCGTCAGGTCCATCGCCCACACCGGGGCCCCATACAGGGCCATGGACCGCACGATCCCCACGTACAACCGCCTACAGGCGGCGCTCGGGCCCCCCATATTGGGAAGCAGCGTTGAAAGCGCGCCCGCCGCGCCCATCAGCTTGGGCGCCAGCCGCCGGAAGTGGGGTCCGAATTCCCATCGGCTGTCGAGCACCAATCCCAGGTATTTCATGGTGGACTCGACAGCTATCCGGGCCCCACCGACCACGATGTGTGATCCCGGCGGCGGCGCGCGTCGGGGGCCATGGAACACGATGGCCTCCGACTTGCTCAGGGCCACCTCCAGGCCCAGGCGACGGATGCGGCTCACCACCTGTGACACCGCAGCCGTAGCTAGCAACGCTGCTTCCCTGTGGGAGCTCCCTCGGGCTGTGACAAGCGTGTCGTCCGCGTAACACGTCATGTCTGCGCCCGACGGGAGCTCACCTCTGAGCACCCAGTCGTACCCGATGTTCCACAGGAGCGGACCCAGAACCGATCCCTGTGGAACACCGCACGAAGTGACGCGCCTTCCTGCGCCGTCACGTCCCCTATAAGTGACACATCTTGCCTCCAGATAAGCCCCTACTGTGCGGCGGAGGTAGGGAGGCACGCGATGGTAGACCAGTGCCTCCCGTATACAACTCCAGGGCAGGGTGTTGAAGGCGTTGGAGATATCCAACGATACTGCCAACAACACCCCACCCCGGGACACCGTTTCCTCCGCCAGGGCCCTCACGCGCATTATGGCGTCGACGGTGGAGCGCCCACGACGAAAGCCGTACTGGCTGTCCGCCAAGTCCGGCCCTTCTGCAGACAAGTGGCTGACGAGGCGATCTGCGATGACACGCTCAAAAAGTTTGCCCGCCTCGTCAAGCAGCACTATGGGCCGGTACGCGGACGGCGAGTCCGCGGGGCGCCCCTCCTTCTTGAGCAGGACCAGCCTCCCCTCCTTCCAAACGCTGGGAAACTGGCCCCGCTCGAGGCATGCCGTAAAGAGCCCTCTCAGCTGGGGCTCTAGCTCCTTCAGAGCCAAGACGAGAGCTCGGCCAGGAACTCCGTCGGGCCCGGGCGCTGTGTTCTTAGCCCGGAGCCGCGACACGGCCGCTCTCGTCTCCACCTGTGTCACCTCGGGGACCTGGGTGCTCTCCTCTTCAGGAGAGCCTGTGGCCAAGGGCGATGCCATCGACGGCGGATCGTGCTCCGCCTGCTCAGGGAAGAGGGCCGAAACAACCTCCTCCAGCAGCTGGGGCTGTAGTCCCTCCGTGAGTGGGGGCGCCCAGGGGCGTAACTTGCCTCGCACCATACGGTAGGGGCGCCCCCACGGATCTCGGTCTAGGGACCCCAGCAGCTCTTCCCTGGCCTGCGACTTTGAGTCGCCGATGGCTAGCCACAGCCTCTCCTTGGACGCGCGGTACACCTCATACAGCGCGTCCTCTTCGACGGTATTCCGTCGACGTCGTCGGCGGTGTCGAGTGTACTGGCGACGGGCCGCCACACACGCGACGCGCAACTGCGCGATCTCGGCGGTCCACCAGTACACTTGGCGCTTTGCGGACTGTGTGCGGACGCGGGGCATGGACGCGTCGCAGATCTGCGTCATCGCCCCGCGGAACCACAGCGCCTCCGCTTCGACGTCGACGGTGCCGTCGGTCGCCGACTCCCTTATCCAGGACTGGACAATTGCAGCTTCTTCGAGTAGGTCCCTGTCGATGCGCTTAAGCGCCCAGCGCGGGCCGTCGTTGTTCGGGGCTGTTGGACGGCGGTCGCTCGCGGTCTGGGCGGAGACGTCGAATCGGATGTATCGGTGATCCGATAGCGTCTCCACCTCCACGGCGACCCGCCAGTCGCGGACCCTGCTAGCGACAGGGGGGCTAGCGAACGACACGTCCACTACAGACCCGCCCCGCTGCCGCACGCAGGTATACTCCGAGCCCCGATTTAGGACGACCAGACCGGTCGTCACCGCCCACTCCTCCAGCGCCTCGCCCCGAGGATCGGTGACCGGGGATCCCCACGCCGATGACTTGGCGTTGAGATCCCCGAGCAGTAGTACGGGACGAGGGAGGTAGCGGCCTACGACGGCGCCCAACTCGACAAGGAACCTCTCGAAGTCGGCGAGACTCTTGTTGGGGGAGAAATACGCCCCCACAACAGCGATGCCGTCCGAGACCGCGGCAACCCAGCCGCGGCCCCGAGACGGGTCGATCAGAGCCCCGCCGATTATGGCCACCAAACCGTCCAAACACCCCACCCAGTTGTCGCGGGCGGGGACAAAATACGGTTCGGCGACCACAGCCACGTGAATCGACCACTCTGCCATGCTCTGGAGCAGGAGATCCTGAGCTCTGGCAGAGTGGTTGATGTTGCCCTGGAGGAGATGGAGAGCCATTACTGGTTGGTCTCCATCACCTCGGCATCAGTCCTGGGCCGGGAGTCGGCCGAGCCAGCCTGCGGGGGTTGCGAGACTCCCCCGGCAGGCTTGTTGCTCCTCTTCTTTTTTTTGGCCTTGCTGGCAGGCACACCACAGGCCCTTCCACCCACTTTGTGCCCCGCTGGCCTTCCTGCAGCTGTACAGAGGCTGCAGTTGGGTTCAGCGGAGCACTGGGCCGCCTTGTGGCCGGGCCGGCCGCAGCGATAACAGAAATCGCTGCGGTCCACCTCGGCGGTGCACTTAGCCCGGACGTGCCCCAATTCCAGGCACCGGAAGCACCGCAGGGCCCTGGGCTGCAGGAGCTTGACTTTCGCCGCAACCCAGCCTACCAGCAATCGCCCGCTGTTGGCGATCTTGTTCGCCGACGCCACAGGACACCGGACCCAGACCATGCCGAGCCCGGTAGCGTCGGCGCGTATGTCGCCGGCCCGCACGTGGTCAGGCGGACACTCGCCGCTGCGAGCGACGGCCGCCACCACCTCCTCAGGGGTCACAGAGTCATCCAGACCAGCAATTCGCACCTCTGCGGTTTTGCATGGCCTGGAGATCCGGACGTCCTCAGGCTTGAGGACCTCCCTGAGCTTGGCGGCCAGAGCGTCCGCCTTCTCGACGCTGCCGCTAGCTGCGCCAGCCACCTCGAACAGGCGCGCCCCCGTGACGGCTTGCCTGAGCGTCACGGACTGCAGGCCAAGATCCGCAAGTCTGATCTTGGCCTTGGCCTCGGCAAGCACCGACTGGTACGTCACGCCCCTCTCCGAAGCTCCAGGCTGTAGAGTGACCGTAACAGCTTCGGAGCGCGGGGCGCGAACAGTCGGCGCTTTGCGACCGCCTTTTGCAGCCCGGCGCGCTGGTGCCGGAGTCGCCTTAACGGCCTTTCCGGGGGGGCGCGCGGCTGCTGACGCCTTCTTGGCGGCTTTGCGGGCCTTCTTCCGGCCCACGACCGTCGCCCAGGTCTCACCCTTAGACCCGGCGGCCGTGGGCTCGCCAACAGGGGCTCCCTCCGCGGGCTTTCGAGCACCCTCCACGGGCTTCCCCTGCGGCACTACTCGCGACGCCTCTTCTGCCCTCCGTTTGTCCGCCGCAAGAGGCGGCCGGAGGGTCTCCTGCGGGAGACGTCGGGAAATCGCCTCGAGGCGGGCATTCATCATGCTCCCGCACTGGAGCATGCAGATCCGGACGATTCTTTCCACTTCATCGTCCGTTGATCGTGCGTTGTTCGGCACCAGTGCGGGAGTCGGCGTCGCTGCGACAGGAGGGGGATCGGAGGCAGGTTGCCGCTGCCGCTGCTCGCTCAGCGCAGCGACCTCCCTGCGGAGATCCTCCAGATCAGTGCGGAGGCGGCAATTTTCCTCCTGCAACCTGGAGACCTCGTCCGAGGCCGACCGGTTGAGGAGGGTACCCACCGCCTCTCTGATGTCGTCGGCGGCTTCCTTTAGGGCACGGGTGAACGTGCCCTTCAGGCTGCCAGATTTGGTGGCAACCTTTAGGACCACGTCCACGCCGTCCAGAACCTGACGACTTAGGTCCACCGCCGACAATTCAGCTCCTCCTGCCGCTTGCGCGGCCCTGCGCTCTCGAGCGCGCCTGGCCATTTCCGAGACCTCGTCCGCGGCCACAGCCTTCCGCTGCTCTCTCCGGGCGGCGTTGAGCTCGGCTTTGGTGCTCCCGAGGGAAGCACTGCTCACGCCGCCCGGGTCCGCCGTCTCGCGGTCAGTCTCCTCCCTCTCGCTGGCCGCCGGCGTGTCGGGACGCGGAAGGAACCGTCCCAATGAGTCACGCCGCGGCCGCGACCGTGAGGCCACACCGCCTCGCCGCGCTGTCGGCACTTTGGGGGCCGACAGGTTCTCCTCGCTAGAGGAGAAGCCTATCGACCCTGGTCGGCCCGAGGCCACATCGCGCGAACGCTTCCTCCAAAATTTAGTGGAAGGTCCGCGCGACTCCCCGTCCGACATGGCGTCCCCGCAGGGACTGGAGCCTCCCCGGCTCTTGTTACCGGCTAGGCCGGTAAGTGGAAGAACGCTTTCGCCAGTAGTAACTTCTGACACAGGGGCCTGGTTGCCCACCCCTGTGCAGACATCGGTAATCGATTTAACACTCGCGGGCCCGGGTACCCGCGAGCGCCGGGCGTCAGCCGGAGCGCACGACAAAACAATTTCTTTAAGCGACATTTCCATTACGATTTTGGGTATTACTCACACCACTTCCCCAAGGTGATGCGGTCGCACTTTTTGGGAGGGGATTTGGTCCTCCCGAGGCCCGCGAATGCCTCAGGACAGGGTATGCCGCCCGTTGTTCGGCATCTACAAACTAAGCTTAATGCTAACCTTTTTTTTTGTAGTGTTTTATCGATTCGTTTTATATTATTTTCTCTTTGATTTTTTGTTTTTTATTTTTTTTGTAGATTTTGTAGATTTTTTAATAATTTTTAGTGGTTTTGTCAAATTTTATGATATTTTTTTGTGGTTTTTTTTTTTTTTTTTTTTTTTTTTTTTTTTTTTTTTTTTTTTTTTTTTTTTTTTTTTTTTTTCTCATGTCCTAAAAGAAATCCACCTCGAGCAGCAGCAAGCTTGCCACTGCTCAGGGCCGCCAGGCGTGAAGCGCCTCTTGGCCTACCACCTCGCTCCCTTAGCGTGCGCTCTGCAACGTGCAGAGTGACGAAAGGGAGCCGTCGGGAGCGACTTCTCCGCTCCTGCAGAAATTCGCCACGAGCAATAATCTCCTCTACCCCACCCCCCACGAAGAGATTATTGCCCGTGCCCAGGGTGCACCGGCCCAGTGACTGCTCTTCCCCCCGGACGTATCCGAAAGGGACCAGCAGCCACCAGGCACACGGGGAGGTTTTCTGCGCGCACCCCAACCTAACCTAACCTAACCTAACCTTTTTTTTTTTTTTTTTTTTTTTTTTTTTTTTTTTTTTTTTTTTTTTTTTTCGGGGGGAAATCCTCATGGACGAACCCGGCCTGGGGAGGCCGGGAACAGTGCCGGACTCTTACCGGCTAAAACCACCCCGGTGTCGCTTCTCGCACGTGCGCGCGGGGCCGCGGGAATCCTGATTCGTCCGCAGCCCCGCACTGGTGCCGGCCCGTCCTGCCGGGCCTCGTCTCCTGCACGGGGTAGTGAGGTGTCCTACCCCGTGCATCGCCTCGGGGGCGCGCGTGGACACAGACGCGCGCCGCCGGCTCGGGTCCTATCATGGGGGGCGGGGACTTCCCCAAGTCCGTCGCCCCTGGACCCGTTTATGGGGGGCGGAAGAGGGCGTTGTCCGCCCTCCTCCGGCGCCCGGTGCGCCTGCTGCGGGCGGGGTCGAGAGTGGAAATCTCCCTTTCCCGCTCCGCAGCTTCCTTCTGCGACATCACGTCCTCGCAGAAGGACACCACCGCGTCCCACGACTCTGCGCTGCCGACCATACTCCGAACAACGGCCGGCAGCGACAGATCGCCTCCTACTACCGAGGTGAGGGCACGGCGCTGCTCCTCCCAGGACACACACTCCCGGAGCGTGTGTTGCGCCGTGTCCTCCCCGCAATGGACGCAGTGGTGGCACCGAGCGTCCGACTCCCTGCCTATGCGACACAGGTACCTGCCGAAGCACCCATGCCCCGACAGCACCTGCGTCACCCGAAACGACAGGGAGCCGTGCCTTCTCCCGAGCCATGCGTCGAGCACTGGCCGGATCGCCTCGACGGTAGCGAGGCCGGCGGTAGGGCGCAGAAGCCTCTCCCGCCATTCCGCCACCAAGACCTGGCGGAGCTCCGTACGGCGCAGCGCGATCTGCCGCTGCACCGGTCTGAAGCCCCGTGCCCGCTCTTCCTCGCGCCACCGATACAGCGACGCGAGTACTTTCGCCTCCAGGTCCCAGGGCGGGGATCCGGCCAGAGCGCAAGCCGCCTCGTAGGAAACCGTGCGGTACCCGCGGACGACCCTGACGGCCATCGCCCTCTGCGGCTTTCGCAGAATGGCGATGGTGCAGGCCGTCAGGTCCATCGCCCACACCGGGGCCCCATACAGGGCCATGGACCGCACGATCCCCACGTACAACCGCCTACAGGCGGCGCTCGGGCCCCCCATATTGGGAAGCAGCGTTGAAAGCGCGCCCGCCGCGCCCATCAGCTTGGGCGCCAGCCGCCGGAAGTGGGGTCCGAATTCCCATCGGCTGTCGAGCACCAATCCCAGATACTTCATGGTGGACTCGACAGCTATCCGGGCCCCACCGACCACGATGTGTGATCCCGGCGGCGGCGCGCGTCGGGGGCCATGGAACACGATGGCCTCCGACTTGCTCAGGGCCACCTCCAGGCCCAGGCGACGGATGCGGCTCACCACCTGTGACACCGCAGCCGTAGCTAGCAACGCTGCTTCCCTGTGGGAGCTCCCTCGGGCTGTGACAAGCGTGTCGTCCGCGTAACACGTCAAGTCTGCGCCCGACGGGAGCTCACCTCTGAGCACCCAGTCGTACCCGATGTTCCACAGGAGCGGACCCAGAACCGATCCCTGTGGAACACCGCACGAAGTGACGCGCCTTCCTGCGCCGTCACGTCCCCTATAAGTGACACATCTTGCCTCCAGATAAGCCCCTACTGTGCGGCGGAGGTAGGGAGGCACGCGATGGTAGACCAGTGCCTCCCGTATACAACTCCAGGGCAGGGTGTTGAAGGCGTTAGAGATGTCCAACGACACTGCCAACACCACCCCACCCCGGGACACCGCTTCCTCCGCCAGGGCCCTCACGCGCATTATGGCGTCTACGGTGGAGCGCCCACGCCGAAAACCAAACTGGCTGTCTGCCAAGTCCGGCCCTTCCGTTAACAAGTGGCTGACGAGGCGATCTGCGATGACTCGCTCGAAAAGTTTGCCCGCCTCGTCAAGCAGCACTATGGGCCGGTACGCGGACGGCGAGTCCGCGGGGCGCCCCTCCTTCTTGAGCAGGACCAGCCTCCCCTCCTTCCACACGCTGGGAAACTGGCCCCGCTCGAGGCATGCAGTGAAGAGCCCTCTCAGATGGGGCTCTAGCTCCTTCAGAGCGAGGACGAGAGCTCGGCCAGGAACTCCGTCGGGCCCGGGCGCTGTGTTCTTAGCCCGGAGCCGCGACACGGCTGCTCTCGTCTCTGCTTGTGTCACTTCTGGGACCTGGGTGCTCTCCTCTTCGGGAGAGCCTGTGGCCAAGGGCGAAGCCATCGACGGCGGATCGTGCTCCGCCTGCTCAGGGAAGAGGGCCGAAACAACCTCCTCCAGCAGCTGGGGCTGTAGTCCCTCCGTGAGTGGGGGCGCCCAGGGGCGCAACTTGCCTCGCACCATACGGTAGGGGCGCCCCCACGGAAACCTAACCTAACCTAACCTTTTTTTTTTTTTTTTTTTTTTTTTTTCGGGGGGAAATCCTCATGGACGAACCCGGCCTGGGGAGGCCGGGAACAGTGCCGGACTCTTACCGGCTAAAACCACCCCGGTGTCGCTTCTCGCACGTGCGCGCGGGGCCGCGGGAATCCTGATTCGTCCGCAGCCCCGCACTGGTGCCGGCCCGTCCTGCCGGGCCTCGTCTCCTGCACGGGGTAGTGAGGTGTCCTACCCCGTGCATCGCCTCGGGGGCGCGCGTGGACACAGACGCGCGCCGCCGGCTCGGGTCCTAAACATGGGGGGCGGGGACTTCCCCAAGTCCGTCGCCCCTGGACCCGTTTATGGGGGGCGGAAGAGGGCGTTGTCCGCCCTCCTCCGGCGCCCGGTGCGCCTGCTGCGGGCGGGGTCGAGAGTGGAAATCTCCCTTTCCCGCTCCGCAGCTTCCTTCTGCGACATCACGTCCTCGCAGAAGGACACCACCGCGTCCCACGACTCTGCGCTGCCGACCATACTCCGAACAACGGCCGGCAGCGACAGATCGCCTCCTACTTCGGCAGTGAGGGCACGGCGCTGCTCCTCCCAGGACACACACTCCCGGAGCGTGTGTTGCGCCGTGTCCTCCCCGCAATGGACGCAGTGGTGGCACCGAGCGTCCGACTCCCTGCCTATGCGACACAGGTACCTGCCGAAGCACCCATGCCCCGACAGCACCTGCGTCACCCGAAACGACAGGGAGCCGTGCCTTCTCCCGAGCCATGCGTCGAGCACTGGCCGGATCGCCTCGACGGTAGCGAGGCCGGCGGTAGGGCGCAGAAGCCTCTCCCGCCATTCCGCCACCAAGACCTGGCGGAGCTCCGTACGGCGCAGCGCGATCTGCCGCTGCACCGGTCCGAAGCCCCGTGCCCGCTCTTCCTCGCGCCACCGATACAGCGACGCGAGTACTTTCGCCTCCAGGTCCCAGGGCGGGGATCCGGCCAGAGCGCAAGCCGCCTCGTAGGAAATCGTGCGGTACCCGCGGACGACCCTGACGGCCATCGCCCTCTGCGGCCTTCGCAGAATGGCGATGGTGCAGGCCGTCAGGTCCATCGCCCACACCGGGGCCCCGTAAAGGGCCATGGACCGCACGATCCCCACGTACAACCGCCTACAGGCGGCGCTCGGGCCCCCCATATTGGGAAGCAGCGTTGAAAGCGCGCCCGCCGCGCCCATCAGCTTGGGCGCCAGCCGCCGGAAGTGGGGTCCGAATTCCCAGCGGCTGTCGAGCACCAATCCCAGGTATTTCATGGTGGACTCGACAGCTATCCGGGCCCCACCGACCACGATGTGTGATCCCGGCGGCGGCGCGCGTCGGGGGCCATGGAACACGATGGCCTCCGACTTGCTCAGGGCCACCTCCAGGCCCAGGCGACGGATGCGGCTCACCACCTGTGACACCGCAGCCGTAGCCAGCAACGCTGCTTCCCTGTGGGAGCTCCCTCGGGCTGTGACAAGCGTGTCGTCCGCGTAACACGTCAAGTCTGCGCCCGACGGGAGCTCACCTCTGAGCACCCAGTCGTACCCGATGTTCCACAGGAGCGGACCCAGAACCGATCCCTGTGGAACACCGCACGAAGTGACGCGCCTTCCTGCGCCGTCACGTCCCCTATAAGTGACACATCTTGCCTCCAGATAAGCCCCTACTGTGCGGCGGAGGTAGGGAGGCACGCGATGGTAGACAAGTGCCTCCCGTATACAACTCCAGGGCAGGGTGTTGAAGGCGTTGGAGATATCCAACGATACTGCCAACACCACCCCACCCCGGGACACCGTTTCCTCCGCCAGGGCTCTCACGCGCATTATAGCGTCCACGGTGGAGCGCCCACGACGAAAGCCGTACTGGCTGTCCGCCAAGTCCGGCCCTTCTGCAGACAAGTGGCTGACGAGGCGATCTGCGATAATCCGCTCAAACAGTTTGCCCGCCTCGTCGAGCAGCACTATGGGCCGGTACGCGGACGGCGAGTCCGCGGGGCGCCCCTCCTTCTTGAGCAGGACCAGCCTCCCCTCCTTCCACACGCTGGGAAACTGGCCCCGCTCGAGGCATGCAGTGAAGAGCCCTCTCAGATGGGGCTCTAGCTCCTTCAGAGCGAGGACGAGAGCTCGGCCAGGAACTCCGTCGGGCCCGGGCGCAGTGTTCTTCGCCCGGAGCCGCGACACGGCCGCTCTCGTCTCTGCTTGTGTCACTTCTGGGACCTGGGTGCTCTCCTCTTCGGGAGAGCCTGTGGCCAAGGGCGAAGCCATCGACGGCGGATCGTGCTCCGCCTGCTCAGGGAAGAGGGCCGAAACAACCTCCTCCAGCAGCTGGGGCTGTAGTCCCTCCGTGAGTGGGGGCGCCCAGGGGCGTAACTTGCCTCGCACCATACGGTAGGGGCGCCCCCACGGATCTCGGTCTAGGGACCCCAGCAGCTCCTCCCTGGCCTGCGACTTTGAGTCGCCGATGGCTAGCCACAGCCTCTCCCTGGACGCGCGGTACACCTCATACAGCGCGTCCTCTTCGACGGTATTCCGTCGACGTCGTCGGCGGTGTCGAGTGTACTGGCGACGGGCCGCCACACACGCGACGCGCAACTGCGCGATCTCGGCGGTCCACCAGTACACTTGGCGCTTTGCGGACTGTGTGCGGACGCGGGGCATGGACGCGTCGCAGATCTGCGTCATCGCCCCGCGGAACCACAGCGCCTCCGCTTCGACGTCGACGGTGCCGTCGGTCGCCGACTCCCTTATCCAGGACTGGACAATTGCAGCTTCTTCGAGTAGGTCCCTGTCGATGCGCTTAAGCGCCCAGCGCGGGCCGTCGTTATTCGGGGCTGTTGGACGGCGGTCGCTCGCGGTCTGGGCGGAGACGTCGAATCGGATGTATCGATGATCCGATAGCGTCTCCACCTCCACGGCGACACGCCAGTCGCGGACTCTGCTAGCGACAGAGGGGCTTGCGAACGAGACGTCCACTATGGACCCGCCCCGCTGCCGCACGCACGTGAATTCCGAGCCCCGATTTAGGACGACCAGACCGGTCGTCACCGCCCACTCCTCCAGCGCCTCGCCCCGAGGATCGGTGACCGGGGATCCCCACGCCGATGACTTGGCGTTGAGATCCCCGAGCAGCAGTACGGGACGAGGGAGGTAGCGGCCTACGACGGCGCCCAACTCGACAAGGAACCTCTCGAAGTCGGCGAGACTCTTGTTGGGGGAGAAATACGCCCCCACAACAGCGATGCCGTCCGAGACCGCGGCAACCCAGCCGCGGCCCCGAGACGGGTCGATCAGAGCCCCGCCGATTATGGCCACCAAACCGTCCAAACACCCCACCCAGTTGTCGCGGGCGGGGACAAAATACGGTTCGGCGACCACAGCCACGTGAATCGACCACTCTGCCATGCTCTGGAGCAGGAGATCCTGAGCTCTGGCACAGTGGTTGATGTTGCCCTGGAGGAGATGGAGAGCCATTACTGGTTGGTCTCCATCACCTCGGCATCAGTCCTGGGCCGGGAGTCGGCCGAGCCAGCCTGCGGGGGTTGCGAGACTCCCCCGACAGGCTTGTTGCTCCTCTTTTTCTTTTTTGCCCTGCTGGCAGGCGCGCCACAGGCCTTTCCGCCCACCTTGTGCCCCGCTGGCCTTCCTGCAGCTGTACAGAGGCTGCAGTTGGGCTCAGCGGAGCACTGGGCCGCCTTGTGGCCGGGCCGGCCGCAGCGATAGCAGAAATCGCTGCGGTCAACCTCGGCGGTGCACTTTGCCCGGACGTGCCCCAGTTCCAGGCACCGGAAGCACCGCAAGGCCCGGGGCTGCAGGAGTTTAACCCTCGCTGCAACCCAGCCCACCAGCAATCGACCACTGTTGGCGATCTTGTTCGCCGACGCCACAGGACACCGGACCCAGACCATGCCGAGCCCGGTAGCGTCGGCGCGTATGTCGCCAGCCCGCACGTGGTCAGGCGGACACTCGCCGCTTCTGGCAACGGCCGCCACCACCTCCTCAGGGGTCACGGAATCATCCAGACCAGCAATTCGCACCTCTGCGGTTTTGCATGGCCTGGATATCCGGACGTCCTCAGGCTTGAGGACCTCCCTGAGCTTGGCGGCCAGAGCGTCCGCCTTCTCCGCACTGCCACTGGAGGCGCCAGCCACTTCGAAAAGCCGCGCACCCGTGACGGCTTGCTTCAGCGTCACCGACTGCAGGCCAAGATCCGCAAGTTTGATCTTGGCCTTGGCTTCCGCAATGACCGTCTGGTATGTAACACCCCTCTCCGCGGCTCCGGGCTGTAGTGTAATGGTTACAGCTTCGGAGCGTGGGGTGCGAACCCTCGGCACATTGCGGCCGCCCTTTGCAGCCCGGCGCGCTGGTTCCGGAGCCGCCTTTACGGCCTTTCCGGGGGGGCGCGCGGCTGCTGACGCCTTCTTGGCGGCTTTGCGGGCCTTCTTCCGGCCCACGACCGTCGCCCAGGTCTCACCCTTAGACCCGGCGGCCGTGGGCTCGCCAACAGGGGCTCCCTCCGCGGGCTTTCGAGCACCCTCCACGGGCTTCCCCTGCGGCACTACTCGCGACGCCTCTTCTGCCCTCCGTTTGTCCGCCGCAAGAGGCGGCCGGAGGGTCTCCTGCGGGAGACGTCGAGAAATCGCCTCGAGGCGGGCATTCATCATGCTCCCGCACTGGAGCATGCAGATCCGGACGATTCTTTCCACTTCATCGTCCGTTGATCGTGCGTTGTTCGGCACCAGTGCGGGAGTCGGCGTCGCTGCGACAGGAGGGGGATCGGAGGCAGGTTGCCGCTGCCGCTGCTCGCTCAGCGCAGCGACCTCCCTGCGGAGATCCTCCAGATCAGTGCGGAGGCGGCAATTTTCCTCCTGCAACCTGGAGACCTCGTCCGAGGCCGACCGGTTGAGGAGGGTACCCACCGCCTCTCTGATGTCGTCGGCGGCTTCCTTTAGGGCACGGGTGAACGTGCCCTTCAGGCTGCCAGATTTGGTGGCAACCTTTAGGACCACGTCCACGCCGTCCAGAACCTGACGACTTAGGTCCACCGCCGACAATTCAGCTCCTCCTGCCGCTTGCGCGGCCCTGCGCTCTCGAGCGCGCCTGGCCATTTCCGAGACCTCGTCCGCGGCCACAGCCTTCCGCTGCTCTCTCCGGGCGGCGTTGAGCTCGGCTTTGGTGCTCCCGAGGGAAGCACTGCTCACGCCGCCCGGGTCCGCCGTCTCGCGGTCAGTCTCCTCCCTCTCGCTGGCCGCCGGCGTGTCGGGACGCGGAAGGAACCGTCCCAATGAGTCACGCCGCGGCCGCGACCGTGAGGCCACACCGCCTCGCCGCGCTGTCGGCACTTTGGGGGCCGACAGGTTCTCCTCGCTAGAGGAGAAGCCTATCGACCCCGGATCGCGCGAACGTTTGCGCCAAAATTTGGTGGAGGGTCCGCGCGACTCCCCCTCCGACATGGCGTCCCCGCAGGGACTGGAGCCTCCTCGGCTCTTGTTACCGGCTCTGCCGGTAAACGGATCGCTTCCGCCAGTAATCATTTCTGACGCAGGGGCCTGGTTGCCCACCCCTGCGCAGACTTCGGTAGTCAACTTAACACTCGCGGGCCCGGGTACCCGCGAGCGCCGGGCGTCAGCCGGAGCGCACGACAAACTATTTTCGTTAGCGGACATTTCTCATATTTTACGATGGGAAGATACGCACACCACTTCCCCAAGGTGATGCGGTCGCACTTTTTGGGAGGGAATTTGGTCCTCCCGAGGCCCGCGAATGCCTCGGAACAGGTTATGCCGCCCGTGGTTCGGCATCTTAAAACTAAACTTAATGCTAATACCTTTTTTTTTTTTTTTTTTTTTTTTTTGTAGTGTTTTATTGATTCGTTTTATATTATTTTCTCTTTGATTTTTTGTTTTTTATTTTTTTTTGTAGTTTTATATATTTTGTAGTAATTTTTAGTGGTTTTATTGAATTTTGTAATTTTTTTGTGGATTTTTTTTTTTTTTTTTTTTTTTTTTTTTGTTTTTTTTTTTTTTTTTGTTTTTTTTTTTTTTTTTGTGTCCGAAAACGGAATCCACCTCGAGCAGCGGCAAGCTTGCCACTGCTCCAGACCGCAAGGCGTGAAGCGCCTCGCGGCACACCACCTCGCTCCCTTAGCGTGCGCTCTGCAGCGTGCAGAGTGACGAAAGGGAGCCGTCGGGAGCGACTTCTCCGCTCCTGCAGAAATTCGCCACGAGCAATAATCTCCTCTACCCCACCCCCCACGAAGAGATTATTGCCCGTGCCCAGGGTGCACCGGCCCAGTGACTGCTCTTCCCCCCGGACGTATCCGAAAGGGACCAGCAGCCACCAGACACACGGGGAGGTTTTCTGCGCGCACCCCAACCTAACCTAACCTTTTTTTTTTTTTTTTTTTTTTTTTTTTTTTTTTTTTTTTTTTTTTTTCGGGGGGAAATCCTCATGGACGAACCCGGCCTGGGGAGGCCGGGAACAGTGCCGGACTCTTACCGGCTAAAACCACCCCGGTGTCGCTTCTCGCACGTGGGCGCGGGGCCGCGGGAATCCAGATTCGTCCGCAGCCCCGCACTGGTGCCGGCCCGTCCTGCCGGGCCTCGTCTCCTGCACGGGGTAGTGAGGTGTCCTACCCCGTGCATCGCCTCGGGGGCGCGCGTGGACACAGACGCGCGCCGCCGGCTCGGGTCCTATCATGGGGGGCGGGGACTTCCCCAAGTCCGTCGCCCCTGGACCCGTTTATGGGGGGCGGAAGAGGGCGTTGTCCGCCCTCCTCCGGCGCCCGGTGCGCCTGCTGCGGGCGGGGTTGAGAGTTGAGATCTCCCTTTCCCGCTCCGCAGCTTCCTTCTGCGACATCACGTCCTCGCAGAAGGACACCACCGCGTCCCACGACTCCGCGCTGCCGGCCATACTCCGAACAACGGCCGGCAGCGACAGATCGCCTCCTACTACCGAGGTGAGGGCACGGCGCTGCTCCTCCCAGGACACACACTCCCGGAGCGTGTGTTGCGCCGTGTCCTCCCCGCAATGGACGCAGTGGTGGCACCGAGCGTCCGACTCCCTGCCTATGCGACACAGGTACCTGCCGAAGCACCCATGCCCCGACAGCACCTGCGTCACCCGGAACGACAGGGAGCCGTGCCTTCTCCCGAGCCATGCGTCGAGCACTGGCCGGATCGCCTCGACAACCTAACCTAACCTAACCTAACCTTTTTTTTTTTTTTTTTTTTTTTTTTTTTTCGGGGGGAAATCCTCATGGACGAACCCGGCCTGGGGAGGCCGGGAACAGTGCCGGACTCTTACCGGCTAAAACCACCCCGGTGTCGCTTCTCGCACGTGCGCGCGGGGCCGCGGGAATCCTGATTCGTCCGCAGCCCCGCACTGGTGCCGGCCCGTCCTGCCGGGCCTCGTCTCCTGCACGGGGTAGTGAGGTGTCCTACCCCGTGCATCGCCTCGGGGGCGCGCGTGGACACAGACGCGCGCCGCCGGCTCGGGTCCTATCATGGGGGGCGGGGACTTCCCCAAGTCCGTCGCCCCTGGACCCGTTTATGGGGGGCGGAAGAGGGCGTTGTCCGCCCTCCTCCGGCGCCCGGTGCGCCTGCTGCGGGCGGGGTTGAGAGTTGAGATCTCCCTTTCCCGCTCCGCAGCTTCCTTCTGCGACATCACGTCCTCGCAGAAGGACACCACCGCGTCCCACGACTCTGCGCTGCCGACCATACTCCGAACAACGGCCGGCAGCGACAGATCGCCTCCTACTACCGAGGTGAGGGCACGGCGCTGCTCCTCCCAGGACACACACTCCCGGAGCGTGTGTTGCGCCGTGTCCTCCCCGCAATGGACGCAGTGGTGGCACCGAGCGTCCGACTCCCTGCCTATGCGACACAGGTACCTGCCGAAGCACCCATGCCCCGACAGCACCTGCGTCACCCGAAACGACAGGGAGCCGTGCCTTCTCCCGAGCCATGCGTCGAGCACTGGCCGGATCGCCTCGACGGTAGCGAGGCCGGCGGTAGGGCGCAGAAGCCTGTCCCGCCATTCCGCCACCAAGACCTGGCGGAGCTCCGTACGGCGCAGCGCGATCTGCCGCTGCACCGGTCCGAAGCCCCGTGCCCGCTCTTCCTCGCGCCACCGATACAGCGACGCGAGTACTTTCGCCTCCAGGTCCCAGGGCGGGGATCCGGCCAGAGCGCAAGCCGCCTCGTAGGAAACCGTGCGGTACCCGCGGACGACCCTGACGGCCATCGCCCTCTGCGGCTTTCGCAGAACGGCGATGGTGCAGGCCGTCAGGTCCATCGCCCACACCGGGGCCCCATACAGGGCCATGGACCGCACGATCCCCACGTACAACCGCCTACAGGCGGCGCTCGGGCCCCCCATATTGGGAAGCAGCGTTGAAAGCGCGCCCGCCGCGCCCATCAGCTTGGGCGCCAGCCGCCGGAAGTGGGGTCCGAATTCCCATCGGCTGTCGAGCACCAATCCCAGATACTTCATGGTGGACTCGACAGCTATCCGGGCCCCACCGACCACGATGTGTGATCCCGGCGGCGGCGCGCGTCGGGGGCCATGGAACACGATGGCCTCCGACTTGCTCAGGGCCACCTCCAGGCCCAGGCGACGGATGCGGCTCACCACCTGTGACACCGCAGCCGTAGCTAGCAACGCTGCTTCCCTGTGGGAGCTCCCTCGGGCTGTGACAAGCGTGTCGTCCGCGTAACACGTCAAGTCTGCGCCCGACGGGAGCTCACCTCTGAGCACCCAGTCGTACCCGATGTTCCACAGGAGCGGACCCAGAACCGATCCCTGTGGAACACCGCACGAAGTGACGCGCCTTCCTGCGCCGTCACGTCCCCTATAAGTGACACACCTTGCCTCCAGATAAGCCCCTACTGTGCGGCGGAGGTAGGGAGGCACGCGATGGTAGACCAGTGCCTCCCGTATACAACTCCAGGGCAGGGTGTTGAAGGCGTTAGAGATGTCTAACGACACTGCCAACACCACCCCACCCCGGGACACCGCTTCCTCCGCCAGGGCCCTCACGCGCATTATGGCGTCTACGGTGGAGCGCCCACGCCGAAAACCAAACTGGCTGTCTGCCAAGTCCGGCCCTTCTGTGTACAAGTGGCTGACGAGGCGATCTGCGATGACTCGCTCGAAAAGTTTGCCCGCCTCGTCAAGCAGCACTATGGGCCGGTACGCGGACGGCGAGTCCGCGGGGCGCCCCTCCTTCTTGAGCAGGACCAGCCTCCCCTCCTTCCATACGCTGGGAAACTGGCCCCGCTCGAGGCATGCCGTGAAGAGCCCCCTCAGATGGGGCTCTAGCTCCTTCAGAGCGAGGACGAGAGCTCGGCCAGGAACTCCGTCGGGCCCGGGCGCTGTGTTCTTAGCCCGGAGCCGCGACACGGCCGCTCTCGTCTCTGCTTGTGTCACTTCTGGGACCTGGGTGCTCTCCTCTTCGGGAGAGCCTGTGGCCAAGGGCGAAGCCATCGACAGCGGAACGTGTTCCGCCTGCTCAGGGAAGAGGGCCGATACCACCTCCTCCAGCAGCTGGGGTTGTAGTCCCTCCGTGAGTGGAGGCGCCCAGGGGCGTAACTTGCCTCGCACCATGCGGTAGGGGCGCCCCCACGGATCTCGGTCTAGGGACCCCAGCAGCTCTTCCCTGGCCTGCGACTTCGAGTCGCCGATGGCTAGCCACAGCCTCTCCTTGGACGCGCGGTACACCTCATACAGCGCGTCCTCTTCGACGGTATTCCGTCGACGTCGTCGGCGGTGTCGAGTGTACTGGCGACGGGCCGCCACACACGCGACGCGCAACTGCGCGATCTCGGCGGTCCACCAGTACACTTGGCGCTTTGCGGACTGTGTGCGGACGCGGGGCATGGACGCGTCGCAGATCTGCGTCATCGCCCCGCGGAACCACAGCGCCTCCGTTTCGACGTCGACGGAGCCGTCGGTCGCCGACTCCCTTATCCAGGACTGGACAATTGCAGCTTCTTCGAGTAGGTCCCTGTCGATGCGCTTAAGCGCCCAGCGCGGGCCGTCGTTATTCGGGGCTGTTGGACGGCGGTCGCTCGCGGTCTGGGCGGAGACGTCGAATCGGATGTATCGATGATCCGATAGCGTCTCCACCTCCACGGCGACCCGCCAGTCACGGACCCTGCTAGCGACAGGGGGGCTAGCGAACGACACGTCCACTATAGACCCGCCCCGCTGCCGCACGCAGGTATACTCCGAGCCCCGATTCAGGACGACCAGACCGGTCGTCACCGCCCACTCCTCCAGCGCCTCGCCCCGAGGATCGGTGACCGGGGATCCCCACGCCGATGACTTGGCGTTGAGATCCCCGAGCAGCAGTACGGGACGAGGGAGGTAGCGGCCTACGACGGCGCCCAACTCGACAAGGAACCTCTCGAAGTCGGCGAGACTCTTGTTGGGGGAGAAATACGCCCCCACAACAGCGATGCCGTCCGAGACCGCGGCAACCCAGCCGCGGCCCCGAGACGGGTCGATCAGAGCCCCGCCGATTATGGCCACCAAACCGTCCAAACACCCCACCCAGTTGTCGCGGGCGGGGACAAAATACGGTTCGGCGACCACAGCCACGTGAATCGACCACTCTGCCATGCTCTGGAGCAGGAGATCCTGAGCTCTGGCACAGTGGTTGATGTTGCCCTGGAGGAGATGGAGAGCCATTACTGGTTGGTCTCCATCACCTCGGCATCAGTCCTGGGCCGGGAGTCGCCCGAGCCAGCCTGCGGGGGTTGCGAGACTCCCCCGGCAGGCTTGTTGCTCTTCCTCTTTTTGCGGGCCCTGCTGGCAGGCACGCCACAGGCCTTTCCGCCCACCTTGTGCCCCGCTGGCCTTCCTGCAGCTGTACAGAGGCTGCAGTTGGGCTCAGCGGAGCACTGGGCCGCCTTGTGGCCGGGCCGGCCGCAGCGATAACAGAGATCGCTGCGGTCAACCTCTGCGGTGCATTTTGCCCTCACGTGCCCCAACTCGAGGCACCGGAAACACCGCAGGGCCCTGGGCTGCAGGAGCTTGACTCTCGCTGCAACCCAGCCCACCAGCAATCGACCACTGTTGGCGATCTTCCTCGCCGACGCCACAGGACACCGGACCCAGACCATGCCGAGCCCGGTAGCGTCGGCGCGTATGTCGCCGGCCTGCACGTTGTCAGGCGGACACTCGCCGCTCCGAGCGACGGCCGCCACCACCTCCTCAGGGGTCACGGAATCGTCCAGCCCAGCAATTCGCACCTCTGCGGTTTTGCAGGGTCTGGAGACCCGGACGTCCTCAGGCTTGAGGACCTCCCTGAGTTTGGCGGCCAGAGCGTCCGCCTTTTCCACGCTGCCGCTGTCCGCACCGGCCACCTCGAACAGCCGCGCCCCCGTGACGGCTTGCCTGAGCGTCACGGACTGCAGGCCAAGATCAGCAAGCTTGATCCTGGCCTTGGCCTCGGCAAGCACCGACTGGTACGTCACGCCCCTCTCCGAAGCTCCAGGCTGTAAAGTGACCGTTACAGCTTCGGAGCGCGGGGCGCGAATAGTCGGTGCTTTGCGACCTCCCTTTGCAGCGCCGCGACGCGCAGGTTGCGGAGCCGCCTTTGCGGGACCGCTGGGAGCGCGTGCGGCGGCCGTCGCCTTCTTGACGGCTTTGCGGGCCTTCTTTCGGCCCACGACTGTCGCCCAGGTCTCGCCCTTGGACCCGGAAGTCGTGGGCTCAGCAGGGGTTCCCTCCGCGGGCTTTTTATTACCCTCCGCGGGCTTCCCTGCTTTTGTCGGCACTGGTCTCGACGCCTCTTCTGCCCTCCGTTTATCGGCCGCAAGAGGCGGCCGGAGGGTCTCCTGAGGGAGGCGCCGAGAAATCGCCTCGAGGCGGGCATTCATCATGCTCCCACACTGGAGCATGCAGATCCGGACGATTCTTTCCACTTCATCGTCCGTTGATCGTGCGTTGGTCGGCACCAGTGCGGGAGTCAGCGTCGCTGCGACAGGAGGGGGATCGGAGGCAGGTTGTCGCTGCCGCTGCTCGCTCAGCGCAGCGACTTCCTTGCGGAGATCCTCCAGATCAGTGCGGAGGCGGCAATTTTCCTCCTGCAACCTGGAGACCTCGTCCGAGGCCGACCGGTTGAGGAGGGTACCCACCGCCTCTCTGATGTCGTCGGCGGCTTCCTTGAGGGCACGGGTGAACGTGCCCTTCAGGCTGCCGGATTTGGTGGCAACCTTCAGGACGACGTCCACGCCGTCCAACACCTGACGACTCAGGTCCACCGCCGACATCCCCTCTCCTGACGCTGCCTGCGCAGCCCTTCGCTCGCGAGCGCGTCGCGCCATCTCCGACACCTCGTCGGACGCGACCGCCTTCCGCTGTTCTCTTTTGGCGGCGTTGAGCTCGGCCTTGGTGCTTCCGAGGGAAGCACTGCTCACGCCGCCTGGGTCTTCACCCATCGCCTCGCGGTCGGTCTCCTCCCTCTCACTGGCCGCCGACGTGTCGGGACGCGGAAGAAACCGTCCCTGCGGATCACGCCGCGGCCGCGACCGCGAGGCCACACCGCCTCGCCGCGCTGTCGGCACTTTGGGGGCCGATAGGTTCTCCTCGCTGGACGAGAAACCTATCGACCCCGGTCGGTCCGAGGCCACATCGCGCGGACGTTTCCTCCAAAATTTGGAGGTAGGTCCGCGCGACTCCCCGTCGGACAAGATGTCCCCGAAGGGACTGGAGCCTCCTCGGCTCTTGTTACCGGCTCTGCCGGTAATCGGTTCGCATCCGCCAGTAATCATTTCTGACACAGGGGCCTGGTTGCCCACCCCTGTGCAGACTTCGGTTACTAATTTAACACTCGCGGGCCCGGGTACCCGCGAGCGCCGGGCGTCAGCCGGATCGCACGACAAAACAAACTCTTTAGCGGACATTATCATTTTTACGATGGGTAGTACTCACACCACTTCCCCAAGGTGGTGCGGTCGCACTTTTTGGGAGGGAATTTGGTCCTCCCGAGGCCCGCGAATGCCTCAGGACAGGATATGCCGCCCGTTGTTCGGCATCTAAGAACTAAACTTAATTTTTTTTGTAGTGTTTTGTTGATTCGTTTTATATTTTTCTCTTTGATTTTTGGTTTTATATATTTTTTTGAGGATTTTATGTTTTGCAATAATTTTTAGTGGTTTTTTAAAAATTTTTTTTTTTTTTTTGTAGATTTTTTTTTTTTTTTTTTTTTTTTAAATGTCCTTAAAGGAAACCACCTCGAGCAGCAGCAAGAATGCCATTGCTCAGGACCGCAAGGCGTGAAGCGCCTCTTGGTCCACCACCTCGCTCCCTTAGCGTGCGCTCTGCAGCGTGCAGAGTGCCGAAAGGGAGCCGTCGGGAGCGACTTCTCCGCTCCTGCAGAAATTCGCCACGAGCAATAATCTCCTCTACCCCACCCCCCACGAAGAGATTATTGCCCGTGCCCAGGGTGCACCGGCCCAGTGACTGCTCTTCCCCCCGGACGTATCCGAAAGGGACCAGCAGCCACCAGACACACGGGGAGGTTTTCTGCGCGCACCCCAACCTAACCTAACCTTTTTTTTTTTTTTTTTTTTTTTTTTTTTTTTTTTTTTTTTTTTGTTTTCGCTGGGAAAAAATGCGTTACGCATACCCCCCATCCAGGGGAATGGGGGGGTATGTGGGACTCCCCGGGCAGGCCCGGTATACCCACTAAAACAACCCAGCGGGACTCCCGCATCGTCTGAAAGGAGAGGGACTGGGAAACCGGCGTAGCCTTTACGTCCAGTCCCCCTCGACGAATGCCCGCCCTACGCGGCGGGCCCCTCACGTCCTCCCCATGGGGGGAGGGTCGGGAATATCCAACGGAGGTGGTGTGGAGTGCAATGCGGGCGGAGGCGCCCCCGCACCTGTCGCCCGCCCATCACCACCTTGAGGAGGGAGATGATCTCCAACCTCCTCTTTGCGCGGCGGCCACGCATCCAGGTCCCCTCTCTAAGAGCGAGAGGGGAGGGGAGTACGTGGGAGACCGCGACTTCCGCGAGGGTGCGATGCTCAGTCGGACATCGCAACCCTCTCATCGGCAGCCGCCGAGGTTCCCGCCACGGGAACAACGGCGCGAGGATCCTCACAAGCGGGCCCGACCGGCGCCCGCACTTTGCCCTTCTTGGGAGGGGGATTACAATTTCTCCCCGTCATGATATGTCCCGCCGGGCGGCCGCTGGCAGCGCACACAGCGCAGTGCGGCGTGGCGGCCGTGCAGGAGGAGGCTTTGTGGCCGTCCTTGCCGCAGCGGTAGCAGGCGGCTGTCCAACCTAACCTTTTTTTTTTTTTTTTTTTTTTTTTTTCGGGGGGAAATCCTCATGGACGAACCCGGCCTGGGGAGGCCGGGAACAGTGCCGGACTCTTACCGGCTAAAACCACCCCGGTGTCGCTTCTCGCACGTGCGCGCGGGGCCGCGGGAATCCTGATTCGTCCGCAGCCCCGCACTGGTGCCGGCCCGTCCTGCCGGGCCTCGTCTCCTGCACGGGGTAGTGAGGTGTCCTACCCCGTGCATCGCCTCGGGGGCGCGCGTGGACACAGACGCGCGCCGCCGGCTCGGGTCCTATCATGGGGGGCGGAGACTTCCCCAAGTCCGTCGCCCCTGGACCCGTTTATGGGGGGCGGAAGAGGGCGTTGTCCGCCCTCCTCCGGCGCCCGGTGCGCCTGCTGCGGGCGGGGTTGAGAGTTGAGATCTCCCTTTCCCGCTCCGCAGCTTCCTTCTGCGACATCACGTCCTCGCAGAAGGACACCACCGCGTCCCACGACTCTGCCCTGCCGACCATACTGCGAACAACGGCCGGCAGCGACAGATCGTCTCCTACTTCAGAGGTGAGGGCACGGCGCTGCTCCTCCCAGGACACACACTCCTGGAGCGTGTGTTGCGCCGTGTCCTCCCCGCAATGGACGCAGTGGTGGCACCGAGCGTCCGACTCCCTGCCTATGCGACACAGGTACTTGCCGAAGCACCCATGCCCCGACAGCACCTGCGTCGCCCGAAACGACAGGGAGCCGTGCCTTCTCCCGAGCCATGCGTCGAGCACTGGCCGGATCGCCTCGACGGTAGCGAGGCCGGCGGTAGGGCGCAGAAGCCTTTCCCGCCATTCCGCCACCAAGACCTGGCGGAGCTCCGTACGGCGCAGCACGATCTGCCGCTGCACCGGTCCGAAGCCCCGTGCCCGCTCTTCCTCGCGCCACCGATACAGCGACGCGAGTACTTTAGCCTCCAGGTCCCAGGGCGGGGATCCGGCCAGAGCGCAAGCCGCCTCGTAGGAAATCGTGCGGTACCCGCGGACGACCCTGACGGCCATCGCCCTCTGCGGCTTTCGCAGAATGGCGATGGTGCAGGCCGTCAGGTCCATCGCCCACACCGGGGCCCCATACAGGGCCATGGACCGCACGATCCCCACGTACAACCGCCTACAGGCGGCGCTCGGGCCCCCCATATTGGGAAGCAGCGTTGAAAGCGCGCCCGCCGCGCCCATCAGCTTGGGCGCCAGCCGCCGGAAGTGGGGTCCGAATTCCCACCGGCTGTCGAGCACCAATCCTAGGTACTTCATGGTGGACCCGACAGCTATCCGGGCCCCACCGACCACGATGTGTGATCCCGGCGGCGGCGCGCGTCGGGGGCCATGGAACACAATGGCCTCCGACTTGCTCAGGGCCACCTCCAGGCCCAGGCGACGGATGCGGCTCACCACCTGTGACACCGCAGCCGTAGCTAGCAACGCTGCCTCCCTGTGGGAGCTCCCTCGGGCTGTGACAAGCGTGTCGTCCGCGTAACACGTCATGTCTGCGCCCGACGGGAGCTCACCTCTGAGCACCCAGTCGTACCCGATGTTCCACAGGAGCGGACCCAGAACCGATCCCTGTGGAACACCGCACGAAGTGACGCGCCTTCCTGCGCCGTCACGTCCCCTATAGGTGACACACCTTGCCTCCAGATAAGCCCCTACTGTGCGGCGGAGGTAGGGAGGCACGCGATGATAGACAAGTGCCTCCCGTATACAACTCCAGGGCAGGGTGTTGAAGGCGTTGGAGATATCCAACGATACTGCCAACAACACCCCACCCCGGGACACCGTTTCCTCCGCCAGGGCCCTCACGCGCATTATGGCGTCGACGGTGGAGCGCCCACGACGAAAGCCGTACTGGCTGTCCGCCAAGTCCGGCCCTTCTGCAGACAAGTGGCTGACGAGGCGATCTGCGATGACACGCTCAAAAAGTTTGCCCGCCTCGTCAAGCAGCACTATGGGCCGGTACGCGGACGGCGAGTCCGCGGGGCGCCCCTCCTTCTTGAGCAGGACCAGCCTCCCCTCCTTCCAAACGCTGGGAAACTGGCCCCGCTCGAGGCATGCCGTAAAGAGCCCTCTCAGCTGGGGCTCTAGCTCCTTCAGAGCCAAGACGAGAGCTCGGCCAGGAACTCCGTCGGGCCCGGGCGCTGTGCTCTTAGCCCGGAGCCGCGACACGGCCGCTCTCGTCTCCACTTGTGTCACCTCGGGGACCTGGGTGCTCTCCTCTTCAGGAGAGCCTGTGGCCAAGGGCGATGCCATCGACGGCGGATCGTGCTCCGCCTGCTCAGGGAAGAGGGCCGAAACAACCTCCTCCAGCAGCTGGGGCTGTAGTCCCTCCGTGAGTGGAGGCGCCCAGGGGCGTAACTTGCCTCGCACCATACGGTAGGGGCGCCCCCACGGATCTCGGTCTAGGGACCCCAGCAGCTCTTCCCTGGCCTGCGACTTCGAGTCGCCGATGGCTAGCCACAGCCTCTCCTTGGACGCGCGGTACACCTCATACAGCGCGTCCTCTTCGACGGTATTCCGTCGACGTCGTCGGCGGTGTCGAGTGTACTGGCGACGGGCCGCCACACACGCGACGCGCAACTGCGCGATCTCGGCGGTCCACCAGTACACCTGGCGCTTTGCGGACTGTGTGCGGACGCGGGGCATGGACGCGTCGCAGATCTGCGTCATCGCCCCGCGGAACCACAGCGCCTCCGTTTCGACGTCGACGGAGCCGTCGGTCGCCGACTCCCTTATCCAGGACTGGACAATTGCAGCTTCTTCGAGTAGGTCCCTGTCGATGCGCTTAAGCGCCCAGCGCGGGCCGTCGTTATTCGGGGCTGTTGGACGGCGGTCGCTCGCGGTCTGGGCGGAGACGTCGAATCGGATGTATCGATGATCCGATAGCGTCTCCACTTCCACGGCGACCCGCCAGTCACGGACCCTGCTAGCGACAGGGGGGCTAGCGAACGACACGTCCACTATAGACCCGCCCCGCTGCCGCACGCAGGTATACTCCGAGCCCCGATTCAGGACGACCAGACCGGTCGTCACCGCCCACTCCTCCAGCGCCTCGCCCCGAGGATCGGTGACCGGGGATCCCCACGCCGATGACTTGGCGTTGAGATCCCCGAGCAGCAGTACGGGACGAGGGAGGTAGCGGCCTACGACGGCGCCCAACTCGACAAGGAACCTCTCGAAGTCGGCGAGACTCTTGTTGGGGGAGAAATACGCCCCCACAACAGCGATGCCGTCCGAGACCGCGGCAACCCAGCCGCGGCCCCGAGACGGGTCGATCAGAGCCCCGCCGATTATGGCCACCAAACCGTCCAAACACCCCACCCAGTTGTCGCGGGCGGGGACAAAATACGGTTCGGCGACCACAGCCACGTGAATCGACCACTCTGCCATGCTCTGGAGCAGGAGATCCTGAGCTCTGGCAGAGTGGTTGATGTTGCCCTGGAGGAGATGGAGAGCCATTATTGATTGGTCTCCATCACCTCGGCATCAGTCCTGGGCCGGGAGTCGGCCGAGCCAGCCTGCGGGGGTTGCGAGACTCCCCCGGCAGGCTTATTGCTCCTCTTTTTGTTTTTGGCCTTGCTGGCAGGCACGCCACAGGCCTTTCCGCCCACTTTGTGGCCCGCTGGCCTTCCTGCAGCTGTACAGAGGCTGCAGTTGGGCTCAGCGGAGCACTGGGCCGCCTTGTGGCCGGGCCGGCCGCAGCGATAACAGAGATCGCTGCGGTCAACCTCTGCGGTGCATTTTGCCCTCACGTGCCCCGACTCGAGGCACCGGAAGCACCGCAGGGCCCTGGGCTGCAGGAGCTTAACTCTCGCTGCAACCCAGCCCACCAGCAAACGACCACTGTTGGCGATCTTTTTCGCCGACGCCACAGGACACCGGACCCAGACCATGCCGAGCCCGGTAGCGTCGGCGCGTATGTCGCCGGCCCGCACGTGGTCAGGCGGACACTCGCCGCTCCGAGCGACGGCCGCCACCACCTCCTCAGGGGTCACGGAGTCATCCAGACCAGCAATTCGCACCTCTGCGGTTTTGCATGGTCTGGAGACCCGGACGTCCTCAGGCTTGAGGACCTCCCTGAGCTTGGCGGCCAGAGCGTCCGCCTTTTCGACGCTGCCACTGGCTGCACCGGCCACCTCAAACAGTCGCGCTCCCGTGACGGCTTGTCTGAGCGTCACGGACTGCAGGCCAAGATCCGCAAGTTTGATCTTGGCCTTAGCCTCAGCTAGCACCGACTGGTACGTCACGCCCCTCTCCGAAGCTCCAGGCTGTAAAGTGACCGTAACAGCTTCGGAGCGCGGGGCGCGAACAGTCGGCGCTTTGCGACCGCTTTTTGCATTGCCGCGACGCGCAGGCTGCGGAGCCGCCTTTGCGGGACCGCTAGGAGCGCGTGCAGTGGCCGTCGCCTTTTTGGCGGCTTTGCGGGCCTTCTTCCGGCCCACGACCGTCGCCCAGGTCTCACCCTTAGACCCGGCGGCCGTGGGCTCGCCAACAGGGGCTCCCTCCGCGGGCTTTCGAGCACCCTCCACGGGCTTCCCCTGCGACACCAATCTCGACGCCTCTTCTGCCCTCCGTTTGTCCGCCGCAAGTGGCGGCCGGAGGGTCTCCTGCGGGAGACGTCGAGATATCGCCTCGAGACGGGCGTTCATCATACTCCCGCACTGGAGCATGCAGATCCGGACGATTCTCTCGACTTCATCGTCCGTCGATCTTGCGCTGGTCGGCACCAGTGCGGGAGCTGGAGTTGCTGCGACAGGAGGGGGATCGGAGGCAGGTTGTCGCCGCCGCTGCTCGCTCAGCGCAGCGACTTCCCTGCGGAGATCCTCCAGATCCGAACGGAGGCGGCAGTTTTCCTCCTGCAGCCTGGAGACCTCGTCCGAGGCCGACCGGTTGAGGAGGGTACCCACCGCCTCTCTGATGTCGTCGGCGGCTTCCTTCAAGGCACGGGTGAACGTGCCCTTCAGGCTGCCGGATTTGGTGGCAACCTTGAGGACCACGTCCACGCCGTCCAACACCTGACGACTCAAGTCCACCGCCGACAACTCCTCACCTCCTGCCGCATGCGCGGCTCTGCGTTCGCGGGCGCGTCGGGCCATCTCCGACACCTCGTCCGCGGCCACAGCCTTCCGCTGCTCTCTTTTGGCGGCGTTGAGCTCGGCTTTGGTGCTCCCTAGGGAAGCACTGCTCACGCCGCCGGGGTCCTCACCCCTCGCCTCACGGTCGGACTCCTCCCTTTCGCTGGCCGCCGGAGTATCGGGACGCGGAAGAAAGCGTCCCGAGGCATCGCGCCGCGGCTTCGACCGCGAGGTCCCACCGCCTCGTCGCGCTGTCGGCACTTTGGGGGCCGATAGGTTCTCCTCACTGGATGAGAAACCTACCGACCCTGGGTCGCGCGAACGCTTCCGCCAGAACCTGGTGGTAAGTCCGCGCGACTCCCCCTCCGACATTGGGTCCTCAAGAGGACTGGAGCCTCCTCGGCTCTTGTTACCGGCAGGAACTGGGCCGGTAAATGGTACGCTTCCGCCAGTAGTCACTTCTGACACAGGGGCCTGGTTGCCCACCCCTGTGCAGACTTCGGTAGTCAATTTAACACTCGCGGGCCCGGGTACCCGCGAGCGCCGGGCGTCAGCCGGAGCGCACGACAAACTATTTTCTTTAGTAGACATTTCCATTTACGATATGGGAAAATACGCACACCACTTCCCCAAGGTGGTGCGGTCGCACTTTTTGGGAGGGAATTTGGTCCTCCCGAGGCCCGCGAATGCCTCGAAACAGGATAAGCCGCCCGTGGTTCGGCATCTTAAAACTAAACTTAATGCTAAAATATATTTTTTTGTGGTATTTTATAGATTAGTTTTATGAATTTTCTCTTTGATTTTTAGTTTTTTATTTTTTTTTGTAGATTTTGTGTTTTATGTAATAATTTTTAGTGGTTTTCTCAGATTTTATAGTTTTTTTTTTGTAGATTTTGTATTTTTTTTTTTTTTTTTTTTTTTTTTTTTTTTTTTTTTTTTTTTCTGAAATGTCCGTAAAGGATTCCACCTCGAGCAGCGGCAAGCCTGCCACTGCTCCAGACCGCAAGGCGTGAAGCGCCTCGCGGCACACCACCTCGCTCCCTTAGCGTGCGCTCTGCAGCGTGCAGAGTGACGAAAGGGAGCCGTCGGGAGCGACTTCTCCGCTCCTGCAGAAATTCGCCACGAGCAATAATCTCCTCTACCCCACCCCCCACGAAGAGATTATTGCCCGTGCCCAGGGTGCACCGGCCCAGTGACTGCTCTTCCCCCCGGACGTATCCGAAAGGGACCAGCAGCCACCAGGCACACGGGGAGGTTTTCTGCGCGCACCCCAACCTAACCTTTTTTTTTTTTTTTTTTTTTTTTTTTTCGGGGGGAAATCCTCATGGACGAACCCGGCCTGGGGAGGCCGGGAACAGTGCCGGACTCTTACCGGCTAAAACCACCCCGGTGTCGCTTCTCGCACGTGCGCGCGGGGCCGCGGGAATCCTGATTCGTCCGCAGCCCCGCACTGGTGCCGGCCCGTCCTGCCGGGCCTCGTCTCCTGCACGGGGTAGTGAGGTGTCCTACCCCGTGCATCGCCTCGGGGGCGCGCGCGGACACAGACGCGCGCCGCCGGCTCGGGTCCTGTCATGGGGGGCGAGGACTTCCCCAAGTCCGTCGCCCCTGGACCCGTTTATGGGGGGCGGAAGAGGGCGTTGTCTGCCCTCCTCCGGCGCCCGGTGCGCCTGCTGCGGGCGGGGTCGAGAGTGGAAATCTCCCTTTCCCGCTCCGCAGCTTCCTTCTGCGACATCACGTCCTCGCAGAAGGACACCACCGCGTCCCACGACTCTGCGCTGCCGACCATACTCCGAACAACGGCCGGCAGCGACAGATCGCCTCCTACTACCGAGGTGAGGGCACGGCGCTGCTCCTCCCAGGACACACACTCCCGGAGCGTGTGTTGCGCCGTGTCCTCCCCGCAATGGACGCAGTGGTGGCACCGAGCGTCCGACTCCCTGCCTATGCGACACAGGTACCTGCCGAAGCACCCATGCCCCGACAGCACCTGCGTCACCCGAAACGACAGGGAGCCGTGCCTTCTCCCGAGCCATGCGTCGAGCACTGGCCGGATCGCCTCGACGGTAGCGAGGCCGGCGGTAGGGCGCAGAAGCCTTTCCCGCCATTCCGCCACCAAGACCTGACGGAGCTCCGTTCGGCGCAGCGCGATCTGCCGCTGCACCGGTCTGAAGCCCCGTGCCCGCTCTTCCTCGCGCCACCGATACAGTGACGCGAGTACTTTAGCCTCCAGGTCCCAGGGCGGGGATCCGGCCAGAGCGCAAGCCGCCTCGTAGGAAATCGTGCGGTACCCGCGGACGACCCTGACGGCCATCGCCCTCTGCGGCCTCCGCAGAATGGCGATGGTGCAGGCCGTCAGGTCCATCGCCCACACCGGGGCCCCGTAAAGGGCCATGGACCGCACGATCCCCACGTACAACCGCCTACAGGCGGCGCTCGGGCCCCCCATATTGGGAAGCAGCGTTGAAAGCGCGCCCGCCGCGCCCATCAGCTTGGGCGCCAGCCGCCGGAAGTGGGGTCCGAATTCCCACCGGCTGTCGAGCACCAATCCTAGGTACTTCATGGTGGACCCGACAGCTATCCGGGCCCCACCGACCACGATGTGTGATCCCGGCGGCGGCGCGCGTCGGGGGCCATGGAACACAATGGCCTCCGACTTGCTCAGGGCCACCTCCAGGCCCAGGCGACGGATGCGGCTCACCACCTGTGACACCGCAGCCGTAGCTAGCAACGCTGCTTCCCTGTGGGAGCTCCCTTGGGCTGTGACAAGCGTGTCGTCCGCGTAACACGTCATGTCTGCGCCCGACGGGAGCTCACCTCTGAGCACCCAGTCGTACCCGATGTTCCACAGGAGCGGACCCAGAACCGATCCCTGTGGAACACCGCACGAAGTGACGCGCCTTCCTGCGCCGTCACGTCCCCTATAGGTGACACACCTTGCCTCCAGATAAGCCCCTACTGTGCGGCGGAGGTAGGGAGGCACGCGATGATAGACAAGTGCCTCCCGTATACAACTCCAGGGCAGGGTGTTGAAGGCGTTGGAGATATCCAACGATACTGCCAACAACACCCCACCCCGGGACACCGTTTCCTCCGCCAGGGCCCTCACGCGCATTATGGCGTCGACGGTGGAGCGCCCACGCCGAAAACCAAACTGGCTGTCTGCCAAGTCCGGCCCTTCTGTTAACAAGTGGCTGACGAGGCGATCTGCGATGACTCGCTCGAAAAGTTTGCCCGCCTCGTCAAGCAGCACTATGGGCCGGTACGCGGACGGCGAGTCCGCGGGGCGCCCCTCCTTCTTGAGCAGGACCAGCCTCCCCTCCTTCCACACGCTGGGAAACTGGCCCCGCTCGAGGCATGCAGTGAAGAGCCCTCTCAGATGGGGCTCTAGCTCCTTCAGAGCGAGGACGAGAGCTCGGCCAGGAACTCCGTCGGGCCCGGGCGCAGTGTTCTTAGCCCGGAGCCGCGACACGGCCGCTCTCGTCTCTGCTTGTGTCACTTCTGGGACCTGGGTGCTCTCCTCTTCAGGAGAGCCTGTGGCCAAGGGCGAAGCCATCGACGGCGGATCATGCTCCGCCTGCTCAGGGAAGAGGGCCGAAACAACCTCCTCCAGCAGCTGGGGCTGTAGTCCCTCCGTGAGTGGGGGCGCCCAGGGGCGTAACTTGCCTCGCACCATACGGTAGGGGCGCCCCCACGGATCTCGGTCTAGGGACCCCAGCAGCTCTTCCCTGGCCTGCGACTTTGAGTCGCCGATGGCTAGCCACAGCCTCTCCTTGGACGCGCGGTACACCTCATACAGCGCGTCCTCTTCGACGGTATTCCGTCGACGTCGTCGGCGGTGTCGAGTGTACTGGCGACGGGCCGCCACGCACGCGACGCGCAACTGCGCGATCTCGGCGGTCCACCAGTACACTTGGCGCCTTGCGGACTGTGTGCGGACGCGGGGCATGGACGCGTCGCAGATCTGCGTCATCGCCCCGCGGAACCACAGCGCCTCCGCTTCGACGTCGACGGTGCCGTCGGTCGCCGACTCCCTTATCCAGGACTGGACAATTGCAGCTTCTTCGAGTAGGTCCCTGTCGATGCGCTTAAGCGCCCAGCGCGGGCCGTCGTTATTCGGGGCTGTTGGACGGCGGTCGCTCGCGGTCTGGGCGGAGACGTCGAATCGGATGTATCGATGATCCGATAGCGTCTCCACCTCCACGGCGACCCGCCAGTCGCGGACCCTGCTAGCGACAGGGGGGCTAGCGAACGACACGTCCACTATAGACCCGCCCCGCTGCCGCACGCAGGTATACTCCGAGCCCCGATTCAGGACGACCAGACCGGTCGTCACCGCCCACTCCTCCAGCGCCTCGCCCCGAGGATCGGTGACCGGGGATCCCCACGCCGATGACTTGGCGTTGAGATCCCCGAGCAACAGTACGGGACGAGGGAGGTAGCGGCCTACGACGGCGCCCAACTCGACAAGGAACCTCTCGAAGTCGGCGAGACTCTTGTTGGGGGAGAAATACGCCCCCACAACAGCGATGCCGTCCGAGACCGCGGCAACCCAGCCGCGGCCCCGAGACGGGTCGATCAGAGCCCCGCCAATTATGGCCACCAAACCGTCCAAACACCCCACCCAGTTGTCGCGGGCGGGGACAAAATACGGTTCGGCGACCACAGCCACGTGAATCGACCACTCTGCCATGCTCTGGAGCAGGAGATCCTGAGCTCTGGCACAGTGGTTGATGTTGCCCTGGAGGAGATGGAGAGCCATTACTGGTTGGTCTCCATCACCTCGGCATCAGTCCTGGGCCGGGAGTCGGCCGAGCCAGCCTGCGGGGGTTGCGAGACTCCCCCGGCAGGCTTGTTGCTCCTCTTTCTCTTTTTTGCCCTGCTGGCAGGCGCGCCACAGGCCTTTCCGCCCACCTTGTGCCCCGCTGGCCTTCCTGCAGCTGTACAGAGGCTGCAGTTGGGCTCAGCGGAGCACTGGGCCGCCTTGTGGCCGGGCCGGCCGCAGCGATAGCAGAAATCGCTGCGGTCAACCTCGGCGGTGCACTTTGCCCGGACGTGCCCCAGTTCCAGGCACCGGAAGCACCGCAAGGCCCGGGGCTGCAGGAGCTTGACCCTCGCTGCAACCCAGCCCACCAGCAAACGACCACTTTTGGCGATTTTATTCGCCGACGCCACAGGACACCGGACCCAGACCATGCCGAGCCCGGTAGCGTCGGCGCGTATGTCGCCGGCCCGCACGTGGTCAGGCGGACACTCGCCGCTTCTAGCGACGGCCGCCACCACCTCCTCAGGGGTCACTGAATCATCCAGACCAGCAATTCGCACCTCTGCGGTTTTGCATGGCCTGGAGATCCGGACGTCCTCAGGTTTTAGGACCTCCCTGAGCTTGGCGGCCAGAGCGTCCGCCTTCTCGACGCTGCCGCTAGCCGCACCAGCCACCTCGAATAGGCGCGCCCCCGTGACGGCTTGCCTGAGCGTCACGGACTGCAGGCCAAGATCCGCAAGTCTGATCTTGGCCTTGGCCTCGGCAAGCACCGACTGGTACGTCACGCCCCTCTCCGAAGCTCCAGGCTGTAAAGTGACCGTTACAGCTTCGGAGCGCGGGGCGCGAACAGTCGGCGCTTTGCGACCGCTCTTTGCAGTGCCGCGACGCGCAGGTTGCGGAGCCGCCTTTGCGGGACCGCTGGGAGCGCGTGCGGTGGCCGTCGCCTTCTTTGCGGCTTTGCGGGCCTTCTTTCGGCCCACGACTGTCGCCCAGGTCTCGCCCTTGGACCCGGAAGTCGTGGGCTCAGCAGGGGTTCCCTCCGCGGGCTTTTTATTACCCTCCGCGGGCTTCCCTGCTTTTGTCGGCACTGGTCTCGACGCCTCTTCTGCCCTCCGTTTATCCGCCGCAAGAGGCGGCCGGAGGGTCTCCTGAGGGAGGCGCCGAGAAATCGCCTCCAGGCGAGCATTCATCATGCTCCCGCACTGGAGCATGCAGATTCGGACGATTCTTTCGACTTCGTCGTCCGAACGTGCGCTAGTCGGCACCAGTGCGGGAGTCAGCGTCGCTGTGACAGGAGGGGGATCGGAGGCAGGTTGTCGCTGCCGCTGCTCGCTCAGCGCAGCGACTTCCTTGCGGAGATCCTCCAGATCAGTGCGGAGGCGGCAATTTTCCTCCTGCAACCTGGAGACCTCGTCCGAGGCCGACCGGTTGAGGAGGGTACCCACCGCCTCTCTGATGTCGTCGGCGGCTTCCTTGAGGGCACGGGTGAACGTGCCCTTCAGGCTGCCGGATTTGGTGGCAACCTTCAGGACGACGTCCACGCCGTCCAACACCTGACGACTCAGGTCCACCGCCGACATCCCCTCTCCTGACGCTGCCTGCGCAGCCCTTCGCTCGCGAGCGCGTCGCGCCATCTCCGACACCTCGTCGGACGCGACCGCCTTCCGCTGCTCTCTTTTGGCGGCGTTGAGCTCGGCTTTGGTGCTCCCTAGGGAAGCACTGCTCACGCCGCCGGGGTCCTCACCCCTCGCCTCACGGTCGGACTCCTCCCTTTCGCTGGCCGCCGGAGTATCGGGACGCGGAAGAAAGCGTCCCGAGGCATCGCGCCGCGGCTTCGACCGCGAGGTCCCACCGCCTCGTCGCGCTGTCGGCACTTTGGGGGCCGATAGGTTCTCCTCACTGGATGAGAAACCTACCGACCCTGGGTCGCGCGAACGCTTCCGCCAGAACCTGGTGGTAAGTCCGCGCGACTCCCCCTCCGACATTGGGTCCTCAAGAGGACTGGAGCCTCCTCGGCTCTTGTTACCGGCAGGAACTGGGCCGGTAAATGGAATGCTTCCGCCAGTAGTCACTTCTGACACAGGGGCCTGGTTGCCCACCCCTGTGCAGACTTCGGTAGTCAATTTAACACTCGCGGGCCCGGGTACCCGCGAGCGCCGGGCGTCAGCCGGAGCGCACGACAAACTATTCTCATAATCGGACATTTTCATTTTACGATATGGGTAGTACACACACCACTTCCCCAAGGCGGTGCGGTCGCACTTTTGGGAGGGAATTTGGTCCTCCCGAGGCCCGCGAATGCCTCAGGACAGGTTATGCCGCCCGTTGTTCGGCATCTACAAACTAAACTTAATACTAATAATGTAATAAATTATTTTTTTTTTGTGGTATTTTCTTGATTTATTTTATATATTTTCTCTTTGATTTTATGTTTTTTATTTTTTTTTGTAGATTTTATATATTTTGCTATAATTTTTTGTGGTTTTATAAAATTTTGTAATTTTTTTGTGGATTTTGTATTTTGTATTTTTTTTTTTTTTTTTTTTTTTTTTTTTTTTTTTTTTCTTCCGAAAACGGATTCCACCTCGAGCAGCGGCAAGCTTGCCACTGCTCCAGACCGCAAGGCGTGAAGCGCCTCGCGGCACACCACCTCGCTCCCTTAGCGTGCGCTCTGCAGCGTGCAGAGTGACGAAAGGGAGCCGTCGGGAGCGACTTCTCCGCTCCTGCAGAAATTCGCCACGAGCAATAATCTCCTCTACCCCACCCCCCACGAAGAGATTATTGCCCGTGCCCAGGGTGCACCGGCCCAGTGACTGCTCTTCCCCCCGGACGTATCCGAAAGGGACCAGCAGCCATCAGGCACACGGGGAGGTTTAACCTAACCTAACCTTTTTTTTTTTTTTTTTTTTTTTTTTCCGGGGGGAAATCCTCATGGACGAACCCGGCCTGGGGAGGCCGGGAACAGTGCCGGACTCTTACCGGCTAAAACCACCCCGGTGTCGCTTCTCGCACGTGCGCGCGGGGCCGCGGGAATCCTGATTCGTCCGCAGCCCCGCACAACCTAACCTTTTTTTTTTTTTTTTTTTTTTTTTGTTTTCGGGGGGAAATCCTCATGGACGAACCCGGCCTGGGGAGGCCGGGAACAGTGCCGGACTCTTACCGGCTAAAACCACCCCGGTGTCGCTTCTCGCACGTGGGCGCGGGGCCGCGGGAATCCAGATTCGTCCGCAGCCCCGCACTGGTGCCGGCCCGTCCTGCCGGGCCTCGTCTCCTGCACGGGGTAGTGAGGTGTCCTACCCCGTGCATCGCCTCGGGGGCGCGCGTGGACACAGACGCGCGCCGCCGGCTCGGGTCCTATCATGGGGGGCGGGGACTTCCCCAAGTCCGTCGCCCCTGGACCCGTTTATGGGGGGCGGAAGAGGGCGTTGTCCGCCCTCCTCCGGCGCCCGGTGCGCCTGCTGCGGGCGGGGTCGAGAGTGGAAATCTCCCTTTCCCGCTCCGCAGCTTCCTTCTGCGACATCACGTCCTCGCAGAAGGACACCACCGCGTCCCACGACTCTGCGCTGCCGACCATACTCCGAACAACGGCCGGCAGCGACAGATCGCCTCCTACTACCGAGGTGAGGGCACGGCGCTGCTCCTCCCAAGACACACACTCCCGGAGCGTGTGTTGCGCCGTGTCCTCCCCGCAATGGACGCAGTGGTGGCACCGAGCGTCCGACTCCCTGCCTATGCGACACAGGTACTTGCCGAAGCACCCATGCCCCGACAGCACCTGCGTCGCCCGAAACGACAGGGAGCCGTGCCTTCTCCCGAGCCATGCGTCGAGCACTGGCCGGATCGCCTCGACGGTAGCGAGGCCGGCGGTAGGGCGCAGAAGCCTGTCCCGCCATTCCGCCACCAAGACCTGACGGAGCTCCGTTCGGCGCAGCGCGATCTGCCGCTGCACCGGTCTGAAGCCCCGTGCCCGCTCTTCCTCGCGCCACCGATACAGTGACGCGAGTACTTTAGCCTCCAGGTCCCAGGGCGGGGATCCGGCCAGAGCGCAAGCCGCCTCGTAGGAGATCGTGCGGTACCCGCGGACGACCCTGACGGCCATCGCCCTCTGCGGCTTTCGCAGAATGGCGATGGTGCAGGCCGCCAGGTCCATCGCCCACACCGGGGCCCCATACAGGGCCATGGACCGCACGATTCCCACGTACAACCGCCTACAGGCGGCGCTCGGGCCCCCCATATTGGGAAGCAGCGTTGAAAGCGCGCCCGCCGCGCCCATCAACTTGGGCGCCAGCCGCCGGAAGTGGGGTCCGAATTCCCACCGGCTGTCGAGCACCAATCCTAGGTACTTCATGGTGGACCCGACAGCTATCCGGGCCCCACCGACCACGATGTGTGATCCCGGCGGCGGCGCGCGTCGGGGGCCATGGAACACGATGGCCTCCGACTTGCTCAGGGCCACCTCCAGGCCCAGGCGACGGATGCGGCTCACCACCTGTGACACCGCAGCCGTAGCTAGCAACGCTGCTTCCCTGTGGGAGCTCCCTCGGGCTGTGACAAGCGTGTCGTCCGCGTAACACGTCATGTCTGCGCCCGACGGGAGCTCACCTCTGAGCACCCAGTCGTACCCGATGTTCCACAGGAGCGGACCCAGAACCGATCCCTGTGGAACACCGCACGAAGTGACGCGCCTTCCTGCGCCGTCACGTCCCCTATAGGTGACACACCTTGCCTCCAGATAAGCCCCTACTGTGCGGCGGAGGTAGGGAGGCACGCGATGATAGACAAGTGCCTCCCGTATACAACTCCAGGGCAGGGTGTTGAAGGCGTTGGAGATATCCAACGATACTGCCAACAACACCCCACCCCGGGACACCGTTTCCTCCGCCAGGGCCCTCACGCGCATTATGGCGTCGACGGTGGAGCGCCCACGACGAAAGCCGTACTGGCTGTCCGCCAAGTCCGGCCCTTCTGCAGACAAGTGGCTGACGAGGCGATCTGCGATGACACGCTCAAAAAGTTTGCCCGCCTCGTCAAGCAGCACTATGGGCCGGTACGCGGACGGCGAGTCCGCGGGGCGCCCCTCCTTCTTGAGCAGGACCAGCCTCCCCTCCTTCCAAACGCTGGGAAACTGGCCCCGCTCGAGGCATGCCGTAAAGAGCCCTCTCAGCTGGGGCTCTAGCTCCTTCAGAGCCAAGACGAGAGCTCGGCCAGGAACTCCGTCGGGCCCGGGCGCTGTGTTCTTAGCCCGGAGCCGCGACACGGCCGCTCTCGTCTCCACTTGTGTCACCTCGGGGACCTGGGTGCTCTCCTCCTCAGGAGAGCCTGCGGCCAAGGGCGAAGCCATCGACGGCGGATCGTGTTCCGCCTGCTCAGGGAAGAGGGCCGAAACAACCTCCTCCAGCAGCTGGGGCTGTAGTCCCTCCGTGAGTGGGGGCGCCCAGGGGCGTAATTTGCCTCGCACCATACGGTAGGGGCGCCCCCACGGATCTCGGTCTAGGGACCCCAGCAGCTCTTCCCTGGCCTGCGACTTTGAGTCGCCGATGGCTAGCCACAGCCTCTCCTTGGACGCGCGGTACACCTCATACAGCGCGTCCTCTTCGACGGTATTCCGTCGACGTCGTCGGCGGTGTCGAGTGTACTGGCGACGGGCCGCCACGCACGCGGCGCGCAACTGCGCGATCTCGGCGGTCCACCAGTACACTTGGCGCTTTGCGGACTGTGTGCGGACGCGGGGCATGGACGCGTCGCAGATCTGCGTCATCGCCCCGCGGAACCACAGCGCCTCCGCTTCGACGTCGACGGTGCCGTCGGTCGCCGACTCCCTTATCCAGGACTGGACAATTGCAGCTTCCTCGAGTAGGTCCCTGTCGATGCGCTTAAGCGCCCAGCGCGGGCCGTCGTTATTCGGGGCTGTTGGACGGCGGTCGCTCGCGGTCTGGGCGGAGACGTCGAATCGGATGTATCGATGATCCGATAGCGTCTCCACCTCCACGGCGACCCGCCAGTCGCGGACCCTGCTAGCGACAGGGGGGCTAGCGAACGACACGTCCACTATAGACCCGCCCCGCTGCCGCACGCAGGTATACTCCGAGCCCCGATTCAGGACGACCAGACCGGTCGTCACCGCCCACTCCTCCAGCGCCTCGCCCCGAGGATCGGTGACCGGGGATCCCCACGCCGATGACTTGGCGTTGAGATCCCCGAGCAGCAGTACGGGACGAGGGAGGTAGCGGCCTACGACGGCGCCCAACTCGACAAGGAACCTCTCGAAGTCGGCGAGACTCTTGTTGGGGGAGAAATACGCCCCCACAACAGCGATGCCGTCCGAGACCGCGGCAACCCAGCCGCGGCCCCGAGACGGGTCGATCAGAGCCCCGCCGATTATGGCCACCAAACCGTCCAAACACCCCACCCAGTTGTCGCGGGCGGGGACAAAATACGGTTCGGCGACCACAGCCACGTGAATCGACCACTCTGCCATGCTCTGGAGCAGGAGATCCTGAGCTCTGGCACAGTGGTTGATGTTGCCCTGGAGGAGATGGAGAGCCATTATTGATTGGTCTCCATCACCTCGGCATCAGTCCTGGGCCGGGAGTCGGCCGAGCCAGCCTGCGGGGGTTGCGAGACTCCCCCGGCAGGCTTGTTGCTCCTCTTCTTCTTTTTGCGGGCCCTGCTGACAGGCACGCCACAGGCCTTTCCGCCCACCTTGTGCCCCGCTGGCCTTCCTGCAGCTGTACAGAGGCTGCAGTTGGGCTCAGCGGAGCACTGGGCCGCCTTGTGGCCGGGCCGGCCGCAGCGATAACAGAGATCGCTGCGGTCAACCTCTGCGGTGCATTTTGCCCTCACGTGCCCCAACTCGAGGCACCGGAAGCACCGCAGGGCCCTGGGCTGCAGGAGTTTAACCCTCGCTGCAACCCAGCCCACCAGCAATCGACCACTGTTGGCGATCTTGTTCGCCGACGCCACAGGACACCGGACCCAGACCATGCCGAGCCCGGTAGCGTCGGCGCGAATGTCGCCGGCCCGCACGTTTTCAGGCGGACACTCGCCGCTTCGTGCGACGGCCGCCACCACCTCCTCCGAGGTCACGGAGTCGTCCAGGCCAGCAATTCGCACCTCTGCGGTCTTGCATGGCCTGGAGACCCGGACGTCCTCCGACTTGAGGACCTCCCTCAGCTTGGCGGCCAGAGCGTCCGCCTTCTCCGCACTGCCACTGGAGGCGCCAGCCACTTCGAAGAGCCGCGCACCCGTGACGGCTTGCTTCAGCGTCACCGACTGCAGGCCAAGATCGGCAAGCTTAATCTTGGCCTTGGCCTCCGCAATGACCGTTTGGTAGGTCACACCCCTCTCCGCGGCTCCGGGCTGAAGCGTTATTGTTACAGCTTCGGAGCGCGGGGTGCGAACTCTCGGCACATTGCGGCCGCCCTTTGCAGCCCGGTGCGCTGGCGCCGGAGTCGCCTTAACGGCCTTTCCGGGGGGGCGCGCGGCTGCTGACGCCTTCTTGGCGGCTTTGCGGGCCTTCTTCCGGCCCACGACCGTCGCCCAGGTCTCACCCTTAGACCCGGCGGCCGTGGGCTCGCCAACAGGGGCTCCCTCCGCGGGCTTTTTAACACCCTCCACGGGCTTCCCCTTCGTCGGCACTGGTCTCGGCGCCTCCTCCACCCTTCGTTTATCCGCCGCAAGAGGCGGCCGGAGGGTCTCCTGCGGGAGGCGTCGGGAGATCGCCTCGAGACGGGCGTTCATCATGCTCCCGCACTGGAGCATGCAAATCCGGACGATTCGTTCGACTTCATCGTCCGAACGTGCGCTAGTCGGCACCAGTGCGGGAGTTGGAATTTCTGCGACAGGAGGGGGATCGGAGGCTGGGCGTCGCTGCTGCTGCTCGCTCAGCGCAGCGACTTGCCTACGGAGATCCTCCATATCCGTGCGGAGGCGGCTATTCTCCTCCTGCAATTTGGCGACCTCGTCGGAGGCCGTCCGATTGAGGAGGGTACCCACCGCCTCTCTGATGTCGTCGGCGGCTTCCTTCAAGGCACGGGTGAACGTGCCCTTCAGGCTGCCGGATTTGGTGGCAACCTTGAGGACCACGTCCACGCCGTCCAACACCTGACGACTGAGGTCCACCGCCGACAACTCCTCTCCCCCTGCCGCTTGCGCGGCCCTGCGCTCTCGAGCGCGCCTGGCCATTTCCGAGACCTCGTCCGCGGCCACAGCCTTCCGCTGCTCTCTCCGGGCGGCGTTGAGCTCGGCTTTGGTGCTCCCGAGGGAAGCACTGCTCACGCCGCCCGGGTCCGCCGTCTCGCGGTCAGTCTCCTCCCTCTCGCTGGCCGCCGGCGTGTCGGGACGCGGAAGGAACCGTCCCAATGAGTCACGCCGCGGCCGCGACCGTGAGGCCACACCGCCTCGCCGCGCTGTCGGCACTTTGGGGGCCGACAGGTTCTCCTCGCTAGAGGAGAAGCCTATCGACCCCGGATCGCGCGAACGTTTGCGCCAAAATTTGGTGGAGGGTCCGCGCGACTCCCCCTCCGACATGGCGTCCCCGCAGGGACTGGAGCCTCCCCGGCTCTTGCTACCGGCTAGGCCGGTAGATGGATCACATCCGCGCACAACCTAACCTAACCTAACCTAACCAGTCTGCTGGCAGCCTTAGCCGCGAGCGCCACGTTTTTCGCACGCTCCGCACCTAAAAAAATCGTGTTTTACGGCTTTTTTGTTAAAAGTATACAGTGTTTAGTATCAGTGCACGCGTCTCAGTGAGGAGAACACATTAGTGAAAACCGCGTGAAAATCTGTGGAAAACTGAGAAAGTTATAGTGGAAAAACCGAAATTTTCGGAGTGATTGTGATACGCTGGTGATATATGAGCGACGACCCCCTACTTTTTTGGGGTCAAACTGAGCGTCTTGAGGAGACCCAACTGCTGAAGTGCCTCCGGGATTTTTCCGGTGGAAAACCGTAGAGAAATCCTCGGAAAACCTGCAACCACGTGCAACGTGGTCCCCCTTCCAGCATAGCTGGATAGGCGAGTTGCACATCAAAAGAAGCGGCGTGACGAGGAGATTCTCCAGACACCAAGATCGGGAAGATCGGACCAACCACCTCGGAGCAGCAACCCATCAAAGGTCGGCGAAACTTTGTCCTTTTTCAGTGCCTTTTTCCCGTAAAACGAGATCGATGACCCCCAAATTTTTTAAGTGCATTGTATTAATTACCAACTAGATTTCATATTTCCAAATTTTTAGATTTTTTAGACAATTAGATTTCTCAAAATTAAAGTTATAAAGTTATAGTGTTTTCAGTAAAAAATTAATTTGTAAAATTACACCCCTAGCCGCTTAAAACTTCAAAATATTTTTAGCCATAACTAAGTAGCTTCAGATCTTCTTACTAAAAATCTAAATTAAAACCACCTATATTAAATTATTACCCATAAACAAGGCTTTTTGCGGTTGTTGCGGGAGGACGGCACTGAGAAAACCCCCCAAAAGGGGATGAAAATAGCGCGGCGCGCAGATGTAAATATAGTATTAAGATAGACTAAGTCATTAACTATAAGACAGTTTTTAAATGGTAATTTTAGGGGCAAATTTCAGCTAACTATAAATATTATACTAAAATTAGAAATATAGCAGTAACCGCAAATACAACTTTGTAATAGATCGCGAGCTGAAAACTGACTTCCTTAATTTTGTAAAATCAAAAATTTCGAATACAGGGTCGGGTGACTCAAGGCAAAAAACCACCCTCCACGATTTAAAATTTTTCAAAAACCCCAAATTAGCGCAGATAATTAGGCCTATATTTTCAAAATTGTTTTAGTTTTCAGAGGGTTAAAAATCATATTAAGGTAATATCTGATACCCCAATTTAAAAGAGGACATTAAAATCTGCCTAAAAAGCTAAATTTCTTGCACCTTACAGCCAACAACAACACACTATACTCATTTTTACACAAAAATTCTAGTTTTTACAGGGTAGTTTCAGAGGGGTGCAACACCCCTATACAAAATTAGTGCTACATAATAGGCCTCAAAAAGACCTATCTAACGAGCCCACCCACGTCGAAATCCGAACAGGGGAAGCGGAGGTACAAACCATATAAAATTCTCAAAAAATTTAACCGACTAAGAAAGTAAACAAAGCGTTTAAAGTGGGAGGTTATGCTTTCACACTGTACCTCAAGAGCCCAATATCTCCGAAACTAGGGGAGTTAGCGCATTTTTGACTTCAAATTCAGCCTTTGTGGTGTCGCAGACACCACGGTTGAAGTCCCACAAGAGGAACCTATCCCCCCTATTTTACACCCCCTCCCTTTCCACCCCCTCATTATATCTTTGAGGGCTGATATCTTAGGAACTAGAGGAGATAGGCGATTTTTGACAGCAAATCCAGCCTTTGTGGTGTCGTAGACACCACGGCTGAAGTCCTATTAAAGGAACCCCCCCCCTTGGTTTTGGACCCCCCCCCCCCAAAATTTTTATTTTTAAATTTTTATTTTATAAATTTTACTACCATATCGTATCCCAGTAAATCATTAGACCATATAAGAGGAACCTCCCCCCCCTGAAGTTGACTCCCCCCCCCCCTAAAATATTACTAATTATTTTACTCTTAATTTTATTACTTTATCTTGTATACTAAGTGCGGTTTAGTAGATAAGAACTATTAAAACTAGACAGACTAGGTAGTACTGACCCCTACCTATAAAATTGTATTTCTCAAATTTAATTACGACAACGACCTGACTCCCTTTACAGAGTCGAACAAATTGAGTATATTGCAATATTGCAATATATTATTGATACATAATAATTTAATATTGACTCTGACCCCCCTATACAGGGCCGGAAAAATCGATTGACAATTTTCCCCGGTCTCTCGCTTTGTCCAGTAACGTGCTGCCGCTACAAAAGCCCACACATATAATACACTGACACACACGCTGACACACATACTGACATACACACTGACCCCCACTGACACACACACCGACTCCACGACACACATACTTACTCCCATAGACATACACTTTGACACACATAGTGACATACACATTGACTCTCACTGACACACATACTGACATACCAACTGACATACACATTGACACACTCTGACATACATACAGATAAACACACTGACTTTCACAGACATACACATTGACACACATAGTGACATACACATTGACTCCCACTGACACACATACTGACATACACACTGACACACTCTGACATATATACCGATAAACACACTGACTTCACAGACATACACATTGACACACATAGTGACATACACACTGACCCCCCACTGACATACACATTGACACCTACTGACACACTCACTGATATACCTTGACATACATAGTGACATACACATTGACTCCCACTGACATACACACTGACCCCACACCGACATACACATTGACACCTACTGACTAACATACTGACATACACACTGACTCCCACAGACATACATTGACATACATAGTGACATACACACTGACCCCCACTGACATACACATTGACACCTACTGACATACATACTGACACACTCTCTGACATACTCACTGACATACATACTGACACACATCCACATCCACATCCACATCCACATCCACATTCACATTCACATCCACATCCACATCCACATCCACATCCACATCCACATCCACATCCACATCCACATATACATCCACATCCACATCCACATCCACATCCACATCCACATCCACATCCACATCCACATCCACATCTACATCCACATCCACATCCACAACCACATCCACATCCACATCCACATCCACATCCACATCCACATCCACATCCACAACCACATCCACATCCACATCCACATCCACATCCACATCCACATCCACATCCAACATGTATCGCACACCCTCTACCAGTGCAGCTGGCGCACCAGCTGGCATAACTGGGACCCCCAGCCCCAACTCACAGGCCGATCCAACAAAGGACGCCGCGCAAACATTCATCCGCAGGCCCGAGCGAAAAAGAAGGTCTATAGACCTCAGGGACCACTACCAAGCCAGAGTGGAAATGTACGCGCAAAAAACAACAGACTCTCTGATGAACACCCTGCTCCAAACTTTTGAGGAAATTCCCTCAAAAATAGCAGAGTACCCTCAAATGAGGAGGGACATCAAGAAATTCCTCGAGGAACGATCAGATAAGGGCCTCAAGATGTTGTTTGAAATAAGTAAGAGAATGGGGCAAATGGAAACTGAGTTGGATACGCTGAGGGCCCGATCGCCCTCTACGAGTAGCACTCCTCCGACATCGGGGTTGGAAGAACTAATAAAGAAGGGACTCGAAAAGGTGGAGGACACCATCACTGTGAGCATCGCGAATCTCGAAAACAAGATCGCGAACCACATCGAAGGCCCCACCAGGGAAATAACGAAGAAGATGAAGTACTTGGACCCAGACCATGCAGAAAGTATCTTCTCCAAGATTGACGAAACCAAGGTAGGCCTGGAGGACTATGTTGAGAAGGAATCTCTAGAAATCCAGGCCGGATGCGGTGTCTACTTCCAGGATATCGTCCGGAACGTCACAAAGCTTGAAGAGGATACCGAGAGCATAAGGCAGGGGATCCAGGAACTTCAACTCAAACAGGCGGGTCCCCAGATGGAAGCCCCTAAATCATATGCCAGTGTGGCAGCGGGCGGACCCGAGCCCAAGCGTCGGCCAGCCCTCCACTCAATAGCGGTAACGTCCCAAGACCCGCAAGATACGGGGGACGAAGTACTCACGAGGGTGAAGGTGGTGGTCGATGCAAAAGGCTCGGGACTAAAAATTGATAAGGTTCGGAAGGCCAAGAACCAAACTGTAATTATCGGCTGCGGAACGGAGGAGGAAATTACAAAGGTCAAGGACAAAATACAAGACGGGAAAAGCGGCCTAACCGTAATAAAAATGAAAAATAAGAACCCGCTAGTAGTTCTGAAGGATGTAGTGCTGGATAATGACGATGAGGAGATTATCGAAGCACTGCATCTTCAGAATGAAAGTATCTTCTGCAACATACCACCCGAGGAACGAGAAATAAAAATAAAGTTTAAGAAGCGAACACGGAACCCAAAAGCCTCGCATGTAATCCTCCAGGTTAGCCCTAGTATCTGGCAACGTATGACAGAAGCTGGAGCACTCCACGTGGACCTGCAGAGAGTTAGGGTGGAAGACCAATCCCCGTTAATACAGTGCACGCGATGTCTATCCTATGGTCACGGGAGGAAATTTTGTACAGAGAGTGCGGACAAGTGCAGTCACTGCGGAGGGCCGCACCTGCGAGCCGATTGTGAAGATCGAATCACAGGGAAGGAGCCGCAGTGCTGTAATTGTTCGCACTCAGGGATACCAAAGACTGACCATAATGCTTTTAGTGCGGACTGCCCCACCCGGCAGAAGTGGGATTATCTTGCTCGCTCCACAACTGCATACGTATGACTTACTCACGAAAAGTAGGGGGTACAAAACACACACACAGCACAATCACACATACAAGTCACTATACAGAAACACAAACAATCCACACAAACCGAGAGTACATGACCCCAGAAGAATCTATTTAAGAAATTCTGAAGGGCATAGAAACCGGCATAAAAATAAAATCAGTAACACAAACACAGATATGAGATCTATATAGTGAATATATATCATAACATATCACAAGCACGACAAAACAAGACATATACATGCATAAACACAAGTACCCAACACCAAAAATGTCATAGAAATTGCCATAGAAAGTAAAAGAAAGTCTAAGAAACGTCAATTAAATATGTATAGATTAAGTATACGTATAAAATTGCCGAGTGTTTTTAGAATAAATAAAAAGAAGTAGTTGACAACATCAACAAAGTGAGAAAGCAATAAATACGTGAATACAACCCTGTCATAAAACTCAAAATATATAAAAATGTACAAAAACTGGAAATGTAATAGACTAAGAATAAATACAATGTACATATAAAGTAAAACAAGTAGAACAAGTAAATATAGAAAGTAAGTCAAATGAATAAAAATAAGGAAATTGTAATAGCCATAAGAACATAAAACTGTACCATTAAATTAAGTAAATGCAAGAAAACTAGTATAAACTTAAGGAAGACTTGTAATAGATATAGAAGTAGTAATAAGAAATGATGTATCGAAACAGTAAAATTTAAAATTGTACATTCATTAACCTGAGTAAATAAAATATTAGAAATTAGCAGAATAGATACAAGCGGGAATCCCACCCGTTATAGAATGTCTGAGGAAGAATGAATGAAAGAAACAGTATGAAGAAAGAAAGTACGAGAGGCATGCCTGATGGAACTAGAATGAATGAGAACCAGATTAATAAGGGCCAGGTCCACCCATGACCAGGGAAAAGCAGAAAAAAAAAAAAAAAAAAAAAAAAAAAAAAAAAAAAAAAAAAACCTAACCTAACCTAACCTAACCTAACCTGACCTAAACCTAACCTGACCTAAACCTAACCTGACCTAAACCTAACCTGACCTAAACCTAACCTGACCTAAACCTAACCTGACCTAAACCTAACCTGACCTAAACCTAACCTGACCTAAACCTAACCTGACCTAAACCTAACCTGAAAAAAAAAAAAAAAAAAAAAAAAAAAAAAAAACCTAACCTGACCTAAACCTAACCTGACCTAAACCTAACCTGACCTAAACCTAACCTGACCTAAACCTAACCTGACCTAAACCTAACCTGACCTAAACCTAACCTGACCTAAACCTAACCTGACCTAAACCTAACCTGAGCAAATCATATGTTTAGTCGTCGTGCATGAAAAAAAAAAAAAAAAAAAAAAAAATTTTTTACATAAAAGCTAAATTATTAGCTTTATACGCATATATATATGTTATTAAAGTAACTAGATGTGCAATCACCAAGCAAAATGCGTGACATAAAGGTTCATACCAGTCATAATTCATGTCATCTGTCACTTGGTAGCCAGTTTGAATCTATCAGAGTGACAGCAGGACGATTTTAACAATAATATGGGCAAAATTGTAGTAAATGTATGGGCAAATTTGTAGTAAATGCCATCCTTATCATACAGAGTGTGTGTGAGAGAGATAGATATAATTTTACATCAAAATGATTACTAGTTTCAAAGCTACGTCTGCATTCTAAAAAATGGTTACGTTTTTGTGACCGCATAATGTAATAGACGCATAATTCGGGATTGCATCTCTATTGATATATCTCGATGTTCATACGTATGTTAGTATGTATGTAAAGGAATCTTTGAACATGATTTTGACCCCCTTCAAAACGTCGGATTATCTCGAAATTTGTTAAATAATCTTTTAAACAGTTTGATCCGTTATCCTACTAGGATAATTAAAAAATCGCTAATCTTGATTGGATTAGCGTTTTTTTGTTTTCCTGAGACCCGGAGTATGTGCGTCAAGACCATGAAGGGAAACTACCTGGCGCGCCGATTACCTATTTCTCGGATAAGTTACCGACTGATTAAGATGAAATTTTCGGAGAGGGAACCAGAGAACCGCAGGCTATCTCATCCGAGAGAGGCAGCAGGCGCCTGAATTTGTCATTTCTCGTATAAGTTACCGACTTAAAAACTAATAGTTTGAAAAAACTAAAAGATACGCTTTGATAGAAAATTCAACTAAAATAGTAGGTTTACGATCGAGATGTTTACGTGATAACGTCTTATTGGTGATATAAGTTTTTGGGAAGTAAGGAATTAATGAAGATAACAATTTTTTTCAAATTTTAAATTACATCTATCGTTTTAATCACACTTTTGATGATAAATTTCGGGTGTAAAATGACAAGTTTACTTATTCGACTATGATATACATTTTTCTTCATACATACATTCATACAAACATACTTTTATACATTTATACAAACATTTATGCATACATACATACATACATACAATACGATCGCAGTTACAATCTTCACGTAAATTTATCTGTTTCCAATCTTTTGTAACACTTCACTTGCACTTCACATTTTGTTTCACTGTTAAACATTCAACGAAAACTTAACCGCACGAGAAAATCTCCATTCGTTTGTATGCCGCTAGAGTGAGAGAGACGGAAGATCGGTCCACTCACTCGAACGCTATGCCAGCCTCCGCTCGTGAGGATTCCGCGTGACAAGTTTCACGGAATGACTGGCAGCGCTCGAGATGAGACGGGAGATCGGTCCGTCTCTCTCTCGTTATACCTGCGATCGCGCTCGTGAGGTTTTGGTGTGACACAAGTTTCTGAACATGTCACCCGACTAAAACGATTTTAAAGACGTTATCACGTCAAAAATTTAAAAATAAATAATGGTTTAAAAAAAATAGCTTTTATAGAAAACTAGCTGTTTCCCGCGGTTTCACCCGCATCCCGAGGGAACTACTTAGCGCACCCGGATAAAAAGTAGCCTATGTTGTTCCTCAGGGTCTATTCTATCTCTGTACCAAATTTCATTTATATCGGTCCAGTAGTTTTGGCGTAAAAGCGTAACAGACAGACAGAGTTACTTTCGCATTTATAATATTAGTAAGGATAAGGATCTAGCTAGCTTTTCAGGATATTATCTAAATAACCCTCCTACTCATATTTATAACTATTATACCATACACCCTACGCTTTTTTTTAACAATAAAATATTTTTTCTTACACTATTTTTAATTCAAATTTATTAAAATCTATTTTCTATTTTTTAGTTGGATTTTCTATAAAAGCATATTTTTTTAGTTTTTTAAATTTAGTTTAGGCCTTGATATGAAGTTATTTGTAACGTAATTCCAATTTTCAATTCAATTTTTTTAGGACCATCAAAATGTTTAAAGTAAAGCATGATAATAATAATGAAGCACGTGGATAGGTATGTAACTTAAACACGCTAACGCCAAAGTGACGTGCTGCGTCATAGGTAATGGCTCTTGGATAACTCACCGTGATCAAGCAGCCTTTGGTTGGCAGCTAGAATAGTTCTTCCATTAGGGAAGGTGGACGCTCTACCTCTCATACCTTCGCTGAGCTGCTAATAGGTTTTCGTTGGATCGCAAATACTCTCGCACCATTTCGTAATATTCACGGTTACTGAAGTTCGACTTTGCGATGGATACGACGCGAGTACGCGGCCCACTTAAGGCGCGGGGGTTGCGAAGGACGCTCGGACGTCCGGACCCTGCATCCGCGTGTGACGTACTGCCTGCCTTCTCGATTCCAGACGCGCTGGCGCCAGCGCCAGCCGCCCCCACCCGCGCCCTCACTCACCCCGCCGCGTGCGCCGGCAGCCGCGTGTTTTCATTGATAGTAACAAAGATTTATTCTACATGATTCTACATCTTTGGATAATAAGTATTACGAATAGATTGTGCCTATGTTTTAGTTATTTTAAAGTAGGACACGTGTAACGGGTAATATTTTTTTTTCAACGAAACATTGAAATGTGTTCTATTACTGACAGGTACTGAATCAAAAAAAAAAAAAATTGCGCTCTGTTTTAAAACTTTTCCTGTAAAATAAATTTAGCATTCAGGAGCGGACTATTATTAAAATTAAATAATCAGTGAACTAAGATGATATTAAGGAGTTCAGTCACTATCCTTACTTCCTTACTAATATTATAAATGCGAAAGTAACTCTGTCTGTCTGTTACGCTTTCACGCCAAAACTACTGAACCGATATAACTGAAATTTGGTACAGAGATAGAATAGACCCTGAGGAATAACATAGGCTACTTTTTACCCGGGTGCGCTAAGTAGTTCCCTCGGAATGCGGGTTTTTTTTTTTTTTATACTTTATTAGTAAGAATACGAGTACATTCTTAATAATTAATTACGATCTAGCCTAAAAGACTAATAAGCAATTTGACTCTAACCTAATATGTTACGTGATAGATTGTTAAAACTAAGAATAGTGTCCATTTGCACTTTTACATATGTAAGTCCGTAGCACTTTCTTAGAGTCTGGTATAATTTATAAAACACTATGTTCATGTGTTATATGTATAGCACAACATTGTTACTATTATTTATGAATTCACTTTGTACACTAATTCAAATGGCTTAGTTCTTTTTAGCCTACGCACTAAGTCTGTGTTGTCTAGCAGCTGGATTGCCTCCACGTTCACGTGTCGATGAAGTCTGCGTTCGTGGGCTTCAGCAAATTTTTGGATGATGGTGGTGACGAACTCCATTTTAAGGTCACGGTGAAGGTCGTCATTTCTTATGTACCAGGGTGCATTGACAGCATCCCTGAGTACTTTATTTTGAAATTGTTGTATTATTTTGACGTTGCTTTGTTTAGTACAGCCCCAAAGTTGGATACCATACGTCCAAATTGGCATAAGAATATGCTTGTATATGGTTATTTTATTATGTACTGATAGAGAGGATTTCCTTCCGAGTAACCAATACATACTTTTATAACGTATATCGAGTTCCTGTCTTTTCTTTTTGACATGGGCTTTCCAACGCAACTTGGCATCGAGAGTTATGCCAAGGTACTTAGCTGTATTAGCATAAGGCACTTGCATGCCATTTATGTAGATTGGGTGGTAGTCCAAGTGTTTGTTTGTGAAGTCAATGTGAATTGATTTTGACTCATTCAGTTTGATCTTCCATTTTTGTGTCCAGTCATATATTTTGTTCACTGCTAGTTGAACTTTCTCTACTGCTTCTTTGTGGGATGATCCAGTTGCCATAATTGCAGTATCATCTGCAAAAGTCGCAATGGTGTTGTTCTCCAGTTCTGGGATATCACATGTGTATAACAAGTACAAAATTGGGCCTAGCACACTTCCTTGAGGTACACCAGCTTTTATAGGTTTTAGCTCGGAGTATGCGTCCTCCTGCCGTATTCTAAACATTCTATTAGTTATATACGACTTTAGGATATCTGCAAATTCTGGAAGCATGCGTCTGAGCTTGATTATTAGACCCTTATGCCAAACTTTGTCAAAAGCTTGGGCGACATCTAGAAACACGGTGGCGCAGACTTCTTTATTTTCAAGAGCTTTTTCAATAATGTTTGTTATTCTATGTACCTGGTCTATTGTTGAGTGTTTTTCCCTGAAGCCAAATTGATGATTTGGAATAAGGCCTTTATCTTCTATTATTGGTTTTAACCGTTTCAATAACAGTTTTTCAAATAGTTTTGATAAAACTGGCAACAGAGAAATAGGTCGATATGATGATGCTTCATGGGGAGGTTTCCCAGGCTTCGCAATCATAATGACTTCAGCAACCTTCCATGACTCAGGTACATGTTTTAGGATGAATGCGGCATTGATAAGCTTGGTCAGCTTTACTATGGCTTTGTGCGGGAGGTGTTTTAGAATTTCACCTGTAATAAGGTCGTAACCCGGAGACTTTTTCGTGCTGATGTTATTTTGAATTTCATTTATTATTTCTTTAGGGGTCACAAGCTTAATTCTTTGATTTTGTGATAAATTTTCACTCTCTAGGATTTCTATAGAGCTATTATTGGGTTGGAAAGTTTCTTCTAAGTGTTGAGCAAACCTCAACGCTTTTTGGTCATTGTTTATGGCCCATTTTCCGTGGCTATCTCTGATCGGTGGTATTTGTATAGTCGGCCTTTTTAGTTTTCTTGTCGCTTTCCAAAGGGAGTAATCAGTTGATTTGTCATTAGTTAGCTGCAGAAGGTTGGTATTCAGAGATTCATCTTCAAATTCTAGGATTTTCCTCTTTAGTCGTTTAGTCAGATTATTGAGTAATGTTTTATCTCGCGGACACCTTGTTTGCTGCCACTGCCTCCTTTGTTTCCTTTTCTCAGTAAGTAAATCCACAATTTCCTTAGGGTAGATAAATCCCTTATATTTACGTTTTAATTGTGGTGTGTTGTTCCACGCACATTGTTGGATATCAACGATATATTTGTTTAATTCCGTGTCAAGCTGATCTTGCTTTTTTAACGGAGTTTTAAGGTCGATAATATTATTTAGATCAAGGGCAAAACTTTCCCAGTCTGTTAGTTTATTAACCAGCGTTAGGTGGCTTTCTTTGAGTAATATTTTTTGACTTAGCATTAATATAATCGAGGAGTGGTCCGAGTTCATATGAAAACCTTCCTCCAAACTGACGTAATTAGCGGATATATTTTTGCATATAAAAAAATCTATAAGATCCGGTATTTTCTGGTGGTCAGTGGGCCAGTACGTTGGCTTACCTGTGCTCATAACTTCGGCATGTATATCTTTAACTGCACTTAAGAGTTGCCTTCCCTTAGTTGTAGTGAGTCTTGATCCCCAATGCGTATGCTTAGCATTAAAATCGCCGCCTAGGATAAATCTCTGACCTAATAGTTCAAAGAGATGTAAATATCGCTCTTTTCTTATCATGTACCGTGGAGGACAGTATACGGCTGCAATGGACACGTGACAATATTTGGTTTTAACAGATACTGCCACGGCTTGAATGTCTTGTTCTTCATATTTACACTGCATGAAGTGACTTATGTGTTCTTTAATTATAACCGCGCTACCTCCTCTGGCAGAGTTGTCAGGATGGAGCGAATTATATACCGTATATCCTCTAAATTTAACAAAAGATTGCTTAGTGAAGTGCGTTTCGGAGACCAAACACACGTCTATATTTTCTGTGTCTAGGACCGCCTGCAGCTCATTTTGATGTTTGAGGAGCCCATTAGAGTTCCACGCCATTATTTTAAGGGTGTTATTCATTTTTGTTTATTTAAAACAGCAATTTTAGTGCCGGATTCTAGTTTCTCTAATCTCTTATCAAATGATGTTATACACTTTAAGATCTGATTAATCTTATCCTCTAGGTTCAAAGGCTGTGATCTTTGTTTTGCCGCTTCCGCATAGGAACCAATGTTGGTTACTTGCATGGGTTTTGCAGTTGACTGGACTGCTTTCTGTGCCTGCTTATCAGGATTTCGTAAGGGTAGAGACTGTTGTGTAGTTGGTACCACAAGTTTCTTTTTATTAATCTTTTTATTTTTTATAATTTGCATCTGTTTAGCTACTTCACACCCTCTATAGTTGGCAGGGTGAGGTAGGCCACAGTGAATACATTTTGGCTTCTCTTGCGGAGATTTGGTACAGTTGGCTGTAAGATGCTTGCCAGTGCATTTTACACACCTTGGCTCTTTTCTGCAGTATTTATGAGTATGCCCATATGCCTGGCATCTCTTGCATTGGGGAATGAGTTTGGGATTTTTAAGTGGGTGTATTTCAATTTTACACCCTAGAATGTACTTTATGCCATAGATTTTGTTAACATCTTCGTCATTATTAAATGATAATACGAACATGTTGAGTGGTTCTTTAGATTTCCAGCTCAATTTGCTGTCTACTTTTTCTATTTTTAGTCCTTGTGTTGTTAGATCGTCTTTGATTCGATCAGGTTGGCAAGAAGAATGTAACTTCTTCACAACTACTCTAATTGGTCTCGCTTGCTTATTCTCGTAGGAATGCCAATGGTAGTTTTTTTCAGACAGCATCCTGGCAATTACTCTATAAGAGTCTTCAGTTTTGGCGTTAACCTTCACACAATCACCATTCATCATTCTTGCGGTAAATGATTCGACTGGTATTGTTTCAGTTAGGGAGTCATAGAACGTTTGGTAGTTCTTAACCCCGTCTATTATGATTGGCGGTGGCGGAGGCACTTTTTTGACAGAAGTCTCTTTTGGTTTTTTTTCTTCTTGTTGGGCGCTTGTTCCGGGTTGTTGTTTTGGAGAGAGGGAGGTGTTAAGCTTCCTCTTCTTCCTGCTTTTGGCCCTAATCCACTCTGTCTCTTTAGCGAGTTCATCCTCGTCTGTACAATATTCGACGTCACCTTTGGTATGCTGGGCAGATATTGTTTTCTCGCTTTCCTGTTTTTCTAAGGGTCCTTCGGTTATCTTTTCTCCCTTCAGGCGATTTAATTCTCCTTGAAGGGCTTGTACTTGATCCTGTAAGCTACTAACGTGATCATTAAGATCACGTACCATAAGTTGCAGGTTTTCTCTGTCCGTTTTCTCCTGGATATAACAGTCATACAACCGCTTTTCCAGGTCAGTTTTTATTTTAATTGTTTGTGAAGTCATTATTTTGTTGTAAGGCGAGTTTAACACCTAAACAACAAATTATTGTAAACAATTCATGATTTCCGCACTTGTAACTAGGTCATTGTAATGACCCCGATAGATCGACGTAGGTACCCCGCGACGACGCGACGGTGTTGTGCTGCGTCTGCAGAATACTCTTAACTAGAGCACACGCGCGCGATTGTACGTCTGTTCACTATTGTAGTTAAACAACAACTCAACGGAATGCGGGTGAAACCGCGGGAAATAGCTAGTATATTATGTGTCGAACTACAGCTTGGCAAAAAAGAGTAGAAATTAATAGGGGCGCCACTTTACCGTTCGTGTGGCAACCCGCTGCTACCGTATAGCGTACCATCCTATCGTCTTGATACTAAGCTGTATTTTTATAATTAATTAAAATCAGTAAGTATTATAAAATGTAATAACAAGTATTCACGTCATGAAACTGAATACAAATTACTTATAAGCACTAATAATGTAAGCACTCCTGTGTTTACAATTTTTTTTTTTGATATAAAAAAGGCGTATGAATAGAGCATTATTATAATTGATTTCAATAAATCTTCCTCTAAATATTCCACGCCCGCCACATCCATGTCTTGGCTAGAGCTAGCCATAAACTCTGAGTCACACTCAGATTCAAAAGCACTGCGCTATCATGATGGAGATTGATGCCTAAACGTTTTATGTCCAAGTACGAGCCCTCTCATATATTCATAATACTCTTTTTCTATTTTGTTAACATGCTGGCAGGATTTCTTTTGAACTCCTACTCGGTTATAGATTGAAATGCACGTTCGGTGCTTCCTATAAAGATAAAAAAATTGATTAAACCTCTATCAATATTAAACGTAAAAAGTTTACGGTACCTATCAATTTTTTTTGTGATTTTTAAATGCTAGTTCCGCCTGCAAAGTGTGTTTGCGGGACGCGGTTGACACCGCCCGCCTCCCCGCGAGTCCCCCGCCATTGCTCGGCGTAAGTACATTCGTTGCGCTACTGTAGGGAGATGTCGTAATATTGTGCCGGAGTCATACATCCTTCTTGATTTGCTGTCGATGGTCTTTAAAAAATATTGCGCCGTGATTGTTGAAACTCTTTTCTGTACAGATGTTATCGAAGATGTCAAGAAGTTCTGTTGACATTAGCATTTTGGAGTATTGTTAGCAGGTTTTGATATTATGTAATGTTAGTCCCGTGGTTGTAGTGTGAAGTGGTTTCGTTACAAAGCCGTGCAGACAGACGATGTCATGAAGAGCGCGTTGCTGGCGGCTCTGCTGGTGTCGGCCGCAGCTCTCGCCGCGCGCGGTCCGTCCGCTCTCAGCCCTCTCGCCCACACCCACACGCCCACGCGCCCAAATGCCCACGCACTCACACGTCCACACGCCCACGCCCAATCCGCATGCCCAATCCTCTCCAATATGACTTTGTCCTACGATTATGGTCCAATATGATTATGGTCTGGTCCAACGTCACTGTTTTATTCTTGTTTTGCCCCCTCCCAGTTAGCTGCTTGGGCGGCTGACCGGCTCGCTGAGCACTGAGTTGAGCAAATTAAATCAGTTTTATATATAGCACTTGTTGTTAATTTTTTGTACCCGACTCCGTCGTAGGTCGTTGCGGAGGAATGTGTTTTCTGTATGCTTTGCATTATGTACGTAGACTCTAATACTCATTGTCTACCAGCTGTGTGCCTGTGTGCCGCGGCTTCATCCACATCCCGAGGGAACTACTTCGTAAAGTAGGTACCTAAATGTGTTTATTTGTATGCCAGAGAGCAATACGGTGAAGGCGCCGACAGCAGTGGAAGAGCGCGAGCCCGAACAGGAAGATGAAAGCGACTCCGCACCCTTTATGGTAACTTGTAATAATAAAAAAAAATAGATAAATAACAATATCGTATAGTGTGTGTTCATCACTATCTCACTGACTGAGTGAATGACTGACTGACTGATTGACTGACAAATGAATGAATGAATGAAATGGAACTGGAAATGGAACCAGCACGAGTAATTAGTAAGGAACTGTTGTACATAGATCGTGGTGGAGCATACAAACGGGCGGCGCTGTGGCGGGTCGCTGGTGTCGCTGCGCACGGCACTGACGTCAGCGTGGTGCGCGCGCGGCGACCTTGGCGCCGAGCCGGGTGCCGGGCCGGGCACAGAGCCGGGGGCCGGGCCGCGCGAGCTGTGGGCGCTGGCGCCCGGCGCCGGCGCTGCGAGGCGCGTGGCGCGCCTGGCGCTGGCGACGGGCGCCGACGCCGCGCGCGCTGACGACCCGTGGAGCGGCGCCGCCATGGACCTGGCCGTGCTGGAGCTGGAGGCGCCCTTCGGCGGCGGCGCTCGCTCGCGGCCCATCCTCATGGCCACGCAGCCCGCCGAGTGCGCGCCGCGCGCCGCCTGCCACGTGGTGCGCGCGCTGGGCCGCGCGCCGCGCCTGCGCATCGTGGACGCCACGCTGGTGCCGGGCGACGCGTGCGCCGAGCGCGCGCGCGGCTGGCCCGGACTGCGCGACTCGGCGCTGTGCCTCGTGGGCCCGACGCTGTGCTCGGTGGGTGTCCCGCGCGAGCCGCGCCCTCGCTCGGCGCGGGCTGACGACTGTCTATCCGCAGAGCGACTGGGGCGCGGGCGTAGTGTGCGAGGGCAAGCTGTGCGGCGTGCTGAGCCGCTCGGCGCGAGCCTCCGAGGCCAGCAGCGAGGCGAGTGACGCAGCGGACGCGGCCGAGCCGCGCGACGACACCTGCGGCGACACGCACGTGGCGCAGAGTGTAGCCCGCTGGCGCAGGTTCCTACATTGCGCGCACACTTTACGTGCGTGCGGACGGTGAATTTTATTTTCTTTCCTTTCCTTTGCTGTAGTAGTTGTTGTATGTAGCTTACAAGCGCTAAGTACGTATGTCAGGCAGGTAGGTATTAAGAAGAAATTTAAACTATAATTTACTATTTGGCAACACTATTATTTCAAAGTCAAAGTCAAAGTCAAAGGGTTTTTATTTTATGTAGACCAATTACAGGTTCTTATAAAATGTCAAAACTAAAAACTAGGTGCACGGTTCCAAAAAGTGGGTCCTATGGAGAAGAACCGGCAAGAAACTCCATGGATACTCTTTTAAAATTAATTGTTCTTGTTACAAGTAGTCGTTTAAAGGGAGGATCATGTAGATCAATGCATTGCAGAGAAAAGAAAAAAAAAACTGAAAAGCAAAGTAGGAAAAGCCTAAATTGATTGCCATAGCAGCTAGAAGCTGACCAGTCCCGACTGACGGCACCCGTTCACGAGTATGACGAGCGCATCAGCCTCACTTAGCTCAACCATATTGAAGGGAACTTAATGACCCGATACACATCGCCACCATCAGTAGGACACTTGAGTGAGCATGACAGACTTCTATTACCAGACAACAGGCATTACAAAATAATAGTTATTATTGGGTAGGCAATATGTTGATGGTTACATGATACTCACATTTTACAATTATATTTTTTTTGTTTGAAGCTATATAGTGGAAGCAAAGAGTCTTCAATAGTTAGATAATAAAATAAAAAAAAATAACATTTGCAATAATGATAGTTATTATTGGGTAGGCAATATGTTGATGGTTACATGATACTCACATTTTACAATTATATTTTTTTTGTTTGAAGCTATATAGTGGAAGCAAAGAGTCTTCAATAGTTAGATAATAAAATAAAAAAAAATAACATTTGCAATAATGATTTAGTTAAAAAAAAGGAAATAATATATTATTATATTAGATGATTGAATATCATATTATAAATATTATTTATAACTGTGACAAAAACGTGACAGTTAAGTCATATAAATAAGATTACATATATGTAAATAAACAGTATTATTTATGACCGTCCTTGAGATAATAAAGTGCCAGGGGTTCGCTGAGTACAGAGAGAAGTTGTATGCCAGGCGTCTTTGTCCTCAATGTACTGTTTTAGGCTGTAATAAGCTTTAGACATTAGGATGTTTTTAACAATTGCTTTAAATTTTATATCAGGGAGGTCCAAAATGCTAGATGGAATTTTATTGTAGAACCTGACACTGTTCCCCATAAAAGACTTACTAGTCTTACTAAGTCGAAAACCAGGTACCACGAGCTTGTGTTTATTACGTGTATTCAAGCTGTGGATGTCACTTTTTTTACTATAATGAGTCAGATTTTTGCGAACATACATGATGTTAATGAATATGTATAAGGAGGGTAAGGTGAGTATATCTATCTCCTTAAATAATTCGCGAAGGGACTCTCGTGAGCCTAAATTATATATGGCTCGAACAGCTCTTTTTTGTAATATAAAAATAGTCTCGACATCAGCAGCTGATCCCCACAGAAGAATGCCGTATGACATAACACTGTGAAAATAGGCAAAATACACTAATCTAGCAGTTGGAACATCGGTCATCTGTCTGATTCTCTTAACGGCAAAGGCAGCAGAACTTAGTTTACTTGCAAGAGCTTCTATATGAGGACCCCATTGCAGTTTAGAGTCTACCGTGATACCTAAGAAAACAGTTGAAGGAACCAGATTTAACGCTTTCCCGTCTAGTTTCACTTTTGAATCTATATGAGGAACATTTGGCGTAGAAAATTTAATACATTTTGTTTTCTCCGCATTTAAGAGAAGATTATTAGCAGAGAACCAGTCTGATATACTATTAAGTGTTTTATTAGGTTCAATAAGATCCCTATCTTTCCTATTAACTTTGAATATTAGAGAAGTATCATCTGCAAATAGAACAATATTCGACATTGAGTCCTTCACAGTATATGGGAGGTCATTTATATAAATTAGGAAAAGAAAGAAATATAAATTTATGGTGTTAGGTTAGAAAAGTTTATTTTAATAAGAATATTGTGTTCTCTGAAATATAAATTCCCAACAGTAGGCAATCTGCGTGCGTGAGTGTGCGAGTGTTGTTGTGTCGCAGCGGAGGCGACTGCGCGCAGCTGTGCAGCGAGCGACGCCTGCTGGAGACGGACAGCGTGGACAGCGCGACCACGCTCCGGGCCGAGCACTCCGACGCGACCACCACGGAACTCATGGAGACCAACGCCGACACCGACGCGCTGGTCTACCCCCGCACGTCCACGTTTCCTACTCTTGTCCAATCTTGTAAACACTTACAGGGAAACTTTTAACCAGTGCGCAATTTTTTGTTTGGTGGATCAGTAACAGTTATAGAACACATTTCAATGTTTTGTTCAATTTTTTTACCCTTGTGCTATTTTGAAATAAGTAAAAATATGCGCATAACCTATTCCTAATAGCACTGCACCGCGTAGGCATGCGCGAGGGCGAGCTCACGAGTACAATACGACTATAAACTTTTTTTTAGTAGGTACTTAAATACGTGTTTGTTAAAAAGTGTTAAGTTTATTTTGACAAAATTTGCGCATTGGTTAAAAACTTTTCTTTTATAATAAATATTTACTATATACCTATACCTATTTATGTACATACATACTAATTAAGTGATTAATTAGGTAATAATTAGAGTGCTACCGGTTCATCCGACAGCGGATTTATTTATCTAGGGACCACCAACCTCCTATCAAATTTCACTTAAAACATAAAGCGCTATCCACAAATTTCCGGGTCAGGGCTATCCGTGTTTCGAGTTGTCCGTTTCAGTGTTCCCGTCAGAGAAGTGCCATCCGTAACCCGTGTTCACACATCAGGGAAATCTGTATCAGTGTAATCTGTTTCTTTAGCTGATACGCACACAACACGATGTCCTTATTTAACAATGAAGAATTAGCAATGATTGCAATAGCGCTAGATGAAGAAGAAGCAGATCACCAAGAAGACTATCAGCCGCCAAAATATATTTATTAAACGACTGTCAATATAGCTAGATAAAAATCGGATACTTCGCATAGCACTGTCAAACCGTCCGTGCGTCCGAGCGTGCACCGGGACCCTGACGATCCGGATGCGCCTGACACAAGTTCGTGTGTATGAAATCGATTTTTCCCCGTCCCTGCCGTGTTCTGTCACGTAACCGGAAATGTGTGGATAGCGCTTAAATTTGTTTCATCTATTAGATATTGGTGTTTCTTCCATATTTTCTTCTTATACACATTCATTTCGGCAATGCAACAGCCCCGAGGCCAACGAGCGCCTCCGCACCCACTCGCAGCCAGTCGGCGCGCCGCAGCTCTGCGCATCAGCCGTCGCCATCGCCAGCTCCGTCGCCAGCGCCGTCGGCACGGCCCGCGTTCGAGTTCGAGCCCAACCGGCCCGACTTCAAGGTGAGCGATGCGTCCGCCGCGAGACGCCCCGTCTCGGGCGCCGCAGTGCCGCGACCGGGTGTTTCTAGGGCAAACCTGCGCGAACCTCACGCGTGTACTTGAAGGCGGGCGAGTACGGCGACAACGGCGCGGAGTACGGCGGCGAGGAGGCGGCGCCGCCGCCGGGCCCCAGCGCCGCGCCCAGCGCCGTGCCCACGCGCCGCGCCTCGCCCGCGCCGGCGCCCGACGCGCGGCCCAGCGACCTGCAGGCGCGCGTGTCGCCCGCTGCCCCGCGGCGTTCGCTCGCCGCCCCCCTATCTCCTAACGTTCTTTATATTTTTCTAGCGATTACAAACATTGCATTTTAACTTTGACTGTTTTTGTGTAACTTTATCATATTTCATATACTATATTACTATATATTTAACTACTCTGTTTTCCATACTTCATACCCCCACTTCACCTTCTTATCTAACTTCTCACTTTCAATACATCTGTTCTCAACATGACAGAAATCTTCGCTCGTCAAACAATCGTCTACTACATTGCCCCACTCACCCTAGTGATTTTAATCTCTCTTCCTTCTTTGTTAAATCCATCCTCCTATGGAATAAGTTTCCTCTGGAAATCAGGTTAGCAAATAGCCGTTACACCTTCAAACTGAAGCTTTGTGATCATATCATTGATCATATTCACAAGAAATTAGCAGAATTGTCATAGTAATAATCAGTTTTTATTTAAAATATAATTATGTATCTATAATATACAATAAATATACATATATGTATATATTTATTAAGATATATTATCTAAATATAGATAAAACTCAAAGGTGACTGACTGACATAGTGATCTATCAACACATGGAATATGCGTGCCCCATCTGGTCACCGTTTTATATTATTTACACCAATCAGCTTGAACGAATACAAAAAATGTTCGTTAATCACCTCAACTACCGCCTTCGCAAGCCGCCAATGTCATACCAACAGAGCTGTAGCACATACAATTTGTTATCTCTCGAAGAACGCCGTAAAGTACTAGATATGTGCCTGCTGTATGACATCCTTAACGGACGCCTTGACTGCCCTGGGGGGTTAGACAAGTGGCAAAACGCTAACGCTAACGCTCAATGTATGGGAATGACATATAGCTAGTCGTCAACGAATGTCATTCCCATACATTGAGCGTTAGCGTTAGCGTTAGCGTTTTGCCACTTGTCTAACCCCCCTGATTTATTGTCACAGATGACATTTAATGTACCACTGCGACGCACTCGTCACACCCCAATGCTGCATGTACCACATCACGCAACTAACTATGCACAAAATTGTCCTCTCACACGTATTGCTCGAACACATAATAAGATCTTCAGAAATGTTGACCTATTCTCCTGCTCTAAGAAATCTTTTAAGTCAAGTATAATAAATGCTTTAAAAGACTAACGGGTTGACGCAACTCATTTCAATACTTGAATGTTTAAATATATAAGTATAGCTAACTTAATACATAAATTGTTAATTAACTAGATTTAATAACTTTTATTTTTTCCGTTCTATAGCCGAGATATACTATTAAGCTTACCTAAAACCTGTAATTTGCCTTATTTTGCTGAATGTGACTATTTTTGTAAATTAACTGTATCGCTGTTGGTTTTCTTAAATAAATAAAATAAAATAAAATCAACGCACAGCCCAAACCACTGGAAGGATCAGGCTGAAATTTGGCATGCAGGTAGATGTTATGTTAGAATCGCGAGGAAATCATCAAAACCTAAGTTCCATAAGTATGGACCGGTAACTGAGCCCTGAGGACATCCCATGGTTAGTGCTTTCGACGTAGAATGATGCCCGAGTTGAAGTTTCGCGGAACCATGAAGGAAGTACGAGCGAATGAGAGTATAGATGTTTCGGTAGCAACCGCGGATTTTAAGCTTTAGTAGTAACATTGGCCACCAAACATTATCAAAAGCCCCAGAGATATCGAGGAAGATCCCAACCACGTATTTATGTTCAGATGAATTAACTATCTTTCTGACAGAGAGTGCTGCGTCTACCGTAGATTTTCCTAAAGTAAAGCCAAATTGATTGTTATGGAATTTTGGCCCGTCTGGCAGCAAACGTGGAACTATAAGGCGCTCAAGATTTTTTCCAAGAAGGTAATAGTGTTACGACTTAGGGTCATCCGGGGGCTTGTCACCGCTTTTTGGAATAATTCGTATAAAGTCACGACGCCATATACGAGGGAAAATGCCTTCCGCAATACAACGGTTATAAACAGTTAAAATGGCGTCACCCGCTGTTTTACACGCTTCTTTAATCATTCTATTAGATATTTTATCTTCCCCTGATGCTTTATTAACAGGTAGTCTTTTGACAACATTTACATGGAAGATTTGAAGATGGAAGGTCTGACGCTGGTGATTCAGGTGCCACTGCAGCCCACGCTCTGATCTGTTGATGGTAGTCGTTGTCATTTTCAGGAATATCATCAGGTATAAGAGTATTCAGTAGGATTTCCGTTGTGTCTTCAATGCCCGTAGAATGTATATTATTAACTTTTATGTTTTGAATAAACGCAAAATCGACTGATCTATTCGCTTTGAACTCATGATACAAAGGAGACCACGGACCTTCCTTATCTAGTTTTTCAACAACTTTACGCAGTAGATCGCCCTTAGATTTTTCTACCGATGCTCTGTAGCGTGACTTGGCAACTTTAAACGTCTGTAAAGCAAGAGTAAAGGTATCATCGGTTATTTGACGCTTTTTAAGCTTCTTGAGTTGTCTACGAGCTCTTCGAAAATTTTTACGCTGTTCGCATAGATAATCACTCCACCAATCACATCTAGGAATATTGGTCAGGGATGCGGATCCCTGACCAATATTCCTAGATGTCATTGCCATTGGTCGCGGGACCAATGGCAATGTCAGCACAGTAAGTGAACGTGTCTGACATTAGTTCAGCACTTTTCCGCTGACAGCCCGTCGAGAGTGAAGTCTTTGACGTGGGAAGAAAAGAGAGAACTGAAAAATTCCCAATCTGCACCTTTACATTTATATCTAAAAGTACCACCAATATGTACTGGACCTTGAGGCAACATAGGTACAAACTCGTACACGATTAGGCGATGATCACTACAAGACGCGTCCGGTAGTACACGCCACCTATCCAACTGAACGCCTGCACTAGAAAGTGTGACGTCGATAGAAGACTCGCCCAATTGGCTGCAAAAAATAGGTGGTGCATCGGCGGTATTATGAATTGCCAGGTTTATCTCAGCAATAAAGTCTTCAACAGCGCAACGCCGTTCGCGGTCCGTGGACCGAACTTTGACATACCAGAGAGACGATGACGCGTTAACGTCAGCGCCTATGATAATTTTGCAGCCCGCAAGTGACCGCAGGACATATCGAAGGTTGTGTATATGAGGAGCAACAGGGTCTGAATACTGAAAGTAACAGCTCAGCAACCTGAGACCTCCGCGACGGCACTGTGAGGCGTCGTAAGGTTACGCAATGACGTTACAGTGAAGTTAGATGAACGCGACACATAAATTCCGGCTCGTGCTTTGCAATCCAGCTGAACTACTTTATGCCGTAATTTCGCGTTTTGATATTGTTCTTGTATTAGTACTATATCTAATTTGTACTCGATGACTAGTTTATCTAACTCGGACGTCGCGACCCTATCGTTGTGAAGGTTTAACTGACCTATTATTAAACTATCCATCCTTTTAGTAGTTTGTGTTTAGGATTAGTTGTTCGAGTCCACGCCCTCCCGACCCTAGCTTGACGAGCCAGCCCGCGAGCTGAGCTAATAGCTTTAAAATTCCCGATTATAATAATCAAAATCTATTCTGGTCCAGCCTGTCCCTTGCTGTCCTCCCCCAGCGACGCCCTAAGCCGAGGCCCGTACCCCACTAGGGGGTGCCCTTAGCGTGTAGTCGCTTAGTTTTGTAAGTTAAGCCCTGGCTGGAGGCCCTAAATTTATTTAAGGCACTTCACAGGCAAGCCCGGTTAGCGCTGCGCAAGCGCTGTCTTCCATTGACGAAGGTACGTCCAGTCCAGATCCAGTGGCTATCTCCGAAGATCTTCGTCAGATCCTAATATACTACCCACATACTACGACGTTCCTTGAAAAGTATGCATTTAAATAACGAAAACCCCATTCAAAATTGGATTAGTAGTTTTTGAGAAAATCGCGGTCATACAAACATAAATACATACGGGTCAAATACATAACCACCTTTTTGAAGTCGGTCACAAATAGAAGTTACTGCGGGTGGGTGGGTGAAACCGTCGCGTTTCACTAATTAAAAATATTTTTGAGAGTTTAAAGTATTTCTTGATAAATTATATTTATAAGTAGTTATCGGTTTTTGGGATTACCTGTTCATGAGAGGCCAACATACAGTTGGGCGTAAGACAAACAATCCTCACGCGAGTTGGCTTTATAATTTGTTTATTAGCAAAGGGAATTCTTGATTCTTAATTTCTGAAGTTTGAAATAGAATGTATTCAATTGGCTTATAATTATGCCACTGTTATGTATGAAAAGAGGCCTTATCATGAGCGCATGAGCATTAATCACCATGCTTGTTAAAGTGGAATAACATCTACATATATTATGACTTGAAAACGCTTACTTTTGACAAATTCGTAATTAATTCTTGACGCCGATATTATGTAATATCAACCAAAAAAAAAGGAAAAAAAATTAAATATCAAACTAATAAAAACGAAAATATGCGAGTTTTGAACTCGATGTGACCGATTCGCATGATCAGTCATATAGCCCCTCCACTACAGTGCTTGTTGACATTGCAGGTAAAATTGACGTTCTGATACGTGTTTTCAATTTTAATTACTGCTTATATCTTCTTTAGAAACGGGCGTGATGATTTTCATTTCAAAGATTGTAATAATAGAGAAAATGCATGATTATAAAAACTAGATAGGTCATCCCTTTACAAACTTATTTCAATGGCTCACTGCTCATTCCCCATAATATGTAGCGTGATGATTTGTAACCTCAAGCTTGTACCGATTCATAACAAACACTTTTGGTGAATTTAAAGTAAAACTGTTCAGACATTTTGGCGTAAAGCTAAAACAGATTTTTTGTTCTTACAAACTTAAAATCTTAATTTTTCACCCTAGAGCTAAAATCTTGAAAAACTGTGAGACATGTGTTTAATTAATTTCATTTTAGAGTATTCCTGCAAAAATTGAATTTAATCGAATCAAAAATAAAACTTACTCCATCCAAACTTTCAACCCTATTTAAATACACTTAGGGTTGGAATATTCAAAAATCCCTTCTTATTACTTGTCTAGGAAATAAAAGGCATCTTCTGTCGAAATTTCATTACTCTAGGTCCAGCCGTTTCGGCTCTGCGTTGATGAGTCAGTCATTCAGTTTTTTTTTTTTTCCTACATGACCTCCTGCAGGGTGCTTCTAACAGCATTCGACCTGCTTAACCGGACAATTCAGTCATTCAGTGTATGAGGTTGTCATTTTATATAATAGTATAGTATAGAACCTGACTAAGTATAGATTAGTAAGATCTTTGCGTAAATCGATATCAAACCAAAAATTCTAATATAGTCCGACATGGCTATTTATGAACGTGGCTGAAAGGTGAACTAACGCTAGCCACCATCTTGAAATGTCATTTTTAGTGATAATGATACCAATTAATGGAAATTTCCATTTTTTTTAGTAAATCATGACATGATGAATAGCAATTTATTAATTCATCATTTTAGTTTTAATAATAATCTTATTGGAAACAATAAAATGCAATATCTAAACATTTAACACACATTTGGATGTTAGCAGGTGGCTCACAAGCCGAAACCCTCCTGATTATTAAGTAGTCACCGCGGCCGATGGATATCTACAACACCAGAGGCATCGCAGATCATCCTTGCCCTTTCTAAACTATTTCAAGGACAAAATCTAGTCTTATTGAATAGCGCTATATTTTTACTAATAGTTGGGTAAGAATTTTCCCTTGGCAGATATCACCAAAATGACATTTCAAGATGGTGGCTAGCGTTAGTTCACTTATCAGCCACGTTCATAAATCCATGTCGGACTATACCTAACCTTACCTATCACAGTGCAGTGTTGCTTGTTGTGAGGCAAAAAAAGTACCCAAATTATTTTCAATTTTATTTTTTACAAAAAAATAGGTAGTTTTTGATTTAGTTAATGGAAATATTATTTTTATCAGATGGGAAGTCATCAAATGACCCCTCCCGCCGTTAGTATCAGACTCCTAATGACTAAACCCATCCATGTTTGTGTCTTTCCTCAGCCGTGTTCCGGGGGAGCGGTATTTTTTCGAACGTCTCGCAGCTTATTTTTTACTGTTGCTATTGGCGAGATCAATATGTATTCAATCCAACCCTATCTATCTAGTACCTACTAAGAACCTCTAGCTCGTGGCTAAGTAACAGACCGATCAAAGGTTAAGCTGCGCTTGGCGCGGTCGGTCCGTGGAGGGGTGACAATCTATGCCACAGCGAGACTCCTCCGTGCCTTGGAAAGGACGTTAAGCAGTTGGTCCCGGCTGTCATTTGTCCAACATAGTTGGGAAAAGACTAGGCGCGGACAGACAAACGGACTCGGGGAAATTTAAGGGTTTCTAACTAAAATTGGTACCGATGTATCAAATCACAGAAGCTGTCGCAAGTGAAACTAAGATATCACATCGCAAGTGAAACACAAACTTAACTACATAAACGAAACCAACAAATACAATAAAATAATAATAAAATAAAATTGGCCATTTTGGCAGTCGGGTAAAACGTCTGTATATCGATATCGTAAAACATTCTTAGAGACATTGCCGGTTGAACTTTCGGTATTGTATAGAATGCCTAGGAAAAGTATAGAATCCTTACTAATATTATAAATGCGAAAGTAACTCTGTCTGTCTGTCTGTCTGTCTGTCTGTTACGCTTTCACGCCAAAACTACTGGACCGATATAAATGAAATTTGGTACAGAGATAGAATAGACCCTGAGGAACAACATAGGCTACTTTTTACCCGGGTGCGCTAAGTAGTTCCCTCGGGATGCGAGTGAAACCGCGGGAAACAGCTAGTTAATTATATACCTTACTTTTCCTGATCGTGCTAGGCCTTATTGTAAGTTGCCTAAGTGCTAAACCTATTCTGATTGGATAGGTAGGTACCTAGTTATTTTATTAAGCGAGAATTAATTAAACACAGTTTGCTTTAGGTATTTAATTCATAAGAATTAAATAAATAATGAATACATTAACACATGAAATATTTGAAGGCAGTCTACAGACGGGTCTGGTTCATCTACTTGATCTTCTTTGACTTACTATCGAACCGTTTATTTTTAAAAAACGTTCGACTTTTTATCTTTAAATCGTCTTTCACCTGAGACAACGAAATAGATCCCTGCGGAGAAATCGTCCTTAATATAATTATATTTATTAGTATCAGACACAGTACTGCAACTGTACAGCGAGGGGACGGCGACCGCGTACCTGCCCGCGCTGCGGCCCGCCTCGCCCGGCGCCTCGCGCCAGGTCCTCGAACCGGCGCCCCACCTCCCGCGCCTGCGACACCGCGCCGGGAGTGAGTGGCGTCTGCTGGCGCCCCACCTCCCGTGCCGGGAGTGAGTGGCGTCTGCTGGCGCCCCACCTCCCGTGCCGGGAGTGAGTGGCGTCTGCTGGCGCCCCACCTCCCGTGCCGGGAGTGAGTGGCGTCTGCTGGCGCCCCACCTCCCGTGCCGGGAGTGAGTGGCGTCTGCTGGCGCCCCACCTCCCGCGCCAGGAGTGAGTGGCGGCTGCTGGCGCCCGCTACTCACGTCTAGTGCGTCGCCGTCCACGCTGCCATCGCTGAGGAAGCTGTAGAGGGATGCGTCGTCGGCGCGCCGCGGCGCGTCCTGCTCGGGCGGCTCGTCCCGGTCCGAAGCGCCTTTCGGTGCTGCCAGACGGCCTGTCAACTCCTTCTGGATGTTATCGATCGTGTTCTGCATTCCCTGGATCCGCTCCTGCAGCCGTTCCTGCACAGCGAGCGCGGGTGAGCGGGGACAGTGCGCGGGCGAGCGGGCGGGTCGCGGCCTACCTTCTCGCCGCGCATGTCGCGGAGAACGGCCACCTGCGCGGCCAGGTCGGCGTCGCGCTGCAGCAGCGCGGCGCGCGCGGCGGCGGCGGCGGTGTCGGCGCGGGCGCGCGCGTCGCTCTCGGCGCGCAGGTCGGCCATGAGGCGCGCCACGGCGCCGGCGGCGGCGGCGCGCTCGGCGGCCAGGTCGGCGGCGGCGGCTGCGGCGGCGGCGGCGGCGGCGGCGCGCTGGGCGGCGAGGTCGGCGCGCAGGCCGTCGGCGGCGGCGGAGAGCTCGGCGAGGGCGGCGCTGCGGGCGCTGCACTCCTGCTCGCACTTGGCCAGCTGGTCGCGAGCCGCGATTTTCTCAGCTTCCATTTCACCAGCATATTGTTTTAACGACCGAAGTTTCACCTCCATCTCTTGCTCCTGCTACAGTAATCATTTTTAGGGTTCCGTAGCCAAATGGCAAAAACGGAACCCTTATAGATTCGTCATGTCTGTCTGTCCGTCCGTATGTCACAGCCACTTTTTTCCGAAACTATAAGAACTGCACTGTTGAAACTTTGTTAGTAGATGTATTCTGTGAACCGCATTAAGATTTTCTCACAAAAATAGAAAAAAAAACAAAATTTTTTGGGCTACCCCATACAGCTTGGCAAAAAAGAGTATAAATAAAGGGGCGCCACTTTACCGTTCGTGGGGCGACAAGGCCAAATACCTGGGCGTAATCCTCGACAAGAATCTCACGTTCGGTGAACATATAAAGACGGTGCGTTCGCGCGCCGCCTTCGTTCTCGGACGCCTCCATCCCATTCTTAATTCGCGCAGCAAATTGCCTCTTAAGTGCAAATTGCGCATCTATACAGCGTGCATCCGCCCCATCATGACCTATGCTAGCGTAGTGTTCGCACACGCAAAATCTTACCGCCTCCATAGGATGCAGACCCTTCAGAATCGTTTCATGCGTAGGGCCACAGGAGCCCCGTGGTATCTTAGAAACGAAAATCTCCACCTTGACCTCAAACTGCCTACCATAAAGCAGTTCATGAAACGCGCTTCAAAGCGCTACTTCGACTCTGCCGAAAAGCACACCAACCCCCTGATTGTATCGGCTGCCCATTACACTCCCTCCCAGATAAGCTCGATTCGCCGTCCGCGGCATACTCTCACGTTCCCCGACGACGATATCACCCTCCTCCAAGAGAGTAATAGGGAAACCAGTACAGTTTACAAATACAGACCGCCGTCATACCGTCCTCGCCGCCGAGGCCCGTCGCGACGTCCCCGTCCATGCTCTCCCCGACCCTTGCTCGATGAGCCAGCCCGCGCGCTGAGCCAGTAGCATAAAAAGTCCCCTAATAATAATATTGTTATGATCCAGCTAGTCCCTAGTTGTCCTCCCCAGTGACGCCTTAAGCCGAGGGGGAGCCCTTAGCGCGCTGTCACTTAGTTTTAAACTTAGTTTTAAGCCTTGGCTGGAGGCCTTAATTTAATTAATTAAATTAGGATCTCGCCACATTGTCCGGTTAAGCAGGTCGAATGCTGTTAGAAGCACCCTGCAAGAGGTCATGTAGAAAAAAAATTACCGTTCGTGTGGCAACCCGCTGCGACCGTATAGCGTACCCGCTCATCGTCTTGATACTAAGCTGTATTTTTATAATTAATTAAAATCAGTATTATAAAAATGTAATAACAAGTATTCACGTCATGTAACTGAATACAAATTACTTATAAGCACTAATAATGTAAGCACTCCTGTGTTTACATTTTTTTTTTGGATATAAAAAAGGCGTATGAATATAGCATTATTATAATTGGTTTCAATAAATCTTCCACGCCACATCCATGTCTTGGCTAGAGCTAGCCATAAACTCATCTGAGTCACACTCAGATTCAAAGGCACAGCGCTATCATGTTGGAGATTGATTCCTAAACGTTTTATGTCCACGTACGAGTCCTCTCATAAATTCATAATACTTCTTTTCTATTTTGATAACGTGCTGGCATGATTTCTTCTGATCCTACTCGGTTATAGATTGAAATGCACGTTCGGTACTTCCTATAAAGATTAAACATTTGATTAAACCTCTATCAATATTAAACGTAAAAAGTTACAGATAAAGATAGTTAAAGATAACAAGTATTATAATATATTATTATCTTGTGATCACACTCATAGATAAAGTTATGTAGAAATCGAATTTACATATTGCAGAGTATCAAGGCTCAAGCCACTTAAGTATCAATATTCTATTCTATTTTTATTAACGGCAAACTATGTCGAAACTAGTGTCGACAATTCTGCCAATGACGGGTGAAATGAGAAGCAAGTAGTGATTGAGAAAAATCCAAGAGAAAATAAATAAATAAAAATTTGATGTTAAAGTTGATCTTCTTGAAGAAATATCATTATTAATCTAGTCGCGCTGTACCAAAGTGTCAAAGGCAAAACGTAAACATAACCTATATGCTCGATGTTTATTGTTCAAAATTTCACTTATTTCGTATTCAAGCAATTCAAAACAAAATAGAGATCATAAATTAATACTTGATACAGCTAAATACAACAAAACAAACTCTTACATACCTGTCATAATGGCGGTACTTTGGTAAATATCGTCGAGATCGGAAAGAAGAGTTTTAGCCTCATGTTTGACCAGATATCGCCTATAAACCTTATGAATTGTTTCCTTGCTAGTACTCTGAATGGTTTTATTTATTATAACGTAGTTTTATTGCCGTTTTCATGGTGGAAATAAAAAATAAGTAACTCGCGAACTTTGTTTACATCAAACGACATTATTTGCCAGGGGTTGCCAGCAATAAAAAAAAATAGTTCCGTTTCTAGACTTTTTTGCCAAGCTGTACTTAGAACTGATTTTTTTTTTTCATAAAATCCATACGTATGGGGTATCTATGGATACCTAGGTTTTCAAAAATGATATTGAGGTTTCTAATATCTATTTTTTCCTAAACTGAATACCTAGTTTGCGCGAGAGACATTTCCAAAGTGGTAAAAAGTGTCCCCCCCTTAACTTCTAAAATAAGAGAATGATAAAACAAACTAATTAGGATTACGATGCGAATATTTGCTGCTGAAGCGATTTGGATAAAAATTAGTTTGAAGATAGATGAGGACCAGAAGACGGTTATATGCTACTTTTTATCTGGGTGCATTTAGGAATTCCCTCTAGACGCGGGTCATATACCTACTAATACTGTACTGCGATACTGCGGGAAACAACTAGTAGGTAAGTTAATGCAACACATATTTTTATTATTCTTTCCATTAGGTGAAGGACACTATTTACACAGCCCGGTGATTTTAATTATTTCAGTAGTTATTATCATTACCATCTCAAAGTGGGCACTTTTTAGGGTTCCGTAGTCCGACAAGGAACCCTTATAGATTCGTCATGTCTGTCTGTCTGTCCGTCCGTATGTCACAGCCATTTTTTTCCGAAACTATAAGAACTATACTGTTGAAATTTGGTAAGTAGATGTATTCTGTAAACCGCTTTAAGATTTTGACACAAAAATAGAAAAAAGGCAATAACTTTTGGGGGTCCCCATACTTAGAACTGAAACTCAACAAATTTTTTTTCATCAAACCCATACGTGTGGGGTATCTATGGATAGGTCTTTAAAAATGATATTGAGGTTTCTAATATCATTTTTTTCTAAACTGAATAGTTTGCGCGAGAGGCACTTCCAAAGTGGTAAAATGTGTGTCCTCCCCCCCCTGTAACTTCTAAAATAAGAGAATGATCAAACTAAAAAAAATATATGATGTAGATTACCATGCAAACTTCCATTGAAAATTAGTTTGAACGAGATCTAGTAAGTAGTTTTTTAGTAATCAGCAATTTTCCTCTACAAACAAACTTAATTATGCGGTCGGAAAAAAACAAGATAATTGCGACTATATTGCGTATTTTTTCTTTCCAATGGTCGGAACCCTCGGTGCGCGAGTCCGACTCGCACTTGGCCGGTTTTTAAAATGTCCGGGCTTTATAAATAATTTCTGAGAACTGTATACAGTACAAATATACAATTGACATTTATAAGGTACGCTGAAAGAAATAGGTAATTTGCTACGTCATACGACTACTTTGCCCTATTGACCTTTAACATAAATTTAGTTTCAAAATAAATAATAACAGTTTAATTCTAACATTTCTACAGGCGGATATAAAAAAATCTATACAAATAGGTAGACTTCCGTGCTAATGGCAGTTTGTACAACTAAGGCCCAAGTTCACCAACAAGATAACGGTCCGATTAACTAAAAAACAGCTGTTTACCATTTAATTTAAACTTCCAACTATCGATGGGTAACGTATTATTTGAGATTTTTATTCCTGAAACGGTCGATTACCAAACCAGCATTGAACTAGAAGTGGGTAACACGAAAATTCCAGCTTCCTGGTTAAAAAACGTTTTTGATTAACGGGCCGATTACGTAACCATCTGTCGGTGAACTTGGCCCTAAAAATAGTATGTGGGTACAGTACCTACACTTTGCAAGCTAATATCGTAATAGTATGTGGGTACAGTACCTACACTTTGCAAGCTAATATCGTAATAGTATGTGGGTACAGTACCTACACTTTGCAAGCTAATAGCACAGTATTGAGATATCGTAACAGGTACTGTGCTAATAGGTACATTATTTGAAATTAAAAAAAATCGATCTCCGATACTTACTTGGTTTTTGGTAACAATATCTTGCTCTAGACTCTTGACCTTGTCAACTTGGATGGCCGCTTCATTATTCAACTGATCGATTGTATTCTTAGCCTCCTAAACATTATGAGAAATAATCCTACTGTATGTATGTAATATTATAAACGCGAAAGTTAGTAAGAATGCATGGATGTATGTTTGTTATTCTTTCCCGCAAAAATTACTGAATGGATTTAGATGAAATTTGGTACGCAGATAGTTTAGTACCTGGATATATAACACATAGAACAGTTTTTATTCGGGTGCGCGAAGTAGTTCCTCCGGAACGCGGGTGAATCCGCGAGGAAAATCTAGTGAATTAATAAATTGCTATTTGTCATATTCTTTAATTTAAAAACCGACATAACTAAAAAAATACCAATCGAATTGAGAACCTCCTCCTTTTTGAAGTCTGTTAAAAATGTATTTTTTTATTAATCGGTATCAATAACATTGTCATTCCAAGATGCCAACGTTATAGTCCAACATGGCTATTTATGAACGTGGCTGACAGGTGAACTAACGCTATCCACCATCTTGAAATCAGGGCCGCGCCGCCCCTGTGTGCGAAGTGTGCGGCGCACACAGGCGCCAGGGCAGTAGGGGCGCCGGATGAAATGCCAGCGCCAGTTATTAAAATTATTTTAGTCACTTATCAACATATTCTCTTATAGTTGAGCATCGATGACTAAGTAGATACAAGTCTCCAAAGACAATATTTATGATTGTGGTTTAATTTAACACTATTTGGATTGACCCTCTGTTTACGTTTCGGGTATTAGTTTACATGAATTACGAGCTCTGCATTAAAATCAAAAGAACCACCGCAGTCGCTACAATAGGCGATTATTTTATTACAAACCGTGGATGAGTTTCAACGCAATCCGATGCGATGCGACGCGAGCCAAATCTGGTCACGAACCAAAACAATTACAAAAATAAACATTTTGAGTAGCCTCAATGGAACAGGAAAGATTATATAGGCTTGGGCTAGCTCTCCTAAGTATTTACATAAACCTACACAGAATGTAAGAATTTTTCATTGTTTCTGCGGAAAACAAACATAAGCTTTAATCTTATACAGTTATCAGTTAAATAAAAGCGTGAGCAGAGGTGTAGCTACCCAGGGGCTAGTCAGGCAGTGCCCAAAACCTGATTAGCAAACCTCTTATTGAACTAGCGAAAAATTCTCCCATCTTCGGAAACTAAATAAAATAGGTTGCAACATCATCAATCAAGGCAACTCATTAAAAAAAAATATTATTCCCCATAATCATCTTGCTAAAGAAGAAATTCGCGCTCGCTTCGCTCGCGCTTTCAATTACGTATTCATATTTCTTCTCAGCATCTGTTTTCGATACCATTTAACGAAAAAAAAACATGTTAAAAAAAGTTTGTGCTCACGCTTCCGATTAATTTATTTTCAGATTCTGTTTTTGTTAGATACTATTTATTGAAAAACGATATTCCCTATAATTATCATGTTACTGGAAATTCGCGCTCGCTTCGCTCGCGCTTTCGATTACGTGGGTATTTTTATTTCTTTTCGAACTCTGGTTTTGTTACCATTTATTGAAAAATATTATTCCCTTTCATTATTATGCTAAAAAAATTCGCGCTAGCTTCGCTCGCGCTTCCGATTACGTAGGTATTTACATTTCTTTTCAAACTCTGTTTTTATTATTATTTATTGAAAAATATATATAAATAATAGATTATCATGTTAAGAAAAAGGTCGCGCTCGCTCCGCTCGCGCTTTCTACTTGAAAAAATAAGCAAATTGGTAAAAGTCCACAGACGCTGAAATCAATGCTCTGAAATATGACTTACCAAACAAGAAAAGAATAATCAAAATCAATTTATAATGGTGGAGTAATCGCGTAGCAAACACAAAACATAATCCACTTAAGAATCTTTTCATTTAAAAAAAAAAAGAGGCGCTTCATACATTTCGCACACAGGCGCTGTCAAGGGTCGGCGCGGTCCTGCTTGAAATGTCATATTTAGTTCACCTGTCAGCCACGTTCTTGAATAGCCATGTGGGACTATAGATCCATGTCGGACTACAGCCGCTATAACAAGCCTCTTTCATTACTCATAGATTGCGCTATACTAAATTAAATTCTGACCGTTTAGCCGATGTCGAATGTGAGAGAAAATAAAATATCCTAGTAGTGGTCGCCAGTACGTTACAATACTCGTAGCTACATGGAACGGGCGCATACCGCGAGGCGCTCCCGCGCGCGCCGCAGCTCGGCCGCGCCCGCCTCCGCCTCGCGCCGCGCCGCCCGCGCCCTGCACGTCATGACGTCACGTCACCCGGGCGCCGCGCGGGCAGCCGCCCGTCCGAGCCATACTCACTCCTCCTGGAGACACGCGATGCTTTGCTTCATGTCCACGACTTGCGCGTCGAACTGTTGCGCCAGGCGCGACACGTCGTCCCTCATAGCAGCCGCGGCCTCGTCCGCCTGCAACACCTCGACGCGTTACTAGCCCGCCTCCGGCCGGTAGCGAGGCACCGGGCACTCACCGGCTCGATAGTCAGCTCGTCGGCGCTAGAGAAGAGCACCGGGTGACTCACCTGACGCAGACGTGCAGCGAGCAGGTCGCGCGCGGTCGCCAGCTCGTCGGCGCGGGCTCGTGCGGCTCCCAGAAGCTCGCATGCGTTATTCAGACGCCGCGACTCGGCTACTTGCCTTGCTGCGGCCTTCCGTGCTGGCAGCGATCATATAAGTTATGTAGATCTAGATACTTTCTACGACTTACATAAAGTTTACGACTACGACGTACACAAAACAGTTTTTTATTCAGTTACAGTTAGAGAAAAAACTTTTTTCTAACAAAAACACTACAAATTGAAAAATAACCAATACGTTGTTCTAAAAGTTGGTGTCTTCAATTAGATATTGTTGTGAATTTTAGAAAGATGTATTGGCTATTTTCAAATTTGTAGAGTTTTTGAAGCAATACTATGAGTATTGCAAAAATGATTTTTATTTTTCGCCTTTCATTGGATCGGTTTATAATTTACCTATTTAAATTACAATATGTCTAGTGCTCATCACCTTTAACAAGGGTGTAATCTATGCCTCTGTTTTCGCCCATAGAGCTTAGAGGCGTGATATTATGTTATGGAATGGTGAAAGCAATACACAGGCATGCGATTGCAGCAATCGCGGGTCCTTTGCTGTGAGTAATTGAAGAGTTTCATTGCCTATCTCCGAAGATCTTCATCAGATCCGAATATACTATATATACTAAAACCTCCCTGGAAAAATATGATGTTTGTATGTCAGCGATTTTTTCAAAAATGTCTGATCCAATTTGGATGGGTTTCCGCTATTTAAATGCATATTTTTCTAAGGTGTGCGTATCGTGCGTACCTGCGGCCAGGCCGGCGGCCAGGCGGCGCACGCGCGCGCCGCACTGCGCGTACGCGGCCTGCAGCGCCGCGCCGTCCCCGCGCGCGCGCGCCAGCCCCGCCCGCAGCCGCGCGCCCAGCCGCGCCAGCGCCGCGCCCGCGCCGCGCGCCCCCGCCAGCCTGCAGGCCGTCATAGCGTCATAGCGTCCGCCCCGCCCGCCCCGCGCGCGCGCGCCAGCCCCGCCCGCAGCCGCGCGCCCAGCCGCGCCAGCGCCGCGCCCGCGCCGCGCGCCCCCGCCAGCCTGCAGGCCGTCATAGCGTCATAGCGTCCGCCCCGCCCGCCCCGCGCGCGCGCGCCAGCCCCGCCCGCAGCCGCGCGCCCAGCCGCGCCAGCGCCGCGCCCGCGCCGCGCGCCCCCGCCAGCCTGCAGGCCGTCATAGCGTCATAGCGTCCGCCCCGCCCGCCCCGCGCGCGCGCGCCAGCCCCGCCCGCAGCCGCGCGCCCAGCCGCGCCAGCGCCGCGCCCGCGCCGCGCGCCCCCGCCAGCCTGCAGGCCGTCATAGCGTCATAGCGTCCGCCCCGCCCGCCCCGCGCGCGCGCGCCAGCCCCGCCCGCAGCCGCGCGCCCAGCCGCGCCAGCGCCGCGCCCGCGCCGCGCGCCCCCGCCAGCCTGCAGGCCGTCATAGCGTCATAGCGTCCGCCCCGCCCGCCCCGCGCGCGCGCGCCAGCCCCGCCCGCAGCCGCGCGCCCAGCCGCGCCAGCGCCGCGCCCGCGCCGCGCGCCCCAGCCAGCCTGCAGGCCGTCATAGCGTCATAGCGTCCGCCCCGCCCGCCCCGCGCGCGCGCGCCAGCCCCGCCCGCAGCCGCGCGCCCAGCCGCGCCAGCGCCGCGCCCGCGCCGCGCGCCCCCGCCAGCCTGCAGGCCGTCATAGCGTCATAGCGTCCGCCCCGCCCGCCCCGCGCGCGCGCGCCAGCCCCGCCCGCAGCCGCGCGCCCAGCCGCGCCAGCGCCGCGCCCGCGCCGCGCGCCCCCGCCAGCCTGCAGGCCGTCATAGCGTCATAGCGTCCGCCCCGCCCGCCCCGCGCGCCCAGCCGCGCCAGCGCCGCGCCCGCGCCGCGCGCCCCCGCCAGCCTGCAGGCCGTCATAGCGTCATAGCGTCCGCCCCGCCCGCCCCGCGCGCGCGCGCCAGCCCAGCCCGCAGCCGCGCGCCCAGCCGCGCCAGCGGCGCGCCCGCGCCGCGCGCCCCCGCCAGCCTGCAGGCCGTCATAGCGTCATAGCGTCCGCCCCGCCCGCCCCGCGCGCGCGCGCCAGCCCCGCCCGCAGCCGCGCGCCCAGCCGCGCCAGCGCCGCGCCCGCGCCGCGCGCCCCAGCCAGCCTGCAGGCCGTCATAGCGTCATAGCGTCCGCCCCGCCCGCCCCGCGCGCGCGCGCCAGCCCCGCCCGCAGCCGCGCGCCCAGCCGCGCCAGCGCCGCGCCCGCGCCGCGCGCCCCCGCCAGCCCCACCTACTTGTTCAGCGTGTCGGGGCGCAGGCGCAGCTCGCGCGCGTAGTGCGCGGACGCGGCCTCGTGCTGCATCTGCACGTCCACCATGTTCTGCTGCAGACGCTCGTGCGCACCCTGCAGCTGCTGCAGCCGCTCTTTCAAATCCCAGTACGCAGTGTCCTGCGCCACCTGTTATTAAGCACGAATTCAGTCAAACGAACTATTCACATCTACTTGTTTATTATAAGCACTCTGGGATTTTTTATTAGTATGTACCTACCTACCTACTTTACGTGTATGTATTGGCTTGTTTTGACTCTAAATGTAATGAAATTTAGGTATGATCTTCGGTTTAAAGAACGCAAATGTTACGAGCTGGGGTTCGGGATAAATAATTTTACACCAATATACCTTCACAAAACACAACACTAGGTAGTTCTAGGTAACCTACATAGTTCTAAACATCGAGGTAATCTACATGGTTCTAGATCTAGAACATTCTTGTAGTTCTGGTACTCCATAATAGATGGCGGTAGCGTAGCATTTTCTAGATCATTCATTCTAGGTCATAGCTCTAGAATATTCGTTCTAGGATGTTCGACCTAGAATATTCGTTCTAGGATGTTCGACCTAGAACTTTCCTACCGACCTACGTGACACAAGCTACACTTCGGAATACAAAGAACCATAGAAGGAACATGGATGGGAAAATGGGTTTTAGCCAGTAACAGTAGACACTTCCTGCCGCTCTTCCAAAGCAAAAGGAGTAATTCCTAAAAAAGGCCAAACAAACGTGGATTTGCAAGCCATTCCACCTACAATTAGAAAAACCGGCCAGGTGCGTGTCGAGTTAGTCGACTATAATACTACAACTCTGTAACCGGTTAAGCCTACTAAGCTGTGATAGTTTTCCTTATAAGTTTAATTACATATGCTAGGTCTCTGAATCTTTTCACATTTCTAGGGACAGCCATTCAAAAGTTAGAGGGGGGAAACTCGTATAGAACAAAAAGTTGCACTTAAAAGCTACCGGTCATCCTCAAAAATATATTCATCCCCACATTACATGTTTAGGAGCTACCCTAAAAAAAATATTTTTCATAATTATATTTTACCACTTTGTCGGCGTGATCAATATCATATCTATACTAAATTTCAGCTTTCTAGTACCAAGAAACTCTAAGCTATGCCGTGGACAGACAGACAGACAAACGGACATGGCGAAACTATAAGGGTTCCTTCTCGAAGTACGGAACCCTAAAAAGGTAGGCTACCTAGGTATTACATAATATTATTTAGATTTTTAAGTAGCAAGTCTATCACAAACCTTCAATTTAATAATTTTCGCTGTTTCACGTGATACTTTTTCTCTGAGCTTTTCAGCATCTGTGTTCATCCTTTTTCGGCTGGCTACTTTACTAATATCAGTTACGTCCATTGTCAGAAAATTTAATTAAAACTTGCTAAAATAAATTAACTTGGTCCACACTGCAAAAATTCTGACCGTGTTGAAAAAATAATTCCCGCGCCAACAGCAAATAGCAATGGCGCCAAAATGTATTTTTTTTTTATTCGCATAGGCGGCAGGCCAAAGTCTTTCGGCCATACGCCTAGTCTGTGGTAGATAAAGTTTCATAAGTGATAAGTTGACAAAATTAACAATAAAATAAGTAATGGAAAAAATTAGGGGGCTCCTTTCATTCCTGTGGCCACCCCATATGCTACGACTAAAACGATTTTGATACTTGATTTTTTAATGAATTTTTGTTATGAATGATTTTTTGTTACATGAATATGATGATACACTACATGGTATGATGGTTGTAGGTACGGTCACGTTCATAAGTGCATCGTCAGGCACCTGTAGACAATATGATTGAGATTGACATGATTGAGAAAATACTGCTTTATCATAAACATGCTACCAATTGTAAGGCTAGCTAGCAATATTTCTTACTACTAGCATCAATACAGATGCTAACACCTGAAATAAAGCAACTCATGTTTTAACTTGAGTGCTCATGATTACCCAAGAATAATTACAATATTTGAAAAAGATAAAACCTTACATCAAAGAAATAAAAAAATGGTTTACGATTGGCGGAGATATCGCATTCTTACTGAGAACCTCCTTCTTTTTTGAAGTCGGTTGACAAATTCACACTGTTTTAAATATGTTATAGGAACACTTCCTTGGTCCATCTGTCCGTCTATCACTCTATCAAGCTTGGGAATCAAAACCTATGGTTACTTATTATAAGAAAAACTAATTCAAAAATTGTAAAAAGAAGGCAAAAATGTTGAAACTTTTAAAAGAAAATAATAAACATAAGTAGATCCGTATAAAGTGTTTTATTTTAATAAAATTAAAACAAGTAAATTAATAAAAAAAATAAAAAACTCGACTGCGATTATAATTTTATATACCTACCCTATAGTGTCACAATCGGTAAAAAAAACATATATCTATAAATCATTACTATTAGGAAGGTTCAATAAATTATTGCAAAATTTAGTTATGTCTAAATTTTAGATCTATGAATTCATGTTTATTTATTTATTGCACCATGTTGTTTACACTTGCAATAGTATTACTGACTACTTATTTTATGTACTTACTCGTATCCGTTAGATTTTTTTTCTAAAATAATTCACTCGATCGATCAAAATGGGTTTGTTTGCCTATAGCGCGAGAGAACGCGCCAGCGCTACGCACACAGTCACGTTCGCTTCTGTGTGAGTAAAACTTGCGTTGAAATACCTATACTTGACATCGTGCGCTAGGCGTAAACGCTCTTAACAATAACATCTAAATTGCCTTTCACATCACAAGTCACAAGGCAATTATGCCGAAAGTTACATTGTAAACAATCTGAATAATGTATATAAATTTTTGTTAAGTAATTTTTAAAACTGATTTTACGCATGGTACGATTCAGACGATCGACTTGCGCCCCCTAAGAACATGCGCCCGGGTGCCTCGCACCCCTTGCACCCCCGGGTAGAGACGGCCCTGCCTAAACGTTTTATGTCCACGTACGAGCCCTCTCATAAATTCATAATACTTCTTTTCTATTTTGATAACGTGCTGGCATGATTTCTTCTGATCCTACTCGGTTATAGATTGAAATGCACGTTCGGTACTTCCTATAAAGATTAAACATTTGATTATACCTCCATCAATATTAAATGTAAAAAGTCGACGGTATAATTTTTTTGTAATATTCTAATGCTAGCTACAACAAGTATTATATTATCTTGTGATCACACTCAGTGGCGTAACTATAGGGTGGCAGGGCTGGCAAAATGCCACGGGCCCCCGACCCAAGAGGGCCCCGGCCCAAGAGGCCGCCAGCTCAGCATTTTTTTTTAACATTGCATTTAATTGAGAGGCGGCATATGCCCAGCAGTGGGACGTATATGTATAAGCTGGTGAATGTGAATGAATGTAAACAGAGGCGGCCTTAGGGGGTGGCGAACGGGGCACTCGCCCGGAGCCTCGCTCTTGCAGGGGCCTCGCGCAACAACCCGAGCAATATTTTTTTTTTATTCAATATTTTTTAATTTGCTTGAAACACTTCAAGCTCGGTTTCTGTAGAAACCATGGATGTATTATTCGCATAATATATTTATGGTACAAACACAGAGATTCTCCAAACGCTACACTATAAAATATCGTATACCTACCGCTACCGCTCGGCGCATACCCCATGTACGTATGTTTCATTACGTTCGTCAACTCATTCACTTTACGCTTATATATTACCTTTATAGCTGTAGGCTTTGACTTATACATAATATATAAGGGCAGGGCGGAATTGTCCGAAAAACTTAATGTCATCTCGGTGCTGAAATAGGTTTAAATTTAACAGAAAAAAATAACTGAAGTTTTTCCCAATATTGACATTGTCCTGAAAATTATTGCCACTACACGTGTTACCTCTGAAGAAATGCGTTTTTGAGACTAAAAATTATTAGGAATTCGATGACACTCAGTGCCGGATTAACCACGTAGCAGGAGTAGCGATTGCTACGGGCCCCGCGCCTAAAGGCGCGGGCCAACGCGTCCCAACCGGCCGACCTCGCGTGAGCGTATTTTGTTGCGTACATACATATAATTGAAGACCTGTGGCCCCCACACGAAAAACGTGAAATTCAAGGAAGCAAGAGTTGATTAGAGAAAGCATCGAGATTAGTCAACAGTCAGGGAAACCCTGAAATTCTTGGCGAAAAACAAATATTATTTATTCCCTATAATTTTATTATTTTATTTTTATGTATTACTAGCTGTTTCCCGCGGTTTCACCCGCATCCTGAGGGAACTACTTCGCGCACCCGGGTAAAAAGTAGCCTATGTTGTTCCTCAGGGTCTATTCTATCTCTGTACCAAATTTCATTTATATCGGTCCAGTAGTTTTGGCGTGAAAGCGTAACAGACAGACAGACAGACAGAGTTACTTTCGCATTTATAATATTAGTAAGGATTTTATTGTCTCGCTGACGAAAATTCGCGCTCGCTGCGCTCGCGCTTTCAATTATATATTCTTATATCTTTTCAGATTCTATTTTTGTTACAATTTTTTTATTATTATCATATTACAAAAAAATTCGCGCTCGCTTCGCTCGCGCTTCCAATTGCGTATTCCTATTTATTTGACATTTTGTTTCTGATACTATTTATTGAAAAAACCCTATAATATTCATGCTCAAAAAATCGCGTTCACTTAGCTCGCGCTGTCATCTACAGTAAACCCTATAGGTTATCTGATATATGCCATGGTAAAATGACTACATAACTCATATCTTCCTTCCAAAACGACATTACTGAGTTAGGAAAATATGGCAAAATGGAATAATAGGTAGAACGACGTGTATCGCTTTATGGAATTTGAAAAAATCATAAAGCAGCTCGGATTCAGAAAATTGGTGGTATTACTACCTGTCGTCGTATCGTATATGTTATCCATACACGCGTATTGAATGTTATTTTTTACCACTATACACTTAAGACGCATAGCAGATCAAGGGACCCTCGATCAAATTTTCTGCGGGCCCCGCGCTTGCTTAATCAGGCACTGAAGACACTAGTCTGCTTTATTTAAAGATTTAGTCTTAGGAAAAGTTGCTCTTTGTGTTTGTTAACTATTCTAAATCAACCAATACTATATTATTATTATATATTATATTAAACATTTAAAAACGTAAAAAAATATTTATTTAAGTATAAATCTTAAGCATTTCTTATCAAACATATAACCGGGGATCGTCCCTGGGTGCCTTTCTATAGTGTATACAGGTACAATAACCGGTCATAAGTCATGATCACATTTCATAAAAGTTATCTGAAAAGGCTTCTGCGTGTTGGCTTCGGGCCCACGTTCGCCTCCCAAAGGTCCGGGACTCTGTAGTCCCGTGCATAGTAAAGAATGTGATAATTATTAGAATTAGCCTAAAGACAAGGGCCTCGCAAAGGCCTGCCGCCCGGAGCCTCGCAATGGCTAAGGCCGCCGCTGAATGTAAATGTATAAACCCATGCTCTTGAAAATAAAATTGTTATTAACTGTTGGATTACTACTTTAAGTGGTTTATTAAAATTAAACTAAGTACAACGTGACGGGCCTTACTGATAGGGCCCCATCAAAAGAATTTGCCACGGGCCCCAGATGGTATAGTTACGCCACTGATCACACTCATAGATAAAGTTATTTAGAAATCGAATTTACATATTGCAGAGTATCAAGGCTCAAGCCACTCAAGTATCAATTAATCTAGTCGCGCTATACCAAAGTGTCAAAGACAAAACGTACCTAAACATAACCTATATGCTCGATGTTTATTAATCAAAATTTCACTTATTTCGTATCAAAACAAAATAGAGTTAATAAATTAACACTTAATACTACTAAATACAATAAAACAAACTCGTACCTGTCATAATGGCGGTACTTTGGTAAATATCGTCAAGATCGGAAACAAGAGTTTTAGCCTCATGTTCGACCCAATATTGTCTATAAACCTTATAAATTGTTTCCTTGCTAGTACTCCGAATGGTTTTATTTATTATAACGTAGTTTTATTGCCGTTTTGATAGTCGAAATAAAAAAATAAGTAACTCGCGAACTTTTACATCAAACGAGATTATATTGAGGTGTTGCCAGCAATTAAAAAAAATAGTTCCGTTTCTAGACTTTTTGCCAAGCTGTACAACAAATCAAAAACCATAAAAATCGGTCTTGCCGTTCTCTAGTTATGTTTTTGAACAAACCCGACTTCGGTTAATACTTACTAGCTTTCCGCCCGCGTGGACAACATAATTTTGGCTGTTTAGTTTTTAGGGTTCCTTAGTACCCCGTGCAGGAGACGAGGCCCGGCAAGACGGGCCGGCACCAGTGCGGGGCTGCGGACGAATCTGGATTCCCGCGGCCCCGCGCCCACGTGTGAGAAGTGACACCGGGGTGATTTTAGCCGGTAACCGCCTTACCTACTTATAAAGTCGGAATAATTTTTACACGGCTGTTACTCAACGAATTAGCAAAAATCTCACTCATAAATGCTATATAGCGTTGTTCCGAAGTTAACACAGGTATAAATAACTGTCAAAATTAAACTCCGCCGCGAGGTGGTACAACCTCCGATTTGAGACAAGATGGCGTATTTCATTTGAATCAGTTGATTGATTTAAGTGTAAAAGAATACGATACTACGTATGACTGTTTTCAATTAAAAATAACTTCTCTAACATCAAGATAAAACCCCCGAGACGATCCTCCGATCGATTTATGTTTTTCAAATTTATTTTAAAGATTGAATCAGCCAGGTGGACCTTGATATCATGTATTAGAAAGGGATGGTTATGGTTTTCAATTCACTTTAGTTTCAAACGAGCGTACCCAGAAGATGCCTCATCGCGTTAAATATAAGAATACTTCTAGTAGTGATCCACGTGATATTTGTAAACTATTCTCTAACTATTTTCAATCAGTGTATGAGCCATCAACACTTGACATCAATAAATGGCAACCGCCTTCTAGCTTTCATGATAATAGTGATATTATCTACAATATTTACATCGAGCCTTCTAAAGTTTATAAGGAGCTAAAGTCGTTAGATCCTTCAAAAGGACCTGGACCTGATGGCATTCCTCCCTCGTTTTTCAAAAGTGTCGCCAATCACTTATGTGTACCCCTACATCTGCTGTTCAACAAATGTATCAGTGAAGGCGTTTTTCCCGATGTATGGAAAATAGCTCACTTAACTCCTGTCTTTAAAAAGGGACCAAAAGATGACGTAGAGAACTACCGACCGATCTCTATTTTGTCTACCTTGTCGAAGTTTTTTGAGAGACTGGTTTATAATGAAATTTATCCCACTTTACACAAGGTTCTAATTAAAGAGCAGCACGGATTCGTCCAACAAAGATCTACATATACAAATCTGCTTATTTTTGTGGGCTATGTTTTTGAAAATATGGATAAACGTTTACAAACTGATGCAGTGTATACAGACTTTCAAAAAGCTTTCGACAAGGTGGATCACGAGCTACTTCTACGCAAAATTGCCTTCAACGGTATTCGCGGAAATCTACTGAGATGGTTCACCTCTTACATAACAAACCGTACTCAAAAGGTTGTTATTAACGGATTTCAATCGGAGCTGATTTCCGTCACATCCGGGGTTCCTCAAGGCTCAATTTTGGGTCCTTTATTATTTACATTGTTTATAAATGATATTAGCGCTTGTTTTAAGCATTCGAACTTCTTACTATATGCTGATGACTTAAAAGTCTACAAAACTATAAAAACTAATGACGACTGTTTGATGCTTCAAAGTGACTTAGATCGACTGTCTAGTTACTGCACCTTGAATAAACTCTCATTGAGCTTACCCAAATGTAACACGATTACATTCACTAAAAACAAAAAGCAGAACTCTTATAGCTATCACTTGCTAAATACACAATTAAAGAGAGTATACTCATTGCGTGACCTCGGTGTGGTACTAGACTCTAAACTTCAATTTAATATACATGTAGACAACATTATTAATAAAGCCCTTAAAATGTACGGTTTTGTTATGCGCAACAGCAAAGATTTCAAGCGTTCATCAACCTATAGATACTTATATACATCGCTAGTTAGGCCTTGTCTGGAGTTTGCTACTATCATATGGAATCCCTATTACGCAAAATATATTGACTCGATCGAGACCATCCAACGTAAATTCCTAAGAGCTCTGCATTACAGATGCTATCACAGTCACTGCTCGCATGATATGTTGCTTAAGAATTACAAACTGTTAACCCTTGAATCCAGAAGATTGCTTCTCGGAACGATGTTTCTACATAGTATTGTGCACAACAAATATGATTGTTCAGATTTAATAAACAAACTTTGTTACATCGTTCCGAGGACAGTAATGCGTAGACAAGTGCGTCCTTACCGCTTACTATCTATAAATATCAAGCACGTCTGTAACTCCAATGCTGGTTTACGCGCTCCTCTGCGCCAACTTGTGGATTCCTACAACAGTAGATTCGAAAACATCGATATTTTTAATCTAACAGCAAATCAATTTAGAAAATCTGTAGTCGATTCTATCTTAGCTTTATAAATTATTAAGTAGTATTTTTTTTTTTTATATATGTTTTTATTATTATTTTCTCTTTTTTTTTTCTATCCCATAAACAATATAAGCAAATGTTCATTCAATCAATCATTCATTTAATCTTTCACTCCATCCATTCATGTACTCTGTTTTTATTTTTGTCTCACGTAGCATTAAAACAATCAACAAAGTAGTAATAAGTGGATAATGTTGTTGGTAGTATAATAAGTATTTTTTTTAATTAGTAAGTATTATGTATAACGTTTAATTGTACTCCTGTTTTTTATCCCGAAATAAAATAAATAAATAAATAAAATCCAGTTGTATACTCGATCTTTTTATTTGTCAAATTTACAACAGATGAAAAATTGAAATTTTTACGTCTTCATTCGTTCTTTAGTCGATTTTTTGGATTCTAGTCTGTGGCGACAAAGTTTTTACGTACCATAAACACGCAACTGTTAAATAATGTTTATGAGTGAAAAAAAAGTTAAACCTCGATTTTGACTTAAAATTGGATTTACGAAACCCGTGGTTAAACTTCAAATTGCAGATTTTTTATAAGTAAGACGGTAAGAGTCCGGCACTGTTCCCGGCCTGCCTAGGCCGGGTTCGTCCATGAGGATTTCACCCCGAAAAAGGAAAGAGACAATAAGATGGAAAATGAAAGGAGTGTGTTCGGTAATATATATTTATTGTGGTAGATCATGAGCCGTGCGGCGGCGGAGCCAGCTCGTCGAGCAGCGCGTGCACGCGCAGCTGCCGCTCCAGCAGCACGTCCGCCAGCGCCGGCGCCTGCGCGCCCAGCCACGCCGCGCCGCGCACCGCCAGCCACTGCAACAGCGCGCGTCAGAGCCGGCCGGGGCCCGCCGCCGGGGCCCGCCGCCGCCCCCCGGGGCCCGCCTCACCTTGTGCTGCGGCAGGCGGTCCAGCGCCGCGTACAGCGCGCCGGCCACGTGCGGCTGCGGCGCGCGCGCCTCGGCCTCCAGGCGCGCGGCCGCCAGCAGCGCGCACGGCGCGGCGCGGGCGGCGCGGCGAACCGCGGCGGCGGCGGCGGCGGCGGCGGGCTCGGCGCGCAGCAGCGCGGGCAGCGCGTGCGCCAGCGCGGCGCGGGGCGAGCGCGCGGCGCCCGGCAGCGCGCGCAGGCGCTGCTCGTGCGCGCCGCCCGCCTGCCACGCCCACAGCGGCGCGCCGCTGCACGCTGCGCCCGCCGGAGCGAATCGTTTTGTATATATTATATCCACGTGTATGTTACGCGTAAAAACGGGAATAACACTGTGAAACAATCTATTTGAAAATTGTGTCTTCTGCGCATACACATCAATGTTTAAATTTTATGATGAATAAGCATTTATAAAACAGTTTTTCTTGTAGTTCAAACAATTATACAATTTTATAACTAGTAATCGTATATCCAGTTTTAATGCTGCCGTGCCATCTACGTTAAATTTAATGTCCAAGGACACTAATTACAGATGCAGAAATAACATAAAACAAAGTACCTAAAACGATCAATGCATTGTGAGGAAAGTACGGCGCGAAGGCGCGCGCGTATTGCACGAGTCGGTGCTCGCGCGCTCCCGCCGTCACCAGCGCGCACGCGACCTGCTCCCAGTAGCGCGCCGCCGGCCCGGGCCCCGCCGCGCCGGGCCCCGCCAGCTCTGCCAGCGCGGCCAGCGCCAGGCGCACGAGGACCGCGCGACGCGCGGGCGAGGCCAGGCGCGCGCGCGCCGCCGCCCACTCGCCGGGCGCCGGCAGCAGCGCCTGCAGAGCGCGCGGCTCCGCACCCGCGGGCTGTAGCAGTTCCTCTTCCAGTTGCGAGCAGCGCTCTTCGCACTGCAGCAGTGCGCGCTGCAGCAGCTCGCGCGGCGGTGGCGCCAGCAGCAGTTCTTCGGAGGGCAGCGGCTGACCGAGCGCGGCGCACGCGATGGCCCACTCACCGATCGTCTCCTCATCGCACACCTCGCCCACCACTCTGAAACGCCATTCCCAAATATTTGACTTCGTGCAGCAGACGCGCGTGTGTAGTGTGGCGTGCAGCAGGCGCGCGTGTGTAGTGTGGTGTGTGTGTGTGTGTAGCGGCGCACCTGGCGACGTAGAGGCGCACGTGCGCGGGCTGCGCGTGCCGGAGCGCGTGCAGTGCGGCGGCGCGCGCGGCGGCCGGGTCGCCGGCGGCGTGCAGCAGCGCGCGTGTGTAGTGTGGTGTGTGTGTGTGTGTAGCGGCGCACCTGGCGACGTATAGGCGCACGTGCGCGGGCTGCGCGTGCCGGAGCGCGTGCAGTGCGGCGGCGCGCGCGGCGGCCGGGTCGCCGGCGGCGTGCAGCAGCGCGCGTGTGTAGTGTGGTGTGTGTGTGTGTGTAGCGGCGCACCTGGCGACGTATAGGCGCACGTGCGCGGGCTGCGCGTGCCGGAGCGCGTGCAGTGCGGCGGCGCGCGCGGCGGCCGGGTCGCCGGCGGCGTGCAGCAGGCGCGCGAGCTGCGCGTAGGGCAGGGCGCTGGCGCCGCCGTAGCGCTTGAGCGCCGCCCGCGCCGCGCCCCGCATGCGCCGCGCCTCCGCGCGCCCCGCCTCCTCCTGCCGCCGCGTCTCACTTGTCACTCCAGTACGATATTTGGATTACGATATTCAGTAAATTAATAAATTTATGACTTCAGACAACAAATATTATGCAGCACCTGCGTATCGACCACCAGTAGCAGTGAGTGTAGCCAACGCAGGCGCCAGCACAGCAGCGCCACGCGACTGTCGCCCGTCGTCCACTCGCACGCCGCGTCCCACAGCGCCGTGACCCAGCTCAGGTAGCCGGCGTCGTCGGAGAAGTAGTGCGGCGGGTCCGTCAGCAGCGCCAGCAGCCGCGCCGCGTCCCGCGCGCGCGGCCGCGCCGGGTGCGCCGCCGGCAGCCGCCGCGCCGCCCGCAGCAGCGCCAGCAGCGCCTCGCCGCCGTCCGCCTCCCCCGCCGCGCCCGCCCACTGCGCGTCCGCCGCGCCCGCGCCCGCCGCCGCCAGCGCGTGCTGCGCGGCCGGCAGCAGCGGCACCTTGGCCAGGCGCAGCGCCTGCAGCAGCAGCAGCTCGTCGGCGGGCGGCGCGGCGGCGCGCAGCAGCTCGGCCACGTCGGCGGCCAGCGGCCAGCGCGCCGGGTCCGCCGCGCCGGGCGCCGCCCGCCAGTGCGCTGCCGCCCGCGCCCGCTCCACGCGCACCCACACCGTGCTGAGCGGCAGGCCGCTGCTGACGGCCTGCACACACACTACTCGTCACTACCCGCTCGCCCACGCGCACCCACACCGTGCTGAGCGGCAGACCGCTGCTGACGGCCTGCACACACACTACTCGTCACTACCCGCTCGCCCACGCGCACCCACACCGTGCTGAGCGGCAGGCCGCTGCTGACGGCCTGCACACACTCTACTCGTCACTACCCGCTCGCCCACGCGCACCCACACCGTGCTGAGCGGCAGGCCGCTGCTGATGGCAATGATACCGAACATTTGCATAGAAAATGAGGTAATTACCTTATCCTCGAAGTCCAACAGACGGCGTTCCTGCTCAGCTTCATACTCCGGGTCTACGTGGGGCGGGAAGGCAGCAGGCGGGAAGTTCATACTGGCTACTAGCTCCAGCAGCAACACCAGCCGCTCCCACTGGCCCGCCGCGCGGAGGTACGCACCTACAGGCAGCACAGTACAGTACGTGCGGGGCGCACAGGCATGCGGTATGCACTCACCGTACGCGTACAGTACGTGCGGGCCGCACAGGCATGCGGTATGCACTCACCGTACGCGTATAGTACGTGCGGGCCGCACAGGCATGCGGTATGCACTCACCGTACGCGTACAGTACGTGCGGGCCGCACAGGCATGCGGTATGCACTCACCGTACGCGTACAGTACGTGCGGGCCGCACAGGCATGCGGTATGCACTCACCGTACGCGTACAGTACGTGCGGGCCGCACAGGCATGCGGTATGCACTCACCGTACGCGTACAGTACGTGCGGGCCGCACAGGCATGCGGTATGCACTCACCGTACGCGTACAGTACGTGCGGGCCGCACAGGCATGCGGTATGCACTCACCGTACGCGTACAGTACGTGCGGGCCGCACAGGCATGCGGTATGCACTCACCGTACGCGTACAGTATGTGCGGGTAGGCCAGCGCGTGCGCCCGCGTGGCGGCCAGCGCGGCGGCGGCGACCGCGTCCATGTCGGCGCCGCCCGCGTCGGCCGCGCACGCCAGCACGCGCAGCCACAGCTCCGTCAGCAGCGCGCCGTCCGCGGGCGCGGCCGCCAGGTCCTGGCGCAGCAGCTCGAGGCGGCGCGGCGGCGGCAGCGCCAGCTCGCGCGCGCGGTGCAGTGCGGCTCGCACGCGGCCGGACCCGCTCAGCCGCGCCGCCGCCTCGTTGGCCGCCGCCAGCGCCGCGTCCGGGTCGCGCGTTCTTTCCTGTTATGTCACACTGCTTGTATATATTTGTTTCAGCTACATGATCGAAAGAGTTACACACGGAATAAAAACCGGCCAAGTGCGTGTCGGGCCACGTGCAGTAGAGTTCCGTAGTAGGAGTTAGTAGACTATACAATAGTAGCCTCGTTTTAGCTTACTTCTTAAAAAAAAACACTACCGTCTTACTTATAAAAAATCTGTAATTTGAAGTTTAACCACGGGTTTCGTAAATCCAATTTTAAGTCAAAATCGAGGTTTAACTTTTTTTTCAGTCATAAACATTATTTAACAGTTGCGTGTTTATGGTACGTAAAAACTTTGTCGCCACAGACTAGAATCCAAAAAATCGACTAAAGAACGAATGAAGACGTAAAAATTTCAATTTTTCATCTGTTGTAAATTTGACAAATAAAAAGATCGAGTATACAACTGGATGAGGCATCTTCTGGGTACGCTCGTTTGAAACTAAAGTGAATTGAAAACCATAACCATCCCTTTCTAATACATGATATCAAGGTCCACCTGGCTGATTCAATCTTTAAAATAAATGTCAAAAAAATCTTATCAAGAATTTTCGAGACTCTGAATATTAAAAACAAAAAGAAGCAATTCTAAAGGAGAGTACCGTCCCTTGCGGGACAGCAAAAACTTTGTAAATCAAATACGTTACAATCTTGCACTTGAATAAATAATAATATTTATATTAACTTTGTGTCGTAGTTCTATTCCAGTTTATATTTAGTTCCATGGACAGAAAAATAACATCGCTTTGAAAAACATAAATCGATCGGGGGATCGTCTCGGGGGTTTTATCTTGATGTTAGAGAAGTTATTTTTAATTGAAAACAGTCATACGTAGTATCGTATTCATTTACACTTAATCAATCAGCTGATTCAAATGAAATACGCCATCTTGTCTCAAATCGGAGGTTGTACCACCTCGCGGCGGAGTTTAATTTTGACAGTTATTTATACCTGTGTTAACTTCGGAACAACGCTATATATATAGCATTTATGAGTGAGATTTTTGCTAATTCATTGAGTAACAGCAGTGTAAAAATTATTCCGACTTTATAAGTAAGGCGGTTAGTGTATGGGAGCTAAAGCTCTAAAGTTTTTTTTTTTTATTTTACCACTGTCGGCGTGATCAATATATTTTTATTCATCCCTACTTTTACGTGTTTGGGAGCTACCATAGAAATATAGGAGCTACGCTAAAAAAAATATTTTTCAAGATTTTATTTTATCACTTTCTCGGCGTGATCAATATACATATCCATACCAAATTTCAGCTTTCTAGTACCAAGAACCTCTGAGCTATGCCGCGGACAGTCAAACGGATATTGCGAAACTACAAGGGGAAAATTATTATAGGAGTAGTTGTTGTCGACTACAGAACCCTAAAACCCTTCTTCTACTCAGTTACATAGGTACTACGAAAATAATCAGTATAACAAAGGATTTTTTTTTAATTAAAAAATTTGAAGTGCCTACTCGATCCATATGGTCATCTGCCATCTACTTCACACTGCTAGCTGTACCTACTTGAAATTCTATAAATCGCAGCCACAGAGCTTCGTCCGATGGGTTCTCGGCGAGCATGTCGCGGAAGGCGCGCGTGCGCTGCGCCAACTCGGCGTCGGCCAGCGCGTCGGCCGCGGCTGCCGGGTCGGGCGCCCCGGCCGCGCCCGCCGCGAAGTAGCGCCGAGCGCGCCGGCTCGCGCGCGCACGCCTTGCCGGCGCCGTCGAGTAGCTTTTTAAATATTTTTGGGTTGGTGAAGTGAGCTACTTACTTAGCTCGTGGCTAAGTAACAGCCGCACGGTTCGACCGATCAAAGGTTAAGCTGCGTTTGGCGCGGTCGGTCCGTGGATGAGTGACCATCTTTGTCATAGCGAGACTCTGTGCCTCGGAAAACACGTTAAGCTGTTGGTCCCGGTTGTCATTTGTAGATCTTTGACAGTTGTTACGGGTAGTCAGAAGCCAGAAAGTCTGACAAACCGGTCTTACCAAGGGGTACTGTTACCCAGTTACTGGGTAGTGGAGGTCAGATAGGTAGTTGCTCCATGTAAAACACTGGTTCTCAGCTTTATCCGGTTTAGACTGGAAGCCGACCCCAACATAGTTGGGAAAAGGCTAGGCAGATGATAAAGTGGTAGCAATCACGACTACTGAGCGCCAGCTCCAGGATACTACAGCAGTGTTGTAGTGTTTGCATGTGGAATTTCTTCACTACACTTACTGGACATTAGGTGTCCCGCCCCGTCAATGTATAAATTCAATAATTTCAAATTCTTCTCTTGTTGGGGGGATGGTATTTTTTCGAAGATGAATTGGTCGACATATAAATGACATATAGGAAATAAAATATATATATATATATATTAAAATGGGCAAACCAAGATTTTTCATATGATACCCCACTTGACCTAGTAAAACTGTAAATTGAAAGAAAAAAATAAGAAGAGAATGGGCAAACTGTTTGGAGGTCGGTATAGTACTCATGAGTATGATTTTTTTGAGTCCTACATTTGGTTCTAACATACTTCACATTGTAGAAATTTAACGCTCTACAACTTGTCGAAAAAACCGGCCAAGTGCGAGTCGGACTTGCGCATCAAGGGTTCCGTCCATTGGAAAGAAAAAATACGCAATAAAATCGCAATTATCTTTTTCCGACCGCATAATTAAGTTTGTTTGTAGAGAAAAATTGCTGATTACTTAAAAACTGCTTACTAGATCTCGTTCAAACTAATTTTCAATGGAAGTTTGCATGGTAATCTACATCATATATTTTTTTTAGTTTTATCATTCTCTTATTTTAGAAGTTACAGCCCCCCCCCCCTGAGGCACTTCCAAAGTGGTAAAATGTGTGTGGGGACACTTGCGCAAACTATTCAGTTTAGAAAAAATATATATTAGAAACCTCAATATCATTTTTGAAGACCTATCCATAGATGGGGTATCTATGGATAGGTCTTCAAAAATGATATTGAGGTTTCTAATATGGGTACACGTACACGTATGGGTATGATGAAAAAATTTTTTTTGGGTTTCAGTTCTATGGGGAATCCCCAAAATTTATTGCTTTTTTTCTATTTTTGTGTCAAAATCTTAAAGCGGTTCACAGAATACATCTATTTACCAAATTTCAACAGCATAGTTCTTATAGTTTCGGAAAAAATGGCTGTGACATACGGACGGACAGACAGACAGATATGACGAATCTATAAGGGTTCCGTTTTTTGCCATTTGGCTACAGAACCCTAAAAACGAAACATCCAAAATTATGTGGTCGCCGAAGCCGCGGGCGGAAAACTAGTACTATAATATATAAAGGGAGCAAACTATATGCGAAAAACAGCCTGCCTGTGCCCCTAGGGTGCAATGTGTTACCCAATGTGTCACATGATTATTTCCCTCATGTGTGTCAAGGACTCGGGACCATATCGACAGTGGAAAGGTAAAGTCGCTTAACCACCACTTTGGGCGAAAATGAGTTATATATATCACTAGAATCAGCAATTTTTTCTGCGCCGATCTGTTTAGGACTCGTGTAAATCAGAGCACTTTTTTGGCGCTTAAGCGGACCAAGTTTTCATGTTTTTTTTACATTTCATATCACTGAACCACCAGACTGAGTACCACCAGAGTAAGACAACTTAAGTTAAGTACAGATAAAAATAATTTAAAAATTATCTCCACATGTGAACCCACTTACTGGCCGACAGACCCCACAAAAATTCCAGACTTGCTTGATTTTTTCCTTCTTAAGGGTTTTTCTCATTACTTTTATAAAGCTGAGTCTTGTTTGGATAGTTCGTCAGATCATACTCCTGTGCTTCTGACCATGAGCACCCACATAATTGAAAACGAGCCTTCCCAAAATCTTTATAATAAGTACACTGATTGGGAGTCATTTAGCCAATACATTGAACAAGAACTTACTCTCAAAATTTCACTTAAAACTCCTGATGACATAGAAGAGGCGACCAAATATATAACAACACTTATTCAAGAGGCATGCTGGAAGAATTCACCCGAAACAAAACTTGGCATAAGAAAACTGAACTATCCGCTTGAGATAAAAAAGGCTGTCCTAGAAAGGCGCAGACTAAGACGAATCTGGCACCAAAGCGGATTAGCAGCAGATAGGGCCGAATTCAACAGACAGGCTACGAATTTGCGACAGATGTTGAAAGACTGGGAAAATAAGACCATCGAGGCTCATCTAGAATCTCTTACACCCAACGCTGCGACCAACTATTCTCTGTGGAGGTTTACAAAAGTGCAGACAAGACCGCAGTTAGCCAAGCCTCCACTGAGAACTAGTAATGGCTGTGCTCGCACTTCCCAAGAAAAAGCTGACGTATTCGCTGAACACCTAGCGCAAATCTTCTGCCCCAATGAAGCTGTCAACGAAGAATCTGACAATGAAGTAGAGACTACCCTTATCCAACCGCTTCAGATGTCCCTTCCACCAAAGCCAGTAACGACATGTGAAGTATGGAGAGTTATAAGAAATCTCAAAGATAAGAAGGCACCTGGATATGACCTGATTACGAAGGAAATATTGATAAAACTTCCAAGAAAAGCAATTATATTTCTGACAGTACTTTATAATGGCATTCTAAGAGTCCAGCACTTCCCAAGTCTTTGGAAAGTTTCACAAATACTTATGATACATAAAAATGGTAAACCAGCAAATGTAATCAACTCATATAGGCCAATCAGTTTATTGCCTATTCTATCAAAAGTTTGTGAGAAAATTCTCTTAAATCGCATAATACCATTTCTGGAGAAGAATAACGCAATCCCTGACCATCAATTTGGCTTCAGACAACAACATTCTACCGTTGAACAAGTGCACCGAGTAGCGGAAATTGTACGTAAGGCTCTTGAGGAAGGAGAATATTGCTCATCAGTCTTTCTGGACATCCAACAGGCATTTGACAGGGTTTGGCATCAGGGCTTACTGGCAAAAATAAAGGCGAATCTCCCGCACAGCTTCTTCATCCTAATGAGGTCATACCTCAATGATCGGCTCTTCCAAGTTAAAGAATCTGAGTCCACATCCAGATTATATTCTATCAATGCAGGAGTACCACAGGGTTCGGTGCTGGGACCGATACTATACACAGTCTATACTAGCGACCTGCCGCAAATAGAAGGCGTCACCACTGCCACATATGGCGATGATACAGCAGTAATGGCTAGCAATAAAGATCCTGATCTAGCAACAGATCATCTTCAAAAAGGTCTCAATGCTATTACCAAATGGCTACGGCATTGGAGGTTAAGAGCGAGCACGACTAAATCCGTCCAAGTCACCTTTACGATGCGGAAAGGAAACTGTCCCCCTGTCACGCTAGAAAACATTACGCTCCCACACAAAGATAGTGTTAGATATCTGGGTATACACCTAGATAGAAAACTCACATGGAACCAGCACATAAAATCTAAAAGAGACGAGCTGAAAATTCGACACAAGAACCTTTACTGGATGCTGGGTCGAAATAGTAAACTATCTATAGACAACAAGCTTCTTATATACACCTAAAACCCGCCTGGACGTATGGCATACAGCTGTGGGGAAGTGCCAGCAACTCCAATATTGCAATGCTGCAGAGAATGCAAAACTCAATATTGCGGACACTCAGCGTCCCTTGGTTCATAAGGAATACTGAAATCCACGAACATCTTGGACTCAACACAATAACTGAGGAAATCAATAAATCAGTGGACAGCTACAGAAGAAGGCTGGAAAAACACCCAAACTCCCTAGCTAAGAATCTAATAAAAAGAAGCTATGCAAAGAGGCTGAAGAGGAAAGACATCTTTTAATGTAAAATCTATTTCTTGGAAGATAAATAACGAGAAGCTGTCCTCAATGGAGAACGCACTCGACAAGACAAAAATCTCTCAAACCATCCGCTTATAGTTTTACTGATTGCAGATAAAATATCAAAAAAAAAAAAAAAAAAAAACACTGAACCGACGCTATTTCCCGGCTTTTTGAACTAACGTCGGTTAAATCTCCAAATTTTAGGTCAAGTTCACTATTAGCTATTTTCATTAACCTTGATTATTAAAAAAATAACTCATTAGCGTTTTTTGATTCCTTTCTTACCTACCGATAACAGTAATAAGTCATTTGAAATTAAATTTTAAGAAACAATTCGATTGTGAAATTGAATGTGTCGATTCTGACTTACACACGACTAAACTAATTTTAAAATATCATGCTTTTTTTCTATTGCGAAAGACAAGAAGAGGATAGCAAGTAATTCAGTGCTGTCAAATTAAATGACAGATGACATTTTGTTCGTACAGGTTTGTTAATTTAGTCGAGATGTTACGTCGTGATGTTTAATTTGGATATGGAAAACTATTTTTTTCTAATTTGACAGGTGTTAAAAGTTTGCTATCCCTTTCTTATATTTGTTGATGGAAAGAGAGAATTATAGACTAAATTTAATTTAGATGGTGTCAAGAGAATCGCGGCCATTAGCGTTTTTTCCTGAATACCATAGCAGAGACACTGGCGTATAAGCAAAAGTGCTTGGAACTTGTTTATTTTCGTATTAATAATAATCAATAATTCCTAATGTGTTTTTGTTATTATTAGCATATATTATTACTTATAAAAAAGTGCTTTTTTACCATAAGCTGCATCAGCTACAAAAATTAACCCTTTACAGGCTTTTCACTGATTTCGATTTAATAGATAATTATTCATTAGCAAAAAACGAGAAAAACGCTTCTTTTGCATGTTTAGTATGTTAGTCATTTAAACATTTAATCAATATTGGTATTAACGCTTACTAGTCATTACCCTTTTTTGTGACATTGCAATATATAGGTTGATTAGTGATTTTTCGCTAACCAAATATTTAGAACGATGAAGTGATTTACGCTTAACCGACACCTAATTTGGAAATTAAAGGCACTACATAACTTTTGAATAAAAGGATTATTAGATCATTTATTTTGACGAATACGTTTTCATTTTTATCTTTATACATCCCATAGAAACTGAGATAATGATTTTTTAAATAAAAAAAAAACTTTAAACGTCTGTTTTGTAAAATTACCAAAAGGGCGGTTAAGCGACTTTACCTTTCCACTGTCGATATTATGCGGGATAATAGCAACAATTCCTGAAAAAACACCATTAGAATCTCCACTAACTGAGGTCGTCCAGGGTAATAAAGCGTAGACACCCGCAAGTTGCCAACATCTAACTTGCGATCAATATAGAAGTCGTCATTTAGTTCGTGCAGGCTCCGACTGTAGGATGCAGCGGCCGACTTGCTCGCTTCGCGTTCTTCATCGTTGTCGCTCGCCAGCAGTTGAGCCTCCGCCAAGGAATCACCACTCAACTCCACTGTCAATTATACAAACATTAGTATTAAATCTATGCAAACATTTATATTTGCGTTTTTTGAAAATACCTATCTACTGTCATGTTAATTCATGAATAATCACCTTCATGATCAAGCTCAGTAGCGCCAGAAATTTGAGCGTAAGCCGGAAATAAAGACATTATAATTACTAACGTATCACCAAATGAAGAACACCATAATTATTAATTATTCATAACCATAACACAATGTATGTATACAATTCTATGTATAGTGAATAAGTGAAGTTGCACCGACATGGCCGGTGTTGCCAACTCGATATCTTAGGTAGGTGCTAAATGACATCTCAAATAGTGCTAAATTGATAAAAAAAACAAAAACAGTGCTATTTTTTTAAACATGACAAAGAAAAAGATAAAATTGTTTAATTGTGGTTTAATATGATAATAATTGTTTGAATCAGCCAATAATTACAACAATTATTTGACACTACATCCACTCATCTTCACTATCATCTGTCTCTACTGCTGTTTCTGCTTCTCATTGTACTGACGCTGAAGCCGCCGTGGAAGTAGAAGGTTGTTCGCTTTCGAACTTTTTCAATTGTAACTGTAGTAAGTAGCGTTTTGTTACTACTCCTTGCGTGGCTGCGTTTTGTTACGGCTACCAGAGAAAATTCGAATGATGTCTGTTTAGTGCTAAATTTAGTGATAGGTGCTGAATGTTAAATGACAGTGCTAGAATTGCGAAAATAGTGCTAAATCTAGCACCGAAAGTGCTAAGTTGGCAACACTGGACATGGCTATTTATGAACGTAGCTGACAGGTGAACTCACAGAGTACACAGAGTATATAAACACTACGTTGGTTGGGTGAACTAAACTAACTCTATCCACCAACCTTTTTTTTTTAAATGTATTTTTAGTAGTAATAATTATAATTCATTTATTTAATGTGACTACAATGGTCCACTGATTAGTATAACTTATAAACTATGGGTTAGTATTAATAGAGACACACATGTACAATCAAACAACTACAGCTAATGTTACTTACCCCTGTCGCACTAAAACACTTACAAAATGTCTTAGTACAGGAGTATCATATTTATCAGCTAATGTCCTCAGTATTCCATTGGAGCTGCCACGCATTCTTATCAATAAGGACGCGGTCTTTTTTCTTATGATGGCATAAAAATCATTGATTCGCGCCTCAGCGAACATGCCCGATGCGCTACAGAATCGCGGCAGCCCCAACAGAATCCTGAAACCATTATTATACTGAACACGCAGGGCGTCTAGAGCTTTACGCGTGTAGTTGACCCACAAGCCGCCCGTGTAGAAGCTTTGGCAGTAAGCGGTAAACAATGTTATTTTAACTTCTCTACTACATCGGGCGAACCTGTGTGCCAACATATTGCATCTAGCTGCTAGCGCCCTACGTTCACGTTCAATGTCTACCTGATCCCTAAGGTCCTCAGTGACATAATGCCCCAGGTATTTAAATTGTGTTGCTCTTGTTAACGGCTTTCCGCTGAGGGTAATTATAGGGTCATATGATATATGTTTTCCGGGGACCCCAAAGATCAGATATTCACTTTTTTTAACATTATATATAAGGCCGTGGCTCGACGCATATAGTTCACACTCACGCAGCATCTCCCTGATTGCACCCGCCGTTGGACCCAGTAGCACCATGTCATCAGCATAACTTAAATTATTGACAGTAGTGCCGTCTATACTGCATCCAACTGGTTTGCTACTGAGCCCAACGATCAGCTCATTCATATACAGGTTGAAAAGTTTTGGCGAAGTTAATCCTAAATAATGTAAATTAATAATAATGTAATAATAATGTAAAGTAATGCACAGACATAACCAAGTGGCCAAGATCATCCACCAGCAACTTGCTTTGCAGTACAAACTTGTGGATCTGGAGGTACCGTACTATAGGTATGCGCCCGACCCAGTTCTGGAAAATGACCATGTTACGTTGTACTGGGATCGGTCTATCATCACTGACAGGACTATTGTAACCAATAAGCCTGACATAGTGGTGATAGACCGATTAGCGCGCCGCACAATGATTGTCGACGTCACTATTCCGCATGACGAGAATCTCGTGAAAGCCGAGAAAGAGAAACAAATAAAGTATCTCGACTTGGCGCATGAGGTTGTCGACATGTGGAATGTGGACTCTGCTGTCATTGTGCCGATAGTCGTGACAGCCAATGGCCTGATGGCCAAGAGCCTCGATCAACATCTCACGAGGCTCTCGTTAGGCGGCTGGGTCAAGGGTCTGATTCAGAAGGCGGTTCTCCTTGATACGGCTCGTATTGTGAGGAGGTTCCTGTCTCTGGAGCCCTAATCACCGGTAGCTTGGACCCTGTTCCCGACATCGGTGGATCCCTATTTTTTATATTTTAAAATGTTTTTTTTTATATATTTTTTTTATAATGAATATTTAAAAATGAAAAAAATGTATAAAATTTAAATAAAGGATGTAAAGTAATAATGCTTATTAAAGAAAATTTCCATTTTTTTAAGTAAATCATGACATGATAAATAGCAAGATTATGCAGTGAAGGCTAAAAATGTGCCTTTGTGAGAAAGCTCTAAACTGGATTTTATCCCTTTCTACTCTGGTGACCATAGCATTTGGATTTTTGGACATTGTGATTGATTGTACAGGATACTAGAATATTATGGTGGCTTCATAGTTGAGTTATCCGTATCTCTTTTACGATTATGCTTGCAATCGATTAGAGACTCCAGATTCTAAAAATGGCACGTTTTTCCGATAGTAGGTTTGTATTAAATATTGGGCTTTATAAAGCAGTTAAGCATTGGCGATCCGAGGAGGGGGCGGGCTCATAAGGGAACATGACCCCCCATGTTTGGAACTGTAACGGAATCATAGTGCGCTCAATATTTTTACTTAATATTATCACGATTTGGGAAGGGACTTGTTTATATTTGTGTTATTTGGATTCATGTTGCACATAACACGACCGCCACGGATGTAAAGGTAGTTTACGTATACGGCACTTGGCATGTTGGGCGGTGTTTAAGGACATTTGGTCAATATGTCCTTGGTTGGTGGTATGTTTGGAGCTGTAACGGAATCATAGTGCGATCAATATTTTTACTTAATATTATCACGAGTTGTCTCGGCGCTCGATAGATGGCGTTAGCGTCGAGTTAGATCGCGCTATGGTTTCGTTACCGACATTTGGTTAAGTAGGATGTTTTATTTTTATTTTGGTGTGAGCAGCAAGGCAACTACTGTGATTATTGTTTATAATACGCGCTTAATAACAAGTCCAGTGTTTAATTTGCCACCCTTCAAGTCGACCTGTGTACACCTCAAATCGTACCCGTCTAATGGGATTGGCTTCGACTGCGCCTGCAGTCAAGTTCATTTTAATGCGGAATCAAATTCCCTTATGTGCGATCTTCTTTTACTTAGAGTATCTTTGACTTTAGTTAATATACTCCGTAGACAGAGTATAACAAACATCTGTCTACGATATTTATACTCCCTAGTCCCTATAGACTAGACTATATCTTTGCTACAGCTTGGCAAAAAAGAGTAGAAATTAATAGGGGCGCCACTTTACCGTTCGTGTGGCAACCCGCTGCGACCGTATAGCGTACCATCCTATCGTCTTGATACTAAGCTGTATTTTTATAAGTAATTAAAATCAGTAAGTATCATAAAATGTAATAACAATGTATTCACGTCATGTAACTGAATACAAATTAGTTACAAGCACTAATAATGCAGCAAAGCACTCCTGTGTTTTCAATTTTTTTGTGGTAAAAAAAAGGCGTATGAATATAGCATTATTATAATTGATTTCAATAAATCTTCCTCTAAATGTTCCACGCCCGCCACATCCATGTCTTGGCTAGAGCTAGCCATAAACTCATCTGAGTCACACTCAGATTCAAAGGCACTGCGCTATCATGTTGGAGATTGATTCCTAAACGTTTTATGTCCAAGTACGAGCCCTCTCATAAATTCATAATACTCCTTTTCTATTTTGTTAACATGCTGGCATGAATTCTTTTGAACTCCTACTCGGTTATAGATTGAAATGCACGTTCGGTGCTTCCTACAAAGATAAAAAAAAATTATTAAACCTCTATCAATATTAAACGTAAAAAGTTTACGGTACCTATCTATTTTGTTTTTGTGATTTTTAAATGCTAGTTATAACAAGTATTATATTATCTTGTGATCACACTCATAGATAAAGTTATGTAGAAATCGAATTTACATATTGCAGAGTATCAAGGCTCAAGCCACTCAAGTATCAATAGTAATCTAGTCGCGCAATACCAAAGTGTCAAAGACAAAACGTAAACATAACCTATATGCTCGATGTTTATTGTTCAAAATTTCCTTTATTTCGTATTCAAGCAATTCAAAACCAAATAGAGATCATAAATTAACACTTACAACTAAATACAACAAAACAAGCTCTTACATACCTGTCATAATGGCGGTACTTTGGTAAATATCGTCGAGATCGGAAAGAAGAGTTTAAGCCTCATGTTCGACCAGATATCGCATATAAACATTATAAATTGTTTCCTTGCTAGTACTCCGAATGGTTTTATTTATTATAACGTGGTTTTATTAACGTTTTGATGGTCGAAATAAAAAAATAAGTAACTCGCGAGCTTTGTTTACATCGAACGACACAGAACCACAGAGTATATAAACAGAACGACATTAATTGCCAGGGGCTGCCAGCAATAAAAAAAATTAGTTCCGTTTCTAGACTTTTTTGCCAAGCTGTATAGACGGCCGATGTTGATGAAGTCCACAGATTAATAATGAAGTTTATGCAGCTGTCAACTGTCAAAGTGTCAAGTGTTTCTGTTTTCTGCAAACCTCTTTGGTTTTCTGTCAAGAATACTGACAGTAATAAGACATAAACATTATTTTAAACGAAACGTAATATAAATATATCAACAAGTATCTGCACACCACACTGAACGTCGTCACGTCCTATCACGAACGTAATGTGCACTGTTACAGCCTTATAAAAGCTGAGACAATATAACATAGTTATTATGAGGTCTATTACAAATATTTTTGTCTCAATAAGAGGAGTTAACAATTCACAAGTATCATTGCTAGGCACCAGGGTGCGACTTCTGGATGATTTTAACAGCTTGTATTCTCATGTAAGTACAATATTGGATGCAACAGGTGATTAATATTGCTTGCTAATTATGTATCGCATAGGTATAGTATTAAGATGACCCACTGACTTGACCCATAATTGTTAACACACTATCTGTACGGCCAATAGGATGCCCGGACCTCAGCGGCGGCGCCAGCACCAGCTGCGGTGGCGCCTCTCGTCGACTCATTTGGACGACGTCATAACTATCTTCGCATTTCACTAACAGAACGGTGTAATTTACGATGTAAGTTATTTATTTAAATTTGTGTTTGTAATATTCAATTTGAATTAAATATCACTGAAGGCTTTTGCCAGTAATTGTTCATGAACAAGCAGACGGACACAATCTGTCCAGAAAGTAACCTGACTAAGTAACTTGACCAGCCTTTTATCTATCAATATTAATAATAAGATATTACACATTTCACCAAGTAGATACCTATGTACATACAATAGAGACAGCATAACTAAGTCTGACACTGGCATTGTAAAGAGATAATGGTCCGATTACCTTAAAACAGCTGTTTACCATAAGTTCAAACTCACAATGGGTAACATAATATTAGAGATTTTTATTCCTGAAATGGTTGACTACCAAACCAGGGTTGAACTAGAACCAGCTTCCTTGAAAAACAAAAGCTTGGTTAAAAAACATTTTCGTTTAAAGGGGCGATTAGGTAACCATCTGTTGGTGAAGTAGGCCCTTGATGGGCTTACAAAGACATAGATGTAGCCGGTGTGAACAGAGCTGAGTTTTGCACTTCCAATTGGAAAACCTTACAGTAGAAAAGCCCTATTGGAGATTTTGGGATTCACTCAGGTGTGGCAGAATTACATACAAGTAAGGAAACCTTGTACTCTGTTGAGTACTCCCACCATAGCCCTTGAGATTGGCCACCAAGTTTTATTTTTTACTAACCTAATACTGTTAGTAAAAAATAAAACATAGCGGCAAATCTCAATGAAGACTATATTCTGATGACCTTAGAGATTGTGTGTGTGTATACCAGACAAACTCAAAACGTTTCATCCCTTTAGGGCAGCGGCCCGCGGACCTCTTATTTGCGGCCCGTGAATTTTTGGTATTATGTCCAATAAAACAATAATTAAGGAATACTGATTTATTGTGTAGATGGGTCAATCAACTTTTATTTGTCCTGTGAGTACTATGTTTTGTCCCTGACCAATAATCGCAGTTCTAAAGAAAATTAAGTGGTTTTTTGGCATATGTCGCATTTATCATAACATTAAGCAAAGATACGAGTAAATTATTTTAAATAAATTACTATTATACTGGAATTTTAATGGTTGTCCGGGTGACAAAACATCTAATTAAGTGTATTATTGTTTGTCCCCCAGTAGGTTAGTATTATGAAACATTAATTTATACAAAAAAATACTATATGGCAATTAATTACGCTTGTACATAATTATTTATTACAATATCTACTATGATGCTAGCATATAGATTTTAGTTTGCTTCATAATTTTAACTAGTTTTTTACATGTTCATTTTGGTCCCTAATATATTTTATTATCATGACGTCCACCGGACAACGGCAAAAAAGTTCCGAAACCAAAACACAAATCGCGTGATCAGTGCCTTGAGAGCAAGTCGATTTATTTGGTGACAACACTCATCCAGCCGCGATTTTGATTTCATCTTTACCGCGGCCCCAGTCGGCCAAGTGTGTTTTGAAAGAGTGGGTGGCTTTATTGTGTGTCCACCGGACAACCAGCACAAAAACGTAAGTATTTGATATACCTTAGTAAATTAAAGTGAAATATATTTTATTTAATCTATATATTTGACTGCGCGTAAGACCTAATTCAAAATATAATTATTTATTAACAGGGAGCGCAAAGACTGGTAAATGTCACTCGGACAACCAGTCACTTGGACAACCAAAACCGTTGTCCTTGGGACATTTTGGTTGTCCATAGGACAATAATGATAGGATTAGCATAAAGCAATACTTGTTCTTTCAATAATTAGTCACTGAAGAGCTTCTTACAAGGACTAGAGCATTTATTATTATTGTTTAATATAAATTAGATTGATATTTTGACCAATTTCAACTTTGTACTTCTTGACGTGTGTTACTTACTTAACATATTTTTATAGTCCTCTACTCTAAATTATTTTTAGATATCTAATGGGTTTGACGGAAAAAGAAAAATCAAGACGCTATAGAGAAAAACTTAAAGCAGACCCGGAGAAATTAGCTGAGCGAAAGAGTAAAGATTCTTTCGTAAAAAAATATAATTAAACTGATAATTATTGTCATATTGTGTTTTTTTTTACCTTAAAAGAACAAATACAGGCGATTTCAATCCTAGTATCTCCTTTGGCCCCCGAGTATGTCCTATGGACAACCGTATATGTCCACTGGACAACCATTTGTCCCTGTCTTCTAAAGACAAATTATCGTCATAGTTACTTTAAAAAAACAGTAAGATTTACAAAATTTTCAAACATGAATGTAACAATTAAAAGTGAATTCATAAACTGTTAAATGTCACGTATCAACTATTATTTTACAACTTAAATGAAAAGTTCGTTACATTTAAAGTGTGTCGTTGTCCAAGAGACAATATTATTGGGAATAACTTATAAATTAAAAGTCGCGTCATTTATTTATGGCAGATAAATTGAAAAACATCCTATATTAAGTGAGAATAAAGTGACCGTTTATAATTTGACTGAATTTTAAATGTTTCAGAAGCCTATTTAGTTTAGTTGTCCAAGGGACTATCTTAGTAGAGTCATGTTGATTTCGGAGTCAAATTTACTATTTTATTAAAAAATGTGTTCTGCTCTATGTGAATTCTTAAAATATAAATAATTCTCTACAGCAAATATGTTAAAATATAAAGAAATACAAATAAAATTAAAAAAATGAAATTTCTCATTGATGTACACTTAAAAGTTGATTGACCCAGATAAGCACTAGGTAGCCTTATACTGATGTCACAATCAACCCTACACTTTTTACTTGTGAGGTACTTGTATAAATCTTATTTAACAAGAAGATTTGTAAGTACCCACATTATTGATACACAACATACCTTTCCCCCAAGTATGCACTAATATAATTAATAGAAAGCTGAAACAAACATTATCAACTTTGTGTAAACATAATAACACTCTTAAATCTATAACATAACATATACAATAAAACAATAAAAAATCATTCTTGACAAATTATATTACACCAAATAGTTAGTATTGCTCGGTCTGGCATAAGGTGACTTGGAATACGAAGAAACTTTGGTTTTAAGTTTACCACCCGAATAACTGGTCTCTGCACCACTAGGTATTCCTAACATCTCAGCCCATTTTTCCGAACTAGGTATTTCTATAATTTCTTCATTCTCTTTACTTGAATCATGGTCTTCAATCTCCCGCTCTGGTATACTTTCTGTATGTGTATTTATTTTATTTATTTATTCAAACAATAAAACATTGTGTAGAACATAGGTAGGTACATAGAAATAGTATTAAAATAAAAATTATATCTAATCAATTTCAACAAAGAAAGAAAGAAAGCTTATACAATAAATTATATTTTCTCATTGGACATAAAATCTGACACCGAGTAATAACATTTTTCCAACAAGAAGGCTTTTAACTCATTTTTAAATAAATGAGGGCTATAAATTAATAACTTCAAATTAGTTGGTAACCTATTAAACAATTCCACTGCTTGGTATCCAGAACAATGCTTAGCTATATTAAAATTAGGTGACATCTTGTGTTTAAACTCCTTCCTTCTTGTACTTTCTCTTATCTTACGTCCCTCTTGCGATTCGTACTGATAAATATACTTAGCAAAGAAATTTAGTATAATTAATATGTATAAGCTTGGAACTGTTAGTATTTTTAATTTCTTGAAATGTTCTCTGCATGACTCTGTTTGTGAGATCCTAACAATAGTCCTTATGGCACGTTTCTGTAAGATAAACGCTTTCTGATAGTTATAACTGCAACTGTTTCCCCAGAGCATGATGCTGTATCTTAATCGCGATTCTACCAGTGCATAGTATATAGGTTTTAGTTGTTTATTATTTTTTTTTTTTTTTTATTTATTTATTCCTTTATTTCAGGCAACTAGGGCCCATAGAAAATACAATACATATAATATTAACAAAACAATAATTATAAACTAATACATACAAACTATAACATTATAATTAGGTAATATTTATTTATTAACACGAGGAGGCGGCGTCGTGTTGCGCTGCGTGGTGTCGCGTAGCCTCCCGCGGAAACGCCGGAACATGACACCCTTCGGCCAGAATTGTTCCTGGAACTTGTCTAGGTGCTGAGTCGGGACACGTACCACGAACGATTTAAAATTCGTGTTATGTCTCGACTCCAACTTCTCTACTCTCAAGGTCCAGCTGGTTTTCACTCGTATGTACTCCACGATCTCCTCGACCTTCGTGGAGTGATGTAGGCGCGACACATACATGTTTAAGATCCAAAATATCTCTAAGGCTCCTGAGTGCATAGCATGCTGATGAAATAGAAGAGTCAATAGCAGCTAGCTCATGTTTCCAATTTAAATTCACATCAATGTAAATACCTAAAAATTTAACTTTGTCTACTAATTCAATTTTATCTTCTTTAATTCGTATATCTAAATTATCTTTATTGCGAGTTGTAGTCTTAAATAAAATAATGTTAGTTTTACCAGTGTTTAATAAAAGCTATTGGCTGAAAACCAATCACTAAGATTTTCAAGGCACTTATTTACAGTTATGGTTAATTCTTTTAAGTCATTTGCCCCAGTTATTATATTTGTGTCATGTGCAAAGACAACAAGTTTGACATCGGGCTGAACGTTATGCATAAAGTTTATTAAGTCATTTGTGAAAATAATTAAAAGTATTGGTCCTAGGATTGAGCCTTGGGGAACACCACGTTGTATATTTGTAATTTTAGACGTGTTTACCACTTCATGATTTGTTTCATCAAGGCTTTTTATTTGGACAAACATTCGTCTTCTTTCATTTCTCCATTATTCTTCTCTTCTTCCCCTGTAACTGAGCTTGGAGGTTTCTTCTTAATCAGTTGGTCAATGTGTCTGCACAAAACATTTCCATTATCTGCCGCCACCTGATAGCTAGATGGTCCATCTTTACTAGTTATAGTGCCTGGTAACCAACGTGGCCCTCTTCCATAATTTCTGTACATCACACTCTGACCAATGTCTGTATCTCTGCGTTTCCTTTGAGCATTATTAATTATTTGTTGTTCAACTCTCTTATGTTCCTTACTGATTGGATGTATACTGTCTAATAAAGTTCTTAGCCGTCTGTTCATTAACAATTCGGCTGGGCATTTGCCAGTTCCTGAACATGGTGTAACTCGTAGTCCCAACAACATATTGGGTATTTTAACATCCCATGGTAGGTCATCCATTTTTCTTAACTTATCCTTAACAGTTTGAACCATTCGTTCAGCCAATCCATTTGTAGCCGGATGGTAGGGTGCAGTTGTAACGTGTTTTATTTCATTTCAACTGAAACAAATGGGGTCCCATTATCTGATACCAGAGTCTCACATAAGCCGTGTGTCGCAAATAACATTCTTAAATGTCGGACTACAGTTTCTGTAGTCATGTTATTTACGAGAAATACTTCAGGCCATCTCGAGTACGAATCAACAACGATTAAAAACACTTTATTTTGATAGGGGGCCTGCAAAGTCAATATGTATTCGAGACCAAGGTCTTGTAGGTACAATCCACTCGGCACCTGTCTTAGGAGGCATGTGCCTGTTTTCGAGACACCTGGTACAATTGCTTACCAATGCTTCAAAGTCGTTGTTCAATTCAGGCCACCACACATAACTTCTTGCCAACGCTTTTGTGTGAACTATACCACTGTGTACCTTATGTAAAGCACGTAAAATATCTTTGCGAAGAGGTGGTGGTACGACAACGCGACGGCCTAACAAGATACAGCCCTCATGTATAGAAAGCTCAGTCCGATGTAACCAATAGATTCGCAAATAATCCTCTGTCACTTTGACTGGCCAACCTGATAGCACGTAATGCATGACTTGTGATAAAGTTTTATCTCTTTTTGTGAGCATTTCAATTTGGTTAACATCCACAGGAAAGTCTTCGGGCGTCTCCGCCATTAACAAAATGTCACAAAGTTGCTGTTCAGGTTCCTCTGGCACTAGTTGTGGCCAGCGACTGAGACCATCTGCATTTCCTATTTGTTTGCCCGGTTTGTATATTATCTTATAACTGTGAGAAGTTAAGACAATCGCAATTCTAGTTAATCGGGGTGATAACATATTGGGAATCGGCTTGTTAGGATCAAAAATACTGACCAGTGGTTTGTGATCAGTAATTATTAAGAAAGATCTTCCCATGAGATAGTTCTGAAACTTCTGAATACCGAACATTATTGCTGTAGCTTCTTTATCAAGCTGCGAGTATTTACGCTCGTGTGAATGTAATGTCCTAGAACTCATAGCTATTGGTCTTTCTTGTTCATCTTGCATGACATGAGACAAAACTGCTCCCACACCGTATTCGGAGCTATCGCAAGTAAGTACTAAAGGCTTATTTAAATCATAATGTACCAAAGGAATGTCCGATGATAACAACCGTTTCGCTGTTTTAAAACTTTCCCGTTCACGTTCTGTCCACTGCCACTTGTGGGACTTGTCAAGCAATCTGTGCAGTGGTTCAAGTATAGTAGCTTTGTGAGGTATGAACCTCTCATAAAAAATGTATAATCCTAAAAAAGCTTGTAGCTGCTGAACACACTGTGGTTCTGGAGTTTTAACAATTGATTCCACTTTGCTGGGGGCGGGATGAATGCCATCGGCGTCTATAATGAATCCCAGAAATTCTACACACTCTTTAGAGAACTTACACTTGCATTCAGTCGCAGTCCGGCCTTTTTTATGCGTTCCGATACTACGTCCAGTCGTCGACTCATATCTGTCAAGGTATGCCCACTTATAATTATATCATCAATGAGTACCGCGACGCCTGGAATACCTGCCAATAATGATGTCATGAGTCTCTGAAAAATACCTGGACACGCTTTTACTCCGAACGCCAGCCTGTGAACAGTGTAAAGACCTTTACAAGTATTTAATGTTAACAGTTTAGCCGTGTCTTCATCCACAACCACCTGTGTATAAGCACGTTTTAAATCAAAAGTACTGAAAAACCTGCCTCCAGCGATAATAGCGAACACTTCATTTGCAGTCGGCATAGGGTAAGTGTCAGACTCGGTAGCCTGGTTCACCGTGCTGCGGTAATCTCCACACAGACGAATCTCACCAGTTTTCTTAACAATAGGTACCACTGGTGTAGCCCACTCTGAGTAGGAAATAGGGCGAAGAACCTCCTCGGCTACCAACCGATCTATTTCTTTTTCAACTCTGTTTTTTATTGCAAACGGAACTGGGCGAGCTTGAAGATACCTAGGGGAAGCATTTGGTTTTAAATGTATGGTCACTGGTTCACCTCGGTAGGTACCAAGACCCTCTTTGAAAACTTCAGAGTGTTTTTGCAACATTTCATTAGTCACAGTTATGCCAGTACTTGATACAACATTAATTCTTAACTCTATATTGAGAGCAGGAAACCAATCACGACCGATTAAATTAGGACCGGAACCTTTGGCTACCGTAATAAGTAAAACACACTTAATGTCTCTAAAATTCACGTGAACTAATGCCTGGCCGAGCACAATAACCGGCGTCGCCGTCCAGGTACGAAGATTGCTTGGTGAAGCGCGCAGGGCTAGACTAGGCTGTGCTGCGCGTAGTTTACTCCACGTGCGCTCGTTCACAATTGAGAAACCGGCACCTGAGTCCACCTGCATAGTTACTGGCACCCCGTTCAAGTGAACCTCAATATCATAAGCTGGTATCCGCAGTGTACTACTAGCAACATTGTATATACCATTCATCTGAAGTTGGGACTCATCCTCCTCTGTATAATTGACTTTTCTGTTTGAAGCTCTTTTCTTTGCAATGCAGATCTTTTCTAGATGTCCTACCTTCTTACAGTATCGACAAGTAACCTTTAAGCAAAACGACATTCGCCGGCATGTCGATCACCACAACGGTAACAAAATTTAATGCTTGCTCGTAATTGCACCGCATTGATATCCATAGGCTCAGGAGTTGCTGGTACGGCCGTTGACGTACTCGCTGTAGTCGAATCGTATCCGCTTCCATTTACATTCTGATTCATGCGAACGTCCCTCACCGCACTCTCGGACGATAACATAGCCTCCACGACATTGTCGTAACTCAGCTTATCTTTTTTTAATAGGTCGTACTGCAATCTATGATCTTTCATACCACATTCAAGTCGGTCACGTAACATACGTTCTAAATCTGAAAAATTGCAATCTGCACTGATTTTCCTCAGCTGAGCAATGTATTCCGCAGCTGATTCACTTTGTTGTTGATCACGTTTGTAGAATTTATATGACACTGATATTTCGTTAGGTTTAGGGCTATAATGTTTTGTTAGCACAACCACAATTTCGTTAAATGAAATATCACTTGCTTTCTTAGGCGTGATTAATGCAAGAAGAGTATCAAACACTTTTGATCCACATACTGTATAAAAATTTGCTCGTTTGCGTCCAACACAACACCATTTGCTTCAAAGCAAAATCTTAACCTTTCTATGTAATTGTCCCAATTGTCTGTTTGAGAATCGAATTCTTTAAACTTCACTGCCCTATACTCCATTTTTAACTGGTTTATTCCTCGTCGCCACTATTATGTCCAATAAAACAATAATTAAGGAATACTGATTTATTGTGTAGATAAGCACTAGGTAGCCTTATACTGATGTCACAATCAACCCTACACTTTTTACTTGTGAGGTACTTGTAAAAATCTTATTTAACAAGAAGATTTGTAAGTACCCACATTATTGATACACAACATTTGGTAAAAAAGTTTTTACCAAAAAACAATACAACCGACTTCCAAAAATACTAATAAGAGTAAAATTAGTTTAATTTAAATGTTAGTGGACCAATACATCGCTCTAGAAGTCAGTGTCTCTAAGGTACTGTTGTTAGTATTTTGCCACCGACTCATAAATTAATGAAATACGCTGGATGTATGGCTTCAAGGTAAAAAAAAACCGGCCAATGTGCTACGTCTGTGAATTTTTTCACATTTTTAGGGACAGCCATTCAAAAGTTAGAGAGGGTGGACGCTCGTATCGAAAAAACTAGATATATTATTTCGCAAACGGATCCCTAAATCGAAAAATGGTCTCAACAAACAATCAAAACAAAAAAATTTACATCCTACAAAAAAATCGCGCTCGCTTCGCTCGCGCCTTAAACTTTTCTTTTTTCTTCTCCCATTTACTTTTTGCTACAATTTACGAGTTCTTTACATCAAACATCATCATGCAAAAAACAAAAACAACTCAAAAGTAAAAATTATCATAATTTTATTGTGACCCAAAAAATTCGCGCTCGCTTCGCTCGCGCCTGTTCTTTTCTTTAAGAGTTTGTTTTTACTACAATTTATAAGTCTTTACTCCAAACGTTATCATGCAACAGACAAAAACAACTCAAAACTAAAAAAAAGCAACTGTTTTGCAAAAATAAAACAGACTTCAAAATACACTAAAAATTGAAAAATAACATAACATCGTTCTAAACGTCGGTGTCTCCAATCCTTATTATTTTGTATTTTTTCGCCACCAACTTCAAAAACGATGCATTAGTTAGGTTCTATTTTTTCATTTTTGTGAACGGGCCGCCTAGCCAAGCTAGCGAGTATGCACACACTCTTAAACACATATAAGAGTGTCTATACCGTAAAATTCGTTACTTCAAAAATAAGGAACGTCTGGGGGCCCTGGGATCTTACTCTAATAGTGCGATTTTATGAAATTGCTGGACAACAGTTTGAACAATAGTTTATTGTGCAATGGGGTACGTGAATTGACTTCTTAATCATTTAAAATAGGCTAAATAATAAAAAAAGTCGATTAAACAAGTTGGAATCGAACGTTGCTTGAATGATAAAGGTTCATCGACCTTAGCGTACGTACCGAATGGACGAGCGCCCGGGCGTTTCATTCCGCTATAATTACACGGGAACATGTCGCGGTACCGGATAAACACAGCATTTTAAGAGTTGTCTGAGCTTGCTAATTATAACAATTTAAGTCAGCAGTCAACGCGTCGGCCCAACGACTGTCGGATTAGGTGCGTGTTATCCAACGACGCCGCACTTGATAGGCTACGCTCAGAGGTGCTGAGCAACCTTATGGTGTCTTCTTCGTCACAGACTGCGGCACCACCGCCAGCAACGGGTGAAGCCACGCCGCTGTCTAACCGCATTGATGATGATAGGGCTGTTACAGTATCTAGCCAGTGCAACGACCGATTGAGGAGCGCCCTGAAAGATGCGACTCGGAAATTTCCATCCACCCCATCGAATTTAAACCGCGTCAACCTCAATTGCCTATACACGGAAAAAAATAGGACGCTGGTGTGTGCCCTGGATTCGCTGTTTGATAGCTATTTTGAAAGCACCATCTCTTTGATACGAACTCAATTCTGTACTGCGCGGCGGTTGCCGCATGTCGTGTGGCAAATCAGTCGTGTGCGATGCGCTTGCGGACGCGTTTGCGGTACACTGCACAAATAAGTTATTCGCGTTGTGCGCAGCGATAACAGCTGCCCAATTTTGTTTCGCAATGGCTACAAAACAGCTCATTGCCAACGAGCTTTTGGCATTCGTCAAGCATGCCATCGACTACATGGACGAGGTCAGCATCTTGCAGATCTGTAAGTACTCCTTCAAAGAGGAAGAAGTATGCCAGATTTTGTGGCGAAGGAGCTGCACAAGCTGCCCCCCGTCAATTTCGACCACGTCGACGTCACCAGGCTGCTGAAGGACATCACGTCTCTCAAGATGAGCCTGGCTGAGATGAAGTCTAAGCTGGAGGCATCGGATGTCATTACTGGTGGATTGCGTGCCGAAGTAGCGTTGGTGCGCAACGCTATTCCGACAAGTGGGTCACCGGGAGGCTCCAATGTTAACACACGGCGCGGGGCACAAAATGCTTTGATCTGCAGTTTTAAGTCGGCGAATGATCGCGTCGTAACTGCCGGGGAAGCGACGCGTGTAATAGGTACATCGACCCCCAAATGTGCCTATTCTGCAATTGTCGCCAAGACAAAACCTGCTGTGTCGCAAACAAAGCGACATGCAGAAAAAACAAAAGGGGGAAAGCAGAGTCGGTAAACACCCAGCGCGACTAAAGTCGCTATGGTGGACCACTAACTGCAGGGTCAGCAATACTAACGACGCAGCTGTACGTGTCCCGTTTGCACCACTATGCGAAGGCTGAGGACATCGTAGAGTACATACGGGTGAAGACCAACTGGACCTTGCGGGTGGAGAAGTTGAAGCGCGCCATAATTATGTATATTTATAATTAGGAGAATAGATATCTACCAGGTTGCCTATCATTTGGCCGCTAAGCCGCCGTTTAAGTCGTTTTTTTAACAATGAAATTATTTTTAATTTATTTTTGGGAAACAATTTCGTTCACTTGTTTTTTAAATAAAAGCTCGTTTACATCACGGAAATTTGTATAAAGATTCTAAAAAATATTATGAGTGTGTGGAGACCATTTTTCGGTTTAGCCAGCCATTTGTGAAATATCTAGCTTTTAAGTGCAAATTTTTGTTCGATACGAGCATCCCCCCCGTCTAACTTTTGAATGGCTGTACCTAGAAATGGGAAAAAATTCACAGACGTAGCACATGTAATAAACTTACAAGGAAAACTATCACGACTAAGTAGGCTTAACCGGTTACAGAGTTATAGTCGACTAACTACCTCCTACTACGGAACCCTTCTGCGCGTGGCCCGACACGCACTTGGCCGGTTTTTAACCGACTTCAAAAAAGGAGGAGGTTCTCAATTCGACGGTGTTTTTTTTTTTGTATGTTTGTTACGCGATTACTCCGCCGATTTTGAAAAATCTTTTTTTGTTCGAAAGGAGATACTTCCGAAGTGGTCCCATATAAATTTTATCACTACCGGTTCAGCCTTTTTTTAAATATATCAAAAATAACGATTTATCTCTACTTGCTGCTATGCCAAATACTTAGATGATTTGGTTAAATAATAGTAAATAAGATTATAAGATTAAAAATATGTCACTAAAAACTTACAAATATTTTTTTTTTTTGCAAAAAAGAACCGACTTCAAAAAACCCGAAAAGTAAAGTAAAGTAAGCTTTATTGTTTATGATTGAGTTACATATAGGTGTTATACATGAAAAAAGTGATACATCAATCAGCCCATTTGGGCATACAATAATTTAAGCCCGTTTGGGCATACAAAGTGAAATATTGAAATAGGGATTTTGCTACTTATTTTCTAAAAAATCCTTAATTGAGTAAAAACATTTGTCTGTTAGCCATTTTCTTAATTTAATTTTAAATAATCTTAATGGAAATTCTCTTAAAATTTGTGGTATTTTATTATAAACTTTAACAAACATAAACATACTATTTCTATGATAAAGACTAGTGTTACATTTTGGCACAACTATTTTAGTGGGGTCTCTTTGGCTAAACAGACTATTGTCAGAGATTTTTTTAAACAAATGTGGGTGTTTCCTTACAAATAGTCCTATTTCAAGGATATAAAGAGAATATAAAGTAAGTATTTTGGTTCTTCTAAACAAGGGCTTACAAGAATCTAGAGGCTCGGCATTGCATATTGCCCTCAAACATCGCTTTTGCGCCAGAAAAACATCACCAATGAAAGTTGAATTGCCCCACAATAATAAACCATATCGTAAGACTGACCCAACATAGCCATGGTAAGCTGCAATTGCAGTACTTTCTGAAGCAGTTGTGTGAAGGTGAAAAGAAAGAAAAGCACTAAAAAGTTAAAAATAATACTGAAACCTACCTACAGCCTTGGCCAAAAGTATTAGGCACCCTAAAATTTACTGACTTATTCGTGTTTAAAGTAAAAAATAAAACTATTTTTGTTTTCAAATTACTTATATTGACAAAAAAATACAAAAAATACTAATATTTAGTTGTACCATCGTTTGCATTGATCACAGCAGCAATTCTTGGGGCATGCTGCTTTCAAGCCTTTTACATTCGGCTGCACTTATGGCGTCCCACTCTTGAACTTAAGCATTTTTAACGCTGTTTTGGATGTACTGCTATGCTCTCTGATCTTGCGCTTCTGAATACCCCAAAAATGCTCAATAGTTTTTAGATTTAGCGATTGTAGCGGCCATTATAACAGGACAATACTGTTGTTTCTAAACCAACGCATGGTGGTCGCTGATTTATGAAAAGGAGTATTGTCTTGTTAGAATTTAATGCCATCCGTGTTTGTGACCCCAAAAATTAGTATAATCCAAGGCGAAAGCGCAGTTTCGAGTGCATTTATGTACTTTTCACTGTTCATACGACCTTTGCAAACGAACGTTTCACCGACACCATCGGCTGCCATGCAGCCCCTAGTCTTAATGCTACCTCCCCCGTGTTTAACAGTAGACACCACTCAATTTGGATCATATTCCTCGTCAATGCGCCGCCTCACGTACGTCACACCCGCAATTCAAAATAGCTGTACCAATGGAAAAAAAGAAGAGTTTAAATGTGTGCTCATTTTTTTATAGAAGCAGACTAGAATACGAATGATGAATGTTATTGCTTTAGAAATAGTGTAAAAGCTTACCTCAAAGTTTGATTCATCGAACCACGCAACATTTGACCAACCCTCCTCCTAGAAGTGTTGGTATCGTAGAGCTCATTCTAAGCGGTTCTGTTTGTTACTTTTCCAAAAGCCACGGATTTTTTCTTACTTTACAACTCTTGCTGTTCGAGCACTATTAGTGTCTAACTTCTACGATTAGGGTGGCAGCTAGCTCAAAAGAAGTTTTTTTGCGGTTTTTCAAAGACACTCCGATGAGATTTCTGTCCTGGCGGTCAGTAGTCACGCGTTTTTTGCCAGTTTCTATTTTATTTGCATGGGGCCTAGTCTCCGCAAACCGATTAATAGCAGATTGCATTGCGCTCCGCGAATATTTCACGAGTTTGGCAGTCTCTACTTGGGACTTTCCTTATTCTTGTAACAACTAGGTTTTCATACGTTTATCGTAGGACAGTTCACTTTTTTTCGGCATTTTCGAATAAAGAGAATGTTAATTTCACCATTAAACCACACACGGAAGCTTCATTGCGCTATGAATAGTAAATGAAGACTGATCATGTTTATGAATATTTTCTATAAAATAATCATAATTTGGAGTTAACTCGCCAGATCTTTTATGGGCCATAGAAATAGGCTAACTATTGTTTTAATTACAGTTTGACGGCACTGGCTTGGTTTAAATTTTGATAAGAAAAAAATGTTGTTGAAAAAAATTTTGATAAGAAAAAAATGTTGTTTTTTAAATACTTTTTGAGATATCTATGTTTTAGAGGGGTGCCTAATACTTTTGGCCAAGGCTGTATATTAATAAACCTAACCTAATCTACGATTAAACTATAATAAAATTTAACAATCTTTTGGAGTCTGTGCCAAACTAAGTAATGAAACGGCTGGTAATTCCAGAGAATTTTGCCGTTCCGGCACCGACTCCAAAAGATTGTTAAATTTTATTATTTTTTTGAAGTCGTTTCTTTTTTTTTGCAAAAAAAAAATTTCTTAAACCTGTAATTAAGTGTCGGATTTTGGGTTAAGATTTAAAAATCGTTAAAAGTCTGAAATCTCGAAAATACTGAATTTCGCCCATACATTATGAATGGTTAAATTTGTTGCTTCCGAGTCTTTCTGACGGCTCCTGCCGGATATACTTCGAATTACCGGTAATTCTACCTGGATACTTGATTGTAGTTGTCCTTGATTGTGGTGTACCTTGTTAGACAATACTCAGCTGTATCCGGCTAGGCAGATTATGTGTGTATGTGCTGATTAATTAATCTTCTCATTACTGTCACAGTTTACAACATTAACAAAGTCATGTGAAACCAAACATATTACAGAACAATTATTTTGCGTACCTATTGCTGTAGCTTTATTTAAGTGGAACAAATTGGAAAGTGCTGATTCACTGAAACGTAACATCGCTCAGTGTGACCTTGTAGACTCGCGAGTTGTGTGCCCCAGGTAAATACATGAGCTGTTTGATATGCGAAGTGCTGTGTGTGCAGGTGGACTCGCACTCGGTGTACTCACCTGATAAACATACCAATGGGAATAGATAGCTTACGTGTGTGGTATGAGATATTACTCGAATCTCATGTTTAAGAAGATTGTGTCTCTTACTATTGTCTATAAAGTGGAGTCATTGAGGAGGCACTGCTGCCAACTGTTTAAGTCGTTTTTTTTTCTACATGACCTGCTTACCCGGACAATGTGGCGAGGTCTTTCAATCAATTTAATTATTTAAATAGCATAAGACAACTACAATTGTTCCGGGTCTGGATTGTACGCTTTTATCTCAGAGCGCCCGCCCTGCTGACCTTCCTCTCAATTAATTATGTATTGTAGTACAACTAAATACAACAAAACAAACTCTTACATATCTGTCATCATAATGGCGGTACTTTGGTAAATATCGTCGAGGTCGGAAGGAAGAGTTTTAGCCTCATGTTCGACCAGATATCGCCTATAAACCTTATAAATTATTTCCTTGCTAGTACTTCGAATGGTTTTATTTATTACTAGTGGCCCGCCCCGGCTTCGCTCGGGTAGGTAGTCTTTGTTTTTTAAATATAGTATATTGGGATCTGATGAAGTTCTTCGGAGATAGCCAATGAAACTTTTCAATTTCTAATAGCAAAGGAACCGCGATTGCCTGTGATTGTTTTCACTATTCTATAACATCACACCTCTAAACTTTAAAGGAGAAAACAGAGGTATAGAGTTCACCCTTATTTGAGGTGATGAATATTTGTCTGGACATTAGGATATTGTAATTTATCTAAATTACAAACTGAGCCACTAAACAGCCAATTGAAAAACTTTTTTTTACAAAAATAGAACTGGCTTGGAAAACAATAAAAATTGAAAAATAACTACATCGTTCTAGAAGTCGGTGTCTCCAATTAGCTATTTTGTTGTGTATTTTCAATCTATTTTTGCAAAAGTTTTGTTTTCTTTTTAGACATGGAAATTCATCTCGCGACTTGCCGCTATGGGCGGAGCGGGGAAAAGTGTCAGACTGACTTAAACCAATCCGTTGTTCTTTCCTTCGCTCTTTAATATCTACTTTTTTTTTTTTTTGTGTATGGCATCTCGCAGGTCAACCTAGAAGGTTGTCGACTGCTTAACCGGGCTTGCCTGTGAAGTGCCTTAAATAAATTTAGGGCCTCCAGCCAGGGCTTAATTTACAAAACTAAGCGACTACACGCTAAGGGCACCCCCTAGTGGGGTACGGGCCTCGGCTTAGGGCGTCGCTGGGGGAGGACAGCAAGGGACAGGCTGGATCAGAATATATTTTGATTATTATAATCGGGAATTTTAAAGCTATTAGCTCAGCTCGCGGGCTGGCTCGTCGAGCTAGGGTCGGGAGGGCATGGACAAGGTCGTCGCGACGGACCTCGGCGGCGAGGTCGATACGATCGCGGTCTGTGTTTGTGTAGAGTGCTAGCGGACCTACTGCTCTCTTGGAAGAGGGTTATAGCGTCATCGGGTATGGTGAGAGTATGCCTCGGGCGGCGAATTTTACTGATCTGGGAGGGTGCGTATCCGGCGGCCGATACGACCAGAGGATGAGGTTAGGATGCTTTTCGGCAGCATCAAAGTAATGCTTGGCGGCACGTTTCATGAACTGTTGGATGGTGGGTAGTTTGAGATCGAGATGGAGGTTCTCGTTTCGTACGTAGAAGGGGGCCCCTGTGATTTTTCGTAAGAAACGGTTTTGGAGGGTCTGCATTCTATGGAGACGGTATGGCTTTGAGTGTGCGAACACAACGGAAGCATATGTCATAATGGGGCGGATGCACGTGGTGTAGATGCGCAATTTGCACTTGAGTGACAATTTGCTACGTGCATTTAACATACAGTGGAGGCGACTGAGAGCGAAGGCCGCTCGAGAGCGGGCAGACTTTATGTGTTCTCCGAAGTTAAGGTGACTATCAAGTATCACACCTAGGTATTTGGCTTGCTCTTTCCAAGGAATCGGCTTGTCAAACATGGTGATAGGACTGGGTAGGGGGGGATTTCGGCGCGGTCTCGAGAAGAGAACTGCCTGACTCTTGTCGGGATTTACCTCGATTCTCCATTTCTTAAACCATTTGCCTAGGGCGTTGGCGGCGATTTGGAGATTACGAGCTATGGCCACTGGGCTGGTGCCAGTGTAGTATATGGCCGTGTCGTCGGCAAATAGTGCTAATTGAGCCTTTTTGCTCTTTGGGATATCGCTAGTGAATAGCGTAAAGATGAGGGGGGATAGGACAGAGCCTTGAGGGACTCCTGCTTGTATGGGGTGGGGCGAGGATAGTGCTCCTTCGTGCTGATTTTCAGCCTAATTTGAATAAATGACTTTTGAATTTTTGAATACGCATGCACAATCGTTCTTCATAACTGTTGCTAACATGAGTAGTTCCTGAAATAATCAGCTGTGACAGAAAGACAGACAGACGAAGTGTAAGGGTTTGCGGGCGCGGGCGGCGGGCGCAGGCAGTTGAGTGCGGGCGCGAAGCGGAGGTGGTTACCAGTTGCGTAACTAGCCTTTTAGGGGCCCCATTTCAACTTTTGCTCGGGGCTCTTGTATCAGACCGGGGCGAAGTCCAAATGAAGGGTAGACTTTTCACAAAAGAAACAAAACCTTTCACATTTTAATAAAATAAATAAACACTATGTTTTACTTTTTTTAACATGATAATATTATTAGGAATAATATTTTTCAAAAAATAGTAACAAAAATAGAGGTTGAAAAGTAATTCATACGGAGAGCGATAATATTTTTTAGCTTGTTAATTATAGGGAATAATATTTTTAAATAAATGGTAACAAAAACAGAGCTTGTAAAGAAATATAAATGCCCACGTAAACGATAGCGAATTTTTTTAGCATTATAATTTATAGGGAATAACATTTTTCAATAAATTGTATCAAAAACAAAATCTGAAAATAAATAATATACGTAATCAGAAGCACGAGCGCAATTTTTTTTTAACATGATGCGAGCGCGAATTTCTTTTTTAGTAAGATAATAATAATAATTTATTATAAAGAGTGAGGTACAGTCTGTTACATATTATTAAGTATAATTACTTGAGGATCGCTAATGAAAGAAGAGTAAGATAATTATGGGGAATAATATTTTTTTAATTGGGTTGCCATGATTGTTGTTGTTGCGACCTATTTTATTTAGTTTCCGAAGATCGGAGAATTTTTCGCTAGTTCTATAAGGTTAAGTTTAGTAAAGTTGGCTAATCAGGTTTTGGGGGCCCCGGGGCACTGCACCGCCTAGCCCCAGTCCTGGATTTGTCAATAGGCCGTATAGGCCGCGGCCTAGGGGCGGCAGCGTCCTAGGGGCGGCAGATTTCAGAGGACGCTCACTCGATTTCAGAGGATAAAAGTCAAACAAGTCCACTGGTTTTCTCATAGTTTTTTTATACTAATACGTTAAATCTTTAAAGAAACTCATTCTTATCGAAAATTATAATTCGTAGGTAACTACTGCTAGGTTATTGTACCTGTTTTATCTATATTACTACGTGAGTGTTGGATGAGAGCGGGGGGCGGGTGGCAGTGGCTCAACGTAACCACCCGGGGCCGTATCAGCTGTATCAATGATCCGGGGGAATAGATTCAACATTTTTATTGGGGTTCCGTACATGGAGCGCTTGTTGTCTGTTCTGTACCAAGTAAAAATTCTGAGTAGTTTGCATAAACCTATACAGAATGTTAGCCTGGATGTCGAAGAGTTTTTCATTGTTTTCGCGGAAAGCAACATACGGTTTAATTTGTTACAGTTATCACTTAAAAAAAAGCGTGATCAGAGGCGTAGCTACCCAGAGGCTAAGCGGGGCAGTGCCCCAGGGCCCCCAAAACCTGATAAGGTTTTATTGAACTTAACCTTATTGAACTAGCGAAAAATTTTCCCATCTTCGGAAACTAAATAAGATAGGTTGCAACATCAACAATCATGGCAACCCATTAAAAAAATATTTTTCCCCTTAGTTATCTTGCTAAAAAAGAAATTTGCGCTCGCTTCGCTCGCGCTTTCAATTTCATATTCTTATTTCTTTTCAGATTCTGTTTTCGTTACAATCTATTGAAAAATTATTAAATTATTTAAAAATTATCATGTTTAAAAAAAAGTTCGCGCCCGCGTGTCTGATTACGTATATTACCTATTTTAATTTTCAGATTCTGTTCTGTTTGATACAATTTATTGAAACATGATCCCTATCATGCTACAAAAAATTCGCGCTCGCTTCGCTCGCGCTTTCGGTTACGTGGATCTTTATGTTTCTTTGCAAGCTCTGTTTTAGTTACAATTTATTTCAAAAATTATTCCCATATAATAAACATGCTAAAAAAAATTTGCAGGTATTTGTTTTCAAACTTTGTTTTTGTTACTATTTATTGAAAAATATTATCATGTTACAAAAAATTCGCGCTCGCTTCGCTCGCGCTTACAAATTGGTAAAAAGTCCGCAGACGCTGATATCCTTACAAAAATTCACGCTCGCTTCGGTCGCGCTCTATATATTTTACTATCCTGGATCCGCGCCTGGTCCTTATTTGACAAACTTTGTTTTAGTTACTATTTATTTAAAAATATTATTCCCTATAATTAACATGCTTTTTAAATATGTAATTGTAAACAAATTTAATTATGCGGTCGAAAAAAAAAACAACGCACGGCCGGTTTTTTTAATTTAACTTTAGTGTTTTCCTTACTACAAATGTAAAATTATTATTTTAGGAAGGTACATGGGCGGCGGAAATAAAGTGGCCTACACTCATAAAAAATATAAATCCGGCACTGCCTAGCCCCTGGGTAGCTAAGCCTCTGCTCAGGCTTTTATGTAAGTGATAAACTTTTCAAGTGATTTTATGTAACTGTAACAAATTAAAGCGTATGTTGCTTTTCCACAAAAACAATGAAAAATGCCTCTGCCACCCATTTTTTTTTTTTTTGTACGGGGGGAAATCCTCATGGACGAACCCGGCCCGATGGGGCGGCCGGGAACAGTGCCGGACTCTTACCGGCTAAAACCACCACGGTGTTCCTTACTCGTACCCAGTGCCGGGGGTACGGGTATCGCTCGCGCATTCTTCCGCGCCCCCGGCAGGTATTGGCCCGCCAGATGGAAAGGCGGACCCCGTCACCCTCTGCGGCCGTCACCCAGCGGCCGCAGGAATCCTCCGAATGTGAGGCGCGCGTGGAACACTACGCCGCCGCCTCAAGGCCTGTGTCTGGTCGGGTGACAGATGCCCCTGATCTGTCACCCGCAGGCCGCGCCCTACGGTGGCCGGAGATCGTCGGCCACCCGGCGACGCCCCGTTCGTCTGCTGCGGGCCGGGAGAGAGGTGACAGCCTCCCTCTCCCTTTCCGCCGCCTCCTTTGCGCTCATCACATGCTCGCAAAAGGTGGCGACGGCTGCCCACCCGCTCTCGCTCCCGACCATCGTTGAAACGACAGCCGGAAGCGAAAGATGGCCTGCAGCAAAGACTGCCGCGACCAAGTCACGGCGCTGCACCGCCCAAGCTGGGCACTCCTCTAACGTGTGCTGCGCCGTATCGTCGCGGCAGTTGTCACAATGTTGACATTGGGGCGTCGCCTATGCGACACAGGTACTTCCCGAAACACCCATGTCCGGTAAGCACCTGCGTCAGCCGGAAGCTGAGGGCGCCGTGGCGTCTCTCCAGCCACTCCCTCATCACGGGCCTTACCGCCGCCACTGCGGCCTCTGCCACCCACCCCCCGCTCTCATCCAACACTCACGAAGTAAAATAGGTACAATAACATAACAGTAGGCATCTAGGATTGATAATTTTCGATAGGGATTTAACGTATTAGTATAAAAAAACCATGAGAAAACCAGTGAACTTGCTTGACTTTTACCCTCTGTAATCAAGTGAGCGTCCTCTGAAATCTGCCGCCCCTAGGACGCTGCCGCCCCTAGGCCGCGGCCTATACGGCCTATTGACAAATCCAGGACTGACACACACACTTCTAGTCCATTGAAAAGTTACATTTGGGGTTGCGTTTTTTAGAGGACGCAATTTTATTTTTTTTTATGTGTAGGGGGGGTCAGTGTAAAGCTAAAACTAAGTTTGTGGGGTCGCCACCCTTGTCCCACGGCCGCCATCTTGAAAATAGGGGTTGAAATGGTTTTTACGATATATCTCTTAAACTATTAATTTAATAAAAAAAAATTGTTAGCATTTTTTGTTGCAAATTAAATTCTCTACAACTTTGGTCCAGAAACTTTTTGTCGTAGAACTATAAATAAAAAAGTTATAAGCGAAAATGTTCAGAAATTCGAGAAAAAAAATTATATTTTTCGATGTAACTTTTTTTTAACATTTTACGAAAAAATTATATCAGACCATTTTTGTAGATCGTTTTTAGGGTTCCGTAGCCAAATGGCAAAAACGGAACCCTTATAGATTCGTCATGTCTGTCTGTCTGTCTGTCCGTCCGTATGTCACAGCCATTTTTTTCCGAAACTATAAGAACTATACTCTTGAAATTTGGTAAGTAGATGTATTTTGTGAACCGCTTTAAGATTTTGACACAAAAATAGAAAAAAGCAATAAATTTTGGGGGTCCCCATACTTAGAACTGAAACTCAAAAAATGTTTTTTTAATCAAACCCATACGTGTGGGGTATCTATGGATAGGTCTTCAAAAATGATATTGAGGTTTCTAATATCATTTTTTTCTAAACTGGATAGTTTGCGCAAGAGGCACTTCCAAAGTGGTAAAATGTGTGTCCCCCCTCCCTGTAACTTCTAAAATAAGAGAATGATAAAACTAAAAAAAATATATGATGTAGATTACCATGCAAACTTTCATTGAAAATTGGTTTGAACGAGATCTAGCAGGTAGTTTTTAAGTAATCAGCAATTTTCCTCTACAAACAAACTTAATTATGCGGTCGAAAAAAAACAAGATAATTGCGACTTTATTGCGTATTTTTTCTTTCCAATGGTCGGAACCCTCGGTGCGCGAGTCCGACTCGCACTTGGCCGGTTTTTTGAGGAACAACTTTTATTACCAACATTTTTTCATTAAGACGACGACTACCGCCAATGACCTTGAGCAAATGGGCGGAGCTTAAGCTTCCCCCCCGCGACCCCGCAATGCACACCGCACGGTTGTCATTTTATATTTTGAAGAACTTTGACGGGTGACCATAATATTATGTAGAGATTCTAAGGACAGTCGCATATTGTATTTTGATATGCATGTCTAAGATATAAAAATAGAAATACAAATAACATCTGTCTGAGTAATACTTCAAAACACTAATTTTAAATTTCCAACCCCCACTGCATACTTCGTTTGCCAGAAAAGCAAAAATATTTTCAATTTCTTTAATCTGCAAAACATGTTTATCGATTTGAATTGTTACAAGTTTCAAGAAAAAAATCTGACAACTAGCATTCTTGAATTAATCCGCTGTGAAAGATGGACAGACAGACAGACAAAATCGCACCATAGGAGTTAATTTTTAGGCCATATTGGTGTCCACTTTGAGCTCTTCTAACAGAAATGCACGCAAGTTTTTTTCATATTTGCATTTTACGACATCTGCTGCTTCTCAAATAACTTCAGCTCATCTTTACTTGTATCGGAAAATCATATTAGTTTTGTAAGGAGAGCCTGGAAGCCAGTTAATTAGTCCGACGTTTCTGATCCATCTGTAAAGTGTCCGACCAAACTTTTGGCATCAGCTTTGGCCAAACCATTAGCTTAAAATTGGCCTAAGTTTTGACACCAACAGAACCGAAATTGAATAATCTATTACGTTTAAAGACCTAAAAGTGAGTGAGACTGTATTACAAATGGTGTTAATATTTTAAATAAGCTGCAGGTAGTTTTATTCATATTATTAAGTTGATACACCGAACATATTAGTAAAAAGTCATTGTGGCTTCTTTGCTAAGGCACCTGCATCTCATTTATGAGTATGCAGATTCGAACTTCGAAACCTAGAAATTACGAATCTGACTATTCCAAAGTTTTACATGCACTTTTTTTAGTATAACTTAGACACCATTGACTAACGGTGAAGGAAAACATCGTGAGGAAAGGTGGATACCTACCACCACCTACCACCTTGAAAAAGCGTGATAATTAATGCTAATGCATGTCTATGTCATACCCAAAAGTGGGATAGTAAAGATTCCGATTATGATCAGGATTTTTTAAATTTTTACCCATCATGAACAATGGAATATCACCCGTTTTGGGCCCAATTATGAAAGTGCCGTAAAGCAAAAAATCTATGCAAAAATAAATGTGCTAAATTCGGATATAGACTTTGTCTGAATGAGAATTAGCTGTTACATTTTCAAGCACCAAATTTGTACGACCGTTTTCCACGGTTTCATGCATTTTTGAAGAAATAAAGTAATGGAAAAAAATCCTACCATTATATGGCATTTCGATAATCTTTTACAAAGATGCAATATCGATTTTTGACTTTGAAATCATTTATAATTACCGATTTAAATATTTTTGATCTTTATCTTTTTACCTTATATTACTAATATAAGGTTTTTTATAATATATTTTACCAGAAAATCTCACCGCAAAAATTGACGGATTTTTTTATAAAAAGATTATTAAATTGACATGCAGTAGCTCAATTTTCATTAAGTTTTGTTATTACAATTCATCGGAATTCAAACATAACCTTGGAATTGGAAAATGGTCGAAATACCATATTAAGAAAAGCATTTAAGAGAAAAATGTACGGAAGTCTAATTATTTTAGAATGTTTGTTTTACAAACTACGGAGAGTTTTTTTTAAAATTTAATTCGTATACCAAAAGATGTCGAAGAAAATAATTTTAATTCCCATTTTTCCTCGAAAGTAATAGGTAGTATTTTTCTACTTTATCCATTTGCGATATATTTCAACAATTATTCCAAATCGATAAGGTTTGTTATTCCTGAAGTAATTATCAGCTCTGACAGACAGACAGAGAAAGTCGCATCCCATAAGGGTTACTTTTTACTATTTTGGTTCGGAACCTTAAATATACTATTTGAATATATCTTCTTTTTTCATTTTCAGTTCTTCTGTCTTTGACTTCTGGACCAAAAATTAAAGAAGATCAAGTCCTTTTTATTTATCAGGGCTTTAGCCAAAGAATTAAGCGATTGCCTATTAATCGGCTTAGGCCTAGCCAAAAATCGACGTTCTGTCGGATACTATTTGGTGTTGAAAATAAAACATAAGAGTGGCATAGTGAAGTAGGACCTTCATTTCTAAAACACTATGCTTCGTCTTATCTTTTAGATTGTGTGTATATAATATTATCCCACATTAGATACCTTGACTAATAGATTAATATGTATATCATATGTGACTGCTTACTTGGCGTTTTTACTAAACTTCGAAAATGGTTGCTATGTAAAGCATCACTACCCAATGTTACCAGTAAAAAACCGGCCAAGTTCGTGTCGGGCCACGCGCAGTAGGGTTCCGTAGTAGGTCTTAGTTAGTCAACTATAACTCTGTAACCGGTGAAGCCTACTTAGCCGTGATAGTTTTCGAAAGTTAGTTTTTTTTATTTTTGAAAGACCTATCTAACGATACCCTACATGAAGGGTTACGCAACAAAAAAAATATTCATCCTCATTTCACGTGTTCGGAAGCTCCACTATTTTTTTTTTTATTCATTTTTAACACTTTTTCGGCGTGACCAATACACATATCTATACTAATTTCCAGCTTTCTAGTACCTCTGAGCTATGCCGCGAACAGACAGTTAGACGGACATTGCGAAACTATAAGGGTTCCTTGTCGGACTACGGAACCCTAAAAATAAAACTAATGTAACCAATCCAAAATAGGAAAATGGTCTAGCTAAAATAGTCAGACAATACATTTTACAATACTCTTTTAATAGCGTAAGCTTATTTTCTTATCATATTCTGCATTTTTTTTTCAAATTCGTCTCGTAGCAAAGAAACTCGAACCCAAATTCACGTGTTTAGAAAAATATTTTCATTGGTAATAATTTAGAATAGCGCCACCTTGTTACCCATGGATAAACCATTTTATTTACAAACCATTAAATTTTGTTCTAAGATATCATCCCATGCCCTGACTTATAGCTACTATTTCTATAAATTCCAAACTATTAGGAAATATTGTAACATAACATGAAATAATTTTAATTTTGACGATTATCTCCGACCTACATGTAAAATTTAAATGAGGTATGCAATATTCTCGTTTTGAATACGCAATGTATTAAAACAAATACATATTTAAATCCTAAAGTACATTTAATTATTTAGTAAGTCAATAACAAAATATATTTGTCCTGCCAAATTTAGATACACACATTTTAGATTATGACAGATTATGGATGATTTGGTTTGAAAACACGTTATTCACATCAAAAAAATATTTTATCCGCATGTAGTGGCTTTTCAATGTAATAATTATAATTCACCAGTCATCTTATCACAAATATAATAATTTATTTACATCGTAATGTGCTCGCTCTGAGTGACAGCGTCTACCCGTGACAGTGGTCACAGACGTACTGCCCCCGTCGCCCGGTGGAGCCCCTCCGTAATTTCAACTCAACGTTTTGACAAAAGCACAAAAATTGACGTAAATGTACGATTTAAAAAAAATATACGTATACAAAAAGACAGATAATTAACTTTTCTATAAAATGGTACAGGTTTCATTAAAATCCGCTTGATAAATTCTATGTAAAACTCAGTTTTTCTTGAGCGTTAGACCTAAATTCATGATTTTTTTATACAATGTTATAAATACATAATTAAAAAAAACGTTATACAAAATTATCAAGCATATGCTCTAGTTTAGTATATATACTTTTCAAATCATGAAAGCAAGTCGTTAAAGCGTAATCATTAGCTTTAAAAGGGCCAAAGTCGTATATCGCCGCCTTAAGTCAATAGCTAAGGTTTTACAGCGCTCCGAAGTAACAGGCCAGTGCTTTTAGCCTCTAAAAACGGTAAAAAGTGAATAAAATAATAGTAGGATGAAACCCATTGGAAAAGGAGGAGAATATAATAAAAATGATAGGAAAAATAAATTACGGGCGATCTGAGGTCGGGAAGTGGGGGGAGAGGGGGGTTAAAGTTAAAAAAATGGTTTATCTCAATTTCCGGCAAAACAACAAGTCCTATGAAAAAAAGTTAAATGGCAAAATTGTAGGTAATAAAAAGACCTACAACTTTTGTATTGACACTTTTTCACATAACCTCAAAATTTATGTGAAAAATTCAAAAAACCAAGTTTTTGGAGTTTAATTTTTATCTTTTACAATAATTATTTTTTTTCCACGAAATTTGGTGAAAACTTGTCTTTTTATGTCCCAAACACACTGTAATTTATTTTATTTAAAATAATTATTTTTTAACCTTATTTTGACTTAATATCGAAAAAACACCCTAATTTTCAATCGAAAATTCTCGCGTCAAAATATCACTTTTTTTAAAAAAGTCGGTGGTCTTTTTGTTTGTTGAAATCTCTACTTTCTGATGGTATAAAAAAATATTTACATTTCTATGGTAAATGTTCTCAGAAAATATAAAGAAACGCTACGAAATAACAGGTAGTAAGGCCTGAAGGTTCTGAACATTATCGCTTATAACTTTTTTATTTATAGTTCTACGACAAAAAGTTTCTGGACCAAAGTTGTAGAGAATTTAATTTGCAACAAAAATGCTAACATTTTTTTATTATAAATTAATAGTTTTAGAGATATATCGTAAAAACCATTTCAACCCCTATTTTCAAGATGGCGGCCGTGGGACAAGGATGGCGACCCCACAAACTTAGTTTTAGCTTTACACTGACCCCCCCTACACATCAAACAAATAAAATTGCGTCCTCTAAAAAATGTAACATTTCAATGGACTATTCACAAATTAAGAATCTAGAATTCCCTTTGCTAATAAACAAATCATAAGGCCATACTTTTGAATGTATTCGGATGGACCTGCGTGAGAATTGTTTGTCTTACTCCCAACTGTGAGTAGGCCTCTCATGAACAGGTAATCCCAAAAACCGATAACTACTTATAAATATAATTTATCAAGAAATACTACAAACTCTTAAATATATATTACTACTACTAGCGAAACACGGCGGCTTCACCCACACACCTGCGAGACTTCTATTTGTGACCAACTAAATCCCCTATTTGAAGAGTGGCTAGGGAGGCGCAACGGCTTCTTGACCTACCGCAGATCTTATGCCTACGCCAGACGCAGGTTCTCACCGGACACGGATATTTTGGGAGGTTCCTGCATCGAATCAAGTGAGAGGAAATGTTGATGGTCCAAAGCGAGTGGGAATAGGAAGCAGTCACCTCCTTATGCGAAGCAGTCATGATTTAGACGGAGATAGCGGGATGCGTAAGGGAGAAACAAACCTTACGCCCCAGCCACGTCATCAGCATTTCGAGCCAGGAATCCACTCCAGGCCACTGTAGGCCCGGGCCTGCAGACTTTGAGAACTAAGTGACTAACCGTCCGGTAAGGACTAGGCCCGTGTAGACGGCGCGATTAAGTTCTCCGCGCGCCTCAATGAGATGTTAGTATAGTTGACGGGGCCCACCCCCAGGAATAGTGCCTGGCGTCGCTGTTCGTAGACCTACCGCGACCCTACATAATAAAGAGCGAAGGAAAGAACAATGGATTGTTTTTTTCAGTCTGACACTTTTCCCCGCTCCGCCCATAGCGGCAAGAGTCGAGAGATGAATTTCCATGTCTAAAAAGAAAACAAAACTTTCGCAAAAATAGATTGAAAATATACAACAAAATAGCTTATTGGAGACACCGACTTCTAGAACGATGTATTAGTTATTTTTCAATTTGTATTGTTTTCCAAGCCAGTTCTATTTTTGCAAAAAAGTTTTTCAGTTTGCTTAGTGGCTCAGTTTGTAATTGAGATAAATTACAATATCCCAATGTCCAGATAAATGTTCATCACCTTTAATAAGGATGAAGTCTATATCTCTGTTTTCTCCTTTAAAGTTTAGAGGTGTGATGTTATAGAATAGTGAAAACAAACACAGGCAATCGCGGTTCCTTTACTATTAGAAATTGAAAAGTTTCATTGGCTATCTCCGAAGAACTTCATCAGATATCAATATAGGTACCTACATTATTTAAAAAACAAAGACTACCTACCCGAGCGAAGCCGGGGCGGGCCACTAGTAGTTTTATATAATAGTATAGATAACGCAGTTTTATTGTCGGTTTGATGGTCGAAATAAAAAATTAAGTAACTCGCGAACTTTGTTTACATCAAACGTCATTATTTTGAGCTGTTTCCAGCAATAAAAAAAATAGCTCCGTTTCTAGACATTTTTACCGAGCTGTACGTCATTACAACGCGCGCCTGTACCTATGCCAAACCCCGGTCAGCAGGCCGTATCTACTGACAGTACATTGAGTCCCTACAGTAATGTTTAGATGACTTAGTTGTATTAAGATTTCGACAATAGCCAGGGAGATTCAGGAATCTCGCTTTGATTTAACGCGTACTGCTGTAGTTGCTGTGCGAGAAAGCCCGAAATACACGCGGCCGCAGTCGCGGGGAAACTGCTAGGTCAGTATGTTGTTCAAAGCACCACATCAGCTGTTTACTAAAAAGTTTTTTGAATATTTGTAGCTTGCGTATAAATGTAGCTAAAATAGAGATCGGTCTATTATATTAGAAACTAACTTCGGATTTAATAATGGGCCTAACCTATAACTAGAGCTTATTCGAGTATTTGGAAAGTGCTTACCAACCAATAGGATAGTGATGACCTATTTGAAGTAATTTGTGGATGAGCTTAAGGATTGCCTTATTCTTGATGTTAGTGATTCATAGTGCTCATAGTGCTAGTTCATATGGCATCGTGATGACGATGGCTGATTGTAATGGTAGGCTGCTTTGCGAATTTAACGTAGTGAGAGTGGTGAGAACAATCGGTGGCAATGATGGTGCGGTGCGTCGCTGCAGGTCAGTACTGCATGCCGGCGGAGGGCGTGCCGCTGTCGGCGCGCGAGGCGCTGCTGACGCGCGGCGAGCTGCTGCGCCTGGCGCGCGTGTTCGTGGCGGCCGGCGTGGACAAGGTGCGGCTGACGGGCGGCGAGCCCACGCTGCGCGCCGACCTGGCCGACATCATACGTGAGTGGGGCGCGGCGGCGGCTCGGTGACGCGGCGGCGGCGGCTGGCTAACGGTGCGTGTGTGCAGGCGGGCTGCGCGAGCAGGCGGGCGTGCGGCAGGTGGCGCTCACCACCAACGGGCTGGTGCTGACGCGACGCCTGCCCGCGCTGCAGCGCGCCGGCCTGGCCGCGCTCAACGTGTCGCTGGACTCGCTGCGCCCCGAGCGCTACGAGCGCATGGCGCGCCGCCCGGTACGTGTCTCTCGAGCGCCTTACATCACATCTATAACGTGTCCTGGTATCGTTCGCTACAATAAACGGTTTCCTAACGATCAAAGGTTGTTGTTTGTGTAACATGTTTGTTAAATTGAAAGCTTAACATTTCGAAAATTAACTTATGAATATATTTTGTAAAGAAAATCTCACTTTTAAGATTCCATAGACAACAACAAGGAACCCAAATGTTCAATTAAATTCAAATCATTTATTTCAATTAGGCCTTCTGAAAGTCAACAAAAAAATAATTGTTGCCCATTCCAAAAACTAGTTTCCTATGGAGAAGAATGGGCAAGAAAATCCATGGTTACTCTTTTTAAATAAGTTTTAACAATTTTCATAATACAATAATGACGTGGGAAGATCATGTAGAATCATAATTGAAAAAATAGGTAAGGTAGGAAGTGGAAGTGGTCCAACATTGTGCGGCACAGACCGCTTCACTTGGAATGGTTTCCGCGAGCGCTGGCGGGCTAACGCGCGTGTTGTGCAGGGGCTGGCGCGCGTGCTGGCCGGCGTGGACCTGGCGCTGCAGCTGGGCTACTCGCCCGTCAAGATCAACGTCGTGCTCATGAAAGGTTCGCTCCCGGCTGCCCCGCTGCTGTCGGCTCAGTTGCATCGCCACTAATTAAACTCACTGCTTCAGCTTAGTGATTTCATAAAACATCTGTCATGTCATTCAGTAAATATAACGTTAGTAATAAATTGTCGTTGTGGCCTAGAGGATAAGGCGCTTCAAAAGCAGCACCGGTTCCGTAACCCTATTGCGGACCAACACATTGCTCTAGTACTTGGTGTCTCTAAGTTACTGTCAGTATTTTGCCAAGGTCGTATTTTTTGTAAAAAAGTTAGTTTTATTTTTCGCTTCTCAGTGTCGCGATCTTACTATCTTATCCGCATAAACGCGTGTACCTAGACCTACAGACCGCGTTCGTTGCAATTAGTAGGTATGCCTATATCATCAATACCTACATCTCAGTATGCGCAGAAACTAATTTAAAGATTAATTTGATGATACATTATTTTAATATATTTTTGAAATTAAAAATTAAATAAAACTACTGAATCGATGTAGACACATTTTATTTGCGACCACTTCTGTAGTATTAGGTACTTACTAAACAAAAAAGAATCATCAAAGTCAGGAATTTCGGAATGTTTTGATGAATGCTCATGCCTTTTCTGTATAACAAGAAGCCTTTGTCTAGCGATAGGACAATAAATATTGCCAATGACGCAGTATTATTACATCGTGTAAGTGTAATTCCAGGTTTCAACGATGACGAAATATGTGACTTCATCGAATACACGCGGGACCGTGACGTGGAAGTGAGGTAGGCTTCAGTGACGGCAATGAGCACGTGATGTGTTCGGGTGGACGGCGGTGACGTGACATGTTGTGCAGGTTCATCGAGTTCATGCCGTTCTCCGGCAACCGGTGGGACGACTCCAAGTTAGTGCCGCACCGCGCCGCGCTGGCCGCCGCCGCCGCGCAGTACGAGCTGCAACCCGCGCCGCCGCGCCCCAACGACACCGCCGCCGTACGTATGCCGCGCACACCCGCACACACACACACGCTGCAGCCCGCGCCGCCGCGCCCCAACGACACCGCCGCCGTACGTATGCCGCGCACACCCGCACACACACACACACGCTGCAGCCCGCGCCGCCGCGCCCCAACGACACCGCCGCCGTACGTATGCCGCGCACACCCGCACACACACACACACGCTGCAGCCCGCGCCGCCGCGCCCCAACGACACCGCCGCCGTACGTATGCCGCGCACACCCGCACACACACACACGCTGCAGCCCGCGCCGCCGCGCCCCAACGACACCGCCGCCGTACGTATGCCGCGCACACCCGCACACACACACACGCTGCAGCCCGCGCCGCCGCGCCCCAACGACACCGCCGCCGTACGTATGCCGCGCACACCCGCACACACACACACGCTGCAGCCCGCGCCGCCGCGCCCCAACGACACCGCCGCTTGTCAACAATGTCAAAAATGTTACATGCTTGTTTGCACGCTGCATGCCTAACCTAATACTTCGAACAAATGTTTTTCGGCTGTAACTACGGTAAAAAGATTTTCGGCCAGATGAAACGTCGCTCGGAGTAACTTATACAAATGGAATTGATAATAGGTAAGTCAACTTATACACTAGCAGACGTGACTTCGATGATGAAAAAGAACCGGCCAAGTGCGAGTCGGACTCGCGCACCGAGGGTTCCGATTTTTGGAAAGAATATTAACGCAATAAAGTCGCAATTATCTTGTTTTTTTCCCACCGCATAATTAAGTTTGTTTGTAGAAGAAAATTGAAGACTGCGATACTAGAATCATAATTTTATTTTTCCGGTAATATTTACTGCATGGAAGTCGACATCGAACGTTATCTTTACAGATAACTTTGTACTCTTTGTGCCTTCTCTTGCATCATTTTCGTCAGTCTATGCCGCACGTAAGGTGATTGGCTGGTATTACAAAGTTAATCTATAGGTACTTAATATTATAAAGCTGAAGAGTTTGTTTATTTGATTATTTATTTCTTTAGTTGAACGCGCTAATCTCAGGAACTACTAGTCCGGATTTCTTTTTTGTGTTAGATATTCAATTTATCAAGGAAGCGTATAGACTATATAACATCACCGCATCACACTACAACCAACAGGAACGGAGCATCACTGAAAAATGTTGCAAAAACGAGAAAAAAATATGAATAAATTCATTTTTATGGTTGGTTCTAAAATAATGCCTTATTTACGAAAGTTTTTTTTTAAACATGATATAAATCATTATCCAAATAAATACATTATTCATCATAAGGATTTTTTTTTTCGATTTTGCCCTTGACTGCATTTGTTTTTAACACGCTTTTATTACTTATAGTACAGGATCCCTGGTACATCTTTCATCATTTATTACTAACAAGCTGATGTTTCGTGAGTAGGTTCCTTTTGACTAGACGCCCAACTTTTTTCTTTACAGTAATGTTGGTAAGTGGTAGCTTAATAGGGGTAACAAGGATAAAATATGTTGATCTGACGAATTTTAAAAATTTATTGCTAACCGATTTTTTCTTTGTTTATTATCAAGATAATTATCTAAATAATGTGAAAAAATATTTGTCCTACAAAATGTAAGGTTTTGTTAGGGAGTCCCCCCGCTCCAACATGTATCGTAATCAAGGTCATGAAAAATCATTACTAACCAGCTGATTTTTTTTTATTGGTTAGCTAACATTTGCATAGTTTACCACCCACATTGTCCTACAAATTGCGTGGTATGTCATCTTGGTCCTACGCTCAAAAGTTGTCAATACCGCGGGACTTTTCTTTTTATTAGTAACTGTAGGACAAAGGTATCACGTGATAGGTTAATATATTCTTCGTCCAAATAAAACAATGTCCTACAAAAAAAAAGGTATGCTTTATTAGTCCTACAAGATTTGTAATTTTGGAGTATACAAATGAAAGGATATATGTATAAAAGGGTATAAGGACATATAAAACATTATATATAATATATAATGTATTATATATATATACATACATAATATAATGTTATATATTTATATAAACATTATTTTTTATCTGATTCATCTGATAAATCTCAATCTGTCTCTGACTATCTTAGTAATCTGTGCGCATGCGTTTGTGAGCAAGGATAATAGTGTGCCTCAGCTCCAATAGCAAAATGTACAAAATAATATTATTTTTAATTTCATGAATTTAAACTATGTAACTGGAGGGCTGGATATAACTGGATATAACGTACCACGCAATTTGTAGGACAATATGGGTGGTAAACTATGCAAATGTTAGCTAACCAATAAAAAAACCGGCCAAGTGCGTGTCGGGCCTCGCGCAGTAGGGTTCCGTAGCAGGTCTTAGTTAGTCGACTATAACTCTGTAACTGGTGAAGCCTACTTAGCCGTGATAGTTTTCCTAATAAGTTGATTACACGTGCGAGAGATAGCCATTCAAAAGTTAGAGGGGGGATGCTCGTATCGATTTTTTTTTTTACTTTAAAGCTAAATATTTTGCAAACGGATTCCTAAATCGAAGTATTGTCTTCATAGACCTACTATATTTTTGAAAGACCTATCCAATGATATCCCATACGATGGGAAACATGAGAAAAAAATATTCATCCCCACTTTACGTGTAATGGGAGTTACCCTATAAAAAATATTTTACATAATTTTATTTCACCACTTTGTCGATGTAACTAATATACATATCTATACCAAATTTCAGTTTTCTAGTACCAAGAACCTCTGAGCTATGCCGCGGACAGACAGACAGACAGACAGACGGGCATGGCGAAACTATAAGGGTTCCTTGTCGGACTACGGAACCCTAAAAATCAGCTGGTTAGTAATTATTTTTCATGACCTTATTTATGATACATGTTGGAGAGGGGGGACTGCCTAACAAAACCTTATATTTTGTAGGACAAATATTTTTTCACGTTATTTAGATAATTATCTCGATAATTAACAAAAAAATAATCGGTTAGTAATAATTTTTTTTCATTCGTCAAATCAACACATTTCATCCCTATTATTTTAGTTATAAACCACAATCGAGAAGTTTCGTACAAGAATTTGTTGGGCGTCTCATTGAAACGAAGCTATTCTCGAACATTCAGCTTGATAGTAATTATTTTTACATTAAGTATTAGTACTACAACTTTTGAGCGTAGGACCAAGATGACCTACCACGCAATTTGTAGGACAATGTGGGTGGTAAACTATGCAAATGTTAGCTAACCAAAAAAAAAAAAATCAGCTGGTTAGTAATGATTTTTCATGACCTTGTTTACGATACATGTTGGAGCGGGGGGACTCCCTAACAAAACCTTACATTTTGTAGGACAAATATTTTTTCACATTATTTAGATAATTATCTTGATAATAAACAAAGAAAAAATCGGTTAGCAATAAATTTTTAATATTCGTCAAATCAACATATTTTATCCTTGTTACCCCTATTAAGCTACCACTTACCAACATTACTGTAAAGAAAAAAGTTGGGCGTCTAGTCAAAAGGAACCTACTCACGAAACATCAGCTTGTTAGTAATAAATGATGAAAGATGTACCAGGGATCCTGTACTATTAGCTCGGGTTGTATGTAACGGAATCTTTGAACCTAATTTTAACTGGTTTCTAGATGTCTGATCAACTTGGAACTTTGCACACGTGTTAAGGGCCGATGACAATGCAATAATCCGATAAAAAAAAAACTAAAAAAACACGCTTTTATTGCTGACCGAACTAAAAAGTAGAAAATAATTTTTAAATAATTCAATTCAGAGTAAAAAGCGTGGGGTGCTTGATATTTTAATTATTACACCTATTCTATTGGCAACCATTTATGAGAGGAGAGTCATGAAAATATAGGAAAATGCACCACACGCTTTTTACTCTGAATTGAATTATTTAAAAATTATTTTCTACTTTTTAGTTCGGTCAGCAATAAAAGCGTGTTTTTTTAGTTTTTTTTTTTAATGAATTAGGAGATAATAATATCATACTTTTAAAATAACTCAGCAACAATTAGCAATGAATGTGCACGGCGGGCGGACTTGAGGGGGAGGGTGGTAGCGCTCACTCAGAGCCAGCGGCGCGACCAGCGACAGTTTTATCCGCCCGGTTTGGTAAAGGTATAAAACTATCAACGATATCATTATCTGCCTAGCCTTTTAAAAAAAACCCGGGAAAAAGGCTTCCTTTAAGGAAAAGGCCTGATAGGCGATGATGGAGTTGTATGGGTATGTCCGAGCTGGGACTGGTACAAGGCGATGCTCCGCCGCAGGTGTGGCGCGTGCCCGGCTACCGCGGCAGCGTGGGCTTCATCTCGTCCATGACGCAGCACTTCTGCTCCTCCTGCAACCGCCTGCGCCTCACCGCTGACGGGAACCTAAAGGTCTGTTTTCACTACGCACGTTTTATTTCGTAACCTAAGCTCGTATTTTTGGACAGTAAAATAGTATTTATTTTTCGCTTTTCAGTATCTCGATCTTATTATCTTATCAACAAATAAAAAAAAAATTCGTTTACCTGGATCTACACACTGCTTTTGTTGCAATAATCATATATTTTTTTATTTATTTATTTATCCATTTATTTCAGGCATCAAGGCCCATATAAACATATACAATACTATATTAAATATAAAACTTAAAAATACTATAAATATATATTACATAATAACTAAAACTAGTGTATCATATATCACTACATCGTCTAAATATGCTCAGATAGGTACCCATAAACCGTTATTTTAATATATTTACAAAACTAATGAACCGATGTTAATAAAATTTATATGAGACCACCTCTGAAGTATAACATACCAAACAAAAAATAATAATAACAAAACTTTCTACACAAATATAAAAAAACAAAGACTTACAAAATACTTTTTGGTGCAACTGGTAGACAGTGAAGCGTGTACATACAATACGCTCGGAAAACTTTGTCCTCCTTCGGGAGTCGAGTTAAATGAGGTGGTTTTTAGCTTTAGTCACTAATTAAAAAAACATTTATTGAAACAAGGCTGGAAATACGCACTTTTTGAACGTCAACTTCACAAAAGACGGTCGCAAAAACGCCTGCCCTTCACCACTTCCGACGTGTTTTTGCTGGGAAGAAGAAATGGCGGCACAAATCCACAGCAACACACATGTCTTTCTATTAGGTTAGGTTACAAATTTACACCTGTCGGGAATAATCTATTGATCTTCGAGTTCTATGGAAAGTGGATGACCACAGTCTAATCATCCCAGGTCTGCCTGTTCGGAGCTAGCGAGGTGTCGCTGCGGGACAGCGTGCGCAGCGGCGCCACGGACGAGCAGCTGCTGCAGCTGCTGCGTGCCGCACTGCACAACAAGCGCGCCCGCCACGCAGGTACTGTACCTACTGCACGGTGCACGCGCCGCCACTACTGTATACATACTAACACATACACTACGCCGGCGCCACGGACGAGCAGCTGCTGCAGCTGCTGCGTGCCGCACTGCACAACAAGCGCGCCCGCCACGCAGGTACTGTACCTACTGCACGGTGCACGCGCCGCCACTACTGTATACATACTAACACATACACTACGCCGGCGCCACGGACGAGCAGCTGCTGCAGCTGCTGCGTGCCGCACTGCACAACAAGCGCGCCCGCCACGCAGGTACTGTACCTACTGCACGGTGCACGCGCCGCCACTACTGTATACATACTAACACATACACAACGCCGGCGCCACGGACGAGCAGCTGCTGCAGCTGCTGCGTGCCGCACTGCACAACAAGCGCGCCCGCCACGCAGGTACTGTACCTACTGCACGGTGCACGCGCCGCCACTACTGTATACATACTAACACATACACTACGCCGGCGCCACGGACGAGCAGCTGCTGCAGCTGCTGCGTGCCGCACTGCACAACAAGCGCGCCCGCCACGCAGGTACTGTACCTACTGCACGGTGCACGCGCCGCCACTACTGTATACATACTAACACATACACTACGCCGGCGCCACGGACGAGCAGCTGCTGCAGCTGCTGCGTGCCGCACTGCACAACAAGCGCGCCCGCCACGCAGGTACTGTACCTACTGCACGGTGCACGCGCCGCCACTACTGTATACATACTAACACATACACTACGCCGGCGCCACGGACGAGCAGCTGCTGCGTGCCGCACTGCTCGACAAGCGCGCCCGCCACGCAGGTACTGTACCTACTGCACGGTGCACGCGCCGCCACTACTGTATACATACTAACACATACACTACGCCGGCGCCACGGACGAGCAGCTGCTGCAGCTGCTGCGTGCCGCACTGCACAACAAGCGCGCCCGCCACGCAGGTACTGTACCTACTGCACGGTGCACGCGCCGCCACTACTGTATACATACTAACACATACACTACGCCGGCGCCACGGACGAGCAGCTGCTGCAGCTGCTGCGTGCCGCACTGCACAACAAGCGCGCCCGCCACGCAGGTACTGTACCTACTGCACGGTGCACGCGCCGCCACTACTGTATACATACTAACACATACACTACGCCGGCGCCACGGACGAGCAGCTGCTGCAGCTGCTGCGTGCCGCACTGCACAACAAGCGCGCCCGCCACGCAGGTACTGTACCTACTGCACGGTGCACGCGCCGCCACTACTGTATACATACTAACACATACACTACGCCGGCGCCACGGACGAGCAGCTGCTGCAGCTGCTGCGTGCCGCACTGCACAACAAGCGCGCCCGCCACGCAGGTACTGTACCTACTGCACGGTGCACGCGCCGCCACTACTGTATACATACTAACACATACACTACGCCGGCGCCACGGACGAGCAGCTGCTGCAGCTGCTGCGTGCCGCACTGCACAACAAGCGCGCCCGCCACGCAGGTACTGTACCTACTGCACGGTGCACGCGCCGCCACTACTGTATACATACTAACACATACACTACGCCGGCGCCACGGACGAGCAGCTGCTGCAGCTGCTGCGTGCCGCACTGCACAACAAGCGCGCCCGCCACGCAGGTACTGTACCTACTGCACGGTGCACGCGCCGCCACTACTGTATACATACTAACACATACACTACGCCGGCGCCACGGACGAGCAGCTGCTGCAGCTGCTGCGTGCCGCACTGCACAACAAGCGCGCCCGCCACGCAGGTACTGTACCTACTGCACGGTGCACGCGCCGCCACTACTGTATACATACTAACACATACACTACGCCGGCGCCACGGACGAGCAGCTGCTGCAGCTGCTGCGTGCCGCACTGCACAACAAGCGCGCCCGCCACGCAGGTACTGTACCTACTGCACGGTGCACGCGCCGCCACTACTGTATACATACTAACACATACACTACGCCGGCGCCACGGACGAGCAGCTGCTGCAGCTGCTGCGTGCCGCACTGCACAACAAGCGCGCCCGCCACGCAGGTACTGTACCTACTGCACGGTGCACGCGCCGCCACTACTGTATACATACTAACACATACACTACGCCGGCGCCACGGACGAGCAGCTGCTGCAGCTGCTGCGTGCCGCACTGCACAACAAGCGCGCCCGCCACGCAGGTACTGTACCTACTGCACGGTGCACGCGCCGCCACTACTGTATACATACTAACACATACACTACGCCGGCGCCACGGACGAGCAGCTGCTGCAGCTGCTGCGTGCCGCACTGCACAACAAGCGCGCCCGCCACGCAGGTACTGTACCTACTGCACGGTGCACGCGCCGCCACTACTGTATACATACTAACACATACACTACGCCGGCGCCACGGACGAGCAGCTGCTGCAGCTGCTGCGTGCCGCACTGCACAACAAGCGCGCCCGCCACGCAGGTACTGTACCTACTGCACGGTGCACGCGCCGCCACTACTGTATACATACTAACACATACACAACGCCGGCGCCACGGACGAGCAGCTGCTGCGTGCCGCACTGCTCGACAAGCGCGCCCGCCACGCAGGTACTGTACCTACTGCACGGTGCACGCGCTGCCACTACTTTCTCACTACATACTACCACTTTAAAATTGTTAGTGGGCAAACACTTCAATTTGAAGGAAACCTGAAGGTAGTAACTACTGTTCGTTATTCACTCGTTACACGACCTGTAAGAAATAAGACTAGACTGAAATAATTGATAATAATCAACGCACCTAAGCTGACTGACGTATTCGGGTCGACAAGCGCGAGGCGCCGGAGGCCTGCTCGGCGAGCTCCCCGTTCGACATGTATTTTTAGGCATGGAGAATCTGGCCCGAATGGAGAACCGACCGATGATCCTCATCGGCGGCTAGCGCCCGCGCGGCCCGCCCCGCCCCCGCACGCCCCGCGCCCCAGTGATGTGAGACCGTTCACAGCGCAGCGGCTCGCGCAGCCGCGCGGCCCGGCCTGGGCGCGCGCGGGCCCGGCGCGGCGCGCGGCCGCCCGGCAGTACTGCTCGCGCGCGCCCGACCACGCCGGCGCCTTCTCGCACCTGGACGCGGAGGGCCGCGCGCGCATGGTGGACGTGGGCGACAAGCCGGTGACGGTGCGCGCCGCCGCCGCGGAGTGCGAGCTGCACGTGGGCGGGCGCCTGCTGCGCCTGCTGCGCGACGCGCGCCTGCCCAAGGGCGACGCGCTGACCGTGGCGCAGCTGGCGGGCGTGCTGGGCGCCAAGCGCACGGCGGAGCTGGTGCCGCTGTGCCACCCGCTGGCGCTGGACGTGGTGCGCGTGCGCGTGCGGCTGCCGCGCGGCGAGTGCGCGGGCGGCGGCGCGCTGCGGCTGAGCTGCGAGGCGCGCGCCACGGGCCGCACGGGCGTGGAGATGGAGGCGCTGACGGGCTGCGCGGTGGCGGCGCTGGCGCTGTACGACATGTGCAAGTCCGTGGACCGCGACATGCGCATCACGCAGCTGCGCGTGGTGCGAAAGTCGGGCGGCCGCAGCGACGTGGCGCCGCCCGGCCGCGGTGACGTCACGCCGCTGCGCGAGCCGGACCGCTCGCCGCTCCGGGAGGGCGAGACGTACGCGCCCACTGACCTCGTGCACTTCTAGCCGCTGACTACGCGACTGCGATCGTCTGATACAGCATGTTAATAATTTTATTATGTAGTCGAGAGCATTATAAGCTCTAGTTGTGTAAGTTTAACTACATTTTATGTTTTTGTTTTATATTACTTACTCATTAAGTATCTCTCAATTAACATTCCTTTTGCCTGGAAAAAATAGTAAAGCGACAGACGCTATCTGGCAGTAGCGTAACTACAGGATGGCGAGTCGGTAAAATGCCACGGGCCCCCAAGCGGAAGCCCCGGCTCCGGTCAGAGGAGAATCCAAACTTCCAACGTGTAAAAATTACACATTTAGTAAAAACCGGCCAAGTGTGTGTCGGGCCACGCGCAGTAGGGTTCCGTATCAGGTCTCAGTTAATCGACTATAACTCTGTAACCGGTTAAGCCTACTTAGCCGTGATAGTAGGTATTACTTAAAAACTACTTACTAGATCTCGTTCAAACCAATTTTCGGTGGAAGTTTGCATGGTAATCTACATCATATTATTTTTTTTAGTTTTATCATTCTGTTATTTTAGAAGTTACAGGGGGGGGGGGACACATTGTACCACTTTGGAAGTGCCAATTATAGTATTCAATTTTATCCTCCATTTTGAAAGATCTTCAAATACAGTTCTTCCGTTTCACGTTTATGTAATCTGATATTTTTTTGGTGCTTCCGGCTGTTAGACCTTGTCCAGAAGGAGCGAATTCGTCGCGAAACAATTCGCGCGTTAGTGAGATACTAGGCACCAATACATCGCGTCCACAAGCATCGCGAATCCAAAATACGCGCGTAAATCGCGTGTACTACGCCAGACCCTCGACTCGCGCGTATTGCGAGCGAGTCGAGATACTAGGAACGCCTTGTTGCGTCCAGTGAACGCGCGAACTCCGCCCGAGTGCACGTATCGACTGACTAAATTCGTCCCCAAATGCTCGCGCGTTGGTACGCTCTTTCTGGACGCAACGGTCGCGTGTAATACGCGCGAGAGAATCGCGACGAATTCGCCCCTTCTGGACAAGCTCTTAGTGACCATGGCGTATTTTGGAATGACCCCGACATTTATTTACTGTAACTAATATTTCTGTCGATGTCTCAAAAGACTAGCTATCTTGAACTATTGTATTTGATACTTTTACATTCCACATCGTAAAAAATGTCGTCGGCCAAATTGTAAAGGATCCTGCCGTCGACCGTGCTATAAGTAAACCGCTGTAAGCTGTAAGCGGGGCGGGCGCGCGTTCAAACACCTAGGCTAGTTAATTTCCCGCCATAGTGCCGCTGTCTGCAGACAGCAACAGACGAATAAAAGTCTACACTTTTTTGTTTTCTAGGGACTGCTATCCGCGGCTTAGCTCAGACGTTCTTAGTACTAGAAAGCTAAAAGGTATAGCTATGCATATTGATCACGGCGACAAAGTGGTAAAATACAATCTTGAAAATATTTTTTTTAGGTTACCTCCCATACCAATAGTGGGGATGAATATATATTTTTTTTTTCATTTTGACAGATAGGTACCCTACTATTGAAAAACTGTGAAGTCCAAAAAAGTTTATTTACAACCAATTGAGTCATCAACAAAGCGCAAAGCGAAACAAAATCAAACAATTAGTAGTTGGTCTACTGTAGTATGTGAGTGGGTGTTTTAATAATATTCTATATTTTATAATCTTAATTCTTAATGTAATACATAGGAAACAGGGAAACAGTTATAAACTGTTTTTTAAATATTGTTGATGATTAGGTATTAAGGTATAAATCAAATTTTAGCTGTACACTAATATTGACATGTTACATAATATCATTGTTTATTTTTTTATTATATTTTATATAATAAATTATATTTGTTGTTTCATTATCAATACACACCTACCAATGTATCTAAAAATAGAAGGTTAGTAAAAAAATATCATCTGCCTTTGCTAACTTTTATGGTCAGCTTCCAGTCAAACTAGGTTTAAATAATGACCAGTATAATGCAGGGTAACACACAATACCCAATCTACAAGGCTTCTTCATCTAACAAACAAGTGGTGTACTAATGCCTATTTATTAGAAATCGTAATATGAGAAAGAAAGATTCCCATAGGAAAACAGAATTTAACTGTGTGTCTGCTGCAATCCTAAGACCTATTTAACATATTATTTCCATTGTTTCATGTTTGATCAACATTCTCTAGCATTCAAAGGGTAAATAAATTTGAGAATGACAAAAAATTTGGTGCACATATCATGTTATATTTCAAAGACAAAGCATAAGTGCTAGATGTCATACGATTTATACTCTAGCAGAGCCTATAATACAATTCAAGCAGTACGTATAATATATATTATGTACACTGCATGTAGCAATCAATAGCGCCACATGTTCACACATACATAGTTATACAAACTGCTTTTAGCACTTGGATAAGTTAGAAAGCAGTCACTTATAAAAGCTACATTGTTCACCAAATTAACCACTAGCAACCAGAACATTGGACTTGGAAGGTTGCTCTGGTGCTGCCTCAACCGGAGGGCGGTCAACTCGTTGCAGGCGAATGTCGTGACACTCAATATATTCATTAATCTCTCGTCCTTTTTTAGATAGCTGTTCTTCCAATGCTTTGAGTGCTTTAGGCAGCTGTTCACAATTATTCTCGAGCTCGGGCAACACTTCAGCGACCGTGCGTTCAACCAACACGCCACCCACCATTCGAAAACATTTGCGAGTTTTATCCACTCCGCGAAGAGTTTCAATAACTATTCTGAAATGTAAGCAGTGATTTTAAATATGGACAGCATGTCATAACCGAAAGCTGCAAGTGATTACCCTGCCGGGGCCAAGGTGGTCGGCAAGTATGTACAACACAAGCGTCAACAACATACTTGTGCTCATTCAGATCCATTTCCAACTCCGAAATCTTATTGGCTAGTTGTCGTTGTTCACCGCGTAATGTTTGAAAGCCTGAAAATATCTCCTCGCTAGATTTTGTTTTGGGATTCTTAGCAGTTGCTTTTTGAGACATTGTTGCAAAGAAAGTATAATTTTTAACTATCTACTTTCAATATCTTTCTTCAAAGAAAGGCAGTCCAAACAGCAAAATAAATTAATTAAGATAAGTTGTAACAGATGATTATCAGAATGAATTTAGGTTATATTCACACACAAACACAGCAGAACATTATACCCTGACGGGAAGAATGACGAATTGACGACTTCAAACCAGTGTTGCCAACAGCGCTTGGCCTAATATTTATTAAAATAAAATAAAATTAGGTTTTAAAATAAATTAAATTAAAATAAATTTAGGTTTTTTTTTATAAAATAATTGAAATATTTGCTTTAGACATACCTAGTATGTCGTAGTTATTCACTGTATAACTCACTTCTTCAATTTTGTTTTGTTTATTTGCACTTGTTGAATCACCACGAAAATTACCACGATTAAAGTATATACGTATGACCAAGATGATTTATATGTTTAATTTCCGAAGTAAAAACACTATTTACTAATTTTTGAAAAATATTTTTGTATGAGCAGAAATAAACGACTTTTTACGTTTAATATTGACAGGGGTTTAATCAAATGTTTAATCTTTATAGGAAGCACCGAATGTACATTTCAGTCTATAACCGAGTAGGATCAGAAGAATTCATGCCAGCACGTTATCAAAACAGAAAAGGAGTATTATGATTTTATGATAGGGCTCATACGTGGACATAAAACGTTTAGGAATCAATCTCCAACATGATAGCGCAGTGCCTTTGAATCTGAGTGTGACTCAGGTGTTTTTTTTTTGTGTAAGGCATCTCGCAGGTCAACCTAGAATGTTGTCGACTGTTTAACCGGGCTTGCCTGTGAAGTGCCTTAAATGAATTTAGGGCCTCCAGCCAGGGCTTAACTTACAAAACTAAGCGACTACACGCTAAGGGCACCCCCTAGCGGGGTACGGGCCTCGGCTTAGGGTGTCGGTGGGGGAGGACAGGGACAGGCTGGATCAGAATATATATAATTATTATAACCGGAAATTTTAAAGCTATTAGCTCAGCTCGCGGGCCGGCTCGTCGAGCTAGGGCCGGGAGGGCATGGACAAGGTCGTCGCGACGGACCTCGGCGGTGAGGTCGATACGAAGGCGGTCTGTGTTTGTATAGAGTGCTAGTGGACTACTGCTCTCTTGGAAGAGGGTTATAGCGTCATCGGGTATGTTGAGAGTGACTCAGGTGAGATTGTGGCTAGCTCTAGCTAAGACATGGATGTGGAGGGCGTGGAATATTTAGAAGAAGATTTATTGGAACCAATTAGGTATAATAATGCTATATTCATAAGTCTTTTTTTTTATATCCAAAAAAAATTGTAAACACAGGAGTACTTACATTATTAGTGCTTATAAGTAATTAGTATTCAGTTACATGACGAGAACACATTGTTATTACATTTTGTAATACTTACTGATTTTATTTTAATTAATTATAGAAATACAACTTAGTATCAAGACAGGCTGGTTCGCTATACGGTCGCCGTGGGTTGCCAGACGAACGGTAAAGTGGCGCCCCTTTTAATTTCTACTCCTTTTTGCCAAGATGTACCTTTTATCCAGAAGCTTCAAGTAGTTCTTCGCTCGGGATAAGGGTGAAACCGCAGGAAAGGCGTTTCAATAATTGTCAATATTTCGCCAGAATCGGAAATATCCTAACAGCCAAAATTATGTCGTCCACGCGGGCGAAGCCGCAGGCGGAAAGCTAGTATAATATATTTTAATGCTAATAATTTTTTTTCTTAAGTAACCATCAGTCAAATCTTTGTGTTGCCGAGACTGTAGAGTGAGCACGAGTAAGAGACGGTGCTTTGAACACTTATTAATACCATTCCACTATTGGAAAAGGTTTCTTCGCATACGGAGAAGGCATGAGCTTTCATCACCACGATTGTTCGAGGCGGATTAGCTATTTTACACTTTTTAGTCCAGATTTCATTATAATAGTTTCTTTCACCGCCAGTCAGTGGTGTCTAAATACATTAGTCTTTAAAAAAAAACGTATTTGTACTTGTTAGGTTCGAACTCGCACACTCTTATAATAGATGTAGATAACTAAGAGGCCACCATGATAATATCTTCCACAATCAATCACAACATCCAAAAAGCCAAATTAGTCACCCGCGTAGAAAGGGATAAAATCCAGTTTAGAGTTTTCACTGCACAATCTTGCTAATGTAATAACTTGGTAATATCTTTGCGTTATTCTTGCTCTGTGACACCTGACACTACTGACACTGTCAGTCTGACAGTATTATAAAAAAGATTAAAAAAAACAAGTCAGGATGGGTTATTGTCTTTTCTTCTGTTTGTTTATAAAAAAAAAATTTTTTCGTTAGAAATCGTCATCTTTGTTTATTCCATAAACCAAAGCATCTAAAAACTTTGCAAATAGAATACTAAATGATAGTCCTTTACGAATGCTAGTGAGATTTGTAATATATATTTTTTATTGAGCTATTGTTTGTTTGTATTATATTATTCCCACCCTAAAGATATCTCCTACGTATCGAACATGAAGTATGAAGAGACGGCACTGCAGCGCGATTGGGAAATCAGTAAGGAGCAAACATGTGTGGACGTGGTGAGCAAGTTTCGCCCTCTTTTTTTACGGATGGGAAATCGTCAAATAACTCCTACCTTCATGGGTGGAGCGAGAGCGAGTGCCAGACTCTTACTGACTAAAACCCATCCATGTTCCTTCCCGCAGCCCCGGCAGCTAAGTTACGCCCACCTTAGCAGTAGCACCTTTACAAGGACCATGCTCCTAAGATGACCCACCAACCTAATTTTGTTTTATCATCATCATCTAAATATATATAAAGCTCAAAGGTGACTGACTGACATAGTGATCTATCAATCCACAGCCCAAACCACTGGAGGGATTGAGCTGAAATTTGGCATGCAGGTAGATGTTATGACGTAGGCATGTGCTAAGAAAGGATTTTGATAAATTTTACCCCCAAAGGGGTGAAAAAGGGGGGCAAATTTTGTATGAAACTCGGTAATTTATTAACTCATGCGGGTGAAGCCGCTGGCGAGAAGCTAGTCATTCTATATAATGTCCCACTGCTGGGAACAGGCCTCTTCTCATATAGAGAAGGCATGAGCAAGATTCATCACTCTACTTTCTGCTGAAACACTTCTTGATTGATATACCATACTTGTGGTTATTCCCAGTTGAGAGTATCAATGCCACCAGTGGTGTCAATTGGGAGTGCCCACAGTTTTTGTTACCATTGGTAACAGGTGGGGAAAAATAAATTGTAAATACCTTTCTAATTATATGTAATTTATTGTTGTTAGAGCGGGTACTCCATACAACTCGTTTAATACAAGATCTTCCAATCAATTTGTAAGACCGAGATGTAAAATAAATTTTACATCTCGCATTGCATGAATAATTGTTTTCAAGTGTGTCTGTTATTAATAATATTTCACCCAAATTGTTATCACTGCCATTTAAAAAGTTTAAATTGGCTATCTGTTTCTCTTTAAAAAAGTATTAAAACAAAAGAAATATATTTGAGCTGTTTGGGATTCCCCAAACAATGGGACTTGGACCCCATGGCCCTAATGTAAGAATTTACATTAGGGCCATGGGGTCCAAGTCCCATCTACTTTTTCGTGATATAGGCGAACGTTTAGTAGACTCCACACATGATTAAAAGACTGGCCTATATTTCGGTCAAAGAATCAGCATTGCCATCCAATGTGGCAATGCAGCCAGCCTTTTGGGCACGATTCGCATTGACAGCAATGTGGATGAATATTTTGATACCTTTTTTTTAGTAGTAGGTATAACTGCCATTATTAATCAGGAATGGCACAATATTTATTTTGCGATAAACATCAATAATTTTTAGAAATCCGCGATAAAAGTGCAATGAAAGTTCTCTTACATTTGACATTACTTGAGACCTTCGCTACACTAGCGCCTCTAGCGGCGAGTTTAGGAAAGGTAGCCCTTATTGAGCTTTCAAACTATTGAGTGTCGGCCTTGGAACTGCTTAAGGGTACATACGTTCTATGCGGTTACCCGCAATGCGGCTAGCCGTCCGGCTGACCGCAAGCACAATTATGTACGTAATATTCATTTCTATGTGCACTGCGATGCGGCTGCCCGCGATCCGGCTGGCCGCATTCGCAACCGCATCCTGCGGTCAGCCGGACGGCTGGCCGCATTGCGGGATACCGCATAGTGCGTATGTAGCCTTAGGGTACATACGCACTATGCGGTTACCCGCAATGCGGCTAGCCGTCCGGCTGACCGCAAGCACAATTATGTACGTAATATTCATTTCTATGCGCACTGCGATGCGGCTACCCGCAGACCGCTCCGGTCGCATCGGAGGGCTGCGGCCCGAGTGACAGCCACCCGGACGGTTGCTATACGCACTGTGCGGCTCAGTCTGCGGCTGCCCGCCATTGAGTGAGTGTGAAGTAAAATAGCTGCAACTTCGTCCACGTCCATCTTTGAAATGACCGCAAATCGCAACGGTTCTTCAACCGCACGTTGCGGTTGCGAATGCGGCTGCCCGCGATCCGGCTGGCCGCATTCGCAACCGCATCCTGCGGTCAGCCGGACGGCTAGCCGCATTGCGGGTAACCGCATAGTGCGTATGTAGCCTTAGTTAAAGGTCAGCCAATTGATTAGTGGAGCTGGGCTTCTGTACAATGTCCATCCACTAGACCCTGTGTACAGTCTCACGAACAAAGAAATGTCTCACTGTTATGTGCTTTGTCCGTTTGTGAAATTCTAGATTGTGTGCAAGGCGTATGGCGGCTTCATTGTCTACCTTCAGAGTGGGTATATCTTCTAGATTCGTGAGTTGGCCGGATAGCTATTGAAGCCACACTAGTTCACAGACGCCTTCGCTCACTGCAACAATTTCAGCCTCTATTGTCGAGATCACAACCGATGCGTGTCTTTGGCTTAGCCTAGAAACAACCAGCAAACAGGCATGCGACTCCTAAATTGGACGGTCCAGTTTCCTCGTCTCCGGTGTGATCTCATTTTATCCTTCAAGTTTCCAAACCTTGTTCTGAGCTTAGGAACTTCATCTCGCTCGCCATGGCCTTTAGCCATTCGGCATGGTCCTCTCTGTGAGTCGCTTCTTTATATATTTATGGAAAATTATTATTTTAAGCCTGTTTAGACGCTGGAGCGCTGAACGATCCTTCAGATTATATTGAGGCAAGGAATCAACGACTTCGAAGTTTTCCTGAGCGCCAATAAAACGTCATATTCTTCGGTTGATAGAGGTACTTGTGCTTGATCATAAGTTGACAAAGGAGCATCCTCTAGGTCGTGCTCTTCTTCTAGCACATGAGTGCCCTCTTGAACTTGGTCTTCATCGGTTTTGTTCTCTAGACCATGTTCTACTGCTGGTGACGCGCCTTGAGATGGATCCTAGGGTGGTCTCCCATCTTTTATCAACTTCTTGCACTCATCATCAGTGATCGGAGTAGGTAGATTCATTTGGGATCAATGTACTGGCACGTATATATTAATATGGATTATGCCTCCGGGATTCCGGAATTTTGTAATAATTAAGATTTTTTAGGAATTTCAAATATTGTTATGTGTAGGCAGGGCTGTAGCTAGAGTCGAATTTAAGGTAGGACAGCATTGGTTATAGGTAGGGCGGAAGTAAAAATTATATCATCTTTGATCTGCCCTCGAAGCACGGGCTCCTAAATCAATCACTTATCGCTTCTTTTTTTTTTCTCTCAAACTATGAACAAACAATTTAATTAAATATAATAATTACCCGCTTGACTACAATTATTTTTCGAAAACTTTAGTATAAATGCATGAGTTAGTAATATTATGCATACAAATATACAAGTGGGTGCGGCAGACAGGGAACGATGCGACGCCATCGGACGCGGCGTTGGGAGCGCTGCTGGAAGACGCCGAGCCTGCCGACGCCGACGCCGAGCGCCGCGAGCGCCGCCTCGGCAGCCGCCTGGCGCGCCTAGACGCGCTGAACGTGGCCGGCATGCTCGCCGCCGCCACCGACAGCGGCGGCGCGGGCGCCTCGCTGGCGCTGCGGCTCGAGGCCGGGCTGGGCGCGGGCGCGGCGCTGGCGGCGCGGCTGCGGCGCTACGACGCGCTGGCCCGCGCCGCCCCCGCCGCGCCGCACGCGCGCTCGGACGCGGCGCGCGCCGACGCCAGCGCGCGGCGCCTCTTGGCCGAGCTGAGCGCGCTGTACTCGTGGCTGGACGCGCCGCCGCTGCGCGAGCTAGACGCGCTGGCCGAGGTGTCGCTGACGTCGGCCGAGGGCCGGGCGCGGGCGCTGGCGGCGGCCGAGGCGCTGCGGGCGGCGCTGCGGGCTGAGCCCGGCGCCCCGGCCGAACCCGGCGCCCCGGTCGAGCCTGGCGCCCTGGCCGCCCGGCGCCGCCTGGCCGCGGTGCGCGAGCGCCTGCGCCGGCTCGCACGCGCCAAGGACCAGGTACCCAGCACCGTCCGTCTGTTGTTTGTTACACGTCGCACGTGCACTTGTAGGATCAGAGACTAATAGACATTTGATACTTGAGCTGCATTCTTTTGGTGACTTCAAGAGACACTACTCAAGTCAAAACGATGATGTGTGAGTCATGATAAGCCTTAATTCATACATATTATTACTTAACACTATGTCTATAAAACTGTAAATCCATGAATCAATCCACAGACTCACCATAGAAAAAAAACCAAAAATCTACAAAATGAGGAGAAATCTGGGCTTCCTTTTTTTGGGTGTGGATTTCGTCAACGAAAACAAAATATCTATGAATAAGTTTATACGATTTTTTGGACCGAAGCGGAATCGTAATCGTAACTTTGAATATATCGAGTCCCGAGTGCCGAGGTACACGCAGCCTGTGCCGGCAGCTGGCGGCGGCGCTGGCGCGGCACCTCAACAACGCGCTCATCCACCTCGGCAACGAGGCCGCGCACGAGTCCCGCGCGCACCGCCACCACGCCGAGCTGCTGCCCTACGCGCCTTTTATGCGCTGGCTCAAGGACATGGATGACAAAGCGTTCGACGCGCTCGCCAAGGTAAGCCGACCCCCTTCTCTGCCCCCTCCCGCGGGCGGGGCGGGCCCTCACCGCTGGACTGCCGCAGGTGTACGTGGGCACGTGGGCGCGCGTGTACGAGCGCGAGGTGCGCGCCGCGAGCGAGGCCGCGCGCGCCGGGCTGGCCAGCGCGCCGCCCGACCGCGCTGACGAGCCGCTCGACAACGTGAGTCGCCCTACATTGCCGCCCCGATCGACTCCGTCGTCCACCGCTAAACTCGAGCCCGTCTCTCTCGACAGGTGCTGAGTTTGGTAGAGAGCTTGTGCAACGCGGAGCAAGATTTTTGTACGCAATTCTTCTTTTTAGACATCGACGTTAAGGTAGTATCATTTGAGATGGTTGCAGTGGTGACTCACTAGGTGTTATGACACCACATCTTTCATCGCCAGGGTGAGAGCACCGACGGCGAGCGGAGCGAGGGTGGTGAGCGAGGCGACGCGAGGCGAGCGGGGGCCGAGACGCGGCGCTTCATGTGCGAGTTGTTCCCGTCGCTCGAGAGCGATCTGGTTGCGCTCGTGGCCCACGTGGAGCGACACGACCCCTAGTCAGTATGCACCACGTGCACGAGCCGCAGCTGGCGTTGCCTAGGTCCTAGTACTCTTTCAGCCGGTTGCACCAAACTTTTTATCATTTGTACTTTATGCTTTTACGAATACCTATCACAAAACATGATATCTATAATAAGCATACTTTTATTATTTTTTATGATAAAAGCATAGATATACTAAGTAATATGATAATAATTAAGTAAACTTGTATATCATAAATATTTAGACGAAAAACTTAAAATAATAGCAAAATTATTAATTTTATCCTCTTTTGACAGGTCTTGAATGACAGTTCTTCCGTTTCATGTATATGTAAACTGATGATATATTGGCGCAACCGGCGTTTGACAATAATTGTAGGGCATCGAATCTTTATAGCGGAGCAATGCGAGCACTGGCGTGCGTGGGCCGCCGAGTATTGGGCGCGGCGGACGGCAGCACGGTGGCCGGGGGCGCCGCGCCGGGGGGCGCCGGGCCGGGGGGCGCCGGGTCGGGGGGCGCTGGGCCGGGGGGCGCCGGGCCGGGCGGGGAGGCGCGCTGGGCTCGTGCGGCGCTGGCGGGCGTGGCCGTGGCAGCTAAGCGCGGCGCCGACCGCAGCGTGGCCGAGCGACTGGCCGCGCTACCGGACGCCGTCAAGCAGGTGGCGTGTGCTAAAATATAATACATGTACATACCTTAGTATCGTGCGTGTTGAATATCGGATGAGATAGTGAACGTGCGGTGATGGTGTGTTCTTCAGGCGGCTAAAAAGCCTAAGTGCGGCTTGCTGAGCTTCCTGCAGGAGCTGGAGGAGTTGAGCGCCGCGTGCGAGCGCATCTTCGTGGCGAGCGGGCGGCGCGCCGACCTGGACCGCTGGTACGTGGCGCTGGCCGGCGCCATGCTGCAGGCCGTGCAGGACGCCGAGCACCCGCGCACGCCGCGCGCCGTGCTGCACATGGGTGAGTAGCCGCGCCGCGCTGCGCTCGGGCGAGTAGCCGCGCCGTGCTGCGCTCGGGCGAGTAGCCGCGCCGTGCTGCACTCGGGCGAGTAGCCGGCCGGTAGCGCCCGCAGCGCGGCACACTGCAGCGAGCGCTGTTGCAGAGAACTACCACCGCCTGCACGGCGTGCTGTCGGCGCTGCGGGTGCCGGCGCTGGAGGCGCTGCGGCGCGAGTGCCGCGCGCGCTACTCGGACGCGCTGCGTACCTACGTCACGCAGTACTTCGGCCGCCCGCTCGAGAAGCTCACGCAGTTCTTCGAGGTAAGTGTGCGGCGTGGGTGACCCCGGGCCCGCCTGGCGAGTAAGTGTGCAGGGTGGGTCGCCCGCCTGTCGAGTGAGTGTGCGGGGTGGGTGGCCCGCCTGGCGGGTAAGTGCGCTGGGTGCAGGGATCCACCTGGCGAGTGGGTGTGCGGGGCGTATGACCCTGCTGCAGAATGAGAGTACAAGGCGAATGAGTGAACAGGCGGGTGAGTGTGCGGGTGTGCGGGCGGGTAGTGCGGCTGACGCGCGAGTGTGCGGGCGGGTGGGTGTGCGGGCGGGTAGTGCGGCTGACGCGCGAGTGTGCGGGCGGGTGAGTGCGGGCGGGTAGAGTGCTGACGCGCGAGTGCGCGGGCGGGTAGTGCTACTGACTAGTGTGCGGGCGGGTAGTGCTACTGACTAGTGCGCGGGCGGGTAGTGCTACTGACGAGTGTGCAGGGCGTGGCGGAGGCGGTGGCGCAGGGCGTGCGGGAGGACGAGGTGTGCTACCGCGCCGCCTTCAGCAAGCACGAGCTGCGCCGCGTGCTGGCCATGTACCCCGCGCAGGAAGGTAATTACACCGCCGCTTCAGCTCCTCGTTTTCATACGTAAAATCAATCTACCTACTCCGATCACTGCTAATAAGTGACTCATAATTAGCACGAGTCGGCAAGTAGCAATGACTCCAAATACTTTACTGTAGGTAGACTATTGTATACGTTTATATCTAACCGATAAGTGGATTATTAACTTAGACGCCTTAGAGCTCAGTCAGGCGGAATGGCGGGAAAGGCCAGCTCGATGACTGGTTACAGAGACGGCACGGCTACCTGTCGTTCCGTGTGGCGCAGGTGCTGTCGGGCATGGCTGCTTCGGCGAGTACCTGTGTCGCAATGATCATAAAAGTCAATGCCTTTCAAAGCCTGAGAGTAGTCGCCCTGTGCAGTGCGACGCTCGCTGCACCGGCTGTACCGCACGGTGGAGAAGCACCTCAGCGAGGAGGGCGGCCTGCTGCAGGTGGTGTGGCGTGCCATGCAGGAGGAGTTCATCGCGCAGCACGTCGCGCTGCAGGTAATTCTCTGCAGGTAGTGTGTGTGTGTAGCACGCACGCTGCAGGTAGTGTGTGTGTGCAGCACGCACGCTGCAGGTAGTGTGTGTGTGTAGCACGCACGCTGCAGGTAGTGTGTGTGTGCAGCACGCACGCTGCAGGTAGTGTGTGTGTGCAGCACGCACGCTGCAGGTAGTGTGTGTGTGCAGCACGCACGCTGCAGGTAGTGTGTGTGTGCAGCACGCACGCTGCAGGTAGTGTGTGTGTGCAGCACGCACGCTGCAGGTAGTGTGTGTGTGCAGCACGCACGCTGCAGGTAGTGTGTGTGTGTAGCACGCACGCTGCAGGTAGTGTGTGTGTGCAGCACGCACGCTGCAGGTAGTGTGTGTGTGCAGCACGCACGCTGCAGGTAGTGTGTGTGTGCAGCACGCACGCTGCAGGTAGTGTGTGTGTGCAGCACGCACGCTGCAGGTAGTGTGTGTGTGTAGCACGCACGCTGCAGGTAGTGTGTGTGTGCAGCACGCACGCTGCAGGTAGTGTGTGTGTGCAGCACGCACGCTGCAGGTAGTGTGTGTGTGCAGCACGCACGCTGCAGGTAGTGTGTGTGTGCAGCACGCACGCTGCAGGTAGTGTGTGTGTGCAGCACGCACGCTGCAGGTAGTGTGTGTGTGCAGCACGCACGCTGCAGGTAGTGTGTGTGTGCAGCACGCACGCTGCAGGTAGTGTGTGTGTGCAGCACGCACGCTGCAGGTAGTGTGTGTGTGTAGCACGCACGCTGCAGGTAGTGTGTGTGTGCAGCACGCACGCTGCAGGTAGTGTGTGTGTGCAGCACGCACGCTGCAGGTAGTGTGTGTGTGCAGCACGCACGCTGCAGGTAGTGTGTGTGTGCAGCACGCACGCTGCAGGTAGTGTGTGTGTGCAGCACGCACGCTGCAGGTAGTGTGTGTGTGTAGCACGCACGCTGCAGGTAGTGTGTGTGTGCAGCACGCACGCTGCAGGTAGTGTGTGTGTGCAGCACGCACGCTGCAGGTAGTGTGTGTGTGCAGCACGCACGCTGCAGGTAGTGTGTGTGTGCAGCACGCACGCTGCAGGTAGTGTGTGTGTGCAGCACGCACGCTGCAGGTAGTGTGTGTGTGCAGCACGCACGCTGCAGGTAGTGTGTGTGTGCAGCACGCACGCTGCAGGTAGTGTGTGTGTGCAGCACGCACGCTGCAGGTAGTGTGTGACCAGCAGTACACGCTCGCGTGCAGCTTGCTCTTACTCTGTGCCGAGCTTGAAGTGAGCCTGACTGCTGCAGGCGCGTATCGCGGCGTGCTACCCGGCGGCGGGGCTGGCGCTGCCGCTGACCACGCAGCACATCCTCGACGCCTTCTCCGACATCGCGCGCGAGCACTGACGCTCTGCCGGCTACTTGAAGACTACTACTTTACGTAGCATATATAATATACATATTATACATAGCCTTATTTATTACATAGATCCTTTTATTTTTTACTATTATTAATTGAGATGTTAAGAATCATATCAGAGTCATATCATATAACATTGGCTACGTGCGCTCACGCCGTAAATAGTGATCAATGTGCTTACGGCTAACGAGTAGACCTCCATGACAATTGTTTTGCAAATAATAAAATTTCACTGGTAATTCCGATTCGGCGCATATCTAGCGGGAGCTGACAGAGGGGCTCAGAAGAAACAAAGAAGATGGCTAAAAATCCATACACTATAAACGACAGCATTAAAATGTTTACTCACGGGTTTTTATACACTACTGATGGGACAACCCTGAAATCTATGAGGTATAAGGGCTACATGTCATAGCAAAATTACAGTATTTTTTTGAATTGACGCTGTAATTGTTAAGTTTTCGTTATAGGTTTAGTTTAGGCAGATATTATTAAATCATTTATTTCAGAATAATTCATTATATAAACTGTTAATAATACTTAAAACTGTGTTAGTAAACAAAATATCAATTCTAATTTATTTAATATTCAAATTAATTAATATAATTCATTACAGTTAATTAATTCAATATACTTAATTTTATTTTCAAATTATTATTTAATATTAAAAAGGGCGTCTTTGGAACCATGGACAGTATTCCAGTGTCTCATTATAGGGCAATCAACCCTTCCCAGTATGGTATTCAGAAGGCCGTTGGTGCTGCCTCTTGACGCGCTGCTTCAGTAAGGCCACTCACTCTTCTCCGCACGCTTGCTCTGAGGCAGTCCGCGCCGGCCTCCGCACATACTGATGCACTGCTAGAGCGAGGCAGCCCATTCTAAAACCATTACCGCCTTACTTATAAAGTCAAGGAATAATTTTTACACTGCTGTTACTCAACGAATTAGCAAAAATCTCACTCATAAATGCTATTTAGCGTTGTTCCGAAGTTAACACAGGTATATGAGGTAGGTATAAATAACTGTCAAAATTAAACGCCGCCGCGAGGTGGTACAACCTCCGATTTGAGACAAGATGGCGCATTTCATTTGAACCAGCTGATTGATTTAGTGTAAAAGAATATGATACTACGTATGACTGTTTTCAATTAAAAATAACTTCTCTAACATCAAGATAAAACCCCAGAGACGATCCTCCGACCGATTTATGTTTATCAAAGCGATGTTATTTTTCTGTCCATGGAACTAAATATAAACTGGAATAGAACTAAGACGCAAAGTTAATATTAATATTTTTATTTATTCAAGTGCAAGTTTATACAGCTTGGCAAAAAAAGAGTAGAAATTAATAGGGGCGCCACTTTACCGTTCGTGTGGCAACCCGCTGCGACCGTATAGCGTACCATCCTATCGTCTTGATACTAAGCTGTATTTTTATAAGTAATTAAAATCAGTAAGTATCATAAAATGTAATAACAATGTATTCACGTCATGTAACTGAATACAAATTACTTACAAGCACTAATAATGCAGCAAAGCACTCGTGTGTTTTCAAATTTTTTTGGGGTATAAAAAAAGGCGTATGAATATAGCATTATTATAATTGATTTCAATAAATCTTCCTCTAAATGTTCCACGCCCGCCACATCCATGTCTTGGCTAGAGCTAGCTATAATATTGGGCGAGATGAAAGATCTTGGTAGTGGTGGTAATAATTATGGTTCCTGCTGATGATGGGCATAGGTTTAAGGAAATAAACACGGAGCGACAATAAATGTAGTTTAATATATCCTTTTATACAACGGCGGGAAAATCAAGAGAGTTGACAATCTACTTTTTTATATAAGCCAACATCAATGCTGCCAACATGAAAAAGAAATACAAGTAGTATGACTAAATAATGAAACTCCTTGTGAGCAACAAGGAGTTTATAAAATGTATACAAACTATTTAATTATGAGAAATAAGAACAATACAATATTAGATAATAAATTAATGATCATAGTGACGCTTTCACTGCCTTCGCTGGTCCGAGTTGGTAGTTGCCTGCGCTTGTAAAAATAAACTCATCTGAGTCACACTCAGATTCAAAGGCACTGCGCTATCATGTTGGAGATTGATTCCTAAACGTTTTATGTCCAAGTACGAGCCCTCTCATAAATTCATAATACTCCTTTTCTATTTTGTTAACATGCTGGCATGAATTCTTTTGAACTCCTACTCGGTTATAGATTGAAATGCACGTTCGGTGCTTCCTATAAAGATAAAATATTTGATTAAACCTCTATCAATAGTAAACGTAAAAAGTTTACGGTAAGTACCTATCTATTTTTTTCTTATTTTTAAATGCTAGTTATAACAAGTATTATAATTATCTTGTGATCACACTCATAGATAAAGTTTTGTAAAAATCTAATTTACATATTGCAGAGTATCAAGGCTCAAGCCACAAGTATCAATATTAATCTAGTCGTGCTATACCAGTGTCAAAGTCAAAACGTAAACATAACCTATATGCTCGATGTTTATTGTTCAAAATTTCACTTATTTCGTATTCAAGCAATTCAAAACAAAATAGAGATCATAAATTAACACTTGATACAACTAAATACAACAAAACAAACTCTTACATACCTGTCATTATGGCGGTACTTTGGTAAATATCGTCGAGATCGGAAAGAAGAGTTTCAGCCTCATGTTTGACCAGATATCGCCTATAAACCTTATGAATTGTTTCCTTGCTAGTAACTCTGAATGTTTTTATTTATTATAACGTAGTTTTATTGCCGTTTTCATGGTCGAAATAAAAAAATAAGTAACTCGCGAACTTTGTTTACATCGAACGACACAGAACGACATTAATTGCCAGGGGCTGCCAGCAATAAAAAAAAATTAGTTCCGTTTCTAGACTTTTTTGCCAAGCTGTAATGTTTATGAGTGAAAAAAAAGTTGTGTGTCATATGGATATGGACCAAATATGGACTAAAGATTCCATACGACACCACCGGTGGTGTCGTTTTGGTGGTGTCAAGTGGAAGGAAGGGTTTAGACATCTACAATAAAGTATTTCACACTTTATATTTGTAAGTTGATGCGGAACGAACGCCCTCGGCTTAAGGCGTCATTGGGGAGGACAACTAGGGACTAGCTGGATCATATCAAGTATTAGTATTACGGGACTTTTGATGCTACTGGCCACACTACTGGCACAGCGTGCGGGCTGGCTCGTCGAGCAAGGGTCGGGGAAATTCCCCTTGTCGCTCGCTGCGCTGTCTTATAAGTGTCTGTGTGGAACTGTGGAGTCGTTTAGACGGCAACCGTATGCATGCCGTTGAAAAAATCCTAAATTCGTCAGGACAGATCAGACTAAGTTCCAAAAGCGAGCAAAGATATCAAGTCAATAACATGAGTAGCTTTCGAAACGAGCAGCTGCGATAGACAGTCGCTCCCTGTGGTGGCTGGCACTGCCAACATTTAGTACAGCTTCCTGAGAATACTCTGCTATTATATGTCTGCACATTTAAATGTTCGAACCCATTGATGAAGCAATAGCAACCGACGTAGTTACAGGGATTTTCAAGAAAAGAAACTTTCAACTATTATATTGATTATATTAAACTATCACTTGATATTGTTCAGTTTCTGTAAAAGGCAATACCAGGTTGTGACCCTAAGTTTATATATGTCCGGTCTGAACATCACACTGAAATCATTATATCTGTTTTTTACAAAAACTGAACACATTCTATTCACAGCAACAATAATTAATCCAGAGATTTGGGTGGCGAGTAGTTAAGGTACACCAGTCCGGACGCCTTGGCCTGAAAAAAAAAATACATTATATTATAATGAAACTTAACAGGCATCTGTTCTGTGGCCACGCAACAAACCATGAGTGTGTATGAGGGCCTGCACTTGTATATTCCATATTGGGCATCACGTTATAAGGTTTGCCACATATGTATAACTAGCTGTCCGCCAGCGGCTTCGCCCGCGTGAGCTATATGAATTCAAATTAAAGATGAACCGAAATAACAAAACTTCAATAAGCATACTTCACATAAACCATCTACTAGTGGCCATTTTCAATATCCTATCTATCGAAGATTTCCTTACACCTTACCTACCTTAATTTTGACATAAAATCCATACGACTAATGTCAAAAATCTATCTCTAGTAAGCAAATCTATAGTTAGATATGATATTGAAATTGGCCGTAAATAGTCCGAACAAAGCCTAAACATTTGGTTTGGATAGGTGAGCCCATTCTTGAGTTATATAATTACAACGAAAATTGATCCTTACTAATATTATAAATGCGAAAGTAACTCTGTCTGTCTGTCTGTTACGCTTTCACGCCAAAACTACTGGACCGATATAAATGAAATTTGGTACAGAGATAGAATAGACCCTGAGGAAAAACATAGGCTACTTTTTACCCGGGTGCAGTACCGGATTTGTATTTTTTATGAGTATAGGCCACTTTATTTCCGCCGCCCATGTACCTTCCAATAATCAGGTTAGCGTCCTCTGAAATCTGCCGCCCCTAGGACGCTGCCGCCCCTAGGCCCCGGCCGGCAGGACTGCCCGGGTGCGCTAAGTAGTTCCCTCGGGATGCGGGTGAAACCGCGGGAAACAGCTAGTTTTTATATATATTGATTTTTGTGCTGAACTTCTCTGGGTTCCAGTTCAGTTGGTAGACAAGGTTCGTCATTTAGTCAAGGAATTAAAAACACTCTGCTTAGTAACGAATTAGCAAAAATCTCACTTATAAACGCTATTTAATCTGCTGATAAACATGGAATAAAGTATTTGTCAAAATTAAACCCCACCCGGGCTAGTCAGTCAGGCGCTTTATTACACACAGGTACTCAGCTGCATCCAGATAATCTGGAAGCCGACCCCGATATAGTTGGAAAAAGACTATGCAGATGACGATGGGTTGATTTGAGAATCTCCTCGTTTTATGGTCGATAAAAATAAATCTGAAACGGCTAGATTACACTATCGGGTACATACAATAACCAATGTGCCAGCAGTAAAGGCAAGTCCAAATAAGAGGGCGAGGTTGTAGCGGCGCTGGTTGGCGTCGTACTGGGTCTGCCAGGAACCGCGAGGCACCGGCAGCTCATCCATGGTGGGGGGCTTGAAGTGCTCATTGTGGTAGCGCCTCACTGCAACATCACAAGATAACTATTGGTACATCAACACACATCCTTCCATGATGGGAGGCTGAGCTGCAGAATGCCTGACTTGAAATATAAAAATCTGCATGGTAGACATACATGTGTAGGATTTGGACAGTAAAATACTGCAAAAATAAATTAATGTGATCTTCATTGAAAACCAGAATTCGAAGAGACAGATTGCTTAAGGTCCCTACTTTTTAGGGTTCCTTAGTCGACAAGACGACTACAACCCGTAGTTTCGCCATGTCAGTCTGTCTATCTGTCCGTCCGTGGCCTAGGTTCTTGGTACTAGGAAGCTGAAATTTAGTATGGATATGTAGGATATTATATATCGCGCCTATATTGATCACGCCGACAAAGTGGTAAAATAAAATTATGAAAAATACTTTTTTTAGGGTAGCTCCTAAACACGTTAAGCGGGATGAATATTTTTTTCTCGCTTAACTCTTCGTAAGGCACTTGTCTCACCGGCAACGAGTAACGAGTAGAGTTAGAACTAGAAACGAGTTAGCGGGGAGCGAGTGCGTAGTTCCGATATTTGTGTAGCTTGGCTATAAGCGAGTGTGCGAGTGAGGCGGACGATTACTCGCATCTGCGTACTTTCAGATGACTGTAGAGAAATGACCACTGGTTGCTCTCTCGGCGTGAGTTATCGACAGACTAAATACAAATATGTAGTCAGAATTTATCCAGCATATCGTGACGTGACGTGCTACCCCACTAGGAGGTGCCCTTAGCGTGTAGTCGCTTAGTTTTGTAAGTTAAGCCCTAGCTGAAGGCCCTAAATTCATTTAAGGCACTTGCCAGGCAAACCCAGTTAAGCAGTCGACAACCCTCTAAGTGAGCCATACTCAATCTTTTTATTATAAGGGCCACAAAAACGTTTCAGTCATGGTGTCGTAGGCCGCAAGTCATTTTTTTTAGGTTTTAATACAAAACTTTCTCTTTTCCTCGGAAATGTTGATACGGTCCTCTTTACTAGTTTCCTATTTTATTTACTCGGTGCGCTCAGTTTTTGTGATTGGACGCAAAATTTATAATTGTTTACAATTTTTTAACTCAAGGTGTAAAAATCACAAAGGCCCGACAGGCCACATGCAGCCCGCGGGCCGCAGGTTAAGTATAGATGCTTGACCTGCGAGATGGCATACACAATAAAAAAAGCATGCATATCATAATTTCTTGGAAATTAAAAGGCTGAAAATTACAAAGAGATTGTACAAGAATTGCTTTCATCATATCAGCAACTCGGATGCAAAACGTCATTAAAAATACACTTCTTGCCTTCGTGTTTGGATTTTTTTCCAGAAAATCTTGGTTCCATGTCTGATGACCATGGGCAAAGATTCTACCAAGACAAAGCCCACATGGAAAAGAGATATAACGGCGAGTGGACCCCAGCAATGCTAGCTGGTTTTTGCTAGGAAATAAATCGAGAAACAAGACTTCAAAATTCTTATTTTTTTTATTTATATTAGTTCTTTAATTCATAAGTATATCGTAAATTAACATCTATACTTATAATAAATCTGTAGAGAGAGAAATATATTTCCAAAATAACTATCAGGGGGTTATTAGGGATCGATACTGATGCCAAAAATGCAATCAGTAAAATTTTTGACTGTCTGTCTGTATAAACTCTATAGAAACAAAAACTACTTGACGGATTTTAACAAAACTTGGTACAATTATTTGTCATACTCCTGAGATGGTTATAGTGTACTTTTCATCACGCTACAATCAATAGGAGCAGAGCAGTAAATGTTGTCATTTTGTTTAAACGCGCTAATCTCAGGAACCGCTGGTCCGATTTAAATAATTCTTTCAGTATTAGATAGTCCATTTATCGAGGAAGGCTATATATCATCACGCTAAGACCAATAGGAGTGGAGCACCACTATTCCACGCGGACGAAGTCGCTGGCAGAAGCTAGTTTAAAATAAAATTGATAAAGGAAAAACAGTGTCATATTTTTTTTTGCATAAATACACATTTTTTTTTAAATTTCAGTATTTTATTTCAATGGCGGTATCTCAAAAATAGACATGGTAGCATACATCTGTAAACAGATTTGGACTTAGCAAACCAAAGCCAATGAGAATTACTTAGCAATCCTTTTGCTCCCAGATATTTTTATTTTTTTGCCGACCAGTGTTTATTAAACCTGCTGAGAAGGAGTGTCATTAATAATAATAAGTCTTTCTTTTTCTCATAGTTCACATTACAAGCAAAGAAACATTATGCTGGTACACTGGTGAGAGAATGGTATCTGAACAAGGTTGATCCTGTGTTGCAAATCACCATGATTGTTTGATGAATAGTCTACTTAATACTGCCCTTTTTTAAAGAAAAATAATTAAAATTAGAACATTCATTAAATGTAGTTATCTAATAAGAAAAAATTGAAAATAAAATAGAAAGAAAATCTCAGATAACATAATAGTGAAGTACTAAATAGCGTATTGAAGTTGTATTGAGCTTCACATTAATAAAATACAAATAGAACATTTTCTTCATATCTCAAAAGGTTACATTACATGGGTAAGGCATAAAAGTCTTATAATTACAGTATCCCCAATAGTCTGAAGCTAGGTTAAACCTGTAATGTCACCTGGAGGTTTTTCAAGTTCTTAAAGTGTGCAGTGAAAACGTCTTAGAATAACAAAAATAGTTCCTTTAGGAAAAAATACATCTAGGTACGGGAAGTAGGTACCTATATTGTGTAGCTGTTAGTGTAGGTACACCGACAGAGCTAGGTTATCTCTAAGTACGTGTTATGTAATGTTTTACATGGATAAAAATACCATGGTTTTTCTGTAGAGCAATCTTGACTAAACCTAAGGTTTTGTAGAAAAGTAATCATTATAATGATGACTTCCAAACAGGAACCTGTGTTGATTTAATTCCAACATATAAGAGTTGTCGATCTCCATTCGATTAAAGAATTAAGTTAAATAACAACAATACACTTACCTGATTGTTGAAATAACCTGGATACAATTGGTCGTGAGACAAACATGATTGTAGGTATTTCGATGAACAACTTCTCTGGTTTAACAAATGTAAAATCCGAAACGGTGTGATCTAGTCCAGGGGGACACTCGTACTCTCGTACTCTCGTAGTGACGTAATGACCACAGATTATATAAACTTTATAAACACTATTGACTTTTTTAAAGACAATCAATGATATCAACCAGTGTTGCCAGCTTTATTTTGTACGGGATCGAACCATGCACTAGGAAAAATCGTGTCTACAGCTTGGCAAAAAAGTCTAGAAACGGAAATATTTTTTTTTATTGCTGACAACACCTCAAAATAATGTCGTTTGATGTAAACAAAGTTCGCGAGTAACTTATTTTTTTATTTCGACCATCAAAACGGCAATAAAACTACGTTATAATAAATAAAACCATTCGGAGTACTGGCAAGGAAACAATTTATAAGATTTATAGGCGATGTCGGGTCAAACATGAGGCTAAAACTCTTCTTTCCGATCTCGACGATATTTACCAAAGTACCGCCATTATGACAGGTATGTAAGAGTTTGTTTTGTTGTATTTAGTTGTATCAAGTGTTAATTTATGATCTCTATTTTGTTTTGAATTGCTTGAATACGAAATAAGTGAAATTTTGAACAATAAACATCGAGCATATAGGTTATGTTTACGTTTTGTCTTTGACACTTTGATATAGCGCGACTAGATTAATATTGATACTTGAGTGGCTTGAGCCTTGATACTCTGCAATATGTAAATTCGATTTCTACATAACTTTATCTATGAGTGTGATCACAAGATAATATAATACTTGTTGCAGGTAGCATTAGAATATAACAAAAAAAATGATACTGTAGACTTTTTACGCTTAATATTGATGGAGGTTTAATCAAATTTTTAATCTTTATAGGAAGCAGCGAACGTGCTTTTCAATCTATAACCGAATAGGATCAGAAAAAATCATGCCAGCACATTATCAAAATAGAAAAGGAGTATTATGAATTTATGAGAGGGCTCGTACGTGGACATAAAACGTTTAGGAATCAATCTCCAACATGATAGCGCAGTGCCTTTGAATCTGAGTGTAACTAAGATAGGTTTATGGCTAGCTCTAGCCAGGACATGGATGTGGAGGGCGTGGAATATTTAGAGGATTTATTGGAATAAATTATAATAATGCTATATTCATAAGTCTTTTTTTTATACCCAAAAAAAAAATGAAAACACAGGAGTGCTTTGCTGCATTATTAGTGCTTATAAGTAATTTGTATTCAGTTACATTGTTATTACATTTTATAATACTGATTTGTATTAATTAAATGTAAAATCAAAGTAGTAAAATACAGCTTAGTATCAAGACGATAGGCAGATACGCTATACGGTCGCAGCGGGTTGCCACACGAACGGTAAAGTGGCGCCCCCTATTAATTTCTACTCTTTTTTGTCAAGCTTGTAAGCTGTATTATTTTACTAATTTGATTGATGTTTAATTAATTAAAATCAGTAAGTATTATAAAATGTAATAATAATGTATTCACGTCATGTAACTGAATACAAATTACTTAAGATTTTTTTTTGGTATAAAAAAGACTTATGAATATAGCATTATTATAATTGATTCCAATAAATCTTACTTATAGTCGGGGTGGGTCAGTTCTCATTAAAAGGGCTTTGTTACACGGCATAAACTTTAATAAAATAAAATAAACGATACCACACAATGTACACTTCACAATGTCCGCCATAAAAGTCCTCTTATCCTACTACTTACTACTAAGGCCAATCAACGGCCGAGTAGCGCGACGACAAATCACCGATTGGTCGGCGCGTGACGCGTGAGCACAATCTGCTAGCGCGTTGGTGAAAATCGGTCAGGCGCCTTGCCTCTATTAGACCGTATGTTGCGTCCAGGGTTACGTTCGGAAACCACATCCGCTATACACTCCCCCTCGGGTTCGTGAAGGCGTCCTCGCTCAGGAACCCGCTCAAGATCGGCAGAAACAGGCTTGACTTGACGAGGCCGGCCTCGATTACGTTTGGGCATAATAGGAAGAGGCGGCGTATCGTCCCTATTAACAAACCGCGTGAGTTGGGACGCATGGAACCTGCCCAAGACCTCGTCGGGAGAATCAATTTTAGACACCAAGTAAGTCGTAGGACTAGCTTTCTTAATGACCTTATAGGGCCCATCCCTTTTTGGTACAAATTTAGCCGATAATCCCTTAGCAGCGTTACTCAATACGTGCGACTTTACCAAAACTTGATCACCGACATCAAAATCTACAGGTTTTCGACCCTTATCCGCGTAATCTTTACGTCTATCCTGTTCTTTCTCTACCTTATCCCTAATCGAAACTAAAGAGTCTAAAAATCTCTTAAGATAGGGCGTTATCTGGGGAACAAAGTTATCCTTTTTCAGGACGGCCCTGATATCATAATGAACGTCAACTGGTGAACGAAGCTCTCTAGCTAAGGTGAGAAAAGCTGGTGAAGCACCTGTTGTCTGACACAAGGCCGAGTTCATGGCAAAACGAACCGATGGCAAGTGGTTAGGCCACGAAGAATGCTCGGTGTCGACCAACTGAGCCAGCTGCACCTTTAAGTCTCTGTTTTTCCGTTCGGCCGGGTTTGCTTCCGGATGATATAACGGTAACAAGTCCTGTTCAATCCCCAAAATGTACATGCATTGTTGCATAACGGAAGAGACAAATTGTACCCCATTATCCGAGATAATACGACGCGGTAGGCCGTACCTAAGGAAATATTCCTCAATTAGCGTTCGAGCACAGACTTCTGAGGTAGCATCAACCAGAGCAAAAAGCTCGACCCACCGAGTAGCTGTGTCCTCGACTAATAATACGTACTTCTCCCCCTTTTCTCCAGGAGGGAGCGGGCCAAACAAGTCAACCGCCAAGACCTCTCCCCTTTGATTTAAAACTGGGGTCTGTAAAAGGCCTGAAGGCTTCAAGTTCGACGACTTGTACCGCTGGCACGTCGCACAAGACTTAACAAAGTCGGCGACAAACCGTCTCATTCCGGGGAAGAAAAACCGCTGTGAAAGCTTATGTAAGGTCCTATCAATACCTTGATGCCCAGCAGTAGGAGTGTCATGGCATTCCCTCAAGACATCCTGACGTAAACTCACAGGAAGGACAAGCTGTGGTTCCTCAACGTCAACGTCAGGGTTGTACCGATATAGGACTCCTTGCTGCATAAAGTAACCTCGCTCGGACCAGCGTTTTTCTTCAACTGCGTCATTACTTTCAAGACCAGTCATTATCTTCTCTAGTTCCAGGTCATCTAATTGAGCCGGTCGTAAATCAGCAGGACTTCTAGTGGGTAGGTCAACAACAACTGAACAAATACCGCATTGTTCTTTACTATCTTCTTCACATGTAGGACGACTCAGCGTGTCGGCAACAACATTGGCTTTGCCAGGAGTGTATTCATACTGAATATTGAACTCTTGTAACTTCAAAGCCCACCGAACTAATCTACCTGATGGCGACTTCAAACTCAACAGCCATTTCAAAGGTTGATGGTCGCTCCCTACAACAATTTGTTGACCTTCCAGATAGCCTCTGAACCGCTCAACGGACCAGACTACTGCCAGAGCTTCCCTCTCTGTAGTAGTATAATTACGCTCGGCTGGGTTTAAAAGGCGACTCGCATACTCTATCGGCCTTTCGTCTTTCCCCTCGCCTTGCAGCAACACTGCACCGAGAGCGTAATTACTTGCATCCGTACGCAAGATAAAAGGTTTACTGTAATCAGCTTGGACGAGTATGGGTGCAGACGTTAAGCGCTTTTTAAGCTCTTGAAACGCCTGATTTTGCTCAGCACCCCATACCCAAGCCTGATTCTTCTTCAAAAGACGAGTTAAAGGTTCTGCGACTTCTGAAAAGTTCAAAATAAACTTTCTGAACCACGAACCCGTCTGAAGAAACGTTCTGAGATGGCGTACAGTACTTGGTGCCTTCATGTCCGCCACTGCGCGAACTTTGTCATGATCAGGCAAAACTCCATCCTGAGTAATGACATGCCCCAAGTATTTCACCTCTTCGCGCGCGAAAACACACTTTTCGCGATTGGCGCGAAGATTAAACATACGCAATCTCTCAAACACAGCGCGTAGATCAGCAATATGCTGCTCGAATCCTTCCGATATTACGAGCAGATCGTCCTGATAGCATAACAGGGTCACATTCTTAAGTGAAGCGCCAGAGCGCAACCTGTCTATAAGTCGTTGGAATGTTGACGGTGCGTTTTTGAGGCCAAACGGCATCCTTTTAAATCGATACGTACCAAAAGGCGACAAAAAGGCCGTTTTGTCTCGATCGCATTCCCTAACCGAAACATTCCAAAATCCACTACGCATATCTAATGTACTCATGATGCAATTGCGCTTGGTAGACTGCACTAGCTCGTCTATGAGCGGCATCGGGTACACATCGGTTTTTGTTATCGCGTTAAGTTTCCTATAATCTACGCAAAACCGAACTTGACCGTTCTTTTTAGGCACTAACAATGCAGGCGATCCCCATGCTGATTCGCACTCCTCTATAATATCATCAGCCAACATCTTTTCGATTTCTGACTGCATGATCTCTTTTTTAGCAGGAGTAAGCCGATATGGAGGGACTGCGACAGGAGCGTGGTCACTGGTGTCAATGACGTGCTCCGCAAAAGCAGTTGGTTCGCCCCGCAATTCAAATACGTCCTTATTTTCAGAAAGGAACTGGGCCAGAACCTCACGCTGCTCGTCGCTAAGCCTTGATGCTTCCTCGTCCCTAAGCAAACTATTGATAGGCACACTCTTGACCTGGTGTGCTGCTTTTTCAAATGGGAGATCAAACTGCTCAGCACTGTCAGCAAAGTGCCACTTAGAACTACTAAAATCAACACAGATACCAAATTTTATCAAAAAATCTATACCTAAAAGCGATTCATTATTGTCCGCGTCCGGAAAAATTAAAAAACTAATGAGCCTGGTTCTACCTTCAAGAGTAACATACAACTCGGTAGTAAGTACATTCATTAACCTAAGTACACCATCTGCAAGTTTTACATTTTCCAAACCGGAGGACATAGGATGACCTTTGGCCTTTAGGAGAGCGTATAGCGTATGACCAGCTACACAGCTTTTAGCTGCCGAATCTAATAACGCGGTACCATTCTCACCTAAAATACTAATCTTTAGCACGGGCCTTAGAAAAGATCGAACATTACTATTACCGTCAAAAGGTTGAGCACCACTGGTAATTCCGTACAACTGTTGACAACTATTATTCTGGGAACAAAAATGTTGAGAACCCCTGATGTTCTCGGAAAAAGGTTGACGACCACTTGCGATGTTTGAAAAATGTTGAGAGTCGCTGTTATTGTTATCAAATGGTTTATAATCTGATCTGGAAATAGGCATAAAATCGCGAGCGCAAGATTTTGATCCGACGGAATTACCAGAATGAGATTGACAACCATTGAACATTACCGACCGTGATGCACTATCATTAGACTGCAACGGTGACGCGAACTCCCCCTGGTCGCAAGTAGTACAAACACATACCTTAGCTTTAGTACAAACACACACTTTAGTTTTAGTACAAAAACGAACACACTTATTCCCATTTACAGAACAATACCGATTATCAACACAGGAACGATTCATAGAATTATTATTACAAGTCGTAGACGTAACATTAACATTGTTATCAACACAAGACGACTTATCCAAATAAAAATGATCGTTAAAACTATTACATTGTAAATTACAGCCTATACAACAAACTTTATGTAAATATTTATCGTAACTATAAGGAACGCTATTATCAGAATAGTCCATAGTTAAAATATTAACATTACCATTAGGAACATAAGTGTGAGAACAAGAATTAGTTAGAGAACTAGACTTAGTGACAGAACCCCCTGCGACTATCGCAGCCGCGGGGTTACCTCGAACATTGTGCGACGACACGCGTCGCTCGACGCTAGGGGGCGCGGGCGCGCCCGCTGTACCGGCAAACATCACGCTACCTCGCGGCGGCGGGGTAGGCGCTTGAAGCGGTGGCGGCGCGTGGACCTCGGAGCGTATGTCGCCATGTACGCGAAGCGTACGATGCGACCCAGTGCGATCGGTGGGTGCACGAGACTCACGTGCAGAAGCAACAGAACAAAACGCCGAATGTACATTGTTCTTGCCATCGTTGGCATTACACTTCGGACACTTCGACTTTATGATATTCGCGGCACCACAACCGTAACACTTTATGTCTTTTTTATACTCACTTTTTGAGTTATTTACGTCACTACTTCTCACTAATTTCTCGCACATTTCCTTTGTGTGACCGCTACGTTTGCAGTAAACACAGAACGACTTTGTATTCCCTGCCTTTCTTGTCGTGGAATCGCCCACGCGATTAGCGACGACGGCAGCGGACGATCGGGGAGCAGGACTCGACGTGTAGGTACGAACGCGCGCGGGCTCCGCGGCGGCGGCGTCACGTGACCCATCTTCACTATGAGACGACGGCTTATGACCTTGACGACCGTTTTGTGACTCGTTTAAAGAGTCTTCTACGGCGCGTGCCTTCTTCAGCAACTCGTCGAATGTCGAAACCGTAGCTCTGTCGACACGCTTCCTGATGCGACGATCTAACAATCCATATGTCATATCCAACTCGACGCGTTCACACAAATCTTCTTGTGGAAGTTTCGCTAATAAGGCACGAACTTTAGCTATAAACAAATCCGTGTTTTCTGTGCCTTGAACGAGGGAAAACAACTCGATGTAAATACGAAACGGCGGGCGGCGTTCGCCATACGCACTCCGTAGTCTATCTATTGCTTCATCCCATGTCTTCGTTGAGCCCTTGACGCCCTGCCACCATGTTCCCGCCGATGAAGTGAGCAGCATCGACATACCTAACAGAGCGTTCGCGTCGCTTATGTTTAGGCATGACTTATAAACTTCGATGGCATCTATAAAGTTGTCCACGGATTCTTCAGGATTACCGCTAAACTTAGATGAACATTTCGAGAAGTTGGCTGTGGACTTCATGATAGCCGCAGCGGCGTTGGCGGTGGCGGCAGATGTACTTGCATCTACCGATGTCTGTAATGGCGTCGACGAACGAACTTCGCGTAAGAGTTGTTGACAAAATTCTGCTTGCGATTGTTGAATCGATGTTAACAATTTGGCTAGGACGTCTTGTGGCATCGTTATGTTGCTTGACTGTTCAGGATCTGATTCCTCGTGAATCGAATCGTCGGCGTCGGTGGGTAGCGACTTGCGTCTTCGCGGCATTTTGCAAACCAATAAGTACCTACTTTTCGTAAAAAGCGACAAGGTACGGCTCGTGGTTGTACCAACCAGCAATATTCCACACGTAGACACAAAACAAAGGCAAAGTCACTGTCTGTACACAGTTTTCATGCACTTGTCGGTCGTATTTCACCGTTTCACTAAACTTTTCCGACATGAACGAACTTGCAACGAACGAAAAGTTTGATCCGCATAACAAAAACTCCGAGCCCTTGTTTTAATACTAAAACACACGTTGGAGCGCCAAGATATAGTCGGGGTGGGTCAGTTCTCATTAAAAGGGCTTTGTTACACGGCATAAACTTTAATAAAATAAAATAAACGATACCACACAATGTACACTTCACAATGTCCGCCATAAAAGTCCTCTTATCCTACTACTTACTACTAAGGCCAATCAACGGCCGAGTAGCGCGACGACAAATCACCGATTGGTCGGCGCGTGACGCGTGAGCACAATCTGCTAGCGCGTTGGTGAAAATCGGTCAGGCGCCTTGCCTCTATTAGACCGTATGTTGCGTCCAGGGTTACGTTCGGAAACCACATCCGCTATATACTCTAAATATTCCACGCCCTGTAACTAACTATAACCCTGTAACCGCTTAAGCCTACATAGCCGTGATAGTTTTCCTTGTAAGTTCATTACATGTGCTAAGTCTGTGATTTTTTTCCCATTTCTAAGGACAGGCATTTAAAAGTTAGAGGGTTAGGGGCTTGTATAGAACAAAAATTTGCATTTGAAAGCTAGATATTGCGCAAATGGCTCACTTACCCGAAAAATGGTCTTCACACACCTATATTACTTGAAAGACTCATTTAACGATACGATACGAAGGGATACGCGGGAAAAGAAATATTCATCCCCACTTTACGTCTTTGGGAGCCCTAAAACAATATTTTTCATAATTTTAGTTTACCACTTTGTCGGCGTGATCAATATACACAGCCACAGATATAGATCTATATCTATGTACACTGCTATACTAAATTTCAGCTTTCTAGTACCAAGAACCTCTGAGCTATGCCGCGGATTGACAGACAGACAGACGGACATGGCGAAACTATTAAGGGCTCCTTGTCGATTACGGAATAAACAACAATGCAATCATTCTGTTGGCTCATTAAATTGGTATTGAACGCTATCAGCGCTCAGCCCGGTGACACGTCGCCGTCGAGCGCGTCGTCGACGTTATGTTATGCGAAGGAAACGATGCCAACGAACGACATCACACGAGTGGGGCGGGGTCAGTCGCGAGAGGCGCGGGTGACGCGGCGCTTGCGCAACACCCCGCGCTCCGTGCTCCGCAGCTCCGTACGGCGTCAGAACTTCTTTGTTTACGTTACTTTGTGTTTGTGTCTCGAGCTAGGTACACTCTCGCGCATATTTATACAGTCAAACGAACTTACCTGTAAGTGAAGTTCGACAGTAATTATACGAAGTTGTTATCTCGTCCGAATATGATGAAGATAATATGTGTAGTCTCGGTTCGGCAGTGCGTGGCGTCACATAATTTTGAAGAAGATTTCAAAAAACAAAACGCACACTTGACATGTACGTACGCGCTCTCTGTAACTAGATTGTCATTAAGTTCATAGCACTTTATTGGTTTTACAACAAGAAAGGGTCCATGCTCAAACGCATGGTATGTTAGGGTCGGGGGGGACTCATCATATTCGGACGAGATAACAACTTCGTATAATTACTGTCGAACTTCACTTACAGGTAAGTTCGTTTGACTGTATAATTATACTCGTTGGTTATCTCGTCCTCTATGATGAAGATAATATGTGTAGATGTTCAAAGACATGTTGTAAAACAATAAACCTGTAAAATAACACGTCAACTGTCGCGATGCATTGATTATGTACTAATGCATTGGGGCAACAAACGTGCTGAAAACAATAATATTATTTTACCATTTCTTGATATAATTCTATATTTTTGGATTTAATCATTTATCCATTATTAATCCTTGTGAAAATATATCTCGAATTGTATGTACTAAAATAGGTACATAGATACTTATTTTGTCGATAATATTATATTTAATAGACACAATTTTATCATGCTTAATGAGTTCCGATTAAGGGCTCAAATCTAGCTCATATTATCATTAAGGATAAGGGGAGTTCCTTTAATATAACCAGTTGATGTTAGTACACGGTGAGTATCTATATCAACTGAACTCCTAAACTTTAAAGTCTGTCATTATATCAACTGAACACTCTTAAATTTTAGGCTCAAGTCAGCAGATTGTAGTGAAGCACATTCCTGTAATGACCTATAGCTAACTATTTCAAGTTGCATATTAAATAGTAAAAATAGCTAGGTTATTAACCACATTATCTTATTTAGAAATATGCAATAGCTGGCAATACTTCACATACTATTGAAGAATAAAAACATTAAGAGAAAAACATAAATAAATTAAGTGTTTTGCCCATAAAGACCACCATCAATCATGATACTATAAACTTATTATGTATTATAGAGATCCCTTGCAATCTTTGTTTTTGTGATAACATGAATAGAAATGTTTAACAAACCCAAAAGACAGGAAAATCGTATACTTTTTTTTTTTTTTTTATGTATATAATTTTACACATTGTTTTGTAAAATTGAGACATATTATGTGTGTGTCTCTGAAAATACAAGTGAAAAGATAAATATATATAACAATACTTGAAAAAATATTACTTATGGATAAAAAATATTTTATCAGGACTTGAAAAAAGTAACTTAAATATAAACTTATGTCTCCTATTTTTAACATATTTAGGTCTCTCTGGACAGTTAATTTAAACTTTATTACTTTAATAATAATTGGAACTGTACCTAGGTACTTAAAGTGTATAATTTTGTATTATATATAACTTTAAATCAGAATTAATCCTGATTACCAGCTAGATTAAGTTATTCTAAGAGAAAACTCCCTCTATTAGTAACATTAAGGATATTTATTAGGTATTATGGAATATAGTCTTTTACTTGTAATTTTACTTTATAGGTACTTTTACTAAAAACACTGGTACTCAGCTAAATTCTGTTAGATTGGAAGCTGACCCCAACATAGTTGGGAAAGAACTAGGCAGATGATGACTTTTACTAGTTAAAGTATTGTGCCCACAGTAGAAAGTATTGGTGACTGTAGATCATTTTTGATACAATACTTGAAAAAATAAATTCTTAACATAAAAGTCTACCTGTCATCAATTTCAATTTTATGTATATGGTATTTGCATATTCATTTCTAAAGACCAGGACTTCCGTAGAAAACTTCAAATATAAAAGATGTTTGCATCAACATAAGTACCATTGATGAGTGATCAATTATTGACACAAAAAATTTCAGCAAAAAAAAAATCTTTTTTGAGCTGTCTATCTAAATAGTCTGTTGTTTCTTCCTATTCTATAGACAAACATAGATTACAACAGCAACATATATATATTCGTACTAGAAGATAATGAGTTCAGGCTAAATCAATGCATAAAACATTTATTGCCTCAGATATACGATCACATTATTTGAAAAAACCTTCTGATAAGGAAGAATCTCTTTTGATAATAATTTATGTAATTTTGTTACTATATTATTTCTTAATTAAAGTCTCTTGATGAAAGTACTTAGATATTTCTCTCCTCTTAATGAAAGTACTTAGATATTTAGTCAAGAAGGAAAAATAATCTTGGTAAACTTAATTTAAATTTAATTTGAGTATATTCTTTATTTAAATGTATCATGTATCTGCAGTCATATAACTTGTTAAATTATTATTAGGATTTCACATTCACAATAGGTGAGTACCTATATTAGTTGTTCATCAGATGAATCCCAACAAAGTAAAAACTACTTTCTAAGAAGACTTGTGAGACTGAGATCCATCCTCAATCAATCACTCATGAGCAATCTGATTGATACAAAATACTAAACACCATCTACAGCCTGTGTGAGAGATACAATTCTTATCTGCACAGATATTGTCTTTGTAGGATGAGCCTATTTAGCTGATTAGTGCTTAACATTTAAGCACAACAGTGTCTTTATATTAAATAATAGAATTATTATTGTTATTTAATAGAATTTTCTAGAAGAAACTATGAACTATAAAAAACTTTATATTTTTGAATAAAATAATGTATATAGGCAAACCATTTGTATTCAATTCTTATGAAAAAATGTAGAATTATCCTTATCTCATTTTCATCAGTTTTAGTTCATTATTCTTTGTACATTCATATCTTTTCTATAAATACTTGAATATATTGGTAATAGTAAATATTTCTACCTATAACTTTACAGTGTATAGGTTTAATAACACAGGCAGGTATGATTTATTTTCTATTCAAAAGAAAATCATACATATTAATAATGAATTGTTCTTGTTTTAATCATACTGTTAAGATAATGAAAAATTATCATTCATAGTTGACTAGGTTGTCTAATACTGCATTTTATACATGAAATATTAATTAAATATTGTGAAGAAAATAATTTCTTATTAAAAATTATATACTTTGTATATATGTATTTTGTTTGAGTTTGGTCCATTAAGAACTGTTCATAATTATGACAGAGAAGAATTTTATTTGTTTAAATTATAGTTTACATTTAACCTTTTTAAACAATATGTAGGTACTTTGTAAACATAGTGATTTCCTGTAGTGTTAACAACTACATACCAAATAACCATTTTTATTTCCATTTAATGTTATTTGTAAACATCCTTGATTAGAGGTTGTTTCATTCACCGGAGTGTAGCTCTGGTGAGATTAAGGTTTAAAATAGTGGATTTATATTCCACACCACAAACCAATCAAGAAGAAACAAGATCCGTGATGAATATGTTTCAAACACAAAATTAAGATTTAATTTTGCCCACCTGTACATCTATCTGGATAGCACCTTTCGTTCACTTCAGCTGCTCTGCATGACTCTCCACCACACTTCTTAACTTCTCTGCGAGCAGGTCCCCACTAGTTTGAAGCTTACATTTTTAATATAAAAATGTTTAATGTAGACAAGACACCTGTTTACACTGTGTTGTAGTAAACCATAATTGTGACTTAACAAAAGTCCAGTTCTTTGACTGATTCTACAGTAATCATAGATCAGTGAAAATTTCACCAAACTGGGAAGCTTTTTCTGGCTCTGAGTGCATATGCAAATTATATATTGTCATATATTATATATTGCAAAAAATATATATATTGTCATTTATTATTGACAGCAGTATGGAGATTATTAAATCCCATTGTCTCTGAATATAGCGAGTGCACAATAACCAACAAACAATTTCAGCTTTTGTACATTTAACATTATATTATGTACCTTACATCAATACATTTACATGTATCAACATTTGTTATGTTATACAGAGATTAATAAACTATTAAGTCTGCAATTCAGGCAGCATATGGGTTAAATTAATGGTTCTCTCTTCTCAACAAATCAGTCTTTCTCCTTCCCTGCCATGTTTAATATTAAAAAACAATGGCTAACTGGTTCTTGATTATTCTACTGCTCCAGGCTAATTGAACCAACCCTCATGTTTATGAGATAATGATGCATCCTCTATTTTTACTTTTCTTAGTTTCATTACCAACTGTATTTAGGAATTCAACATCCATACACCTATGTATATGATTAAACATACCTTACCAGTTCCTTGGGGACATTCTCATTATTTTCTTGAATGTCAGGTGAACTGTAAACTCGTCCTACAATCTTAGGACATAATTCATGCAGTAAATTAAGCATTGTGTGTTATGCACATATATAGCCATGTAAGTTCCCGCAGAACTTCCCTTTAAGGCTATTATATAAAGCCAACCATGTGTGCCCCTATAGAACACCCCAGAGGTTGCTCACAGCATAGCCTTCGTAGTCCACGTGTGTTCCCGCAGAACACCCCTCAGGACAGGCTAGTTAGCTCTCGACATAGCCGTTTTTAAACCACGTGCGCTCCCGCAGAACGCCCCACAGGTCAAGCAAGTCGTTTAGAGGTTATGTTATTGGTACTTTTGATTGCAACTAGGTACGTGCAAAGCGAAATCACACTTGAAGTAGCGATTACCTATACGTAATGTATAAGAACAGGATCTTACTCCTGGTAAACGTAAAATATGCCATCAAACACTCAAGTTACATTGCGAAAAAAAAATGGATCACTCCACTGCGACAACTTTTTATGTCGACGAGTAATTCTCGATCTTTTTCATAAAACTGGTCTGCTTTCCTTCTTCTCCGACTTCCTTTCTATATAACTTATTACTTTATCACACAGAGTATATTATATATACGCTTTATTATTTAAATTACAATTTTAATAAAGGAAATACATGACGCCACTTGTTGACATAAAAACCGAATGACAATCTAGTTACAGAGAGCGCGTACGTACATGTCAAGTGTGCGTTTTGTTTTTTGAAATCTTCTTCAAAATTATGTGACGCCACGCACTGCCGAACCGAGACTACACATATTATCTTCATCATAGAGGACGAGATAACCAACGAGTATAATAACGAAATGCATCTCTGTCATTCCCGAAACTGTGTGTATGTACTTGCATTATACCGCTTGCGTGATCCAGGAGTGGAGTCTTAGTGCGTGTTTGCGATATGGAGTGGTTTAAGGGCCTGGCGGGGCGCGTACGGCGGGAGCCCGAGGAGGACGGGGACCCGGCGGGCGCGCCACTGCTGGAGACGGCGCAAGAGCGCCGTGAGCGCTGGCGCAGCGTCTACGTCATCTACTTCACCATGTTCCAGATGTCGCTGGGCTTCAGCATCGTGCTGACTGGAGTGTGGCCCTACCTCGATAAGGTGAGACGTCCTTCAAGCCTCAAGGTGTTCCACTCAGGGAAAGTGTATGAGGTCGTCACGTAGGTCACCGCGGGGACATTCTAACGGCACTGGGTTTTATTGGTAGGCAGCTAAAACATTACCAAAACTGTTTGCATTCACTACTACCTACTGCGAAGCTGGTTTGATACAATTAGTAGATACCTAGTGGGAAAATCAGTCACCCTTAGCTTTAAAATCTGAAATAGGTACCAAAGTATTACTGGCTCTGTCTTCGAGCTGGAGAGGATGATCAAGGTTGTCTCCCACTTGCTCCCCAGTCGCACAGACTGCGCTTTGGGACTGTCGGAAGCAGAGAGAGCTACCTACTTGTTGACTTTGTCGTCCTTTGCCATGTAAAGGCACAGATTACTAAATAGTTACTAGTATAGGCCGGGCAAAGGTCTTCTTAATGGATCGTGTTGTGTACCTAATTTAGAATAGACAAATACATTTCAATTGTATTCAATCGAAATTAAATTATTTGATTTCATTCGTCTGACTTTTAGTGATTGTTATAGCTTTGTCGTTTAATAATAATTGTCGTTAATTACAAATCATTCGACATAATTATCACTTTTTAGGGTTTCGTCCTGCCAATGAAATTAAATGAAATGATTTATCTATTTTTTAACTAGGATATGTAAATCACTTTTACACGTAAATAGTTTCTAACCGCCGACCCAAAAAGAGGGGTGTTATAAGTTTGACGTCGATGTCTGTCTGTGTGTATCTGTCTGTGGCATCGTAGCTCTCAAACGGATGGATCGATTTCGATTCGGTGGTTCTTAGCTATGTTTGGTTAATATCGGTCCAGCAGTGTGAGAGTAAGTATCAGCTCTTTTACAAAATGATGTAAGGCATTTTTACGTAGGGGTTTTTTAAATTTTGTTATTATGCGAACGCTTGGCGCCAGGACTTCCTAGCTATCTACCTCTGAGAAGAAATGCCCACATAAACTCAGAGGTCGCGATCTCTTTTAAAGTCCATACAAAGTTGATGATGTGACTATATAATGGGACTATTACCCACTAGACGGACAGCAGAGGCGGAGGTGAGTCTATTTGCATCTAATAATCCGTAATAGGTAGAGAGTTGAAATTTTCCCAGTGGTTATTTTGCTTCAATATCCGCTATATCTATAACGACAAATAATAAAGAACCATTATAGATGTCATAATTGTCAACCACATTATATGTGTAATATCTTGTTACTGAGTGTGCATGAGTCGTGGTGGCCTAGTGGTTAAGGCACCTGCTTCTCGTGTACGAGTGTGCGGGTTCGAAAGCTGGCAAGTACCAATGTGACGTTTCTAAAGTCGTATGTACTTTCTAAGTACCTATATCTTAGAGGTCACTGACTAACGGTGAAGTAAAACGTCGTGAGGAAACCTGGACTTAATAAGTCTGAAATCGCCAATCCGTCTTGAGCAAGCGTGGTGATCAATGCCCATGCCTTCTCTGAGGCCTGTGCCCAGCAGTGGGACAATACAATATATAGGCTGGCGATCTTGTTACTTAGTTTTTTATATTTCTTTGTAGTGGATTTCGCTGTAGTGTAGGTACCTACTGTATGTAGTGCTAAAATGCATTTTGTTGGCATACCTAGTTAAGAATAAAAAGAACCAAAGTAAGCTCGACCGGTGCGGTGTAACGTGTACCTAACGCAACTGTCCACTGTATTGACACGCTCGATTGTCAGTTGATGCGGCGGTGGTGTCGCCACTCGCGCCACCAGGGCCCAGGGCGGCGCGTCGCGTCCGGTGTTCGTAATTAATCCCGGTAGGCCGGACTTACTGTTCATTATTTCGAAGCATGGATATACGTCTTCAAACAGTTGGGTCATTCGGTATAAACTACCTACTTGTAATGTAACCCAATCGCAGTGCGCCTGCTTCGCACAGCGGCCCTGAGATAACCGCATTGTTATCATACTATTCGCTGATAATATCATTACCGTTTACTGGAATATTTTGTTGCTGATGACGTTGATTGGTTACTTTACAAATATGTTGTGATCACCTGCTTTATCTCGCTTTATTATTGAGAAAATTGTATTAGAACGAACTTCTTCACCGTGGGTGGCGTCACGTAAGGGAAAAACGTTTTAATCATGCGACATTCTTTTCTGTCTTTGTGTTATACGTATGTACAATCGACAAATTTGAATCATGACCCATTTTGACGATAAATCGTTCGAAACCGTCAAAATAACAAAGATTTCCATCCTTTTCAGTGCATGCCACACTGAGGACGTTTTAAATATTAGGCAAGCTATGTCAATACGGGTTGGAGATCTATGCAATTTTAACCTTTGTTATCACTACAATAGATAATATTTTCTATAAAGCATTAATAAAAATATTTTGAATCCAAACTCTTTGGAACAAAAAATTGTTCTTTTTCAAAACCATGTTCGAACGAATTCTTTCGATTATAAAATGACAGCGTCAAAAAGTCACTCAGAAAAAGTTTATAAATTTATATCGTGTTACCATGGAAATGTATGTTTACGCGAATGTCGACCTAATTGTATTTGAATGTATGTAAGAATATAGTCTTATGGTGGGTCATTATTCGCGCGTGAGTGCCAGTACCAAAATTCACGCAGACGAAACTTCGTTTCGGATCTACTACTGCACACGCCTTCTCCTCCATTTGAAATACACATACAATAATAATAAGTCGTGGCCTGACGTAGACCTCAAGGCGTCCGTATCTTGGCTAGCCTTCGGTGACCTCTTCGGGGAAACCGAAGGGTTTGTCTGCGCAATTATGGACGAAGTTATCTTGACGAATAACTACCGGAGATACATATATTATGAAAGACGGGACGGTTGACATATGTCGGGCATGTCATCGTCCAGGTGAGTCTATCAGACATTATCTCTGGCTGTTCTCGTTTGGCTAACGGCGAATACTTGCACAGACATAACCAAGTGGCCAAGATCATCTACCAGTAACTTGCTTTGCGGTACAAACTTGTGGATCTTGAGGTACCGTACTATAGGTATGCGCCCGACCCAGTTCTCGTAAATGATCATGTCACGTTGTACTGGGATCGGTCTGTCATCACTGACAGGACTATTGTAGCCAATAAGCCTGACATAGTGTTGATAGAATGATTGTCGACGAGAATCTCGTGAAAGCTGAGAAAGAGAAACAAATCGAATCGAACAATCGAAAGGACTCGGCAGTTATTGTGCCGGTAGTAGTGACGGCCAATGGACTGATACCTACCCAAGAGCCTCGACCAACACCTCAGGAGGCTCTCGTTAGGCGGCTGGATCAAGGACCTTCATCATCAGATCAGATCAAAGGGCGGTTCTCCTTGATACGGCACGTAATTAAGGAGGTTCCTGTCTCTAGAGCCTTAACCACCGGTTTTTATATTTTTAAATGTTTTTTTTTATATATTTTTTATAATTAATATTTAAAATATGTACTCAAAGTAAATAAAGGAATTATAAGTAAATAATCGAAAACAAACAAACAATATTTTCCATTTTTTTTAATGGTTTTTCACAAAAATACGCGTGGCGCGGTCGGTCCGTGGATGGGTGACCATCTATGCCATAGCGAAACTTTCCGTGCCTCAGAAACCATTTGAAGCTGTTGGTCGGCTGTCATAATTGTAGATCTTAGAGAAGCTAGAAAGTCTGACAACCAGTCTTGCCATGGGGTATATATACCCGGTAACTGGGTTGTGAAGGTCGGATAGGCAGTCGCCGTCCTTGTAAACACTGGTACATAGCTGCATACGGTTAAGACTGGAAGCCAACGCCAAAATACTTGGGGAAAGGGAGAGGGAGATATAGGCTAGGCACAAAAATACGAATAGTATTTTTGTGAACATCATTGTTGCTAAGCGTGCACCTGTGTGCGTTAACTCTTGTGCCTTGATACACACATGATACCTCCGATGGTTATGCAAGACCAACCCACATACACAAATACATTTTATATACCTACCTAGCTAACGCACCAGAAAGTGTTCCGCTGATGAGGAGGCAATGCCGTCACTACCGGACACCGCGGTGCGCGGTGGACAGCATTCTTTAACTTGACGCATGCCCGACGTCACGGTGACGTATGAAAGCTAAAAATAGTCATTTGTTGAGAGGAACAGGCGACACTCTGCCGTGAGCTGTCGCTATCAGACGATGAGACGACCACCACATACCTAGCGTACCTGCGTCGGCGCAGTAGGCGGCCCAACCATCGATGAGCTCTTATGATCGCAATGCTACCTACTGAGGCAGAAGTGGCAGAAGAGGTGGTCGAAAAGAAAGTTGAAGCTATTTGCCCGTTCCAAAGCGTAGATTCTTATGGAGAAGAACGGGCAAGAAACTCCATGGTTACTCTTTTTCAACATGTTTTACAATATTTTCTATAAAGTGCATTTTAGCCGAGCGCCTTCCCTTCTAACTTCTAAATGGCTGTTCTTGGACATGTGAAAACATTTACAGTAGTAGCAAGTAGGAATAATGAAGGTAAAGGGAACACTATTATGAGTAAGCTTTAGCGGCTGCAGAGTTATAGTCGACCAACTAAAATGTACTACGGAACTCTCAGTTTATCTTTTTTAGTATGAACTTATTAATTAGTTTCTGACATGAAGCAAACAGAGGTCGGAAGCGGTATCTTGTCGAAGCGCCTGCAGAGATCAAATGTAATAATAGGATCCGCCATTTAAAAAAAAAACCGACTTCAAAAAACCCGAAAAGCACTAAAAAGTTAAAAATAATACTAAAACATAGCCTATATTAATAAAACTAACCTAATCTACGATTAACCTGTAATAAAATTTAACAACTTTTTGACGTCGGTGCCAAGCTAAGTAATGAAACGACTGGTACCTAGGCTAGAGTATTTTTCCGTTTTAGTACAACAAAGCTCGATAGATGGCGTTGTTCATTTCTGTTTTTTTTTTGTTTATGTTTGCACCGACTTTAAATTTTTTAGATTAGGTTAGGTTTATTAATGTAGGTAGGTTTTAGTATAATTTTTAACATTTTAGTGGTTTTCGGGTTTTTTGAAGTTGTTTTTTTTTTGCAAAAACATTTTTTATTTGCAAGTTTTTAGTGACATATTTTTAATCTTATATAAAATATGGGTAGGCTAGGTAAAGATGCTTCTCGTATGAGAAAACTGCGTCGAACTGAAACTGAAACGAAATCCACTGCCGCGCATCTCGCATCCAGCGAATTCCCGCTACATTCACGAGGTCTATTTTTGAACTCAGGCATCAGATTTGCACTGTTAGAAACTTTCAGGGGTTGTCAGAACCCCCTCGAATGTCTATGGTCTCCATCACCAGACCTGGAATGGCACTTATAACCCATATGGATGCTAAGTTTTTATCAATATAAATATATATAATCAAGCCCAAACACAAGGTAACTGCTGTAAATCGTTGAGGAGTTCCCTTAACTGCATTTCGTCTTCATCATTAGACCCCTAATGACAGTCACAGCTCATCTAGGTGTAAATTTCTCATCAATACAAATTAATCAAGCCTAAACACAGTGTAATTGCTGTAAATCGTTGAGGAGTTCCCTCGACTGTATTTTGGCTCCATCATCAGATTGACTCCAAACCTTCATAAAATTGTAGCGCTTTAAAATACTCAATGAAAAAATTAGCAAACTCACTACTTGCCCCTAGGATTTTCGAAAAATCCCCTGGACTTCTCTGAGATGCCATCATCAGATCTTGGTTTCCTGATCATGCGACCATTTGGGAAGTATACCCTTTCCAACACAAAAAGATTTTTTCAAATCGGTTGGCAAGCGACGGAGTTATGTGCGAACAAACATAAAAAAATACAAACATTCGAATTGATAACCTCCTCCTTTTTTTGAAGTCGGTTAAAAAACAGCCTTGCATTGATTGTATAAATACGTACGTGTGCAATAAAGTTCAGTAAGATAGTGGAGGGGGACGTATGTTGCAGCTGGAGCCGGGCGCGCAGAAGGAGGTGCTGGGGCTGGCGGTGGGCGCAAACCCGCTGGGGCAGCTGGTCTTCTCGCCGCTGCTGGGGCTGTGGGCCAACCGCGCAGGATCGGCGCGCGCGCCGCTGCTCACCACGCTCGCCTTGTTCGTGCTGGCCAGCGTGCTGTATGCCCAGTTGCACCTCACGCGCCCCTACGCCAAGTACTGGATGGTGTTCGCTAGGTTCCTCGTCGGCGTCAGCTCAGGTCCATTGAATTATTTAGTTCAGTATTCATGTTGTGCGGAAGTAAAGTTTGGCGCCGCCTAACAACATAAACATGTCTACGGCATGGTACTGTCCTGTGTGCAGCGAACATAGCGGTGGCGCGGTCGTACCTGTCGGCGGCGACGCTGGTGAGCGAGCGCACGCGCGCCGTGGCCGTGGTGTCGCTGGCGCAGGTGCTGGGCTTCGTGGTGGGCCCCGCGCTGCAGGCGGCCGCCGCGCCGCTGGGCCCCGGCGCGCCCTACCCGCCGCCCGGCGACTACTCCGCGCCGCTGCGCCTGGACATGTACACGGCCGCGGGCTGGATCAACGCCGTGCTTGGCTTCATCAACTTCCTTCTCTTCCTGCCGTGCTGCTTCAAGGAGAGGAAGGTCGCGGCTCGCGAAGCCATGATCGCGCAGGGCACGGACAACGGTGCGTCCACACTGCAATTCCACTTGTTGTGTTGCTATCAGCGCGATCGACTGTACGCTCAGATTATAAGAAATCAATTATACGATCTGCTTAAGGAGAAATACGATTTTATTAATATAGTTCTTCAATAAGATCCACAATAATCATACAAAGTATTTTATATGACGTATTATCTAGTTTTTTCGGGTTCAGTAGTCCGAAAAGGAAACCTTATAATATTTTGATTGTAGAAAAAGAAGCTCTGAAAGCTCTGAAGCCGGACCTGGTGAGTAGCTGGACGCTGGTGGCGGCGTTCTTCGTGCTGGTGTTCAACTTCGTGCTGCTGGAGACGCTGGCCACCATGCTCACCATGGACCAGTTCGCCTGGAGCAAGCGCCAGGCGCTGGAGTACATGGGCGCGCTCATGAGCGCCGGCGCCGTGCTGGCCTGCCTCACCTTCGCGCTCATCGGCCCGCTCACGCGCGTCTTCGAGGAGCGGTATGCACCCCGCCAGGCTTGCAGAGGGAGAGCCCCGGCTTACTAGTGTGCCTAGTGCTTACCTACACTACCTAGTGCAGCTGGCGTACACCGCAACACTAGGTGCACGACCAGTCTGTTCGCTTTTATGCGGCGTAACGAGGCGAGACGTATGTTGCAGCGCGCTGCTGCTGTGGGGCGGGTTCCTGCTGACGGGGCTGGCGTCGGTGCTGTGCATCCCGTGGGGCCCGGGCCCGCCGCCGCTGGCGCCGGCGGACGCGGCGGAAGCGGGCGGCGGCTGCCCGCAGGCCACGCAGCCCTGGTGCGCCACCTCGCGCGGCCTCACGCTGCCGCAGTTCCTGGCGGGCTACGCCTGCGTGTCGGTCGGCTACTCGCTGGGCGTCACGCTCATCCAGACCATATTCTCCAAGGTGCTGGGCCCGCGGCCGCAGGTGAGCAGGCGGGCGGGGGGCGCGGGGCGGCGCGGGGGCGCGGGCTGAGCTGGGTGTGTCCGCAGGGCGTGTGGCAGGGCGTGCTGACGGGCGCGGGCTGCCTGTCGCGCGCGCTGGGCCCGGTGTTCGTGTCGGCGGTGTACGCGCGGCGCGGGCCGCTGGCCACGTTCGGCAGCACGGCGGCGCTGACGCTGGCGGCGCTGGCGGCGCTGCGCGGCGTGTACGGGCGGCTGCGCCCGGCGCCGCTGGGCGCGCCCGCGCGCGAGCTGCGCCCGCTCCGGCGGGACGAGCCGGCTGCGCGTACGTGACGCGACTTACATCGCTAGTTGCACTATATATCTACCTTTATACTAAGTTTACACGCTTGCCGAAGCTTGGCAAACGTCCACAAACTCCAAGCTTTTACAAGCACTTGTTGCCATTAACACGATTGCGAGTGCGCTAGTATGCTCCGGATCGGCAAACTGTGCAGGCGAACATGGCAGACGGGGACGCTGCCTGAAGTTGTAAAAAAATGAGTAATACTAATAAGTCAATAAGTCGGTTAAAAATTTGTGAGTACTTGTCGAAACATGCCTAACGTGTAAACGTAACATTCATTAGATGTTATTGTATTGGATCGAATAATGTTAGTAGGTAATTAATGATAGCTATAGATCTACATCATGAATGTTATAATTCGAAGTAGGAAGTGGGTCCGAGTGAATGCAGCAGTGTCGTGCGCGGCGACTACCCGCACAGCGCTGGGTTACACGTACACATTTATGATAGTAATTAAGTAATTAATATGTTGGTAATGAGGTAATGATTAGTTGTCGTTTTGATAAACTAGCATCGGTATTAGGTATATCTAAGACTGAGTATAGATAAAATATAAGTTGTTACAGTATAAATAGGTACATACAGGGTATTTCGTAGCTTCTATGTATTACCAGGGTGTAAACTGGCTTCTTTTGTTTTCTTATCTTATGATCAGTTTAAAGTCAAAGTCCTTTATTTGCCAGAATGTAGGTATACAGAGTATCTTAAATATAAAATGACCCATTTACATTCTACTATTACATATGGTATGCAAATATTTGTTTTAGTAGGTAAGTACAAGCTATTAGGTATTTTAAAACACTAGGCAAAACCACAAATATGAAATACCAAAATAAAAACCTGGTATTTATCTCATTTATTTAATTGATCAGACCGGAATCCGTTGGGCGCCCTACTACACCCATACTATGTATAACAAAGCTAAGAGCAACAGCACTGGCGGACTGTGAGCGCAATGTTTTCCTATTGAAATGGAAGTGCGGCGGGACATGGCCCGCGCCGGGTCCGCCCGGGCCAGCGCTCGGCTGACTGCGGCTACTCCGAGTAACTTAATGCTCAACTGTGCTCAGTAGGTACCTCTGAATAGTAATGATTCATGTAAATAGCGTTAGTTTAATGTAGGTAGGTACATACATCATGTTTTATATATTTTTGCTATGGTTTTATTTAACATCGAATAAATTAAGAACAAATTAAAAGATTCAAAGTTACTTGCTTTGTCCCTCGTGCTATTTTGACAAAACAGGAAATGCACACCTAACTGCAAGTGAACTATGTCCCCGCCGCATGCGCCAGCTCGTGCAGCTCGTGCGGCTCGTGCGGCGCGGGCGACACGGGCGACGACTACCGAGAACATCCTTCAGCCGTCTCGTTGATCTTGTGGTCACAAAAGCGACTGACATTTCATCAAAAGCGTTACAGAACAGGCAGAGTTTATTTAATAGGTAAGTTAAGTGGGGATTGAAAATATTAGTAAGGAACAGCTGTTTCTCAGTTTCGCCTGCACTCTGAGGGAACTACTTACGCACCTGGATGAACACTACCCTATGTCCTCCCCAAGCTATCTCCAGAGGTACTAAATTTTATTTTTTCTGCTGCGGGGCCCTTCTCTCAGACCGGGGCAAGCCCAAATGAAGGGTAGACTTTTCACAAAAGAAGCAAAACAAATTTTATTGTTATCAATTAACAGACTAATAAAATGAATTAAACAGTGGATCAATGTGTATATATATAATATCATATGACATACAGGTATATCATCATCAAGCAGTTTGAAAGTATCGGCACACAGACGGTCAGCACACAGCTACAATCAGTCTCCATCCATAATTCCAAACTAAAACAATAGTTTAAGACATGAATATTTAATAAATACATCTATTTGGTTTAAAATGCGGTGGTGCCACAAGTTGGTAAGTAATTACATTAATTACACTACACTAAATCGTCCCTAACCCTAAATAAGGGAAGTGTAATGAGAGAAAGTGAGTAAAGATCTCTAATAAGGGCATTAGAATGGAGCCGGTCCGCCATAGTGCTCTCTCCACCGCACAACGTGGTAAGTAGAGCAGTTAGGCACTTAGTAATATAGACTTTTAGTTGCTATAATGTAGGGGGCATGACGTCCAACCGCTCCGAAATTTGCTTTCTGAATCAGTAAAGGTGCCTCAAACAGTGTAGTGTAATATCAATCGATATATCTAATTAGAGGCCACCTCCAATTAGAGCCGAGATTCAGTGTAGTATAATAACCCTATTAGTAGTCGATAGACATTGTGGGTATGACGTCACAAACTTTGTCCCATGTTGTGTGCCGGGGCCCCCATACCCCCGGGGCCCCGTAGATGCGGCGGTAGCTTCGCCCCCGGCGCGACAGCGTAACAGACAGACAGAGTAACATTTTTATGATATGTATTAGTAAGTATTGTCACGTCAATGACACATGTGTACTAACACTGAGGCACGCGCAAGCGCTATCCATTTGTCCCTGTGTCTATGCCGCGGAATGGAAACACTAGTTGTGCTGTAAACACGTTTATTTATTTCAAGTTACAACCTAGGTATATTACTTATTATTTATCACAGTAAAAACATTAGCATAAATGAAGTACAAAGTCCTACAAGCCATTTAAAACAACTGAAAGCGGGTTCGGTGTCGCTGATACATTGTCTTGCACGTAGGACGTAGGTACCTGTACGATATTTACACTCTTACAATCATTACAATTAAATCATTTTGAATTTGAACCGAATGTGTTAGAAAAAGGTCAAATCGTATGTCAAAAAAAATGTACAAAATATTGTAAATAAATAGTACCTACCACCTACCCACCTCTCGTAAACGGAAGTTGTAACATTGATATTAGTAGAAGTACCCGCCAGCCAGGCTAACATCTGGGTGGCGCGTGTGTTGCACACTGTACACAGCCTATATTTCTGAATATTTACAAACAAATCATACATATAATTATATAAATATAGCATGTAGTATCTTAAATAGTAGGCACCTCTCGAAAAACTTTCAAAGTGAACGAAATTTTATATTTCTTTTTTATTTATTAGAAACTAGCTGTTTCCCGCGGTTTCACCCGCATCCCGAGGGAACTACTTAGCGCACCCGGGTAAAGGGTAAGTAGCCTATGTTGTTCCTCAGGGTCTATTCTATCTCTGTACCAAATTTCATTTATATCGGTCCAGTAGTTTTGGCGTGAAAGCGTAACAGACAGACAGAGTTACTTTCGCATTTATAATATTAGTAAGGATTTAAAATATAAGTAGTGCTGTCTTACTACTAAGCTGTTGTGAGGAAAGACGTAAGTTAAATAATATTTTTATTATTTAATATCTCCCGGTGCGTACAGAACACTAAAAGAAAAAACATTGTCCTAGGAGAAACCTGTGGGAAAAACAGTTAGCCAGTCTTTAGTTTCAGGACAAACATTTTTACCTACTCTTATTAATGTTACTCTTAAGTGTCTTTTAACCTGAAGAGGCTGTCGTGATCAGTCACGCGGACAAAGACTCCCTCCTGTATTCATGAACAATACTCTGTATAATAGTCCGCTCTATAGTCTATTAAATCTAAGAAGAACTTTTACGCTTCAGACTTGTCACTTCACTGTGAGCTCGTTCAAATAAAACGTAAGCACATTATTACGAAAAGTAAATATTACCAAGACCTCACTTATCACTAGATCGTATTCAATAGAGATCGGGTAAACAAATACAACCGAATGATAAGAAAACTATATTATACAGGATACTGGTAATTCTACGCCTGGTTCTGTTAAATTTGTTGCTTCTGAGCCCTCCTATCCTGCTGGATATGCTGATATGATAGATGATAATCCTGTATATAGACAAGTTCCTTACCTAGCATAGTATTGTTCTTGAATAGGGAATGCGTTAGTTAGTGCGCTCGGCAGCGGTCAGGTGTCGGCGCCGTGCAGGCGCGGGCGGGGCGCGGGCGGCGCGGGCGCGGGCGCGGGCTGCGCGGCGCGCAGGCTCTCGGCGTCGGCCACGTGCTGCGGCAGGCGCGCGTGCCGCGTCTCCGGCATGCACAGCACCGCCAGCGCCGCCGACGCGCTGCACACGCCGTACAGCAGCGCTTGCACGTACATGTTCTGCGTCATAACACGCTGCTGTTAGGGTACCGCCAGCGCACGTCGCGCACGCGGCTGCCGAGTACTCACCAGCAGCGGCGTCTGCGGCGCCAGCACGGAGCCCAGGCGGCCCACGAGCGAGCAGGCGGCCAGCGCGGAGCTGCGCGCGTGCGTGGGGTACAGCTCCGCCGTGTACACGTAGAGCGAGTTGAACGCGAACGTGATGGCCAACTTGCCCACGAAGAACAACCCCAGCGACGTGCCGCCATGTTCTGCAAACAACACCGAACATGCTCTAAGTGTAAGAGGCACTTACTCAATGGCTTCTTTATAAACGACTGCGACGGACGATTGAAGAGAAGAAAGTTTTCGTTTTTGGTGGATTTGTTATGTTAGGTATAGCTCGATTCTTGGGCCAAAGTAGTGCATCGCTGCTTACTAGTACCGTGTAGGTAGGTACCGTTTAAGTTTTAAGTGGTAAGCTTACGTATGAAGAACGGTGAAACGCAAGCAACTCCGCACAGCAGGAACGCAAGGAATATGCACAGCTTGCGTCCGATGCGCTCGAGCGCCATCATGATGAGCACGGAGGCGGCCACCTCCATGGCCATGTTGAGCGCGAAGTTGGCGTGCTTGTTGCCGGATAGCGCCACCGAGTTGATGGTAAGGCCATAGTACACGAAGGTGGTGGCGGCCCAGCACCAGCCGCACACGGCCAGCCGCACCAGCAGCACGCGCGAGCGCAGCACGTCGCGCCACGCCGCGCCCGCGCCGCACGCGCCGCCCGTCGCCCGCGCGCCGCCCGCGCACTCGGCGCCTAGCTGCCGCATCAGCTCCTCGTCCACTATTACCTGCTCATTTATTTGTATTTTTTGACACCACATCGTAAGTATAGAGAGTGTAGAACCTTCCTTACGTGCATATATATACATATGTATACGTATAGTAGATAGACAAGTCGTTTTTTGGGCTTGTTTTGTTGATACTCGAGTTAATAAGAATAAAAAAACAGATAGAAGTATCCCGGGCCGGAGTGGACTAATTCCGCACTCAACATCATCACATCCGAGATACAAATGATTATCGCTGACCTTGTTCCACCGAGCGGCTTTGCGGATTACGGCGGCGGTGCCGCCTGCGTCGCCGCGCGCGTGCAGCCAGCGCGGGCTCTCGTCCAGCAGCAGCCAGTAGAGCGGCAGCAGCAGCGCCAGCGCGTGCACCAGCAGCAGCAGGTGGCGCCAGTAGGGCAGGCTCCAGGCCAGCCACGCGAACACCATGCCGCCCACGCCGTACGCGATGCCCGTGGCGCACGCGAACACCGCGCGCAGCGACGGGTGCGCGATCTCCACCACTGTGCGGACACGAACCTGTACCCTCTCACTCACTACGTAGTAGCTATCACTATTCCCGCAGAAACCATGTACACAGCACAATTTAGTTACGTTCTCTTCAGAATTATTCTGCTTCTACAATGCCTATAGCATAAATAATGTTGGTTATAATATATGTATCTTTACTCATAACGTATGCAGCGCTATTGAAGCCGTAGCCGAGCGCGGCTTCGAAGAACTCCATGGCGATGTACATCTGGTAGTTGACGGAGAACGCCTTGACGATGCCCAGCACGGCCGCGAACACGGAGAACAGGCAGAAAGCAGTGCGCCGCCCGAACCTGATGGCATTTTTTTATTTGAGCGTTTTGTTTACTTAAACTCTTGAAATTTTGCTGTTTTGAGTTTTTCAGCAAGCCCTAAAGTTTTCTCAAATCCGCCTGACGGCCTCTGACATAAAATTGTAACTACTGCCAGCTATCATAACACCACCAACTTTCTGACTCCGGGCTACTTTGTGACATTTTCCAAATTCCATGAAGCGATTTGTGTTCTGAGGGGATCCAATTCATGTCGCCTGTGAAAATGCAATACAAGAAGAGGCTCGGGTGGAAGAGTGGCGCGGCGTGTCTTAACTAGCACGTCGAGCTGAGCGTTAACGTAACATTTCACAGTGCGCGCACCTTCAAACGCAATATATTTAAACAGTCCTTGGAACATGTTGGACACAAGAAGCTCAGTGCGAAGGAGGCTGGGCCGTAGTCAAGCAGCAGGATCAAGTGCGGTGAGTCTTACGTGTCGGACACGTAGCCGGTGAGCAGCAGCGCGACGGGCAGCGCGGCGTTGCGCACCGTGCCCACCAGCGTGCGCATCCACTCGCGGCAGCCCAGGTCGAACTGAAGCACACGCCGCAGCACATACATAGCTATAACTTAGAGAACATCGGCTCGCCCAGCTCGGCGCCGAGAACTGGCTTCACGGTTTGCAAACGACATAGCTGAGACATGGCGATCATTTTGCCGTGTGAACATAAAATAAAAGTTTAATTAGTTTTCTAGTGAGTCAGTGCATGCAACCAGTTACTGAAAGATGACATTTTGGAATCGCACAAAAAAGTTATGTAGGTATCATTGATTTGCATCTATTAGTGGATGTGTTTCAGTCCCCAGTTACAATATTCTCATACCTAGTAATTGTAAGCTTTTATCCGTCTTTTGGTTCACACGATGGATTAAAAAAAAACATACAGACGCATTGCGAACCTCCTTCTTTAGGAAGTCGTTTAATAAGCCTTCTTATTCTTCCTGAACTTTTTACAGACAAGGAAGAAAAAAACCCTTGCAAGCACACACAGAATTTGTAAATGATTCGTATTTCCAAAACACACAGGGATCTGCCAGCCACTGCAACAGCCCTGCAGCCGTGTACATCCACGCAGTGCACAAGTCCCACGCAGGGGAAGCTACGCGCCCTATCCAGCGTGATGGAAACGACGAACTACGAAACCCCGATACGATAATAAAGTGCCTGGTATGATGGTACTCAAATTTTGGATAAGTGTGGCAACAGATATGAGATAAGGCATAATAGCGTTTATTGTTAATTAAATAAGACGTCGTGACTTATCGAATGAAAAAAAAATACCTCAGCGAAAATAGTGTCGTGGTTCTGGTAGACGAAGGCGTCGCAAGCTATGGTATGGTTGTGGTGGAACGCGTCGCGCTCGCAGCCGGCGTCCGCGGCCAGCGGCGCGTAGCGCTCGCAGGCGCCGGCCGGCAGCAGCGCCCACGCTGCCTCGTCGGCGAACTGCGCGGGCGCCTGCTCGCACTCCGGCACCGCACACCTGCGGAGTAGGATTGCATGTGTCAAGCTAGTTTTTGCTAGGGAACGCAGCGAGTCTGTGTGTAAGCACATGTGAGACATTATTCAATGTGCCATGAGAAAAATGTTGCGACAGCGGCAGCCAGCACTGCCGTGTCCTTGTAGTGGTGATCGGCGACGCGGCGGCGACCTCTCGCGCTCGGGCCTGGTTCAGGACATGGTCCAGAGCGGGACGGAATGGGAAGCTGTCACCTCCTTTCCATCTGCCTAGCCTTTTCCCAACTATGTTGGGGTCGGCTTCCAGTCTAAATCGGATGCAGCTGAGTACCAGTGTTTTACATGGAGCGACCTGACCTTTACAACCCAGTTACCGGGTAACACGGTACCCCTTGGTAAGACTGGTTGTCAGACTTTCTGGCTTCTGACTACCCGTAACGACTGTCAAAGATGTACAAATGACAACCGGGACCAAAAACTTAACGTGCTTTCCGAGGCACGGAGGAGTCTCGCTATGACATAGATGGTTACCCATCTACGGACCGACCGCGCCGAGCGCAGCTTAACCTTTGATCGGTCGAACCCTGCGGCTGTTACTTAGCCATGAGCTCCTCCTGCTGTCACCTCCTCTGCGAAGCATTAATGACGGAGAAGGAGGTGGCGGGACGCGTGAGAGAGAGGCAAACGTCACTCACAACTCACATCCCAGCCTCCACGGGAGGCTGGCGTCGGGAGCCGCGGGAGACTGGCGCCGGAAGCCGCGAGGCGACTCCTGGCCACCGTAGGCGCGGGCCTACTGATGGTGAGCAATGGGTGGCTCAGCTTCCGTCCGTAGATTCTGACACTTTTTCCCGCTCCGTCCACAGAGGGATGATTTCTCACCACTCACCAACACAACGAAACTGTTGAAGTGAGAACAGAATAATGATTATTCTGATATTCGTGGCGCAATATCTGTCGCAGTGTCGGTCGTAGTGTAAACGTAGCTTGAAAGAAGGGATGGGTGCTTGGGACCCACCTAATAAGCCAAACTAATACCAAATGTGTGTTAAATGTTTGAATAGCTCATTTTATTGTTTTTACATAATATTATTTGTTGTATTTGTATTTAACTGTAGCGAGGCTAAACATATATAACATATAGCACGCAGCTGATAGTTATCAACAATGTCTTGATAAGATAGCGCACGCGACCGAGCGCTGCTCTTGGATTGCCATCTCCGCTGTCATCAACCTAACTAATATTATATCTTCGAATGTGAGATTGTTTGAGCTTCCACGGTAAAACGGATGAACCGATTTAGATGATTAAAAATACTATGGAGATAGATGGGGACTTAACTCTATCCGAGTGCTGAAAGTAGCTGTCCTTAGGGCGGCCGCTATACTGCCTATATTGAATTAGATTATGGTACTGTGGGTACTATGTAATTTTTTATAATCACTGGCAGCCGGATTACGTTATTAATTGTTCTGATTATCGGCATGTGATATTGTAATGGAAATTTAGTGCTTTTCCAAGTGTCACGTTTTGTCCAGATTGCTGTAGTTGATAAGTAGACCTGCGGCAGCTGCAGCTGCTATAGCAGTGGGCAGGTGGGCTGCATGGCGGCAAGACAGCGCCCGGCTCGAGTGCACGAGCATGCGCCTACTAACCTGCGAACTCTGTACCTTTTTAGAACAGTCATCATGCTGACCAAATACTCCTAAGTTGGTTTTGTAGCTAGGGGCAATCTCTAGAATAACTGGATCAATTCCAGTGATGCTGTTACTATCAGAAAGCTTCATGATGTTAACAAGACGGCGGTGTGTGCTTCCAACTACGCTGTGGTGCTTGAAGTAGTTCCCTCAACATACATTAGATACATTATAACTATATACATACTAACTATTCTTACAATAAAGCTCGTGATTTTCAGAAATGGAATTTTTGTTATTTATGAACTCTTTGATTTAAAACCTGTTGCAAAATTGACTGAAAGCAAAGCAAAGAGATTGTAGGAATCTATCGAACTTGTACACTTGTACAGCCAGGGAAGGGAACATGTCGTAATATTATATCGCTGCCTCACAATATCGCTGAAATCTGCCTAGCCTTTTCCCAACAACGTTGGGGTCGGCTTCCAGTCTAATCAATTGCAGCTGAGTATCAGTGTTTTATATGGAGCGACTGCCTATCTAACCTCCACAACCCAGTTTCCGAATAAGACTGCCAATGGGAGCTTGCTTCCGACTACCCCTAATGTCAAGCATCTATCGGCTGTGATAGTCGGGACCAACGGCTTTCCACGGCACGGAGGAGTCTTGCGAGGACATAGGTGTCACCACCATTGGCGTGGTCTACGGACCGGCCGCCGCCGAACCTTTGATCGATCGACTAAATAATATGTACTATATTTTAGTTATTATTTTAAGTCACTGAGCGAACCTAAGCGCATTTCATCTTTACTGAAGCCAAGTATAACATATTCAGTGTAACGGATCAGATTCCTTCACTGTACAAAATAATGGTCAAGTGCGAGTCGGGCCACGCGCAATAGTGTTCCGTAATACGTTTTAGTTCGTTGATTATGACGCTGTAACCGGTAAAGCCTACTTAGCCGTGATAGTTTTCCTTTAAGGTTCGTTATATAAAGCAAACGGTTCCCTTAATCTAAAAATGGTCACGATTCACACGCAATATTTTTGAAAAACCTATCTAACGATACCCAACACGACAGGATTCATGAGAGAAAAAATATAGGTAGGTACCTACCTACATATAGAAAAAGAAAAAGGAGAATGGGCAAAAGTTTGAAGGTTGGTCTATCCTTCCTCTAGTGACGAGTCGTATATGATTTGAAAGGTCTTTTTAAGTGTAACATTTCGTATTAACATACTTGTTAGTACTTTAGGAGTTGGAGCAAGATAAATTATAGCAATAATGCGATTTTTAAATATTTTCATTAATTACCCGCTAACTCTTTAAATACCATCAATAGACAATATGTTTAGTGCAAGAAATTATTCTACATAAAATAACCTTCCTATAGATATATCACTCATTGCTAGAGGAAATGTAGATCAAGAAACCCATTCTCCTTTCAGCTTTGTAGTTGTACTAAGAACACCTAATCAATATTTCCCTCCAAAAATACGGTATAACGTTTTACATGTGTTAGACTTAGCTGAGTGTTGAGTCTATCTAGCTAGTCTAGTCATCCATCAAGTTTTTGCTCGAAGAGTTGTGTGTGCGAAGCTACAGCTGCAGCGACCGTAATGATTGTATCTTGTTTTTTTTTTCTTTTTAGCCGATGCGCGATGTCATCATTTTCGCAGTGACCTAGCGACAGCGCCTTCCGACGTGGCTGTTGGATTTGTTCGCTCTCAATTCTTAAGACGTATATGCTTCCCATATAAATAGTAATGTAAGTGTTATCGCTGCTGAAATCGCTGTATTTCATGTATTTTCCCAATTATTTTTCTGTTACCTATTAAACCGAAACTCTTAATTATTGAAATACGTGCTTAGTGAAAGTAGGTGTCTGGCGAGTGGCATGCATAGGCACGTGTATAATTATTCAAGTGAGTATTTTTGATATATTAAATCAGGGGAATAATTCGTGTCACTTTCGTGATAAATAAACAAAATAGGTATGTAAGTATCTACATTTTATTTCTGCAGTTCATGTACCTAGGGTCCTAGGGATATTGTGCAAAGGAAAGATACACTGTTATAGAAATAATTATGGTTCAGTCTACAATGATGACGAACTGAATTACCGTAGATGTAAATAAGTCATGCAGTTTAATGTTCTTGCATTTTCGTATCTATAGTGAAATTGGTACCTATACATATTTTGAATATTTAGTTGGTACTGACCGGAACGGCACCTGGTCGGCTACGAAGATGTAGTTGAGCGAGTACATGCAGGCCAGCAGGTTGGGGATGCACAGCATGATGAGCATGTAGCCCTGGTAGAAGCCGAAGGGGCCGAGCTGCGCCAGGGCCGCCTCCAGCGCGTCGCCGGCGCCGTCGCGCTTGGCGCGCGCGGCGCTGGCGCGGCGTGTGCGCGCCGCCTGCACCATGTCGCCGACTGGCGCGCGCCGCCACCGCGCCGCCGGCCCCTGCAGATAACACCCGGTACGTGCCTGCGTTCGCCAGCGTGGCGCGCTCGGCGTCGGTGCCTATTGCCTACCGATGCCGATATCGATAGTCCGATGGCCTGCACTTGCATCATTACACCATTATATAGTCCTCCTTACCGATTTCGGTAACGGCGACCCTTTCTAGCTATTTCCTGGCATGTGCCCTTATATGGCTGGCCAAACCAAATTTGCTTTTGAAAACCCGGTCACAACTAGAGCAATAGAGCTGGCCGGCAGAGTTGTACGTGTAGGTATAGGAGGGCTTAGGTCTGTCTTTATGTAATTGGCGCTTTACGTTTAACGTGTTTAGTCGTTGTTTTTCGTATGCCTTTACGTTTTCATTGACAGTAGTGCGCCAAGACGGCCTATGCAAAGCGAGTCTCTCCCATCCTATTGGGTCTATGTTGCAAGCATTGAGATGCCTTTTGAGCACATCCTTATAACGGAGATGTTGACCGCCATGCTTCCGTTTGCCCTCCGCCATCTCAGAGTAGAAGACCACTTTGGGCAAGCGGTGTTCTTTCATGCGAAGGACGTGCCCACACCACCTAAGCTGGCGCTGTATGAGTAGAGCTTCCATACCGTACATATCAGAACGGCGCAGAACCTCAGTATTAGGAATGCGGTCCTGCCACTTAATGTTTAGGATAGATCTCAGACACCTTAGGTGGAACGTGTCGAGTTTCTTTATATCTGGTTTGTAGAGGCACCATGTCTCTGCACCATAGAGAAGTACAGGTAGGATTAATGCATTATAAACACTGATTTTTGTCTCCAGCTTTAGGTCATGAGATCTCCAGACACGGTCATTAAGCTGTCCAAAATTTGCAGCGGCATTTGCAATGCGCGATGGTATCTCCGAAGCCAAGGTGTTATCATGCCTAATGTTGCTCCCAAGATACTTAAACTGCGTGACTTCCTCAAGTGGCCTTCTACCCAGATGAAGAATGGTTTCATCAGTTTCGCAGCCTCGTGGTGGTTGTTTAAGGACTTGTGTCTTGGAAGCGCTGATCAATAAGCCAAATCGTTGACAGGATTGATCTAGTGCGTCAACATAACTTTGGAGATTCGCCATGCTATCAGACATGAGGCACACATCGTCAGCGTACAGTATCTCCAGAATGGACATCCTTTGCAATTTTGATTTTGCTCTGAACCTTGTGACATCAAATACGCCTTTATCAGTCCGGACGTTTATTTGGATTTGGTCATTACAGTACTGCAGCGCGTCTCTTACAACAACTGCAAAGTAAATCGCAAAGAGTGTGGGCGCCATGACGCAACCTTGCTTTACTCCACTTGAAATTTGAATTTCCTCAGATAGTTCGTTTTCGTGTTGAACCTGCGCTTTCATTCCAACATGAAATTGGCGGATGAGGTTGACGAACTTCTTAGGGCAACCATACTTTTGAAGAATAAGCCATAAGGCCTCACGTGGAACTCTATCAAATGCTTTCTCCAGATCGACAAAGCACATATATAGAGGCCTTTGATGTTCTAAGCTTTTCTCCTGGAGCTGCCTTACGACAGATATGGCATCGACAGTACCTCTGCCAGGGCGGAAACCACATTGGCTCTCAGGCAGGTATTTTTCAGCAAGTTTACTAAGGCGGGTGTTAATAATGTGTGCAAGAATTTTACCGGCACTGGAGAGCAATGAAATACCTCGGTAAGAGCTGCAATCGGAGACATCTCCCTTCCCTTTGTACAGCTTGCAGATTATCGCATCTTTCCAGTCCTGCGGGACTTCCTCGCTTTCCCACACCCTTTGGATGAGTTGGTAGAGTTTATTTACAATATGTTTCCCACTGTACTTGTAAACTTCTGCGGGTAGTTGGTCCATGCCAGGTGTTTTATTGTTTTTAAGACGAAACACCGCCTGCACAAACTCATCGAAGTTAGGTGGGTCCTCTAGATTTTGACAAACTGGAAAATCATCAAGAGTATTTATGTATGACAGATCAGCGCTGAGTACATTAGGATTCAGGACGTCCTTAAAATGTTCCGCCCATCGCATTATTACGTCGGTTTTACTCGTAACTCGGTGTTGTCTGTCTTTTGTGTACATGGGTGCTATTTTTCTAGTCCGCGGGCCAAAGATGGCTTGGATACCCTCAAAAAACTTGCCAGTTTGGTGAGTATCAGCGCAATGCTGAAGTTCAGTAGCTTTCTCCTTCCACCACTTATCCTTCAATTCGCGAACTTTCAATCTCAGTTTCTGCTGTGTGCCTTTACTGCTACGTGAAACCGATGTGTTTAGCTCATGCCTGTGCCTGTCCACTAGTGTTTTGATCTCTTGATCAAATGCATCAAACCAATCTTGGTTTCTTTTCCGTGGTTTGCCTACTGTTTCCAATGCACAGGCATGAAGACGTTCAGCAAAAGATCTCCAGTCACCATCAATGGTTGATGATTCTGACTGCGGATCACATTTTCCAGCAAATTTAATATCCAACTCTTTACCCAGCTCGGGTGATGTTAGTAAAGATAAGAAGGCGAGTTTAGGTGGAATTTTATTAGGAGCTCGTCGCGGTGCTTTAAGTTGCAGGTACATCTTTGATCTAATAAGACGATGATCAGTCCAACCAACAGCTCCACGCATTGCTCTCGTCACAAGAACGTCACGCAGATCCTTTTGGCGAACAATAACGTAGTCTAAAAGATGCCAATGCTTAGATCTTGGGTGCATCCACGAGGTTTTGTATTTCTCAGCAAGTCGAAAGCATGTATTAGTGATATTAAGATGTAATTCTGCACATAGCGACAAAAGCCTCAGTCCGTTATCATTACATTTCCCTATGCCATGCTTGCCGAGAACCCCGTTCCAAATATCATGTTCTGTGCCAACACGAGCATTAAAGTCCCCCAACAATATAATTTTGTCACACTTAGGTATATTTTCTAAAGTTCGTCTTAGGATTTGGTAAAACGCCTCTTTCTCTTCATCCGGTGAAGGTAGAGTGGGAGCATAAGCACTAATGAGATGGGCGTATTTTTTATTAGAAATTAGAAGGCGTAGAGTCATGAGACGGTCATTAACACCTTTAGGTAATTCACTCAGATCTCTAGCCAGACCATTGCATATAGCAAAGCCTACACCACTACCAGCTCTTTCACCAGAAGGACGTCCACTCCAGTAATAGGTGTATCCTCCGAGATCTTCACGGAGCTCTCCGCTGTCGCTCAGGTGGGTTTCGCTTATTGCAGCTATATCTATGCTATAGCGGGCCAACTCTCGTGCTATGAGAGCAGTTTTTCTCTCTGGACATAAATTACGATCGTTGTCCAACAGAGTCCGTACGTTCCAAGTAGCGATGCAAAGTCGTTGATATTGTTGCTTATTATTCTTCTTATGTTCCTTTCGACCGCATTTGTCGATGTCCAGGCGCCCGCGGTTGGGCACCTAGATGATGAGTGAGACGGACTATTTTTGGGTCACCTTTTCTAGACCCCTCCTCTGTGCAGAGGAAAGCAGAGCGATCCTAAATAGGGCTGCTTTGTCGCCAGCGGTGCTGCCGAACCCGGAGTCCCGACTCAATCGACTCCAGGAGCGACCACTCTCCCCTAACCGCCTACGTGCAGGATACTAACTAAGACCTCAGTACATCGATACATTAGCCCCACCGCCAGCACCCCATCGCCGCAGGGCTTTTGAATGCTCAGATCCGGAAACAAGTAGCTAGAGTCATCTGCGCGTGAATTTAATTATAGTGGACAAGCAATTGCGCAGGTGCAAATCCACTCTCTCGTCCCTTCCTCTGTGGTCCAATGGACTGGCAGGCCAGTACGATCGGCAAAGGTTGGGATGCAGCGAAAGGCCGAAAACCACTATATGGATCCTGGTAGACGCCCTTAAGGTACTTCGCATTACCCTGCTGCAGTGTTTGGTCATGTATGCGACAAGATGCAAACGCCAAACATAACCTAGCAGACTTGTGTGCATCGGGGATCACCTGAATTCCCTTAGTCGCCTTTTACGACACCCATTGGAAGCGATGGGTTGGTGCTATTCTTTTTGTCCGGACACCACACGGATAATTTAATTACACCATTAATGCGTATCTATACCGAGTGGATTGGTGATAGAGGGTAGGTACCTATGCCACCCTACATTATCATCATCATGGCGAAATCTTTCGCGGTCTTTCGCCCCGTCTTACATGAAACGTTTTAAGAGGAACGTCCTTAATTTATGGAAAGATTAAACAAAAACGGTCAGCAAGATATAGTAATAATTCTTACGTACCTCGTATGGGAGGAATGTTGCTACGTTAGGTTTATATTCGGCTTATGTGACGTATTGATAAGATAGGGATTCATCACGATATCGATGTTGTGACCGCTCACTGGCAACACTTCCAACAATCGCTCTGTATTGGAGCTGCAGATGGCGGGGCGCGGCCCGGAACATAAAGGGCTAAGGAAGGAACGTGGTTGGGTTGATAGTTTTTGTTTTCGTTTGTCTTTTAGTTTTTGACTTATAATGAAAAATGTACTACCCTAGCTCTAGCCGTACCTATAGGTAGGTACTAGGGCAGTTAAAAGTATCCTCTTGCAGTCCATGATCTTAATTGTGCTTTTTATGTACCTACCTATGTAAAAGTGGTTCAGAGGTCGTACAACCCAAGCATAACCTTCCATAGGTAAGCGACTTATTGTCTATTTTTTTTAGAGTATTTTGCGTAAGTTCTATGTAAATACCAAATATTGATCATGCGTGAAAAATTAAAATGAAAGGATAATAAGTATAAGATTTTTTCATGGGTAATTCGTATAACCCGATCAAATTAAGATGATATCCTGAACAAAACAAAACGCCATGCACCAACAACGTATTTTAATAATATTCCCCACAGTTTACTGTCGAGATTGCTCTATGGTTTAGCTAAAAATATATTTTTTTTGTGCTTAATGTGTAATTCGCAGTTTATTCAAATATCTAAATGTAAAAAAACCGGCCAAGTGCGTGTCGGGCCACGCGCATTAGGGTTCCGTAGTAGGAGTTAGTTAGTCGACTATAACTCTGTAACCGGTTAAGCCTACTTAGCCGTGATAGTTTTCCTTGTAAGTTCATTACATGTACTACGTCTGTGACTTTTTTCACATTTCTAGGTACAGCCATTCAAAAGTTAGAGGGGGGGTAACTCGTATCGAACAAAAATTTGCACTGAAAAGCTAGATATTTCGCAAATGGCTCGCTTGACCAAAAAATGGTCTTGACACACCCATAATATTTTTGAAAGACCTATCTAACGATACCCCACACGGAGGGGTACGCGAGAAAAAAATATTCATACCCACTTTACGTGTTTGGGAGCTACCCTAAAAAAAAATATTTTTTCTAAATTTTATTTTACCACTTTGTCGGCGTGATCAATATACATATCCATACCAATTTTCAGCTTTCTAGTATCAAGAACCTCGGAGCTATGCCGCGGACAGACAGACAGACAGACAGACGGACATGGCGAAACTATAAGGGTTCCTTGTCGGACTACGGAACCCTAAAAAGGGTGTGTGTAGCAGGAACAGGGTGCTGAAACTTTCAAACTTGTTTGGAACTTCGAACTTACTACATAAAGATCATAGATTCCTGTACACAAATGTATGTTTTGATAATAATTTTAATTAGATAGTTAGACTTTAACAGTTGTTTTATATATTATTGTTTTTTTATGTAGGCGAAAACCAATAAAATAAGTTAATGACTTTAATCAACCCCCAAATACCCCAAAAATACGCTCAAATTTGAGCATGGCAATTATATTAAATTGCAGCCTCTAGGCAGCCCTCTTTCTACGAGAAGTGATTTGTACAGTATAGTATTAACGAAGCACTAATATCGTTTGCGCGCCTGTACTATCATCTATCATTTGTGGTGGCGCTTCTATTTACTAGATACTCACTAATGATTATATTATTTCAGCTTTTCCCTGACTGTTGGCTAATCTGGGGGGTTAGACAAGTGGCAAAAACGCTATAGAATAGAAAACAAAATCTATGGGAATGACATATAGCTAGTCGTAAACGAATGTCATTCTCATACATTTTGTTTTCTATTCTATAGCGTTTCTATAGCGTTTTTGCCACTTGTCTAGCCCCCCTGATGTTTTCCTTAACAATTCATGTTTTTTCCTAATTTTCCAGAAAGTGGATTCTCTGATTATATTATGATATTACAAAACTACTCAAGCGACGTAAATAAAATAAAACCGGGTCTAAAATCTTAATCTGTTTCTATATATATATGACTGAGTTGTGCCTGAACATACAACTTGTATGTATGTATGTATTGAGAACCTCCTCCTTTTTTGGGAGTTTGTAAAAATCAGAGGTCAACCCATAGATATAGGTCAACCTATATTTAGCCGGGGGAGGGGGGGGGGTCATGCATGCATTGGGGTCATGACCGTGGGTTGCATCCGCCCTTGGCTGCCCTGGCCACTGCACTGCGCCTGCACCACCAACTGCCCGCCAACCACCAAGCGTACGCTATCAGGACCACAAACATTCAAAGATTTATATGAAATATGCTATAAGATGGGACTTTTATATTTGTCCCGTATTTTGTCATTTGAAATCGACATGCTTTGTATAACATGTACCTACCTACCTACTACATAGATTAGACTATTATTACATACTATTTTTACTACTATGATGATTTACACATTATAGTAAATACCTATATTATATTTTTAGGACACAGAAAAAAACCTGTTTAGACCACAATTTTGGATGAGTGGGCGCATACCTGCGTAAATCTGATTTTAAATGTGTTTTTCGAATATGAATATTACAAATGATTCTAACCTTCAAATAACAGTGTCTAAGGAAAACATAACATAAAGCTAATTGGATACAAATAATAATAATAATTAGTGTACCTACTAGTTTACCTGTGATTAGCTAAAATTAGGTATATTTAAATAAATAAACAGGATAAGAGAGCCCTGGCAATGTGCAGGCAGCCAGTGCAGTCATGCAGTGTCGCGCGAGCCGGGAGCAGCCGGGCCGGGAGGGAGTGATCCTCTCGGCCGCGAACAGACATTGAACCGCCATGCGCCATCCGTTTCGTTATACGCGCACTATTAGTTACTTCGTGACTATCGCTTGAAGTTCGCCTCTGCTCCGGCCGCTCCACAATAAGCTTGATCATATTGTATGTCTCCCTGTTTGGGTTAGAGCTAGGGTTGCCAACTTTTTTTGGAAGAAATAGAGTATATCTGATATCAAAGAAGGTAAATAAAGAGTATGGACTTAAAAAAAAAGAGTATCATTTATTTTATAGTTTTAAAAAGGTATTTTTTTTGTACTTTTTGCAGCACATAAAAATTTTTCATTGTTTTTAAAATAATTGTATGAGTCCAAACATTCTAACTCTAAATTTATGTAGATCAAGAGCTCATTCTTAATTAATTTCAATGAAGCTCTGTTTCTTTCTTCTCGCCACTTCGCATTCATGACCGAAAAGACTCTCTCAGTAAATGCTGAAGTGGCGGGAACAGAGAGTATTATAACCAATATATTTTTTTAAACAATCAATTTCTCCAGGACAGTTCTTAAACCTCTCACTTCTTCTTAACTCCAAATTGGGGATACCAACATATTAACAGTTAATAGCCGTTTTTTTTTTGTTTTGATTATGGGTTTTTGCATAATATTATATGACTGGCACTAGTTTAGTAAAAATTGTGTAAAAAAGAGTATTTTAGCGTACTCTATTAGTGTTATAGATTATAGAGTACGGTTACATGATATAGAGTACAATACTCTATTTTAGAGTACGGTTGGCAACCCTAGTTAGAGCCAAATGAAACTCAAAAAAAATTGTCTGCCGTACGCGTATCACCTTCAGAATCATGTTCAACTAAATGCGGATAACCTACTAAGATATATTTATTTTAGTGTTTACGTTCGGTACGGGAAGCACGTGGCGCCGGCCTGACTTCCGCGAACGCCAGCCAGCCATTTCAACCTTATTTATAAGCAGTTAAAGTTCAATGTTACCGAGACAACGTTATCGCGCAAAGGGTCAACTGTCAAGTCGGGCGGTTGCCTATCTGCTTTCGGCTATCGACGGCAGTCTGACTGAAACAGGTGATCCTGAAGTCGGCGGGTGTCGGTGGATGTCTGCGGGTACCGGCGGGTGTCGGCGGGTGTCGGCGAGTGTCGGCGTGGGCGCTCGCTAGCCCCGGCTCCGCTTGCCATGCCACTACCACGCCGACCTTCTGGCTGGAGGGACGCCACACTATAGTTGATCTATTTCGCGCGCAATTATTCGACACATTAGTAGTAGTAAAGTGTAACCGGTGTGGTCTGGGAACTGGTTGTCGGTGGTGCGCAGGCGCAGTGCAGCGAGTGCGAGATGTCGGGCGCGTGCGCGGTGAGCGAGGAGTGGTGCTCGGGCTGGGGCCGCTGGCAGGCGCGGCTGGCGCTGCTGCTGGCGCTGCCGGTGCTGCTGACGGGCGCGTACGGCACCAACTACGTGTTCCTGGCCGCGCCCACGCCGCACAGGTAACAACACTTCAACTCAGCTGTGCCTTGAAAGCTTTGAGTAATTGTAAGTGTGTAGTAAACAAGCTAGTAGCAGCATGAGCGACCGGCAAGCTGAGCGCTAAGCTCAATCACAATGGAACAAATAGGAACTGTAAATACATATTTAGTTTATTTGTTTATTTTGCTGTTCTTTACTGTTAGTAGTCACAAGTACGTTGTTTTATTCTTTGTAGGTAGGCCTACTTTTTACTGAACGAAGCCTGGATATTTTTAGGGTTCCGTAGTCGAAAAGGAACCCTTATGGTTTCGCCATGTCCGTCTATATGTCTGTCTGTGATATAGCTCAGAGGTTCTTAGAACTCGAAATATGACATTTGGAAGTGGTAAATTTATGTATATTGATCACGCCGACAAAGTGGTAAAATTTTTTTTTGAAAAATGTATATTTTCTAAGGTACCAGCAAGGTATTTTATACTCGTAAAATGGGGATGAATATTTTATCATGTATCCCAGCGTGTGGGGTATCGTTGGGTAGATCTTTCAATAATATTACAGGTGTGTGAAAACAATTTCTTGTAAGAGACCATTTGCAAAATATATAACTTTTGAATGGCTGTACCTAGATGTGTGAAAAAATTCACATATTACACATTATATACCGAACTTCAAAGGAAATCTATGACGGCTAACTAGGCTAAACCGGTTGTAGAGTTATAGTCGACTAACTAAAACGTATGACGGAAACCTACTGAGCGCAACCCGACACGCACTTGGCCGTTTTTTTTAGTATATTAACTGGTAGTAGTAGGTATGTTAATGAATAATTTAATTTGGTTCGTACACCTACCCGGTATGATGCTATTTATACTTATTCATATTTCTGCACGACTACCCACAAAAAGAAATTTCCATTTCCCCCCCCCACTTTTTTAAACACATGAAACTAATTTTATTTAATTTTTTTTTGTAGTAAGTAAAGTATAGACAATATTTTTTAGGGTTCCGTACCAAAAATGGTAAAAAAAACCGGCCAAGTGCGAGTCGGACTCGCGCACCGAGGGTTCCGACCATTGGAAAAAAAAAATACGCAATAAAGTCGCAATTATCTTGTTTTTTTCCGACCGCATAATTAAGTTTGTTTGTAGAGGAAAATTGCTGATTACTTAAAAACTACCTGCTAGATCTCGTTCAAACCAATTTTCAATGAAAGTTTGCATGGTAATCTACATCATATATTTTTTTTAGATTTATCATTCTCTTATTTTAGAAGTTACAGGGGGGGACACACATTTTACCACTTTGGAAGTGCCTCTCGCGCAAACTATTCAGTTTAGAAAAAAATTATATTAGAAACCTCAAAATAATTTTAAGACCTATCCATAGATACCCCACACGTATGGGTTTGATGAAAAAAAAAATTTTGAGTTTCAGTTCTAAGTATGGGGACCCCCAAAATGTATTGCTTTTTTTCTATTTATGTGTCAAAATCTTAAAGCGGTTCACAGAATACTACCAAACTACTTACCAAATTTCAACAGTATAGTTCTTATAGTTTCGGAAAAAAATTACTGTGACATACGGACGGACAGACAGACATGACGAATCTATAAGGGTTCCGTTTTTGCCATTTGGCTACGGAACCCTAAAAACCGTTATGGTTTCACTTCGTCTGTCTGTCTGTCCGTCTGTGACAGCTGATTATTTCAGGAACTATTTATGCTGTCGACTTGAAATTTGGAACGACATACGTATAAAAAACGATTATTCATGTGTATTGCAAATAAAAAAAGTTGAAAAATCATATCAGTTGAAAAAGTGAGGGAAGTGGGGGTTTAAATTTCAAAGTATAATTACTAGGTTAAATGGGGTATGATATGAATGTCTTGATTATAATACGTCTTTTAATTTCCGAAATAATATAATTTGCAAAAAAATACCGTTCCCGCACTTATCTCCGAAGTTTGATAAGGGACAAATCTGAAATAATTAGGATTGATCTGGTTTTTTATGACTGCTCCAAATGTCAAGTCGATAGCACTAGTTCATCGCACTGAACAATACGCTCATTGAGTTTACTTGTATTGTCCGAGCTGTCAAGTGCACGCGGTGGCGCCTGCGCGTACCGCGCATCTCAACAGGACGATAGCTTCTGTAGTTCATTAACGGTATGTGAGCGTCCTACTGTCTGGTAGCCTCGCTCGCCGAGTGTCCGCGCAAGTGCTCATTGCGGCAGAGACACTTTACAATACTTCTTGCGGTTTAAATTAATTGGTAATGAGGTCTAATACTTTTTGTACATTAGGTAGGTAATATGGCTAAAAAGGTCACAGTGTATATAGCGATCCTATACATACAAGAAAATATGCAATTGAAATGCACTGAGGACATGAATAGCAAAGCACACGCCGACCGGGCCTATACCTCGGTACAATTGTAATTGTGTAATTGTGTAAATTGTAATTGTGTAAATACATTCAACATAAATTATGAGAATATGTGGATTTTAAGAAAACAGTTGCTCTGTCCGTAGCTAGTGGAACTGGACACAGCAGTCTGCTGCAGCTGTTAGAAGCGAGCCACGAGGCCGCGACTAGTGTGCTGTCGCAAGAGGCGCCACGAGTGGCCACTGCGGCCGCGCGCGCACTCTGGCACTAAAGTGCACACAACCTGATTAAAATAGATACAACTATTTAATCTTGATGAGATGCATGACAATGATGTAACAGAAGTATTGCGTGTTTTCTAGGGAAATAGCTTAAAAATAAAAATAAAATAATCTTTATTTCGGATAAGTAACATTCATATGAGTTAGTAAAGTAAACAACTATGATAACTTATGCCTATGTTAGTAAAACTTATTATCTATTTGGAAACCAGGCTCTTGTTCAAAGTGCATCTTCGAACAACATCACCTAACAAAGGAGAATCGTACCTCCCCGCAATGATCTTCAGGATGGAGTTGGAGCCTACCCGCACTCTGCAGAGCAGGGAGGCAGATTTCTGTCTGATGATGGCGTAGAAGCCATCGGCGTGTGTTTGTGCAAACATCCTGACGCACTGCAGAAACGGGGCAGCCCCATCAACATCCTGAACCCGTTATTATATTGGACCCTTAGCTGCTTAGCCTGCTTATAATCTGTCCCCGCGCTTTCATTGGCCTCCTATCCGGATAATTATTCTAAGGTAGTTTATTTACTTTAACTTACGTATATAATTACAAAGTCAAACACAAATTCCCAAAGTAACAGCATTGTTATGAAGGTACTATGTGAATTAGTTATCTGAAGGTGCCGCGATGATATGCCGCCAGCCGCTCCCGGCGCTCCCGGCGCTCCCGGCGACAGGCGCGGCGCGCGCTGCTCGTGAGATAATGGCAACTTGCTGATGAAGTATGAGGCATGTGTTCTGTGCGTGAGACTAGCACACACGTGTCAGTTGCTCTCACACATGATGTTGTGCGTCACACTCATAACAAATGCGTTTACAATTAATATCTCATGGCGATAATGTTTAACCTGGGCTCACATGGGCCGTGTTGGTCTCGGTGACTGCAGACAGGTCTGTTTGCGTACCTATTGCCCAATGTGGTGGCGCACTGGACTTGTTATCATAACGAGTGGATACCTATAATACTATGTTGTAGATTAGCTTTCCTATAATATTGTTGTTTCTAGATAACCATAGGCTATGAGTTCGATTGACCTATTATCTGTCGAATCATTTGCCTGTGGAGTGCGCAGGCAGCAGGCACTCCTCGCTACCCATGTCCGTATCGCGTGTGATAAGCCGCGAGCGATGACCGAATTTTCAAACACTAGCTTTTCCATGCGGCTTCATTGGCTTCAAAATAATGTCTATGCTACTATGTATATATATACCAATATATGGTACTTATAATATTACCCAAATTTAAAATTTGCGTAAGAAATATTTTGTCATCAAAATTAGCTATTTATATTGATATAAGTGGGCTGGTGGTGGTACCTATATGTATAGCTATGTTGTTGATTGATGTTAACATTTAAGTAGGTATGTAGGTACCGTTTTTAATCTGAGGAAACTGCCTCTGGATAATGTTTTATCTTTAGGTAATACCTCTTTGTATTTGTTACTGTATCTGTTGTTTCGCAAATAAAAAAATAAAAAAAATATGTCGGTATCTAGGTATATCCGGGTAAAATTAAATTATAAAGAAAGTTACGTTAAAACATAATAGAAGACTGTCGTACGTCGTTGTAGTTTGGACCCATTGTTTCCTGAGTATCAAGGGCCCCTCGGGCCCCTGACTGCACGCCGGTCGAGGGTATCTCACGATTTTCGTTCACAAACAAGTCGGTCGGTAGAAAATCTGTGCTAAAGTTCGAAACGCGACTCCGACTTGTACTTAGCCGGTTTTTGCTAATCCGCAGCCAGTCGCTGGAGCTGGCGGGCGTCGCACTACCGTTAACATATACTACGTAGAAAAAACGTTGTTTTGGACTTTGTCCTATTCTGGGTAATGTTGTCAGTTAACGCCATCTGCCATGTATTTTCTTTGGTAAAGTATAATACTTACAGAGGTGCTATAAGCATCGGGGACCATCCCCAGGGCACAGATTACTAAATAGTTACTCCCAGGACCTCAGTCAGCCGGGGCTGCTCGGAAGACCGCGCCGCGTTTCTAAGGGCGAAGGAAGGAACATGGATGGGTTTTAGTCTGTAGGAGTCTGACACTCCCGCTCCGCCCACAGCAGGAGGAGTTATTTCATGACTTCCCATCACTTAAAAAGCTTGTTATAAACATTAATAAGCAGGTACTACTGGTTTAATTAATGTATCAATACGGCCGCGTCGTCGTTAGGAGCTGCTTACCTATGTATCTGGGTAAGCTCAAACTACGGCGACATGGCCAGCTGGGAGCGCACAGCTCTGAGAGGTCGCGGCTGCAGCTGAACTGTCGTTCTTATATCGGGTAATTTTATAAAATTTTACTAAATTAGCCGATATCACTGGCCCACTACTAACATAAGTACGTAAATAAGTTGAAGTGTCACGTGCTGGTGTTATTAAAACCTGCGATTTATCGTTATATGATAATGGGCCTGCTGAATATTGATGTCGCTGCCGCAGAGCGGGGCCGCGGCTCCACAAACACACGGAATGTTTTCACGTTTACCTACTCTAAGTAGGTAATCGTCACATGCCGTTTGCATTATTAATTAGTTGATAAACCTGTTCGTTATTGGATATTACGCAGGGATTTAGGCATTTGCATTTTATTATTGTTGATCTAAAGTCGATGACATAAAAATACGAAAGCATGATTGCTGACGATGAAGCAATTTGCATAAATATGTCTTTTAATAAGAGGCGGAAAATATAAGTAAAGCCACGGGTTAGAAGGAAGGCGAACATTAATGCGTGGTTATTATTAGATGTGTACTGAACGTTGACAAAGCTCGTTTGATACCGGTGCCGCGTTGTATCAACTCGACTGCTGACTGATATAGCGTCGTGTGCCAGTGACTGGCCGCTCTGTGCTGCGATGCAGGGGCGTAGCTACCGCCGTATCTGCCGTATCAATTATACAGGGCCCCCGGGCCACGGGGGCCCCCAAAGTGTGTAAGGATAAAGAAATAAAAACTTCCCAATTTATTTTATTTTACAAATGACAAAATTCTATAAAGCAATTACTTTTTATCCCGCCTTAAGCGTGCGTTCAAAAGTTGGCAACACTCTACATCGTTATGGCGGGCTGCGGGACTTCCCCGTTTTACTTACTTCATCTGCAACTCAGCGGGGAATCCCTCAATAATAAAATCGATATCGCGATGTACGTGTACGTACATACTCTACATTGGATGTTAAACAACGGAGTGCAGTGCAGTGTTTATTTACGCGTTTTATGTAATTGTGCATTACATTGGAATTCAGTACAAACAACATTGTTCTTCTGGTTTAACAATATTAGTAGCGATTTGTAAAAGAAATGAGTGAAAGGAAAAGAGATTATCCCAGCGGTGCTGAGAAAAGAAAAAGTAAACGGAAAAGGGAAGAGGTTATAAAAAAAGTGCCCAAAATTTCTTCATTTTTTCAGAGACAAGATACTGTGAGTGATTTAAATTGGAAAGGTAAGTACTACCCAACCCATTTATTCGGGGTCCGTAGTGATAAACAAGGAAATCTTTTAATTTCGGTCTGTCAATCTGTCCGTCACAAAATGTGGTCTGGGCCCCTCGATTTTCACAACTACTGGTCCAAAAATCTAAAAAAGATATTGGAGACTCCTTACTAATTAAACTTTTACATGAAATTGGTTTGGCAAAAATCTTAAAACGGATAAGGTAAATTAGTGATAAATGTCAAATTGTAAAATTAGTTCTTCGAAAAACCGAAGTACTTACTAATTTACACAAGTACTATTTTACACGATGCTAATGTGGATCTGCGTGGTTAGATACGCGTGGTTGGTTTATTATTTACCTGTAGCGAAGGGTGAATTTTGTTTTTAGGGTTCCGTGCCTCGAAACAAAAAAAAAACAAAACTCTAACTTATCTATAGGATCAATTTGTTTTGTTGTTTGTCTATCAGTCTGTATCGTATTGTAAATTGCGTGTTGAGAACTTCAGATGTGCAGACTCGCTTTCGGGTTGTTTTCGTTTTGTATGGCCACTACACTACGCGCTGCGTTCAAATAGCACGCAGGTGTAATGTAACGCACGGACGGGCTGCAGGTGATTTTGTATCTACTAATACGAGCACAATCCGCGTAGAGTCTGTGTGCGTCTGAACTGAACACTCTCTAACTGTGACCCCTAGTAAAGTTATTTATTTATATATAACTCTTTTTAGTTTAGTATCAAAGCATTCGTATTTATTTTTTAACGAATACTCGTTTATTTTTAGATTCTTCTGAAGCACGTTCTTCGTCAAATATCCATTCGGTAATAGAAGAAAGCCAAGCACATACTTCATCGGATGTCCATCCAGAAATTGAAGAACACCAAGTCAACGATTCTGATATATTTGAAGATTGTAATATAATTTCATCAGATAGAGGAAATTTTGGTGACAATTTATCTGAATGCGAACGAAAAATAATTTTTAAATTGGGTCTATTTAAACCACAAGGACCATTTCCAAAAGATTCAGAAAGTAACCGACCTTTTTCGGCCTATTATTATTCATATTTCAATCAGGCAGGCATAAAACTTGTAAGACCGTGGTTATGTTATTCTAACGTTTTAAACAAACCGTACTGTCACTTCTGTTGGTTATTAGCAGATCGTCAAAACAAATCGTACTCCTCTGCTTGGGTTAACGGTGTTTCGATTAGAAGCAATTTTACGCAAACTATACTTGACCATGAAAAGTCACAGCAGCATATGAATGCCTCACTCTCTTATAATAATTGGTTGCAAGGAAATACCATCGATACTCTATTGCAAAGTGAAATCAATAGTAAAATTACATTCTGGAGAGATGTACTGCATCGTATAATTAATGTTATAATTACTTTAGCATCTTGTAATCTATCTTTGAGAGGGCATGATTCTGATTCTGGAAATTTTATGGCAATTTTACGTTTGCTATCTAACTATGATGCAACTTTAAAAGAACTTCTTCTAAAACCGAAAGGCGAAATAAATTATTTAAGCCCTACGATTCAAAACGAAATTATTAGTTTGCTTGGTACCACCGTTAGGAACAATATTATCTCAGAAATTAAAAAAGCTCCATTTCTGACAATAATTAGGTATTTGAACACCAACTAAAATGTACTAAAATGCTATTTTATTAAGAAGATTCCATAGAAACAAAACGAAGTGTCGAAAAATAAATTAAATCAATGTTAAAATAAACAACATCCATGCTTTAAAAGTTTTTGGTAGGGGATTCTCTATCCTTGTCACGCGAAACATAATTTGTTCTAGGAAATGTCGAATTATACAGCGTTTTGACATTATGACGTCATAATTGCATCGTGCTCTCTTTTTCTAGCAATGACTTTTTAAATGCTTATAACTAGGCCGTTTTTTAAGATAATGCATTCCTATTTTCACTGTTGTTAATCTTTTCGTTCATTAGTTAAGTATTTCTAATAAAAAAAAATCATTCAAATAACCAATTCTGGATACAACACAAGACTTGTCAAAAATTGACCAACTTTCTGTAGTTTTTCGATATATCTCGGTTACAGAAAATGATGATAATGTGCCTAAAGAAATAAAAATCTGTGAGTCCTTTTTAGGATTTATAGCAGTAACCGATTGCAGTGCTGCAGGTCTGAAAACTGACATTTTAAATTTGACTAAAGAATATGGAATTGATTTGCCTAAATGTAGAGGACAGGGTTACGATGGAGCAAATGTTATGTCGGGTGTTTATGGAGGATTACAAACCCTAATAAAAGAGCATGCTCCAAATGCCGATTATGTTCATTGTGCTGCGCACGCTTTAAACTTAGTTTTAAACGATGCTGCGAGACACGTTCGTGAAGTATCGACTTTTTTCGATAATTTAGAAAAAATAAATACTTTTTTTGGCAATAGTATAAAACGCTGGGCTATGCTAAGTGACGATCCATCTGAAAAATATTTGATTACCCTTAAAAAGGTATGTCCAACCAGATGGTCTTCTAGGAACGACGCTTTATTAGCGGTAAAGAAATTTTTTTTACTAATCATGAAAACTTTGTACCAACTAAATTTAATTTCAAATAAAAAAGATGAACGTGAAGAATATAAAAATATAATTAATATTTTAGAGAGTTATGATTTCTTAGTGCTCGTTACATTTTTTTCTTCACTATTTGAAATTATTAATCCTATTTCTAAAGCTCTACAGCATGAAAATAATGACTTACAGAAATCTAGTATTTTATTAAGTAATCTTTTAAATAGACTGTGCCAATTAAGAAATCAGATTTCATTTAATAGTTTGCTAAATGAGTCCAAAGATTTAGCAAAAGAGTGGGGGGTAACAACTGTTTTTAAAAACAGTAGGCGAAAGATAACGAAGCGTTTTTTTGATGAGCTATCACAAGATGAGAGAATTTCCGACCCGGAATCCTATTTCAAAGTCAATGTATACTATTGCTGTTTAGATATATTAATTTCTCAAACTAAAGAAAGATTTCAGAGCCTTTGCAACCTGAGTAGTATGTTCGAAATATTACAACCAGAGAAACTCCTATCTTCTTCAAACGAAGAGATATTAATCGCTTCCGGAAAACTGTCGATTAAATACAGTAAAGACATCTCAGTTAATCTTTGTGACCAATTAAAGGCTCTAAAAACATGCTTAAAATCTGAAATTCAAAAAAATTATTCCATTAAAGAACTCATTGAATTATTGCTAGTAAAATTCAATAGTCTTGCATCTAGTTTTCTCGAGGTAATCACAGCATGCTTTTTATTCTTGACCCTTCCAGTTACAACCGCAACTGCTGAAAGAAGTTTTTTAAAATTAAAACTGATAAAAAATTACTTAAGAACTTCGATGGTACAAGAACGGCTGTCAGACTTCTCACTATTGTCCAGAGAGTTAGAAACTTTAGAAAAACTAAAATCATCAACAGCCATAAATGATTTAATAAATCAGTTTGCCGAAAAAAAGGCAAGGAGAATGAATATTTAAAATTTGATTTTTATTTGTAAAATGGTTAAACTATGTTATGATAAATAAATATTTCTTTTCACAATATTTTTTTTCTTTTGTGAAAAATCTTTACCCCCAAACAATATAAGGGCCCCCAAACAATTTTTTATACGGGGTCCCGCCAATGCACGCTACGCCACTGCTGCGATGTGAACATGTTGTTCGCGATCGCGACTGGACAATTTGACATTATTGTACCATAGTGTTCTCCACACGTGCGCGCCTACTCGCCACAGTAAGGTTCAATTAACTAGCGCACAGATACCAATCTAAGCTTCGATCAATAATACTTATTGTATTCAAAGACATAATATTATGACGTTTTTTCAGTTTGATGACACCATGAATTCTGTTAAAAATCTACAGCATTTGCACTTGATACTACCTACGAAAAAACTTTTAAGTTTTGTGTTTTTCCGTAGTTGAACTGAAATTGCAGCCAATTAACTTTTTGTCGCGTCTCTTGTAAACATGCGTCTTGATTGCCTATTACGTGGTACAATAATAGAGTAGGTACAGAATTAGCCGTCGATTACTTCTTGTGCTTTTATATCTATCATTGGCAAAAACCTGGCCGTGAACTGAGCAAATCCAATTTCTCATTTCAATGGGAATGTAAGTTAACAGTTATTTGTTTTTTCTCGTGGAGTGGAATTTTCTCAGTCGTCCCTTCCCTTGGCCGTGACCATTGTTTACATACAATGGGTATCTGAAGTTCGCGTAAAAAGTATAATAGCTTGTTGCACGCATGCGCGGTGGTATAGCGGGTGGCGGCGGGTCGCTCGCGCTAGCGAATTGCGGACTCATTCTATTTGGGCGCGCAGCCGAATGTCTGGTGTGGTTTGAGCACGATAACAGTTCACGATACACATTTTATACGGAAGCCACATTTAAATGAGTCCGTAGAGTACTTATTGAGTTTGTAGTATTCAAATAGATCAGTGAGCCAAGCAAGTGTAACTGACCGCCTACCGGCCTGACGCCAACGAGCCGAACAGCGCGTCAAACTGCTAAAACGAATAGTGAACATAATTCATTATCATGTACCTAATTAAGGACAAAAACTTTAATTAATGTAGACGGGACAAAAGTAATTAAGAACGATGAGTGCCTTCAACCAAAACTTATATTAAACAGTTTACCAAATAAATAGGTAGTATATTTAGTAATAGGTAGATACTATTTATTTACCGACTTCTAACAAAGAAGGATTCGGATGTTTGTATTTTTTTTATGTTTGTTCGCACATAACTCCGTCGCTTGTCAACCGATTTGAAAAAATCTTTTTGTGTTGGAAAGGCAAATTTGGGTAATACTTCCCAAATGGTCGCATGATAAGGAAACCAAGATCTGATGATGGCATCCCAGAGAAGTCCAGGGGAATTTTCGAAAATCCTAGGGGCAAGTAGTGCGTTTGCTAATTTTTTCATTAAGTATTTTAAAGCACTACAATTTTATGAAGGTCTGGAGTCAATCTGATGATGGAGCAAAATACAGTCGAGGGAACTCCTCAACGATTTACAGCAGTTACCCTGTGTTTAGGCTTGATTAATTTGTATTGATGAGAAATTTACACCTAGATGAGCTGTGACTGTCATTAGGGGTCTAATGATGAAGACGAAAGACAGTTAAGGGAACTCCTCAACGATTTACAGCAGTTACCTTGTGTTTGGGCTTGATTATATATATATATATATATATATATATACTAGTGGCCCGCCCCGGCTTCGCACGGGTAGGTAGTCTTTGTTTTTTAACCGATTTCAAAAAAGGTGGTTCTGTATTTGACCGGTATGCATGTGTTTGTATGTCCCCGATTTTCTCAAAAACTACTGATCTGAATTGGATGAGAGTTGTCGTTCTTCAAATGCAGTTTTCAAGAAAGGTTTTAGTACAATATATATTATTAGGATCTGTTGAATTTCTTCGTAAATAATCAATGGAACTCTTCAATTACTAATAGCAAAGGAACCACGATTGCTGCGATCGTATGCCTGTGATTGTTTTCACTGTTCTATAACATAACAACACACCTCTATGCTTTAAAGGAGAAAACAGACATATAGAGTTCACCCTTATTAAAGGTGATGAACATTTGTCTAGACATTAGGATATTGTAATTTATCTAAATTACAAACTGAGCCACTAAAAAGAGAACTGAAAAACTTTTTTTCAAAAAACAACTGGCTTGGAACACAATACAAATTTAAAAATAACTAGTAGACATCATTCTAGAAGTCGGTGTCTCCAATTAGGTATTGTGTATTTGCATTATATTTTTGCAAAAAAAAATGTTTTCTTTTAGGAATGAAAAATCATGTCCCGAGTCTTCCCGCTGATTAGGCCCGTTCTAATCCTTAGCGGACGGTTAGCCACTTATTGCTCAAAGTCTGCAGGCCGGACCTACAGTGGCCTGGAGTCGATTCCTGGCTCCAAATGTTGATGACGTGGCTGGGGCGTGAGATTTGTCTCTCCCTCACGCAACCCGCTATCTCCTTTTTCAGCATGACTGGTTAGCATTAGAAGGTGACTGCTTCCTATTCCCACTCTCTTTGGACCATGGTTTGAACCAGGGCCGAAAGTGAGAGATCGCCGCCGCCCAAGTGGGGCAGACCTCCACCGTATGTTCCACCGTGACCTCCAGGTGATCCTCACAGTATCGACACCCCGACATTTCCACTCGCTTGATTCGATCCAGGAACCTCCCAAAATAACCGTGTCCAGTGAGAACCTGCGTCAGGCGTAGGCATTGGATCTGCGGTAGGTCAAGATGCCGTGGTGCCTCCTTAGCCATTTCGCGAAGAGAGGATTTAACGCCACAACAATCCCCACGCAGGTTCATCCGTGGCCTTATGATTTGTTTATTAGCAAAGGGAATTCTAGATTCTTAATTTCTGAAGTGTGGAATAGAATGAATTCAATGGAAAGCGCATTTTTTTTTAGTTTATAATTATCCCGCTCTTATGTATGAAAAGAGGCCCTTTTCATACATGGAACGCATGGGCATTAATCACCATGGAATAACATCTAGGTACACATTATGACTTGAAAGCGCTTACTTTTAACAAATTCGTAACTTAATTCTTGAAGCCGTTAAGGTGAAAGATATTATTATGTGATATCAACCAAAAAAATAAAAAATAAATAAGTAAATACCAATCTCAAAAAAAGAACAAAAATATTTGGGATTTGAACTCGATGTAACCGATTCGCATGATCATGAATCAGCCCCTCCACTACAGCGCTCCTTGACATTTTAGGTAAAATTGACATTCTAACACAACGTGTTTTCAATTTGAATTACTGCTTATCTTCTTTACAAACGGGCGTGATGATTTTCATGTCAAAGATAATAGCGAAAATGCATATAGGTAATTATAAAAACTTGATAGGTCATCCCATTACAAACTTATCTCAATACCTCACTGCTTATTCTCCATAATATTTAGTGTGATGATTTGTAGCCTAAAACTTGAACCGATTCATAACAAACATCTTTGGTGAATTTCAAGTAAAACTGTTCAGACGTTTTGGCGTAAAGCTAAAACAGATTTTTTTTCTTACAAACTTAAAATCTAAATTGTTCACCCTAGGGCTAAAATCTTGAAAAACTGTGAAACACGTGTTTAATTATTTTCATTTTAGAGTGTCCCTACAAACAAAATTTGAGTTTAATCGAATAAGAAATAAAACTTACTCCATACAAACTTTCAAGCCTATTTTAATATACTTAGGGTCGGAATTTCCAAAAATCCTTTCTTATTACTTGTCTAGGACATAAAAGGTACCTCCTGTCCAAATTTTATTACTCTAGGTCCAGCCATTTCGGCTCCGCGTTGATGAGTCAGTCATTCAGTGTATGAGGTTGTCATTTTATATAATAGTATAGATATATATATATATTTATATTGATAAAAACTTAGCATCCATATGGGTTATAAGTGCCATTCCAGGTCTGGTGATGGAGACCATAGACATTCGAGAAGGTTCTAACAACCCCTGAAAGTTTCTAACAGTGCAAATCTGATGCCTGGGTTCAAAAATAGACCTCGTGAATATAGCGGGAATTCGCTGGATGCGAGATGCGCAGCAGTGGATTTCGTTTCAGTTTCAGTTCAACGCCGTTTTCTCATAAGAGAAGCATCTTTACCTGGCCTACCCATATTTTATATAAGACTAGCTGTTTCCCGCGGTTTCACCCGCATCCCGAGGGAACTACTTAGCGCACCCGGGTAAAAAGTAGCCTATGTTGTTCCTCAGGGTCTATTCTATCTCTGTAGGTACCAAATTTCATTTATATCGGTCCAGTAGTTTTGGCGTGAAAGCGTAACAGACAGACAGACAGACAGAGTTACTTTCGCATTTATAATACATATTAGTAAGGATTAGTAAGGATTAAAAATATGTCACTATAAACTTACAAATAATAATTTTTTTGCAAAAAAAAAAACCTAAGTTCAAAAAACCCGAAAAGCACTAAAATGTTAAAAATAATACTGAAACCTACCTATATTAATAAACTTAACCTAATCTACGATTAAACTATAGTAAAATTTAACAATTTTTTCGGTTTTTATTTTGCAAAAAAATTTTTTTCCTGTCAGTAGGTAGGATAAAAATATTAAATAGGTACCACCTGTCACTGTGACTCCTGGGAGGATACATGATGGGTTTTAAAAGTGGTTTAAATAGACTTTTAATGTTGTCTGGTTTGAATCGTCTGCAGGTAGCCATGAAGTATAAGTGCCATGAGCTACCGGTTACTTCACTTACAGGAGGTACGTGAGGGACACGTGGAACACGTGACCAGGTGACCACTAATCTGGTTTACTCATTTCCCATGACATTCCTGGCGCTGCATGACCTTGAGCGATGTGGCAGATAAGCAAACCCATTACTATAACATACATTCCTATCTAAGTATATCATATTATTATATCAGTGTTTACTGTAGTCAGTAGGTACCTAGGTGAAGTCGAATAGCGAGTGCTCGTAAAGTTCGTGTACCTGCGTGTTATCATTGTCACCGGTCTGGTAACATAAGTATGACGAGTGGGAGGGACGGGAGACGCATGACGTGGCAGGACTAGAGAGAAGCTTAGAATGTGGGCAACTTCAGAGTAGAAGTAAGAATATTGAAGTTCCACATAAACAAGTGTAGGGTTGCATGTAACATTGCTGGCACTAGCGAGCGCAAGCGGGCATATTATTTAAGTAGATTCATTTCGCGTTAGAGAAGATTAAAGCTAAGTCGTGGTGGCCTAGTGGCTCTTAGGCACCTGCCTCACGTGTCTGAGTGTGCGGGTTTGAAACCTGGCAAGTACCAATGAGACTTTTCTGAAGTCATATGTACTTTCTAAGTATATATTAGACGTCACTGACTAACGGTGAAGGAAAACATCGTGAGGAAAACTGGACTTAAAAAGTCTGAAATTGCCAATCCGCCTTGAGCAAGCGTGGTGATTAATGCTTCATGCCATCTCTGTATGAGAAGGGGTATGTGCCCAGCAGTGGGACAATATATAGGCTGATGCTGATGAAAGCTAAGTTTACACTAGGACAGAAATTGCGACACAAATGTTATAATATTTGTTTATGCTGTTCACACTTCAAGACACATGGTGTCTGGACACTGCTTGAAGACTAGTGAACGGATTTAACGTCTGAGCTGTTCACACGTACGGAATTAAGTTAAGTGTTGTTTGCCCTGAAAAAGCGACGTACAGCTTATTTTTAACCGACTTCAAAAAGGAGGAGGTTCTCAATTCGATTGGTGTTATTTTTTATATATTGTATACCTATTAGGTACGTTGAGCGAACCGATTTACGTGATTTTTTAGTTTGATGCGGAATAGTTGCCATTTGGATCCCTAAAATATAACATAGCTTGGCCTAGTAGTTTTAATTTTATGAACTATTTTGTTTACGTGGACGATGTAATTTTAGTTTGTGTACGGATTTTTAGGTATGCCTTGAATGAGTATTAGCAGAACAGGTGAATCCTTCAAAAATTAACATCAGCATGCTGATAGCAGCAGGTTATAATAGGCTCTCAAAATGTTAATGAAGTTACAAGCCGAGCGGGTCGGCTTTATTTATTCATTATTTATTGTTTAGTTGTGTCCTCAAGTTACGTTTTTTTTTATTTATTTCTGTCGAGCTAATTTAAAATCTCGCGGGTAGATAAGTATTATTATTCTAACCACCACATGATATTGCTATTCGGTCGGACCGTTCATACGTGGAGGAACTTTCCACTTCATCTTCATGATAACATTTTATTTAGATGAAACTGGAAGCTGATGATATTTTGTAAAATAAGAAACGAGTTAAGCAGGTATTGCAAACATGACCTATATACGTCTAAATGCTACAAGGCATGTTTTGCGACAAGCTTGTTCTAAGGCACACGCACGCCACTGGAGGGGAGAACGATGCGATAACAGTGACTTAAGCTACACTGCAACTGCAAACGACTCTGACAGAGGCGGAATAGCATTCATGACGAGAGCTTATTAAGTGCTGATTATCAGCAATCCGATCCTCATCTCATCTCACAAAATGTAATTTTGCTATACGATGGCTATAAGTAGGGCTGCCATCACCCAAATCGTCAACCCTGGACTAAAACTATGAAAACCCCGGACATTTTGAATGAGATTGAATTTTTCCCCGGACACTTTTTCATTATTTGTTTTATTTTATTGCTTACCTTTCAATCAAGTGGGATCGGATATCAGGTAAAAAGTCCGGGATTTTTCCGGACGCTCTTTGAAAACCCGCCCGGACGCACCCCGGACGCCCTCTAAACTAGGACAAATCCGGGAAAACCCGGACGAATGGCAGCCCTAGCTATAAGCCTTCATTTGTTAATATTATTTTGAGGAGTCTTCAGAAAACATCTACCATGTTTTATTACGTAGGTATACAAGGAATCTTGATAAGTGATACGTATGCTAAGATGGTAAGAGCTGGCTGCGCGTGGAGCGGCCGGAATGTGTTGCGTGTTACTTGTACGAGGACAGACGCAGCCGCCCGCTCGGCGACACAACAAGGAAGGGCTCGTTGGGAAAGTGTTCCTACGGTTACATAAGGGCCCGGTCAGCAGGCTCGCCACTTGCCAGATTGTGGTAGAGTGAGTGAGTCAGCGAGTCCGGGGCAAGTCAGTTTCTTCAGTGGCGCGTGCTTCTGTTAGTGTTAGGTACTCACCGTGCCGTATACCTCGTAACGACCCTGTCATATTATGAAGTGTTTTCTAGTTAATTGTATGCATAAAGGTAAGATCGTACTATTGTTGTTGATATATTATGTTGTGAGCAGATGCCACGTGCCGGAGTGCGAGGGCAACTCGTCGATGGGCGTGGCGAGCGCGGCGCAGTGGTCGGGCGCGTGGGCGCGCTGGGCGCTGCCGGAGGGCGCGCGCTGCGAGCGCTGGCCGGCGCGCGCGCACGCCTGCAGCGCGCACCACTTCGACAACACCAGCGCCGTCGCCTGCGACGCCTACGTCTACCAGCACGGCAGCAGCATCGTCTCTGAGGTACGCGAGCCTACATTCTAACTCTCGAGAATTAAATTCTGAGATCGCTCTTGTGGAGCTATTGTTAATAGACTGTATGTATCTAAATAGCTTGATACGTCTTTTGCAAAGTATTGTAGGGCAATATCAAGTTCCAAGTGATGCTCTAATGAATGGCCAGCCCAGCACAGCGTGCAGCTGTGTCGCGCGTCGCTAGAGCAGTTCAAGCACATCGCCTTTAAGAGGGCCATTAATTACGTGACGCGTTTAGGGTTTAACCTTACCCAATCTTACGAGGGGGGGAGGGTGGTTTCGCAAATATCAAGTAATTGATAGATCAGAAACAGTGCAATTAATAGATCCGTCGGGACCCTAAGGGCATGAGGGAAAGTTATTTTTTTTTATTAATCTTTTGAAATCTAGCATAGATTAACTAACATTAAAATATGCATTATCAATATCACGGTATCTCCCCAGGGGCGGCGGGGGTCGAAAAATCACCAAAACCGCCGCACATGTCCCCTTACTTGTGTATATTCATAGTCAGAGCACACGCAAGCGTGTCGTGTTTGCTTGTTTTAGTCGACGCGGGTTCACACGAGTTCGTAGGACTCGTAAAAATGTATTTTTGCAATTTAGCATACATTTGTGTCGCTAGTGACAGAAACAGGTTGGGCCAGTGGCGCGCCTCACGTGCCGCTGACTCACGCCGGCGGACCTAGTGATGTACACTAGCTCCACTAATTCGTTGACCCCTCCCCACTGGCCAGCAAACACGATAGTTATCGAGTCCTCGTCACTCACGGTTTCAACTGTCACCCGTTCTCATTTCAGATCTAAATTGTATGTGTTGTTTCCAGTTCGACCTGGGGTGCCAAGAGTGGAAGCGCTCGCTGGTGGGCACGGTGCATAACATCGGCATGCTCATATCATTGCCCATAATGGGCTTTGTCTCGGACAGGTAAAATGCCTTTAAATGAAATAAAAATAATAAAGTGCCCTTATGTATGATTTGCTATTCTATTCTAGATTTCTTTTTTCTCGTAGGTTCACGTGGTTATTGACGGATGGTTCAGATCATTTATAAGCAGTCCATTATAATTCAAAATTCGTAAGTGACAGAGTAAATGCGTACACGTGCAGTCGTGCACGCTGCATACTGCACCGTACTGCACCGATGAGATAGACAGTTGTCGTGCACCGAGCGCGAGTGGCGGCGCCCGCACCGCTCGGGTACGGAACACTGCTCGGCCACTACTCTATTTTCGTATGATGGTTATATTTTTAACCGCTGGGTGGCACCCAGGTGATCGATCAAATATCAATCGTGAGCGTGTATCACTAAAGTAGTTAGTGTTAGGACGGTCAGCGTGCGACATAACGACATTATGTAAATTACATGCTAGATGGCAGCTTTATGTTTTGTTATTGCCTTGTTTTGCAGATCACATCCTATTTATAAAATGTAGAAAACGTTTTTGACCTTGAATTGAGTTCTGGTTTGATGTGTAAAGCCATAAATATAGTAAATATGAATGGTAGGGGCCCCCTCTCCCAGATCCGGATCATTAAGATACCATCATTTCAAAAAATTTCAAATGTGTCAAAGTAAATAGAGATGTTTATTAATATTTTATTCAATTTACCTAACAATGACCTAAGTATATTGCACTTATACTTGCCTATGATGTCTAACAGTAGCTGGCGACATTTGTTCGATCCGTCGTTCAGTGGCGCAGTCCCTTCGGAACAGTGCTACAACCATACCCAGTATCTGTGAAGTGCACAGCGCACGCGCCCGGTACAGTGCAGTGGTCCGGTTACAGGTGGGGGCGGCGCTCTGCGCTGGTGGTGAGCGGGTGCGGCGCGGGGCTGCTGGGGCTGGCCAAGTCCTTCGCGGGCTCCTACCACAGCTACCTGCTGGGCGAGCTGCTGGAGACCGTGCTCGGCGCCAGCGTCTACCCCTCCGCCTTCGTGCTCAGTAAGTGCTGCACCAAACATTTGCAGTGTCTACTAATTATAACTCAATTTAGCATACATTTGTTGAATTGCAAGTCGTTAAATTACAATGGTCGGTTTTATTTTCCAGTGATAGAATGGCTGGGCGTGCAGCACCGCATCCTGGCGAGCCTGGTGCTGGGCGTGCCGCTGTCGCTGGGCGCGGCGAGCCTGGCGCTGGTGGACTACCTGGCGGGCTACTGGCGCACGTGGGCGCGCGTGGCCTACCCGCCGTCACTGCTGCTGCTGCTGTACCCCTGGCTGCTGCCCGAGAGCGTGCGCTGGCTGGTGTCGCGCGGCCGGCTGGAGGACGCCGCGCACGCCATCCAGCAGGCCGCCCGGTGCAACGGCGTGCGGCTGCCGGAGGAAGCGCTCGAGAAGATGCTGCTGGAGAAAGAACAGATCGGTGCCAGCGCGGAGTCCAACATAGACGAGGGGTTGTTTGCTGCAATCGTCAAGTAACTTCGCTAAATGATTTTTTAATTTTATTTAGTTAACATAACAACCGAAGTCCTTGATAAAATAAAAGAGGCACACTCTTTTATATGGGAGTCACATATGTTATCTTACACACATGTTGTATGGGAGTCACATATGTTATCAGGAAAACTCTCCTAGGACGAGGGCTTATTGATACAATACCCACCTGGAAGTCAAGGGTGTTCAGACGATGCAATTTTCACTACCCATGTAGGGCTAACCCGGGAAGGCAAGAGAGAAATGTCCCATTATCTGCCTATAACTTAGACAGCTTTAATCGGTTGGTATGTAAAGAAAGCGCTATAGGCTTGCTTCGTGCGCGCAGGTACGGCGTGCTGCGGCGGCGGCTGTGCGTGTGCTTCGTGTGGTGGATGTCGGCGGTGTTCGTGTTCTACGGGCTGGCGGTGTCGGCGCACGCGCTGGCGGGCCCGGCGCACGCCACGTACGCGCTGCTGGCGGCGGCCGAGCTGCCGGCGCTGCTGCTGAACACGCTGCTGCTGGACCGCGTGGGGCGCCGCCCGCTGCTCACGGCCGCGCTGCTGCTCACCGCCGCCGCGCTCATCGCCATGTCCTGCCTGCCGCAAGGTACCAGCACCAGCCGCGTCGTCTGCGGCTGGCCGGGGCTCCAGTCCACTTGTTAACGAGTTATTCTAATCCTATAAACTGTCCTATTCCTAACTAATGATAATTATTAATGCGAAAGTGAGTTCGTTTGTCTCTTTCACAGTAAAACCGCGGAAAATAGCTGGTTTTGTGTAATTGTAACTGTTACATGTTTTCCTTTAGTTCCAGTCTATCGCACGCAGACCATTCGTCCATCCTATATTATTCGAAAATGCTGATCTGCAATTCCGCATTTATCAAAATTATCATAATACAGAACTGTCAGTGTTGAACATAGAGAAATTGGTGTTGAAGCACGTTCCCGCCTCGTTGTAATTAACGAGTTACAAAACGACAATATTGTTATGACGGCTCTGTATCATCTAACTATAACCCGGCTCAAAGATCATCAGTTCATGAAAGCCGTCGACCGGCACCGCAGCCGTCGCTCGGGCTAGAAGTCAACGTATCTAGCGCGACATTTGCCCCGTGCGATATCTTGTAGGAACGCAGTCTTAAGGCTTATCTGATCAGGTCAACTAAAATGTCAAGTAGTACCAGAAGGGCTCAGTCAAGGTTCACATTCGGCGATTGCGACGTGCATCTCTTTAGCAATCGCTCAACTTGATGAGCCGGCTTGCACGTGTCGCGCGAGTGTACACATACTGCGAGTTGATAACTATCATGCTGAACGAATTGATGTTTACTTGTTTACTAACACAGCCTGTTAGTGTATAATTTATATCAATCAGATGTCAGTAGGTACCTACATTCCTGAGTCATGATCCATAAATGTTTAACTTTTTAATTAACATTATGTTTACTGAATTCTTGCATTTAATTAAATTGCAACAAAACATGGTATGGGTATTGCGCACCAGATATCTGATAATTGCATAAAAACGTAAACACATTGATGGAACTTGCACGAGCTCCACATCTAGCCGCGCTCTAATTCATGATCATCTCGCAGTTCACCGTTCATTGCGCGCAGTCATGCAATACGTATTTTCGCGGAGATACTTACATAAGCGAAGATACAATGACGGGTTAGTTCAGTAGCACAGTCGATGAAACTCACGGGAGTTCGATCTCTTGCTCTCGTAAAACATGCAGGCGTTCACATTCCATCGATTACGTACGTTCGTGTTCATTCCTTTAGGACTTGAAACTTTGAAGCACTTTCTTTAGTAATGTCTTATTTGTCCTTGGGTCAGCTGTATTAGCACAAAATGAGCGACGATGTAAACAAGCACTTCTTTCACGTTCGCACAACAAACTGCACATTTTGGGAGTGCTGGGCATTGCAAGGAGCAGTGGCAGGGGCATGGGAAGTCATTCATAGTCGTCCTGCGCACTTGTGCTGAATGTAAATAGTGTATCGTGCGCAGTAGCGCCTGCGACGAATTGAGAGTGCAGTACCCCCGTAGTAGGCACTGGTGGCAGACGGCTGTACGTGCGGGTGCGCTTGCAGGAGGCGGCGCGGGCACGGCGCTGTACCTGTGCGGCAAGGTGGGCGCCACCATGTCGCTGAACGTGCTGTACGTGTATACGGCCGAGCTGTTCCCCACGCGCGCGCGCCAGCGCCTGCTGGCCGCGTGCTCCACGCTGGGCCGCGTGGGCGCCATCCTCGCGCCGCTCACGCCGCTGCTGGTGAGTAGCGGCGACCCGCCGCGCCGGTCTCGCGTCACACTTACAGCTTACATGGCCGTGCGATTACAGGCGGTGTACAAGTGGTGGTTGCCGACGCTGCTGTTCGGCTCGCTGCCGCTGCTGAGCGCGGCGCTGACGCGGCTGGTGCCCGACACGCTGCACCGGCGCCTGCCCGACTCCTTCGCCGACCTGGACGCGTCCGCGCAGGAGGAGCCCCCGCCCGCCCCCGCCGCCCCTGTGCTCGACTCCGTCTGACGGACGCTGAGCAACAACTGTACATACAGGGACGGGATGAGTTCACGTTCAGTACTAGCTTTGCGATGGACCAGGCGCGCTTCTTAAATTTATTTTTATTATTTGATTTCAATATTTTATAACACATCGTTGAAATAAAGGTTAGATATTAAATTAAAATAAGCGTGCATCGCGCAACAAGCGCAGGCCAGTACAGTGCCTACACTTGACCGAGCCTCACCAGAACACAGAACACAGTAAACTATAATGACATCGTGCAGCGCGGCTCCTGCGCTGCTGCGCTGCGGTGCACTACGGAACATGATGGCTTGCCGTTGAACCTGAAATATAATTTCAGCATTGACAGCAGTCAGTTGAAAACAGCGTTTGTTATAAACAATTGCATTTTCGAGCAAACAGCCTCGTTGTAGAGGTAATATTATATTCGTGTATAATAATTTTAATTGATAGATAATAATTAAGTATACCAGTTTGTTATCTTTATTATCATTATAAGGAAATTTAAAATAAGTTTTCGTTTACATCCCAGTTATGTATTGTTTAATTTATTAGATTTATAGTTTAAATGTGTGACGTCAGGCGGGAGGGTCGGTGGCCTCCATAGATATAAATGATCTATGGTGGCCTCCGTGTTCAGCATGAAGGACGCACAATGGCTAAATGTTAGCTGTATCAATAATTGCGTACTAATTGCTAATTTCACGAATTTTATTATGAGCTCCGTACACACGTTAGATAAACAAATATAACGTTTATTGAAATTTGCACGAAGAAGTGCCTATAATATAATAACTAAAATAGCTTCACTTGCAGCTGGGTTGAGCAGCATTTCCGAGACAGTGCGTGAATATTGTAAAATCAGGAGCTTGATTGTGCTCGTGTACAAATGTGTGTCGATAGTGTGACAGTAGGTATTCATTTATAATCGAAATTAAGTGTCGTAACTACGTTGTCAATCAGCAACCACGCGGCGGATTGAATCTCTCTCGCCATTACATCAGCAATATCTACACTGCACTTCATTTTAACAGAATACCGAACCTGTCACAATCGACTATGATTCAAATGTGTTATGGAAGTCTAAAAACAGGATTGAATTCCAGTTGCCTTGAATTCGATTCTCTAAAATATCCGGTACTTCTTTATAACTCAGTATCGCACGAAAGACGGCTGCACTAGGTATAGGTCGACAAACAGCGGTGTATCTCTGGAATGGCCGTTGTCATATCATATCATCTTCTTACAATATATAAAGCAGAATTAGGGCCCTGATGAGGTAGGTAAGGGAGGCTGCGTATCGTACGTCTTCTTGGACCATATAAGTACAGGTCAATAGTCTCGTCTCATGATCTCAAGGCTGTCGTGTGACTGCTTCACTCTCACAGTACAAATGTCATCTCTCTCTTGGCAGTTAACTCTAAGGTTGAACCGACGTTGAGGGGTTGATAACAAGCTGATAGCTTGATAGTGTTATGATAATGTTAGGAGTCGTACATTGTTTTAGACTATAAACCCACGACAATATTGACAATATTCTGTAGCACATAGTATGAGTAGGTTGTATGAACTGCAGCCATTGACATAACTTAAATCAATGGCTGCAGCCCAGTGCCGCGCACGATGGCGGACACTCGCTAATCTTAAGGTCAACAATAAAGCGAAACTAATTAACTGAATTGTTTTATTTATTTAACATTTTATATGTTCCGATTTAGATAAAGATTAACTTGACACAGATTGTATTCAAGATAATTTTAAGGCTTTTTATATATGTTTGTAAAAGATACTGGAGTAAATATGTTAACCTTAAACAAATCCTGCACAATGATAAGGTCTGGGTGATCCCTGAGGCGCGTACCGCTTCGTCAGACTATCACGGTCGTCACTCGGCAGTGTTTAGTTAGGATTACCGACAACACTTACAGCGGCCGAGTGCTATTGTTAAACTAAATAGTTTATTGTGCTGCGTGACGTTGGAAGGCTGGCGTAGCCATGGCGCCAGGGTCGCCCGTGCCAGGGCAGCTTCCGTCGCCCGGGTGCGCCTGAGACACGACGCCGGCGGAGTTCTCCGCTCAGCAATAATACATAATGTGTGTTCTCTTTTTCATTTACAATTATATTGTGTCGCCACAAAGGTTATACCATATTGAGTATCAAAAGGTAATAAGGTGCGTACGGAGTGCGGGAATGAGTCTGCTTGACTGTAACAAAAGTTATACATACTCATTTGAAAGACTGGGTGTGAAATGTGAAAGCTCCATAGTGTTAAGTAACGAACAGGGTGGGTTATCAATCTTAACTACTGTGTACGTTTTTAAGGGTGTTACGGACGCTTATTGCGAATATGCGATCATTTTACAGACCCAAGATGACTTAACTTTTTGAGTAAAATCAATACGAGTGTTGTTTTTGTAGTTGTTAGGAGCGCCGATTACGAATATGACATCTTTTTATGGGTGAAATGGAGGAATGACCGCAAATATTTTTTCGGGTATATTTTTTTCTTGGGTTCATAGCTCAAAAAAGTGGCATTGCAACGCATGCCGGGAGCAGCCAACATTGATACCGACACCAACTCTTATACCGACGCACAGTGGTTCAGCCCCATACTTAGGGTTGGACATAGAGACCAAAATGAAAATTTAAAAAAAATAAGCATGCCATTCGATACCTCTTCTAAATGGCAACAATTATTTGTATGGACGTTTTTCGATCAGACTTATAACTTAGCCGGCAATTGAGAAAAACTGTTTTTAATGTATGGAGAGCCACCCATAAATGCTCATAGCAGGTTATTTTCGATCATTTTCGTGTTGCCGCTTCTATAGCTGTTTCTTACCGTCACTGGACACATTTTCTCTAAAGAAGTGTTTTGCTCTTTCGTGCACTTTTTGACTTATGGGGGGTAGAAGTTTGAACTTAAAAATTGGCTTACATTAAAATTTTCGAAGGAACCATGATTTCGATTTCGATAAAAACAAAGGCTGCATCATTATAATTTTGAAAAACTCAATACCGTGACCGGGAATCGAACCCGTTGTTTTCGGTTAAAAAAATGTCATGTGTTTTATTGCATATATCGAAAGTGTTGCTAATAAGGATCAAATCGTAGAAACAAATATAGTACGGCAAATCAAAGAAAGCGGCTTGTTTTCGAGATTTTACATATATATCTAAACTTTCGTTCTATTTAATTCGCTGTATGTTGTCATTAAATTTAATGTTTCTAGCATTTAATAATTATAAAAATAAAAAAAGTTAAATAAAATATATAAATATATTATTGTAAAAACTAAAAATCAAATCATATTAACAATTATGAGAAAAACGATTACAAATTATTAAAACAATTCACTGATCAAGGAATAAGAAATAAAGTAGCAATTAACTTACTCGGATTTATGATGGTACCTACAACATAATTTATACTAAAATTTTAACAATTAGACTTAAATAAATTACAAACAACCTTACTATAAAACAACCTAACAAAAAAAACTACAATATTTTCACAATTTGCCCTTAGAACTTAAATGAAGTAAAGAGACCACCCAAAAATAAATAAATCTTCATTGACAAATTACATATTTCTTAAGTTTGTTGATGCTAATGAGGTAGATGATGACCTGACGACTTAATTAATCCACAAATTCAACATAATGTTTTAGTGATTCCACAAACTAAAACAAATCGTCATCCATGTCTTCATCATCTGATTCATTAGCACTGCAGTCTGAATCTTCTTCAGGTACTGCAGAGACATCAACAAATTCAAAGTCAGTTTGCTCAGAAATAAGTAATTCGTTAACTTCTTCGAATAAAGATTTTTTGGGTTTCTTATTCATTTTCGGTCGAATCCTGGTTAATAGAGGGTCTGAAGACAAAAGTAAATTGTGAAGAATATCTTCATTTGTTGCGATCGCATTGTGCTTACGAGTGTGGTCCGACCTATATTTTCTAAAATCTTTGTTCCTGGCTTCTGAAGCTTCTTCGGATAAGAATCCTATAGGTATAAAAGAAAAATTTCTTGCTATATGTGGTCCATGTATCAACAGCTTGTGTAGACTCGAAGGCATGTAGTACCAAGGATACAACTCTACATATAATTTTGCTGTCTCAATACAGTATTTTTCAAATTTCTCAAAATGTATCTTCTGGAACGAAGATACACACTGTAGTATGACGGCAATTCGTCTAATTAGGCCACCATCTAGGCCAGTTATGCGGGCTGTTGTACTTACATCGGAAAAAAATCGTCTAGCAGCATTGCCGGTATTTGTGTTTCCACTGCCCTGCTTAACGACATCCAGCAGTAAGCCAGTCTCTTTTCGAAAAGCTTCCTGTATGGCGACTCTTCTCTCTTTTACTTTTTCTTTCATTTCGTCACCTTTTGCTTGCCATGATTTTATATCCACCTTATAAGCAATGTGTAATAAGCACTCCATAGATCGAATCCATGCGTGTAATGAACTCAGTCCATACTGGTACATATCAGTATTCACAGCTTTAGCTCTCACGTCTTCTAATTTATTCATCTCTGTAGGTCGACTTTGACATAAATCGCAAGTTGCAGAGGATGTTTTTGAGATGATGGAATGTATCTTTCCGTCTATCATGGTCAACATAAGACTGTGTGTCACTATATTTGTCTGTAAATTGGTGGGAGTTAATTTTTTTATTTCAGACTCAAGGCCAGCTATCTCGGACTTTACACTGTCTTCACTTTCCTTTATAAACTTAAACGAAATGGGCCGACAATATGAAGTTGATGAAGGCCTATCGTTTTCCCATATTGTATTGCCTGAAGTCTTTTCTAGTAATTTCAACGGTACGAGGCTTGTCATCAGTACCGTTGACAAATCCTCTTCACTGTCACTGTTTTCTCTCTTTTGATGGTAAACACTTTGACTAGATGAGCCATCAAGACCCCACTTTGTGTACAAAACTAGGTCCTCACTTGAATTATAATTCAGAGATTTAACAAGTCTTTTAACTGTTAAGTCTAAAAGTGCCTGCAAATTTATTTTAACTGAAGTTTCCGTTACTACTATGTCTTCTTTTGGGGGATAACAAAATTGTTTTTCTTTCAGTAACTTATGGTAACTGGGGTACATAAGTCCTTCGTCTAAGCTGAACTGCCTCAGGGTAATGTAGCGCCATTTGGATAATTTCATAGAAATGTATAAAGCAAGCGCTTTCTCAGGCAATACTTGACGAACGGGTGCACTTTTGCCTTGAATGACGCTCATTATTTTTGCTATATTCTCAGGATTTTCAACCATGTATTTCATAACTGTGACCATGTCTTCATTTCCGGCTGATCTAAGTGCATTTTGAGCGGCAAAAAGTAGTTCATCTTTACTGTGTGTTTGAACAATGTCTTCTACGCGTCTTCTTTTTTGACGATTAGAAATATCTTCAAAAGATTTTCGTGGTGATTTTCCCGTTGTTGATGTCGATGCTTCTGATGTAGATGGGAAAACTTGCTCGTTTACTTCAGTTCTCTCTTGCGAACACGGAAAGTTTTCTTTAATGGTCTTTGGCCACTGTATCTCCGAATTCAACCATTCAGAATTTTGTTGCCTGAATTTGTCAGCCAATCTCTTCGATTTATTCCATCTTGTGCTAAGACGATAACAAAATTGGCGACACCAGGGTTTCAAATGTTCCTCCACACTTCCACATAGTTGAACACTGCTCTTCGATTTTAGAACATCGAATAAATAATTATAGTCTTTGAGATCGCTATGATGAGCTAAGACAACATAGAGATCTAAATTCGTGATAATACCAGAAAATGACATTATGACTACACTCAACGAGATTGTAATTATAACTGATTTTTCTACACCTCTTACCCTAAAACGTGGAGAGAGTAGAGGTATATTTCACTCTAACTTATCTATAACCTACCAGGAATCACTAATTAGTGCGCAATAAAACATTTAAGTTGACAACGCATAATCCATTTTATGGTGCTCAAACTAAACCTATTGTTTGATTGGGCAATAATTATAAACTACCTGAAATCAGTTTCTATTGAATTTGTCAAATTCTGTGGTTCCTTTTAGTGATAATAATGTTTTAATTGTATTTCATTTCATGTTTTTATTACGCTTTCTGTTTTTTTAATCTTTCTGTAGCAGGTGTGACAAGCAGGTGTGATTAAGCAGGTAAATAGGTGATTAAACATTGAATGAGTAATTTAGCAGGTAAGTCGTAAACTGCTCCCTGTCAAAATTAAAAATAATTAATAAATTAGAACGTAAATTCTTTTCGAAGAAAATGTGCTAATTATCTGTAATACTCTGCGGTACGTGTCAAATAAAATTATGATAAGTAAGTAAGATAAGACCAGATTTTAAAATTAAATAGAACGAAAGTTTAGATATATATGTAAAATCTCGAAAACAAGCCGCTTTCTTTGATTTGCCGTACTATATTTGTTTCTACGATTTGATCCTTATTAGCAACACTTTCGATATATGCAATAAAACACATGACATTTTTTTAACCGAAAACAACGGGTTCGATTCCCGGTCACGGTATTGAGTTTTTCAAAATTATAATGATGCAGCCTTTGTTTTTATCGAAATCGAAATCATGGTTCCTTCGAAAATTTTAATGTAAGCCAATTTTTAAGTTCAAACTTCTACCCCCCATAAGTCAAAAAGTGCACGAAAGAGCAAAACACTTCTTTAGAGAAAATGTGTCCAGTGACGGTAAGAAACAGCTATAGAAGCGGCAACACGAAAATGATCGAAAATAACCTGCTATGAGCATTTATGGGTGGCTCTCCATACATTAAAAATAGTTTTTCTCAATTGCCGGCTAAGTTATAAGTCTGATCGAAAAACGTCCATACAAATAATTGTTGCCATTTAGAAGAGGTATCGAATGGCATGCTTATTTTTTTTAAATTTTCATTTTGGTCTCTATGTCCAACCCTAAGTATGGGGCTGAACCACTGTGCGACGCCTAGACTGATACCGATTCCAACACTGATACCGATTCCAACACTGATACAAACGCCAATTTATTTTAATCCTTGTAGCAATAAGATCCGAATCGGTGTTCACATAATAAGTCGCACACAAGGCGATTATACCGAAAGTTACATGAGGTGTATTTTGCAAACAATCCAAATATTTTTTATTTTTACCCGACTGCGACAGAAGGAGGGTTATGTTTTTCGATTGTATGTATGTATGTATGTCCATTTCTTTAGCACGCCCTACAGCCCAGACGGATTTTAACATATGAGGTGTCGTTGGATTTGTCTAAATTGTAGTAGTGACATAGGCTATATAGATTTTCAAAATGGCGCCCGCAAATGGCGGAATGGGGGAGGGGGAGGTTGATTTTTTTCTTACCGTAGCAATATGGGTATCAAATGAAAGCTAGTAAAAAGACCAGTTCAAAAATATTATGTTAATTAAAAAGTTCAAAATAAAAACATAAATTAAAAAAATCAAAAAACCGGACTGCGTAAAAATACTCTTATTATAAACTAAAAAGAATAAAACAAGTCTGGTTGATCACCACTTTGACAGTCGGGACCCATATTGAATCGGAATGAGTCTAGGTTATTTAATGGGTTCCGACTGTCAAAGTGGTGATCAACCAGACTTGTTTTATTCTTTTTAGTTTATTATAATAAGAGTATTTTTACTCAGTCGGGTTTTTTTTTTAGGAAGGTTTATACACCTAATGAATATTTGTTAAAAAATAATAATAAGGTGTTCAGCTTGCGCCCCTTAAACACTCTGGTGCCTCGCACCCCCGGGTAGAGACGGCACATTGTAATTGATGGTGAACTGTGTTGTCTGTTATGTAGAGCCGACAGCTATCGATAGCAAGAGAATGTCGAAACTGACTAGTTTGGAATGTTTGAGGAAAATGCCCTAGCGCCAGTAATACGGGTGCCGCGGCCTATGTGTGCACTGAGTTGTTAACTATCAGGGAGGGCACTGACTCGCGGAGGGATAGCATCTACGATAACAGCGGCTTATTTCAGAGAATCTAGCTGGGACGAGTTTTGTGGAAAGTCGCATAGTTTGTGACAATACGAAAGTGCATGTAATAATTCGAAGAAAAAAAATCGAGCTTATACCCTCAGTGATAGCTAATCCGTGATGAATGAGGATTATAAAACAAGCCACATTTTACCTATTCTATATAAGTACCTACCTATATAATAAAATTGTAAATAGAAAAATAATGAGGACTTACCTACATTTTGGATTTTTGAGAAAATAAATATTGCAATTGACTATAAATAACTATTAGAAGACATTGCAAATATTTGTAGAAACGTCTGTCTATCTGTTTGTGTATGTTAGTTTGAACGCGCATCAGTACAAAAGCGCTAAGTTTGTGTTAAACGCTTTAAGAAGAGAAACTTATAAAGTGTGTCCTATAGTAACATTTTACAAGTCTTTATTTCAACAAAATCGGTTGACTCTATCAAAAGTTATGGACATTTCAATGACTGTGTGAAATATTAAAGCGCCATAGTGTCAAGTATAAGAATAACGTTGGCGTAACATATTCAAGGGTGTTTGGGGTGCTGGGGCTGTACCACCACGTGTTTTTGCAATCACTATTCAAGTTTGAGAGCGTGACACAGCTACTAACGTCGTATAGCTCCGTCTCTTTTTCATAATGAAAACAATCTTGTTTTGGCACGTCATGGTAAGGCCCCTGGTTACAAATATGCGACCATTTTGCAGAACCGAGTTGGGAAATTTAACTTCATGAGTCATATCGATAAGGGTATCATTTTCGAAGGTTTTAGGGGTGCTGATTACGAATATATTATGATTTCTTTTTACGGAGAAATTGCCCGCACATCCTTTTTCTGGTATTTATATTTTTATTAATCACAATAAATTACGTACTTTTTGTATATTACGACGCGTACGCGAGCGATGCCGCGGGCACAGCTAGTTACAAATAAAATGATCATTAGCCTTTCCCCAACTGGGTTGGAGTCGGCTTCCAGTCTGACCGTATGTAGCTGAGTACCGGTGCTTTACATGAAGCGACTGCCTGTATGACAACTCACTTTAGCGGGTAACACCACACCCCTTGGTAAGACTGGATCTCCGACTTTCTGGCGGCTGGCGACTGAAGATTTACAAATAACAGCCGGAAGCAATGGCTTATCGTGCCTTTCGCGGCAAGCACAGCTTCACCTTGTTCGATCGACCCGTGCGCCTGTTACTGAGCCACGAGCTCCTCTTCTCCCAAATAAAATAAGCCTGACAATATTTTTCCATATTTTCAGGCTTATTTTTTTCATTGAAATGTGAAAACATTGAAAAACACATGTTCCGTATGCAAAATAGCTTTACAATAGGTGTAGAGAATGGCAGGCTCCTACATATAGTATCCTGCAGGACATCAATACAAAACCCTTGTTATAAATGATAAAAGGTGTTGCGCGCGCCGTCCGGCTGGCTGGCTGTGGTGCCCAGTGCGCGGCGTGCGCGCAAGCAGTGCCCACTGCCCGGCTGGTTCAATAGCATATACAACGCGGACCTGTGTGTTCAGTGAGAAGTCAAAATAAAATTAACATTTTGGAAATAAAATTGGAAATAAAAACACAGTGAAAATTGTGCTGCAGTTAGAAAACATTATGTTTTCAGCCAGGAAGCCACTTCATTTATAGCAAACAATAAAAAATCACGTTGTTGCTCACGGTATTTACATAAATATTAGCGGTCAGTTTTAATTAAATAACACTTCTTCTTGTGGGTAGTCATGTAAAAATCCGATCGGAACTCAGATCCTACAAGGAAGAATTTAGTATAGATAGAGACTATACCACACCACAGTATAAAAACTCTTCAACTATTAACACCCTGCAGAATTAGGTGGATTTACCTTATGTAGTGTTTAACTGTAGTTAGATATATCTAGCGTACTATAAGTTCAGTTCAAAATCTCTCTCTGGGATTCCCAGACTAGTGGTTACATAACAACACCAACATAAATAAGGTAGGCTGTGCGGGCCGGCAGGACTCGAGCGAGAGCGGAGCGCGGCGCGCGGCACTCCGGCGCGTATTCGCGATTGCATCTCAAGTGAGATTTGATTGACAGCGGGCCTTGGCCTAGTATCGGCTTTCTAATTGATCTGGCGTGAGCGCAGCGGCAGGAGCGCGGCGGAGAAGCGCGTCCCGGGACGAGCCGGCGCAGTGCCGCCCGGCGACATGAGCGAACTGGACGCCGACAGCGTGCTGCGCCAGCTGGGCCAGGCGGGCCGCTTCCACCGCCGCGCGTACGCGCTGCTGGCGCTCGTGGCCGTGCAGGTGGGCCTGCTGCACACCACCTACATCTTCCTGGCTGCCAGCGTGCCCTACAGGTAGGTCACGTCTTACACCAGCCGGTTGCTACTCCTGAACACGAGTTCTGTGCTCATTGTCTCTATCATTCAAATTGTACTTAACTTGCACCTCGCGCACTAGTAGTCCAGCGCGAAAATCATATTCATATCTTGTAAGTTCAAGCTGCCACCACGGCACCCCGCACCGGACTGACTGACGAAGTTCCAATTTACGGGCAGAAAGTACCTTCCTAATTACTTTACCGGCTATTACTAAACTGGAAGCTAAAATAGTTTGTGGAGTGGAGAAATTAGTAATATTTGTGGACATATCCAGTGGAGGTTTCGAAATATTAACAAAAATACTTGTTGAGCACTGGCGCCGGTCACGGTGAAGTGGTGCTCGTGGGCAAGTGTGTTGACTAAGTGCTACAAGAGCAGTTCTCGGTGACACGCGGCAGAAGGTCATCACGACGATGACAACTTACTACATAGATAACGATTGAAGTTTGACTATAAAGTTCATACGGTGGATCGAAGCTTCAGGGGCACCTAACTAACTTTTGTTTTGACGAGGCAGGTCTTCAGTCACATATTAGTTTTGATGATTTATTGACGGACTGATTGAGTTACTGACTATGTTTTAAGTTACTATTGCAGCGCTTGGGGTGCCTGGCGCGCTCACGCTCTGTTGGCAAGTCATTGTGGTCTGGGGGCCTCGTGTCGCTCGTGTGTCAATACAGTTTGTTCTTATTGTATTGTTAGGAGTACTCTGTAACTTTAATAGCTATACAATAGTACAATTTGATGTGCGCGGGCGCATGTCGCAAGCGCGGCGTGCACACCGGCCAATAGGCTGCCGCGCCGTAGCCGCTGGCGCTGCTCCCATGCGCCTGCGCACACAACAGACCCGCGTATTGTACGGCCCGCGCCCGAGAGCAAGTAATGCGCGATCAACACCGGATCAATCAACGATAAAATAATGCACGATATTGTAAACTGCTGACGCTATATTTGGACAAGTAAAGTTTACAAATGCAGCTTTAGGTATATCGCATATAATACAGGCAATCCTAAGGCTGACATCGTGCTCTTATTGCATATGAAATATCAATCGCGATAACAATCTAGTTCGTCTCCAGCAGCCAGTGAAGGAAGTTTCACGTGGGTGATTGAATATGTACGTTCATAGTTTAAACTAGTTTCATCCCAATTTTAATAAGCAATAATAGGGTCTGGTGGGAGCGGTCATCTTTAAACACAGACTGCTTAGAATTACTATTACATACATTGTTTACTAGTTGATTATACATAATATGTTTGGCTCGTTTGTGTAGAGGCCGCAGACACTTTTGCTGAGTACATAGGGTCTAAGTGCGCCTGGGTCCACATCAGTGGCGTAACTATACCATCTGGGGCCCGTGGCAATTCTTTTGGTGGGGCCCTATCAGTAAGGCCCGTCACGTTGTACTTAGTTTAATTTTAATAAACCACTTAAATTAGTAATCCAACAGTTAATAACAATTTTATTTCCCGGACCTTTGGGAGGCGAACGTGGGCCCGAAGCCAACACGCAGAAGCCCTTTCAGATAACTTTTATGAAATGTGATCTTGACTTATGACCGGTTATTGTACCTGTATACACTGTAGAAATGCACCCAGGGCAATCTCCGGTTATATGTTTGATAAGAAATGCTAAAGATTTATACTTACTTAAATAAATATTTTTTTACGTTTTTAAATGTTTAATATAATATATAATAATAATATAGTATTGGTTGATTTAGAATAGTTAACAAACACAAAGAGCAACTTTTCCTAAGACTAAATCTTTAATTAAAGCAGATTAGTGTCATCAGTGCCTGATTAAGCAAGCGCGGGGCCCGCAGAAAATTTGATCGAGGGGCCCTTGATCTGCTATGTGTCTTAAGTGTATAGTGGTAAAAAATAACATTCAATACGCGTATATGGATGACATATATACGATACGACGACAGGTAGTAATACCACCAATTTTCTGAATCCGAGCTGCTTTGTGATTTTTTCAAATTCCATAAAGCGATACACGTCGATCTACCTATTATTCCATTTTGCCATATTTTCCTAACTCAGTAATGTCGTTTTGGAAGGAAGATATGAGTTATTTAGTTATTTTACCATGGCATATATCAGATAACCTATAGGGTTTACTGTTTTTTTTAGCATGAATATTATAGGGTTTTTGCAATAAATAGTATCAGAAACAAGATGTCAAATAAGTAGGAATACGCAATTAGAAGCGCGAGCGAAGCGAGCGCGAATTTTTTTGTAACATGATAATAAAAAAAAATTGTAACAAAAATAGAATCTGAAAAGATATAAGAATATATAATTGATAGCGCGAGCGCAGCGAGCGCGAATTTTCGTCAGCGAGACATTAAAATAATACATAAAAATAAAATAATAAAATTATAGGGAATAAATAATATTTGTTTTTCGCCAAGAATTTCAGGGTTTCCCTGACTGTTGACTAATCTCGATGCTTTCTCTAATCAACTCTTGCTTCCTTGAAATTCACGTTTTTCGTTTTTCGTGTGGGGGCCACAGGTCTTCAATTATATGTATGTATGCAACAAAATACGCTCGTTTTCGTTCGTAGTGTTTGGAGAATCTCTGTGTTTCTACCATAAATATATTATGCGAATATACATCCATGGTTTCTACAGAAACCGAGCTTGAAGTGTTTCAAGCAAATTAAAAAATATTGCTCGGGTTGTTGCGCGAGGCCCCTGCAAGAGCGAGGCCCCGGGCGAGTGCCCCGTTCGCCTCCCCCTAAGGCCGCCTCTGTTTACATTCATTCACATTCACCAGCCTATATATATACGTCCCACTGCTGGGCATATGCCGCCTCTCAATTAAAAACAATGTTAAAAAAAAATTGCTGAGCTGGCGGCCTCTTAGGCCGGGGCCCTCTTGGGTCGGGGGCCCGTGGCATTTTGCCAGCCCTGCCACCCTATAGTTACGCCACTGGTCCACATTGTTCATTCGAGCAGTGTTAATATTTTTTTTTCAGTAGGAATGTTTCAGTAGATACGTTTCAGAGATATTCAGTAGAGAGGCCAGAGTAAATTTGTGTCCTATTGAAGGCATAAGGCTCACTAGTACATAATGTAAACACAGCTAATGTCTACATTACTGTCGGAATGTGGTCGTACCAATAGCTACATGTCAGGCTTACCCCTCCAACCCACACGTATTACTATTATTGTATTCTAAACAATCGCTGAAATACCAATTGCCCTCATGTGACGATGAAATGTAAAAACTGCCTATTTTATACTTGCCAGAGGCATGGCTAAATCTCAGTGGAACCAGATCGGGCGTTGTTCTGGTGTGGTGATGCCATTGTGTATGTCGTTGTGCTGCACGAACGAGTGCCTGCCAGCTCAATATGCGGCTAAACTCAGGCCACAGTGGCCACTATGTAACTACAGGCTGCGGAGTGGTTGATGCCACCACCACTACCTTGTCACCATGAGGGAGTACCTGCCTCATGCTTTCTCAATAGCTGTGTGTTGGACAGATGTAGTGTCATGACAAGTCTGTTTACTTCGATAGATAATAACCTCGGACTACAAAGAAGGGGTATTATTATGTTTCCAATACCATACCAGATTAGTCAGTCAGCGACGGGTTTAATGTTGCTATGACCTAAGAGTTAGGCGTATTATTCTTTAAGTGGAATACATTCTGTATATTTATGTACATTGTTGTTAATCTAGACTAAATGTTCAGTTCAGTATCTATCTTCAGGATGCACTATTAGATCTCTAGTGGGGAAATGTTCTATCGTTATCTGGCCCGGGCCAGTAGGTAATGTGATGAGTAGAAGGTAGCAGTAACTGATAGCTAATAATAGTATTAACAACTGTCATTAAATTGGCGGCAATTAATATCCTTATCCACTCAGGCACTTGACACCTAAAATACGTTATTGAGGTACTTAGTACGTACCTACGAACTCATGAACCCCGGGTCTTCATGTTAATTCTAGAAATGTAGAGAGCTACGCAGTGACTCCATATATATGTATAATATTATATTGATATGGCCCAAATATGAGCGGAGCGCGATGAAGGAATGCTTCCAGTAATTATTGGTGAAAATGTAAATAGACAGTAACAGTGAATGGAAGCACCGCGTTATGTACGCACTGAGGCCGCCGCCCGGCCGCGCCCGTCAGCGACTCAATGACGAACATATTCAATGGATATTCATTTGTAAAATATTCTATCGCTCACGTTTATATTGTTGCAACAAATTAATTATCACTCAGATACCGGCAAGTATTTCGCAAGTGGATTCCTCCACGTCTCTCGAGCCGGCGTCATGTGGACTGCTGGGAGTCGATTGCGGCGCTATCGAGCACTGTGATTATGTTAGTTTCGCGCCACCGCACCGGCCTTTCTAAGCGCGTGCAACAATGTGCGAGTTTGGTGAACTCATTTCAATGGTACATAATTATGTTCATGTAATTGCATGTTCAAGGTCTTAATAAGGTGGTCCAATAATGAGTTACGGACAATGTCAGAGGTACCGCAACCTGCCAGGCAACGCCCGCAGGGGGCTGTGGTTGTTAGCAGTGACTAGCAGTCAGTAGCGCTGTCGCTGGACGCAGTGAGGGTCAAACGTCATGACGTGACCCTGGTTCATGATCCGATCCGTCCACAGAGGTTTCAGCAAGAATGCTTGATACTGAATTAACTGAATTAACAACCGAAATCCCTTGATCAAGACGAGCTCGCGATCGTTAGATGGGAACTATGTATGATGCAACTATAGTAAATGGAGCGGATCAACTTGAGTCTACAGTACGACGCGCGACATTCCTGCGGACGAGTGCGGCGCTAGCGCTGTCACGCGGAGGCCGCGGAGACACTTCTGCGGAAGGCTTCAGCATATGTAAATATACGGTCCGAGGGCATCGCCGGCGCAGGTTATACGGCGGCGCCGCATCTCGGCCGGAGAGGGCCGCCTCCACTGTGACAGGACAAGCGGCGCGCGCGCACGCTACCGTCGTCGCGAACTACGCCAGTAGCGCCGCTATTAACGAAATATTTTACGAACGGAATCCAAATTGTTGGAGATTTTTAAATAATTAAAAATTATAAATAAAATATTGAGAGCATTTCGGACTAGAATTTATCATTAGTGATGTCGAAATCCGAGCGAGTGATGGACGAGAAGCCGGACGCGTTCCTGGGCAGCGGCGGCGTGGACATGGAGCGGCTGATGAGCGAGCTGGGCCAGGCGCGGCGCTTCCACCTGGCCAACTACGCGCTGCTGGCGCTCAGCGTGTACGTGGCCGCCATCTACGCCACCAACTACGTGTTCCTGGCGGCCGACGTGCCCTACAGGTAGCTCCTCGTGCCAGTGCACCTTCACCGGCGGAGGAATATGTTTCTAGCCGAAAAACATTTGGATATTAAAATAAAACCTTGCCGATATTGCATCAGAATTACAATGAATATTCTTTTGAGATTATGAATTAGGTAATCACTAAACTAGTGTTGATCTTTGAAAACTATTAGATTTGCATTTTTTTAACTAAATTATTAAATTGCTACTTCGATTTCTATAGGATGTGATACTATATTTAAAACTAACCAAACTCTGCCTTGACCTACATATTGCCAAAATTGTTAATAAAGCTTATCAGTTGTACTGGTTCATCATGAGATCGAGCCAAGATTTTAAAAGAACCTCGTCATATCTCTGTTTGTATAAGGTCCTGGTTCGTTCACAATTAGTTAGAGTATGCTGTATCTATCTGGAACCCTTTTATAATAAATATGTAGACATGATTGAGAATGTTCAACGTAAATCCTTACGCGCAATGTACTTAGCTGCTACGGGTAGGTACTGTGTATCTTAAATGACCAGATACTAAGCAAGTTATTAAATTATTGACTTTACGTTCAAGACGACAGTATCTAGAAGCTATGAATCATTATAATTTTTTTACAAATAAGTTTAATTGTATAGATTTGAATAATATGTTATGTTACGCAGTTCCAAGAACCATACAAACACGACGCGTACGCTCCGGCAAACTGTGTGCAGTGGCTCACTGCCGAACAAACCCTGGCTTCCGCACTAGTTGCGTTGTGTGCTTGATATCGATAATAAAAACTTCGAACATGTCGACATCTTTGCTTGTTCCATGTCCCAGTGCAAGAGCCTTATGCACAAGACCCACTGTTAACTAACACATTATTGTATTCCGTAGTTGGAGAATACTCCCTCGGCGTTGTATTGCCAATCTTATTTTTAATTTTGAACAACTTTTACTTTTTATTTTTATTAATATTAATATTGTTCCTTACTCAGCGACTAAAATTCTTTCATTTGTATGATTACCTAATTTTCTTGTTTATTTGAGAACAGCGTTGTGGACGGCATTATAGCGTACCTAATGTACACTAGCTCCCGCCAGCAGTTTCGCCCGCGTGGTCTGTACTAATTCAAATTAAAAATGTCTGTTTCATACAAACTTTGACCCCCTTTGTCACCCTATTAGGGGTAGAATTTTGGAAAATTCTTTCTTATCGAATGCCTTCGTCATACGAAGAACACACCCTCCAAGTTTCAGGTCACTACAATCAGAGGTTTAGACTGTGCGTTAATCCGTCAGTCATTCAGGACAAAGCATTTTATATGTATAGATGACGTAACTATTTAATAAACCAAATTATATAATGCAGCTGTTTTTTCCATTTGAATAAAGTAATAAAATAAATAAAAAGAAAGAATATCAAGCACTTAGAAACAGGATTATATGCGAGTATGAAGTAGTTTTGGAGATAGTGATGTGGTTTAGTTCGATTTTAAATCGGATGATGATGTCGCAGATATTATTTAGTTTAGATCTATAATAAGGCAGCGGCAGATACAGATCTTATGAAAACAAGACACTACTCGAGTAGGTCAGCGAATGTTAAGTGTATCGAACACAAATTAATGTAGTAGATATATTTTTCGGACGCAACTGTTGTCAGGGGCAGAACCTAACTAAGTGGAAGTTCGAACTATATAACAACGTACAATTTTACATACAAGTACGTACGTAGTGGGGCTGTCCGGTGACCGTAGGTTCCCGCCTACGCGCTACGAGCTCCGGGCTAGCACGCGCACGTTACTCCTCATTGCAAGGTTCATATCGCTCCAGCCAGCCCTTGCGATTACTTTCATTTGGTAACAAGGTGTTAGAAATCGCAGTTAATCTGGCGTAGTGTATTATTTTATAGCCGTCAGCGGCATCTTCTTCGGTCACGACTGACGTGCTACGCTGTACAATCGCCCCGCGGCCCTGCGGGCTACGCCGCGTACTGAGGTACATCGCACGCCTAGCTGTGCAATATCTACAATGTGCATAGCTTGCATCTTACGTACCTAATTATTTAAAATTCATGTAAACCATCAATGTGGCTCTTATTATTGTTCTATTTTATATGATGCTAGCTTTTTCCCGCGATTACAGCCGCGTCCCGAGTGAACTATTCGTAAAACGTATCGTACTCCGGTAAAAAGGAGCCTGTAATAGTTTTCTGAGTCCCAACTATCTCTGTACCTAATTTCATCCAAATCAGTCCAGCCGTTATACCTTGAAAGCGTAACAAAGAAACAAACTATTTTTTTCACATTATTAGGATTTGAGTTGAATAATGTATCGTAGATCTATATATATTTACTTTGAAGTTATTAACTTCGGATAATGATGGGAATACAATACTGTGCGCCCACAAATATTTATAGCTCAGTGGTTCAATTCATCATCTCCATATTGAGGACGTGTTGACACTGTGGCGCGGTCCGCGGCGGCGGGCTATGGAATTATCACATGTTTCCTTAATGTTATCCACGACACTTTCGATAACAGACAAAAAAAACGCTTGCAGCCCGTGTCACGTGCACGCGTGCATGCTGAGCAGATACTATAGTCACTACCAATAGAATTTATGAAAAATTAAAAAATCGTAACCTATTTTGTTCTAATTCTACCACCGAAATTAACAAAATGGCGTTAGGATGGCGCATTTATGTCAATTTAAAACTCTAAATATCATCATTCATCATTTAATTCCATTTTATTTGTCTTTGTGGGAAAATTAAAACATGGTAGGTTATGATTTTGTTTATATTTTTCGTAATATCTATTGAAACAGACTATACCGTCTTAACGCGTATAACAGAGTTGATGAGCCTGTATTACCGGACAAGTGTGTGCTTAATTTAACTTAAGAGGAAAACTTCTTCCAATTATTTATTGGGGATTTACATAAGTTAACAGTTTTTTTGTCTCAATAGAAGTCTTAGAAGTCATCTGTTTGATTGAACTTCAACTCCTTATGATAGTAGATGATTGAATTTAATTAATTTTATTTAAAACTTCTTGCATTTAATTTAAAACGAACAGCTCTTAATAACATGTTGTGTCTACATAATATACATGGATGTTTTATTAGGTGTCAGTGATTCACAAAAACGTTGACCACAAATATTAATTAATAATTTAATAATATATGTAGTGAGCCGCCGTCGTGTTTGTATGCGCACTCGGGTGCCTGGTGCTCGGATACATAATGCACTCGCGAAACCCTATTAGTGTGCTTCTTGTTCTTATGAGCGAGCTATCGTTAAACGTTAACAAAGTGGTTATAGTCTCTTAACATCATTGTATTAGTAAACAATACACTAACATGCCCAAGGTGTTCAATTTACTTGTTTGACCCGTACCTAAACGGAAGTACTTAAGTTTTAGGCACATTCGACCCTAACGCGTTGACATAAAGATGATAATCGTAAACCGATATAAACTAACCGGCCACTTCCGGTTGCACTTCCTTCCGCTTGCGATGTCCGCGAACTACGGAGGCACTGCGATACTCTATCATGCGTAAATGAGCTGGCGACAGGTCGCCGCACAGCGCCCTGGGGACTCCGTCACTCGGGACTCCGTCACTGGGGACTGCGTCACTGGGGACTGCGTCACTCGGGACTCGGTCACCGACCACTGGTCAGCTGAAGTGCTGGCTGGCGTCTAACTGATATCAGATTCCTGTGGATTTCAGCTGGGGCCGGCAATGGGGATTCGATTCAAGTGTGCTGATGAGCAATCCTATCAATACTAACTAACTTATATGTAGTAGTTATTAAGTGATTATGGTGACATAACACATAAAGCAATATACATCATAATAACTATTTAAAACTAGCTTTTCCCCGCAGTGTCACCCGCGTCCCCAAGGTACTACTTTGCGCAGCTGGATACAGAGTAGCCTATGTGTTAATCCAGGTTATAAACTATGTGTGTACCAAATTTCATCCAAATCCATTCAGTAGTTTTTGCGTGGAAGAGTAACAAACATACATCCAAACATTCGTACAAACTTTCGCGTTTTTAATGTTAGTAGGAAGTAGGGTGATGATAGGTATTTGAAATTGTGATACTGTGATCACAATTTTATTAATGAACCCAGTCGTTTCATTAAGTTGACTAATTTTGTAACTCGGATGTTAAAACATTACCTATTTCTGCAAAAATAACATTTAACATCCATGGTGTTGACCTCTGAGAATAAATCAACACAAACTCAGTGCCTCAGTGGTCACGCCAGTAGAACTGCGGACAAATATAAATAACGAACATTTTATTGGAATGGTTTTGTTTGACCGCAAACAGTTTGACAAGTAACCGCTAGGTACTAGTTCTGAGAACAAGTAAACTGCACACGATGTGGTAAAAACCACATTATGTTTTAGCACCGCCGTGTATAAACCACAGAGTACGTTTGAACATGTATTTGACGACGATATTAATCAGTTGATCAACAACACAGTGGGAGCTTCTGTTCAATAATATTGGTATTGATTTAGGCGAGCGCTATAGAGGACAGCCGGCCTCAGGTCCGGGACGACATTGTGTTCATAGTTATCCGATAATTGTAGGTACATGTCATAGGTATTTAAGTACAAAGAACTAGAACCATCACATACCCGTATAGACCTATAAAGTATGTGTATAAGTAGAATAGATAAAAGTGCCTTCCTGCATTTGTAGGCCACTCTTTTTCTATTTAGACAGATAACTTTTACACAGATATTGCAATTTATTAATGTACCGTTTAATGAATGAATAATTTACTAACTAAATCATTAATTAACATCAACACTGATTTATACGCTTCTAATTATAGAACCACACGTTAAGCGGTATCATTACGCAGTCCTGTAAGTGCTTAGATTTTATCTAGTTTAATGATAATCATGGTTGTACCGTCAACATCCGTTGGAATAATTTTTCGGTACATTATTGCTAATAGCTTCATGAATAGATTTCGCTCCTTTATGACTTACAAAAGGTTGTTTGTATTGCGAGCGTCAGCCGAAACGAATGCAATTGAGCCGTTGGACGCGCATTGCTTAGGAAATTAATTGAAAAATATTCCACGCGCGTTAAGTACATGCTAACTGTTTGCTGAGAAAGTCAATAGCTGTGAGGAATAATTATTTACCAACACAGATAAATACTGTACTTTATTTATTTACTCGTATGTAAATTAGTTTATCTTTCGTGTGCACTCATTGTGAGCTATAGCACTTGTTGTGGCGAGCCAATGCTCCTCAATGTGGCCGGGGCGCAGCTGCTGCGTGCCGACCGGCAGGGCCAGTGTCGCGGGAGCCATGCCTGATACGGCTAATAAGGTTGTTTATGAATATTGCCTATGATATTTCCACGTCGCCGGGTGGATCTCCAAGGTGGATTTCTTATCTGATGCTATTGACTAGTTTGTATTGCGACATCAGTATGCGTAGGTATGCTGTGGCGCGTGTTGTGGGAGACAGCTCAGCGGAGCGCTATTGTCTGCTGCCATCATCGCAATTAGCCACATCCGCTCATCTGCCGGCGGCGAGCGCCGTAAGACACACGAGTACCCACTGAAAACAATTAATTCTTACCTAAATAGACGAGAATGTGAATTTTCCACGTAATGTTTAGTTCAGATAATACACATGTTGTTGTCAATGTTATTATTTTGGTAAAAGGAATCGTTTCCAAGCCGAGTGTTCCTATGAGACAGCGATTCTGTAAAACATTAAAATGATCCTAATTAAGTAACTGATTGATGTGCCGCAGAATATGAAATTAACAGATTTTCCAATATTTTTTGTAGATCTGAAAAAAATTGCTATAAATATATAGCTTGACCAAGCAGATCTGAGGCAGCAGTGCCGCTGAGTGCTTTACCTTCATTAGTCTAAATGACATGTTGTGGAGAAACATTTTCTGCTTATCATGTCATAGTTGGCGTCATTCGCGATTGTTTGTTTATATGACATTGTAGTATAGTATTTCCCAGACAATATGCTATCTTTATAATGTACCTAAGTGGTCACTTTAGTGTGACTTGTCATAAAACAAACCTTTTATTTGCTTTTCTGCATAAAGAAACAGGCAGGCGTTAAGCGTATAATAATATTATTATGTGCCTCCCACTAGTTTACATTTCGTTAGATACCTACACCTTTCCTCATTAATTCTAATTAATTGATTACATTACGTACTAATCACAGCGTAAGTCAGCGTAAATCAGCAATTAATCGCTTGCGTACGATCAGGATCCTCGCCGAAGCCCGGCGTGCTAGGCCAGGCGCGAGAGTGGCAGTTACACCACGACTGTATTCTTGAATGAAGTCGGAGTAAGCAGCTCGCGGATGCGGTTCGTTAGCGCGGCGCTTGACCCGCCTCGCTGAACTCGCTCATTATTGCATAAATGCCCACGCGCATGTCCGCCAATCTCCTCATTATTACCATCTTCTACTGGTTCTGTTCGACCATATTCTGTTTGGGGAGTTTTGCTTCCATTCATAAGAGACTTTCACTTTGCCGCTAGTGAAATGTGTAATGTGAGGTAGAACGATATCTTCCACGCCATAGCGCATTACCACACTTATTTCTTGTTGGATTAGCATCAAATTTAATATTGTCGAGTTGCGGTTGCTCCTCGATAGATTAATTAGCACGTTCATGTGTTGCTCTCAAGTAGGGCTGCCGTCACCCAAACCGTCGACCCTAGACGAAAACTATAAAAACCCCGGACATTTTGAATGAGTTTGATTTTTTCTCCGGAACTTTTTTACTTTGCTTACCTTTCAATCAATCGGATATCAGGTAACAGGTGTCCGGGTTTTCTCCGGACGCCCTTTGAAAACCCGCCCGGACGCACGCTGGACGCCCTTTAAACTAGGACAAATCCGGGAAAACCCGGACGAATGGCAGCCCTACTCTCAAGGGTGTCTGCGGGCGAGCGGCAGGTCACGTTCAAGTTTCATGCTCATCAGCCAAAATAATAGTTGGCGGAAGTGGCGGCGTGTCGCGTCTGTGTTGATGATAGGCTTGCTCAAGCGCGTGTGTCGCAGGCACTCATCGCCAGCGTGTGACAGCACTCAACAATACCAAGTTGATGAATGTTAATGTTCGCTCGTATAGCACCAAAGTTTTTATCAGCTCGTCATTTAAGTATTTTAATGACATTCACGAATAGTCTACACATTAGTGTTATGGTTTTTGTCATAGATTGTGTACATCTTTGGGTTTTTGTTTCCTAATGTAACAAAAACTGATTTCTTTATATGGACTCCAGTCATCCGCGAGTATAAAACATCATGATACTTGATAAATGATATTTATTTTTGCAAATGGGTTATAAAATAACACTTTTACACGTCAATTATTTTTTTAAAGCTAGATGAGGCCGGTATTTCCTATCTGACTGCCTTGAGAAGAAACACCGAAACAAACTCAAGGGTCAAAGTCTCTTTTAAGGTCCAGACATAATGTAATTGCATCATGGATGTACAACATAGGCTCGAGTCTGAAATGACCTTTCGAAGAAAGAATCATACAGATCCGAGTGGGCCTGTCCATTCCGATGGCACGCAAGTGTCGGTCTTTGTTAGCTCAACAGTACTTGTACCTACAATGCTCTAAGCGAGTGTAGCGTGGCGAACCTTCCGTCGCCAATAGGTGGGCTCTGGCAGTCGCCTGCAACAGTTATCACACGAGTCAGTACCTAAACGCCACCGTCTACCGCGACTTCCTTGCACATGTGGTACTTACACTAGCTGCGATTGCGACTTAAAAATTTATAAACTCAATCCTATATATTCTACACTGTGAAAGCACTCATAAATACCAAATATTCATCGCTGCTGCCATAACGACAAAATAATACTAAGATTTTTGGTTTTGCCTCATCTACTTTAACCAGATAATATGCCTTATAACTTAGGGCATATTGTAATTTATTTTGTTGTGTGCATATTTTTTTTTTCTCAATAGTTTGTGTTTAAGCTTATAAGGATAAAACGTTAAGTGCAGGTGTTTTAACACAGTGGGTGGGTGGGTATGTTGCTGTAGACGTTCTGAGTAGGTCGGCTATGTCTCAGAGAGTGCAGATGACAGCCATTAACTTGAGCAATTGCAATGAAACTAATTTTCCTCAAGTCGTCCGTGATCTGCCGCATGGTCGGCTAGCTGACCGGTCTAGCCGCCTATGGGTTTATATATAGTCATCATTAAATCATAGATTTCCTTCGCAATAGCATTATGCATGGTATGGTCGAGTTGCTAACGTTGCGTAGGGAATATTATAGCCACGATTGCATTGAAACACATGTTGCATGTTTGGGAACACATATCATACCATCAAAGTCATCTAAATAGAAGACACAATTGTTCGCTAGTGGTGTTCCGTGTTCTAAGTTCGGCTTATGGTGCTAACGCTAGCTATACAACTGAAGATCTTTGTATCACGTTATCATGATCGTATCAACGACACGCTCTGTCCGACAGGTATGTACTTACATGAATATATTTATATGATGTAATGACGGCGATGCAACAATAGCTCATTATCGCTAACAGTTTGGTGACCGGCTCGGCAATGATCTCCCTCTAATTATGATCACGCGCACACTGTCGGCGCAGCTTCAGTGTCGGAGTGTCTTGTTCGCCGAGTGAGGGAGACTACAGCCCCACTAGCCACTACGCCAAAATAACTACTTTGTTAACCAGAAATTGACCGATTTTAACATATATAAAGAACACCTTGAAAAATATGTTTCAGTATTATTTTAGGTGCGCGCAGCATGGACCAATGACCGACAGACTATGCGTGTCATGGGAGAGAGTGTCGTCAGAAGTGGGAAAATACGAGGGTGGCAATAAAGAGGTCTTGAGTTCACGAGGCGAGGCAACGACAGGTGCATGAGAGGGTGTCTTACCCCAAAAATATACGGGAACGACGTGCTCGTTATATAATTAATCATTAGTCAATAAATTACTTAATGAATGGACACTATCTAAGTGCTAGATATTATTTATAGCACTAAATGACAATAGTATCGCTAGCTGTAAATAGCCGGAGGGCAGTCGGGGGCACTCGGAGACCCCGAGAGGACATTGACTGCACTATTACTCGTGTCATCTAGTAAGAGAACAGTGACGCGACGTGACGTAACGCTAGTGCTGGCTCCCGCCTGCAGCCGGCTGCGCACCTCCGCGGAGAGCTCTGCAGGTCCAGGTTATACTTTGTACGTACTATCTGTAGTTTAGTAGGAGGAACTGGGGGAACTTAACAGATACTTCCTTACTAATATTATAAGTGGGAAAGTAAATCCTTCGGCCTTCCTGACTGTGTCACACTTTCACGGAGTAACGGCTGAACCGTTTAGATGGAATTATAGTTTTTATCCGGGTCCGTGACGTGGATGCTTGCGGACGAAATCGCGGAAAAAACATAGTTGTAAATAAAAGGAAAAATATAACAAATGATAAATTTTAATAATCTAAGGTTATTTGTCATTTAAATAATTAAAAAACACTTGTACCTATTTACGTAGTAAATAACAATACAATTGTCCTGCCACCTGCCAAACATTCAACCTTACCATAACAACTAATATTATCATAATAACACCATATAAGGAAGAGCGTATCAAACTAAATGTCACAGCTCACGTTGAGATTTAGAGGCGATATTTAGACAATAGCCGAGGAAGGTGCGGCTGCCTTCCGAACAGTTTCCGCGAGAGACGAGCTCGTGGAATATCAAGCAGCATTAGTGGGAGGTCGTCGACTGCATAACTAACGTGTTCCGTGTCGACCTCATCGCAACTAGTCTGCCGACATTAACCTGTTGAGACGTCACGCGTCACCAGTCCACAGTAGTGTGTCGCACCATCACTTATCTATGAAGACAGTGGCACGTTACACGGTAATACATTATTTTTTACTCGTTAAAATTCAAAATTCAAAATTTAAAAACGTTTATTGAAATTAGGCTAATTCAATTAGCACTTTTTCACGTCAAAATACATTATGACAGCACCCCAAAATGCCCTTCACTGCTTCCTAGTGTTATGGCTGGAAAGAAGAAGCAGTGATGAACAAACTTCCCAGCAACACAGCTGTCTATTACAGTTTAACTTTATATATTTGTCATATTTGTTTTACAATATAAATTATAATACACCGAATTTACAATACTTTTACACTTTTATATTATCCACTTTACAGCTGCCATCTGTTTTTATCGCTAAAATAGTCGTTTAAATTGTAATAGGCTTTTTTGATAAGATTTTCTTTAATTTTAATTTTAAAAGTATTATATGGCAAAATTAAATGGCGTTGAAAAGTATATCCTATGATGATAAAGTTATTGTATTACTAGATATATCCTATACGTTTTACTATTAGTAGTAGGTAGTTCACTTAGCGTGTCAGACGCTTTTGCTGTTCTGCTTATATTACTTTTGATATTGTTAGTTAGTTCCTAAAGTTATTACTTTATTGAAGAAAGAAAAAAAACGAAGGATTTTCCATCACATCGTTGTAAGGTTTGTTGTAGTTAGTACCTACTGCTAATAGTAAAATAATGTATTTCACTTAGCAGGCAATTACGGGCATTATCGTAGGTATCTAGGAATGTAACGAAGTAAATACAACTTTTGAATGTTATCTTTTGTACTTGTCGAAAAAAGGTTTCTGATAGGTCGCCTGACTGTTGAGTTCATTTAAATCCGGCCACAGAGTAACGAGCCACTCCGTATTGACATTTTTATTAGCTAGTGGCCACCTATGTTCGCATCAACTACCGAATGACATAAACAATGTGTCATTACAGCCGACTTACATCACAACATGTACGTACATACCTACCCATACATTATGTACCCGAGTACATCGCAATAGCACGTGCTTGTGAATGAAATAAATAACGAAGTGTGTGTCCATCTGTCTACGGCCGTCGTAAGGACCCATTGTTCCGGTGATAATCAGCTCGGGATCAGTGCACGTTGCTAACTGCTGTACAGCAATAAAACATATTATAAAGCTACTTAAAAATCAGTTCAGTTGGCTGTCACTCACGTGATGCATTGAAGTGTTCTTTATGATGCGCTGACTGAGATCCTCGTCAATTGGACGAGATGAGATACAGCTCAATACAATGTTGTGAGTAGCGACAGATCTGGACTAACTTAGACCTTCCCCTTAGTGTTAGGACGGCCGAAGTGTAGCGTGGCACGTGCTGCGCTGACATTGCGCGCACTCGGCCGTGACTGCATGTTCGTTCCAAAAACAAATTGCAACAGTTTCTAAAGTCACCGTACAACTTTGGTATCAGAGGGCCGGACATCCTGCTTGGTATAAGAAAATCGGAAAATCGGATTAATCGACCTAGTGCTGGAATGGCCTTAAAGTGCTAAATTAATTTGTTAAATTCATTAGTTTCATAAATAATTGGATACATCATGTTACGCTAGGTATACACGCAAAAGTATGGTTAAAGTGTACGTACCTAGTTACATAACACTTGTCTACTGAATTACTTTCCATGAGAACTATTATGTAGGTATCTCTCAGATATTAGGTTCATGAGTGGAACCTAACCTAGTGAATGTGAACGGAATGTGGCTTGAGAGAATAGTCATAATTTTACGTAAATATTTAAAGAACCTCTAACCTAGGTGAAAGTGATTGTTAATATTAAAGTTATATAAATGTCTAAACTTATTAAATATCAACACATTATGCTTGGTCGGGACAGAAAACTTATGGTTGGTTATCCTACTGAATAAGGCTATAGAGTTAGTAGGTTTGTTGAAACAGGTTATAGAGATATAATACACTCATGGACAGCAGAAAATCGCAAAATATTTATTTAGAAGTTCTGACTTGTTTTCTTTTTAATGTTAGGTTGATAAACATAACAAGCCACTGCGATGTGGACTCATAGGTAATATCAATATTGCATTCAAGTCAAAGGTTGACTTAGCACCGGTATGTGATGTACATCAGCTAAACACCGACTCCGGCGCGGCCCTCGACATCGCGTCGTCGTCTGATATCACAAACGTTAAGCTGACATGAATGAACCTACTCGTATGGATAATTTCTGATTTAAAACAAAAGCTCATCTCTTTTTGTTTATTTTCTATCGTTACTGTCGGAAAACCAACCAATCCCATGTCACGCGTCAAACATAACACCAGATAGTGTTGTATACATTTAAAACACGTTGTATTTTCGCCAGTTCGAACCATTGTATATTGAAGTCTAACTGTGAACCTTCTCCCCCAGATGCGTGGTCCCGGAGTGCGAGGCTCCGAACAGCACGGAGTACAGCCCGGCGTGGCTGGAGGGCGCGCTCCCGCCCGGCAGCGTCGAGTCGCGCTGCTCCCGGCGCGCGCCCCTCGACCCGCAGCTGCCCTGCCAGGCCGGCACCACCTTCGGGGACGAGCTCCAGACCTGCGACCACTGGCTCTACCAGTCCAACAACACTATTGTTACAGAGGTATGTAGCTATATAACTTGGTGCTACCAATCACAGCTAGCACTCTTCATACAGTACTTAGCGAGCAACAGACCATAACTGGACATTGATAGATAAGGCGATTCAATGAATTTAGTATCAGTGTTGTTAGGGTTTCTTACAGTATGTTATTAGCTTTTCATTTTTTTTATTTTTTTTTTTATGTAATTCACAAAACTGATATGCAATCATACAATGCAATATAAAAAAGAATGTAGATACATACATCAGATTGATATCTACTAGATGTGAATCCTGCATGCACATTTAACAGTCTCCGTAAACAAATAATTAATTTTCTAATTGAGAACTAAATTTCTCCTACTTATAAACTTAAAACTAAAAAAAAAAAGTGTTCGAATAATGCTGTTATAAATAGATATAGTCAGAAACGGTTCTTTAAAAATTTTCATTTCCCTGACGATAAAACCCGATAGTTTTGATGCCCGACTAATTATGTGATCATAGTGATTTCTAAAACATAAACTGCTGTCTAACAAAACGCCCAGATCCCTAATAGTATCAACCTCTTGGAGGGGTGTGTTATTAATGAAGTAACAAGTCTGACATGTTTTCCTTTTTCTGCTGAATTTGATGAAGTAACATTTATTTTGGTTTAATGATATTTTGTTTTCTACACACCAGCTATAAATGTTATTCAAATCTAATTGGAGTTGAACAATATCCGATTCACTGTAAATAGTTCGATATATTTTTAAGTCATCAGCAAAAAGTTTGTATTTAGAATCAATTACGCTCCCCAGATCATTTATAAACACTAGGAAGAATAGGGGTCCAAGGTGTGAACCTTGAGGCACTCCAGATGGTGTATAATATTGTTCTGATTTAAAGTCCTTTAAATATACCAACTGTGAACGATTTCTTAAGTATGATTCGCACCAACGCAACAGAGATCCATGAATACCCATACTTTCTAATTTACCGATTAGTAAGCAGTGATCAACCAAATCGAAGGCCTTTTTAAAGTCTGTATATATTGCATAGACTTCTCTCCCGTTATCCATTCCAGACGATACGTAAGACACATACTCAACCAGATTAGACAGCGTAGATTTTTTAGGGCGAAAGCCATGCTGGTTATCATCCAGCGCATTCTGAAAGTGGGAAAACATTTTCTTCTGAACAAGTGACTCAATAATCTTACCACACGCGGACAAAATGGAAACTGGTCTGTAATTAGCATTCATGATTGTAAAAAGATATCTGTGATTGTAGACGCAATGTTTATCTGTAACGAGATATTTCTTAGTTTTACTCAAGTGTTCTTAGGAACGGAAATGTTCTTAGAATATGCGCCGGCTACAGGAGACACAGGGGTCTATACCGGCGGTTAGGTTCACCCTCCGCGGATCGTTCATTTCAGGTTCTCGACGTTTAATTTCCTCGCTGTCAGACGAACGTGCCACGACCGTGTCTCGGATATTAATATGTAGTTACACGCGTGTGCAAAATATAATTAACATGTAAGGTCTAATTTACCATAGAAACACTAGAGAGGAAAAAAATACCTAAACTAATTGAAATTCAGCACTCGACTGAACTTGCGAAATTCACGAACATGTTGAAATATATTTAGCGTCGTCGACCTCTTCCAAGTACGAACGCAGAACGCCTATCTTTTTCTAATCGCCCTGCTCTTCGTCAAATGTCAGTGGAGGTACGACAAGTGAAGGACACTAGTCCAGCGTGCTGCTGACAGGCTCGTCGTGATCTGACACGGTGGCATGGCTCTCAGCCGTATGCCAGAGGCATAGAGGATGGGTGGGCGTGTGAACAAGCATGTACACATTGTTTGCGCACGATAACAACTCAAAGCGAAAGGAAACCTAGATCCACTGATATTGAACTATCGAACGACCTTAACTTTACACTTGCATAATTGCATATAATGGGAATGTGCAGAAGATCAATTTTGTAATTAACTGGAAAATAAACACGTCGTATGCAGTCGACGCACTATACATATTATTTGAACCCCAGCAGGCGCTGTTGACTTGTCAAGCGTTTTATGATATTTTTATTTTATTGCCTGCCTGTTTCACTAGATACCTCTTGATAAGTACTAGTGTCAGTTAAGTTCATAAAAATAATGTCTAATTATAAATGAATCTGGTAAGTACATAATTCTTATCCAGAAGCGGTGGAACAGGTGTTTAGAATGTGTTTGTGTATCTCTCAGGTGACCGTGCGAGTGGGTCTTCTGATATTATGGACTGGCACGTAGTGGCGTGTGCAGGTGTATCGATACCTATCAGGATCAGATCGGATACCTATATGCATAATTCTGTTGATCCATACAATGACACAATCGGCATAAACGTACGAAAAAAATACAACTTTTTTTCAACTTACCTATAGAAGGCAAAATTTTGTTACTTTTTATTATCTAAACGAAGAGTCAATTCAAAGATGCCAAACTTGGACTTTGAACATTGCATTATATTTTTTATGGCAGACGAGTTGCGACTGTTGCGAGACTCTTTTTTCATGGGTATACAAAAATTGCAAGTGAGCCGGACCTAGTTATGGGTAGTTAAATATTTGTCTCATTACGTAGTACTTTCAAGTATTGGCATTGTAAAGTAGGTCAGTAGAGATATCCTCGCGCGAGGTCAAACACTTCAGTTCAAAACTATTACTTTGGAGAACAAACACTCGGCGATCATTATTTAGGACGACCTTCGGCTGCTTGACACTTAAGAAAATTTCAATGTGCTTGAGGAGCTCTTAATTTGTTTATTTCAGCAGACACTTACTAGCTGCTCTCACACTTCTCATCATCCCCTCAGGCTGAACATGTCATAAAACTTGACGTCCACTGACTGTACACCATGTAGCACGACGTTACTTGCTTCATCAAAAATACCTATGTGACGACTAATTCGTCTCGGCGAACAATGTGTTGATTATCCGTGGTAGTGCGGCGGCATTTGTCACGGTTATTGAGGACTGAACGCTACAGTAGGTGTATCTGATCGCGGTCTGATAATGCTGTAATTAGGCGCGTGGTCGCGGTTGAGCGCGCGGCCTCGGCAGCGTCGCGCCTCACAAGCCCTGTGCTGGCTGACGATGCTGCAATTATCAACTGATGTCATAGTTCAATGAGCGGAGTTCATTATTCTGAACGCATTATCCATAATATAGCCGGCCAGTGTGATCGAAGTAGCATTGCAACTTCTAAGCTATCGTGGTTCACCTCTATTCCTAATAAAAAATATAAAGCTATCGTTTTCTTTATTAATGTTAATGTTATTATTTGTTGCCGAGGAGCTCGTGGCTAAGCAACAGCTGCACGGGTCGACCGATCAAAGGTTAAGCTGCGCTTGGCGCGGTCGGTCCGTGGATGGGTGACCATCTTTGTCATAGAGAGACTCCTCCGTGCCTCGGAAAGCACGTTAAGCTGTTTATCCCGGTTGTCATTTGTACATCTTTGACAGTCGTTACGGGTAGTCAGAAGCCAGAAAGTCCGACAACCAGTCTTACCAAGGGGTGCCGTGTTACCCGGTAACTGGGTTGTGGAGGGCAGATTGGCAGTCGCTCCATGTAAAACACTGGTACTCAGCTGCATCCGGTTAAGACTGGAAGCCGACTCCAACATAGTTGGGAAAAGGCTAGGCAGATGATGATGATGTTATTATTTGTTCCCAGTTTAACTTGGCATGTCAGGAATGGAAGCGCACTCTGGTGGGCACGGTGCACAACATCGGCATGCTGGTCTCCCTGCCCATCCTCGGATACATCTCCGACCGGTTAGTGAAATCTTTTGATATTTGCCTTTACAATTTCTAAACATCTGGACTACCAAAAAAAGCAAGCTTTTTTTAAGTTCGGTACAGCTTATATCTCATGAAATAAATAAAATCTATCCTGTCCATTCCTGTAGTATTGTTTAGTCTACAAAAATATGATTTAAATACGTAAGTACCAATAATGTTATCAGAAAAATTATGGTATCTTCGCGGAAATGGTTTTCCGATATGTCTATTTCATCAATCTTATGATCACCCAGGTTTTTAGGCTGAGATTTGTGAATTTTAATAAACAGAAAGATAAATCTTATTAATTAAATGTTTCTTTACATTTGCACATTGCAGCTGGGGCAGAAAGCGCGCGCTGGTGTTGAGCTGCACGCTGGTGGGTGCCATCGGCTCCTTGAAGGCGTTCTCGATCTCGTACGAGATGTACATCGCCGTCGAGTTCTTGGAAACCATCGCTGGAGCCAGCGCCTTCCCTGCCGCATACATTCTTAGTATGAAAAACAACGCATACAAATAGTCGCTTTAAATAATTTGAAAACATTGTAACATATTTTTCATTATTTCCAGCAATCGAGTTACTTGGCCAGGATAAACGAGTGCTCACCACAGCCTTCCTGGGCATCATGCTCGTCTTAGGAGGACTGAGCTTTGCTCTCCTTGCGAAGGCCTTCCAATACTGGCGCACGTTCATCCTCGTGGTGTACCCGCCTTCTCTGCTGTTCATACTGTATATATATCTACTGCCTGAAAGCATCCGGTGGTTGCTATCGAAAGGACGAAAAGAAGAAGCAGTCGAGATTATATTGAGAGCAGCAAAAATGAATAAAGTCACTCTGTCAGACGAGACGATGAAGCAGCTGACAGAAGAAAAAGTCAAACCTGTGGACGAGAAAAAAGATGAGAAGCCAGAGGAGGGGCTGTGGATGCAGGTGTTCCACTCACCAATCATCATGACGCGGCTGGCCATCTGCTCGTGGTGGTGGATCACGTGCACGTTCGTGTTCTACGGGCTGGCCATCAACTCGGTGTCGCTGGCGGGCGACAAGTACACCAACTACATGCTGGTGGTGAGCGTGGAGGTGATCGCGGTGGTCACCAACGCGCTGGTGCTGGACCGCATCGGCCGCAAGCGCACGCTGCTGTGCGCCTACACCGTGTGCGGCCTGGCCTGTGTAGCCATACCCTTTGTGCCTAAAAGTGAGTATTGTTTGTGCAAACTTCTAACAAGGTTCCTCGTTATTTTGTCAAGACACAAACATTATATCCCATTTATTATTCGTTTTTGGGTGCGTTTATAATAATAAATATAAATAGGTAACACAAACGTAAATCCTGAACCAGTCCCGCGTGAATACAACTCAACCGTGAAGTCCATCACGTCGACTTGTGATTTTATTTTCTCGTTCCGATTCCAGCATTGCCGTGGCTGGCGACGCTGCTGTACCTGCTGGGCAAGGTGGCCATCACGCAGGCATTCAGCGGCATCTACATGTACACGTCGGAGCTGTTCCCCACGCACGCGCGCCACTCGCTCCTCGGCTTCTGCTCCATGGTGGGCAGGATCGGCTCCATCGTGGCGCCGCAGATGCCGCTGCTGGTCAGTTGACACGTACTTTATTATAATATACTAGCTTTCCGCCCGCGGCTTCGCCCGCGTGGACATTTTTTTTAAACCTTGGGTTACATTATTGAAGTTTTAGTAAGGATACCTAATTATTTCTGGAAATAAATATAGCCCATCGTAAAGATGTAGCTTTCTAACGGTGAAAGAATTTTTAAAATCGGTCCAGTAGTTTTGGAGCCTATTCATTACAAACAAACAAACAAACAAAGTTTTCCTCTTTATAATATTAGTGTAGATCTATAAATCAGTATATTCGATACTATCAACTAGCAACCTGATATTAAGAGTTCACATGGCATCCTCCGCGGTGTTGTGTTCTATTGTGTTGTACACTTTACATAACAGTCGAAGGTCGCACGCTGACATGTGAACAGACACGCCAGCTGATTCTCTCAACATTTTCATGTAAATCTGTGCTAAAAAGTACTGGTATTATTCGGGCGTGGCTGTATGAGTTTGTTCTTAATTTTTATTTCAAAATTATTATCTAGGATCGATCATTTTTATAAAGTGATAGGTATGTACATAGTAATAAATAAATGAACATGAAATATTTAACACTGTAATTGTGACATTTGCAGGCTATCTACGTGGAGTGGCTGCCGTCGGTGCTGTTCGGGTCGACGGCGCTGGTGGCGGGCGCGCTGATGCTGACCACGCCGGAGACGCTGAACACGCGGCTGCCGGACACCATCCGCGAGGCCGAGCAGATCTCGCGCCGCGCCGCGCCCGCGCCCGTGCCCGACCAGGTGCAGATGACCACCAGGCCCTGACCGCGCCGCACTACACACACTTAGCAACCAGTATCGCATACGTTCATTGTATATTGAGTAAAGTAACAGTTGGTCAATGTATTATTTTAAGGTGAAGGTTGTTTGCCGAAGCGACCGTGTCTTTTGCAAAGGGTTCAGACCTCATAATAATTATCAGCTTAAAGATTAAGTCCATGTTAAGTGTTGAGCAGGAAAACGTGTCGATTGTGACCCTTATACTTTATTGCTTGATAGCCATTACGTGCAATGATGTCGTCTGTATCCGAGCATTAATAATGTATTTCTAAGTGTTATTATTAGTGGAAGACAAATGGTAAGCTCTCAATGTGATAATAGTGATTCATCTTCTTCAGTTGAAAACAATCTTATAGTCGTACCTGATACTCGCCAATAGTACCGTTTACTCCCGCCAGATGTCACCGTTGCGTGCGATGCATTTAATTACAATGAACTAAAACTAGTATGTTGTGCTTACAATAAGTTCCTCAATGTTTCATAGTTATTAATGTATCTATTTGGCAGCAACTTGGTTAGTTTTGTCATGATTTTTACAACAGGCAGGTTAAAATAAAAAATAAATGGTAAGTATAATGATTCGTAGTAGGTGCTATTTATTAGAATGTCAACTTATGTTTGTCAGATTAATTAATTGTATATAAAATAGGGATTCAACGTGTGGACTCTATACGACCAGAGGGGTTGGCAGGACTGCAATACCGCAGTTATAATGTGCTGGACCTACAGCCAAAACTACTTTTAATAATTATTAAATATTTAGTTTTATCATAGATATAATATTGATGAATATCTATAACTTTATAAACACTTTACGTTTGCAATCGTACGAAGAACAAAAGTACGACTTACTAGACTCGAAGTACTTGTACACATATCGCCAACGTGTTGTATGTAAGCTCTATTTATTGTGTTATATGGAGTACAGCAGCCGCGCGTCGCGTGACGTAGATACCTTCTAATATAACTCTTTTGTAAATAAAGTAATAATTAATAGGTTAATTATTAAATTGTGTTTTATTACACCTTTATTTGTGTTTTACATATTAATATTTTATTAATTTAATTACCTACAATGAATATAATATTTCGTTTAAAAACAGTGAGAGATCAGCACCAGCTGGTAAATTGTTGAGAAGTCGGCGAAGTGGTCGATTCTTCGCTATCTTCTAGTAAATTTATTTTAAAAATCTCAGACGTGCGGCCGGCCACAGGAGACAAGCTGTCATTAGATCATTTGTTAAAGTCGACTTCGATGGACGATGACGTTGGTACCTATACGTAAAATATATACAATAATGTTAAAATAAATCTTAAACGGGTCCAGATGGACACTGAGTCAATAATAATTTATCATAGGTAGGCACGCATTTTGAATTAAACCCGCAAGGTGGACCTACTGCCGGAATACCGTCTATTACGTTGGCCAAGAGACCTAACATGATACTATACTTTGGTGTTCAGTATACCTAATGTAAGCAGTACCACAGACGCCCTCAGCTGCGCGCTGCGTTGTCGCGACACATTTCGCTAATCATTAATTTCGTAACATGATGCTACAGTCGCGCGTGGAGCGTACCTCACGCGTGGGCCGATCATAACGAGCCGGCTTGTGAATGGGTTTATGCATAACGACCCAAATAACCGACGGCTTTGATCGTAAACTGAGCGATCGCGGATTCGGGCCGCGGTCGCGACTCGCGCCTCCCGATATATCCCGCGTGCAGTGTTCCAGCGGGCGGCGTCCTCCGCACGCGCGCCGCACTCTATCCGTCAGCCCAGTAAACATACATCTCTCGTAAATATTAGCAGAACATATCATAACGTTGTCTATGCGAGATTTATTGCTAAAGTATAAATTAAACGCTATATGGTGGGATCAACGCCGTTTGATCTGTTATTCGTATCAGTGTCGGCCGCGAGGTGGAACGTAAACATTGGGATTTATGTGGTGCTGTGCTACAGCGATATGCCAGCCAGTGGATGAGGAGTGGTGCGCTGGTCCGCGGGGAACAGTTGCCGGGCGCGGGTGTAGAGGCGCGCAGGGGCGCGGCGGCCGGAGAGCGCGGCCATGTCGCGCCGGGAGGTGCGCGTGGAGCGCGCGGACTACCCCCTGCCGCCGCCCAGCAAGTGCGCCAAAGTAAGATCCTGTACTGAAAAAAACGGCACTAACAGTGTTCAGTAGGTACTGGTAATTCAGACCAAATAAAATGTCCTTGATGGCATAGATGCTTTATCTGAAGATAACTGATACATACTATAGCTATCTTTAAAATAATTCTTACGATAGGTATCCAATGTTTAATCTTAATAAACAAATGTAAGTAAGACTTTTAATATTTGCATACTCGTACTATCATTAGCATTGTGACTGAATAGTGAACTGTTAGATTAACTGTAACATTAACTGTTTTTTGTAACAGTTAGCATAAAAGCAAATAAATCAACGATTATAATTATTGTTGTTAGATAGAACAATTGTTGTTAGGTGCGCTTGGTGTTTATAGAGCACCTATTCACAACCACTGGGCACTGGGCAGGGAGAATCTGATCTAGAGCCCTTCGCAGTCGAGCTCCTGATGGTGTTGGTATGGAAACTCCTTGCCAAGTGTTTATAGCAATCATTCGCTTGTGCCGAGTAGGTATAACAAGCTCGGCTAATCTCTTGTTTTGACACATCTAACAACACACGTGTATGAGTAGGCCATAAAGCTATATTTTTATATTACATTATATTTTTATATTGCATTATATTTTTATAATATAGATATTTTATTAGTCACATTCCGAGTAATTTATTTAATCATGTAGACTTCTTTTTGATAAATAGCTATTCATATTGAACCAGAACAATTTCGGTTGTACCTAATTAATATGTTGTGAATGAATTAAATAAAGCACTGTGTTAAAACATACAGTCTCAATTTGGATGCCATGAATCCAGCTGGCAGTACAGGTCCCGTGTCCACTGGTTGATATCTCAGTTTTTTTCAGGTGAATTCTATTAATGAGTCCGCTCCAAGAAAGTTCTCATTTCAAAAGATCAGGTTCATTCGTGTGAAAAGTGTTTTTGACCAGTCTCAAATTTGTCCAGAACCACAAATCCGAAATCCCTTGAAAAACTAAACAGCGTCAGAACGTACCACATACACCCTAAATGAAAATGTATTTAGTAGTCGCATACGATGTATTGCTGTAGGTTAGTACATATTTATTACTCAAATTCATTGTAAGCACAAAATCCCGCACCGTATACAATAAATTGTCGGGTGACTGCCAAAGCCTTGGCGTGCTCAATAAAGCTATGAGTAGCTCCGCTGCTGACACCATTGAACTGAGCTGAGCTACACTGCACCACTACCCTTGTAGAACAGTCAATTTAAATATTTCTCTCGTAGGTTCGGTAAATATCTTCTTCTATCTATCTATACTTATAATAAATCTGTAGAGAGGTCAATTCTGTACATGAAATATATTTCCAAAATAACTATCAGGGGGTGATTAAGGATCGATACTGATGCCAAAAATGCAATCAGTAAATTTTTTGTCTGTCTGTCTGTCTGTCTGTCCGTCTGTCTGTCTGTCTGTCTGTCTGTATAAACTCTATAGAAACAAAAACTACTGGACGGATTTTAACGAAACTTGGTACAATTATTTGTCATACTCCTGAGATGGTTATAGTATACTTTTCATCACGCTACAATCAATAGGAGCAGAGCAGTGAAGGGAAATGTTGTCATTTTGTTTAAACGCGCTAATCTCAGGAACCGCTGGTCCGATTTAAATAATTCTTTCAGTGTTAGATAGTCTATTTATCAAGGAAGGCTATAGGCTATATATCATCACACTAAGACCAATAGGAGCGGAGCACCACTATTCCACGCGGACGAAGTCGCTGGCAGAAGCTAGTCTAAAATAAATATATTTTTAATGTTATTCTTTGTTATTGAAATCTGACACTTGCGTGGCAACTGACTGGACAAGTCCTATGAGACCTGCACGGTCCTTCCTTCTAAAGGCCAGCAGCACAAACGTGTCAGTTCCAGCTCGAAGTACAAATATCTGTCGCACGTGTTCAGGTGCTGTACTACACGTGGAAGCTATGCTCCGTGGTGTTCTCCCACTTCGTGATGATCAGCTTGGTGGTCGCCTACTGCATCCTCGGCGCCGTCACCTTCGAGAAGCTGGAGGCGCATCATGAGATAGAAGTACGAACGCACAAATTTACCTAATTATAAGCAACCAGTTAATTTAATAGATGATTTTGAAGGCAGCTATAGCCTAGGAAAGGACGAGAGGCCTCGTAGTTCATGTCGAGGATGGGATGTAAGACGCATAGTTTATCATATAACTGCACAGCAGAGCCACGTATATCATTTGTGTAGATTGCGGCACTTCGTATGTTGCCAAAATTGATGATGAAATTGGAATTTGTATCTCAATCAATAGTCGATGATGTGGTCATGTGATGTACATTCCCACGCGCTAAGTTTATATACTCTTATCCATTTATAAATAAATATTGACACTTTCCGTAAATATTATGTATAAATTGTGCTTTGAATTTACAAATTCAAAATATATTTCTTTGAGCAAAGTAAAACACTAATTTATCAAAACGATCTATTTTCAATTGCGTCACTATAAATTTTGTTTTATTAACAATATGGCAATCTGCCACAGACTACTCAAAGTCAGCTGATTAACGATCAAGTCGTGAGCAGTAGTAAAAGTCGCTGGACGCGTTGAACATAAAACACAAGAGTTGTTTATTGATGATATTAGATTAAAGACAACAATGCGGTTTCAAGTGCAGCTATTTTGGGTTCAAGAATAATTTCAAGATTTAATTATTGAACAAAATTGGCGAAATATGGTTAAACTGCTTCCTAATTCATCAGTGCAAGCAAGCCTGATATTATACACCACTGAGTGCAGGTGAAGAATACGCCAGCGAGCAACACGCGTCAGCTGGCTGCCTCGTAAACCTGCCATAAGATATAGTTTTCGATCAATTGATGATTGTAAAATCAAGTGAAGAGTACTTAAATCCACCATTCTAATGCTTCAATTGAAATAGCAAATGTTTATAAAGCTGTCAATGATTTTAAAGCATTTTTAAAGTAGTGCCTTCTTCTTCAGTTAGTAATGTAGAAATAGTATATATTGTATAGATAGAAATAGTACAGAGAGTATTTAGGAATGTACATCACATCTGCTTAATGATATTCGATGCGGGAATCAGAATGTTTACAAACACGTCGGTGTCTAGCTGTCTTCGACTGTGGAGGTTTGCATTGAAACGTAGAAATGTATGATAATCACTACCTTAAATGTTGTTTTAGGACTATAAACAAATGTATTTATTCTTCTCTCGACAAATACTTGAAAATGTAACGTAAGGTTAGGCTCAGTAGCTAAACCACAGGCTGATATGTCACGTGTCATACATAGCTCTTTTTATCTTTCATTCTAATAGCAAAAATATTTCGCCTGGTCCATAAATAGATGATTCGGGGTTTGTTTGTTTGTGCACGTGAGCTGTGTCTGTGCACGCGACCACAGTGCTGGTGGACACCAATCGAATTAAGAGGATAATGTTGATTGGTGTCGTAAAATGGCTTCGTCAACACTAAATGATTGGTGATCGCAGCTAGAATGAAGTGAAATGTTTGTTCCCTATAAATGCGTCGGTGGTGTGGCTGTGTGCGTGCAGGTGAAGCAGAACATATCGCAGATCCGCAGCAACACGACGCAGAGCATCTGGACGATGACGCGCACCGTGCCGCTCTTCAACCAGACCAACTGGACCTCCGAGGTCGTCGACATGCTCAAGGTACCAGCTCCACTCTACTAGTGCGCCGGGAGTTGTATGTGACACGATTTTTAAGTATAACAGTGATACCTACGTTGAGTAAGCAAGGACTATAAAGTAAATTGCATGATTAGGTTAACTATGTAGTTTGCACAGTATTCTTGTTTGACGTTTTATCGACAGTACAATTCTTCAGAGAAAAACAAAAGCTATCAACGCTTCACACTTTTATCTTTTATGAAATACTAAATATTGGTATACCACTAGAGTCACTGACAACCTGAATATCCAAGACAATAAAATACACATTCCACTTCTACGCAACTGATTCTGATACCTACTCTGAGTGCTGTATAGTGGAGCGCTCACATAATATATCAATCATATTTCCATTGCTCTTTGGTATGAAGATTTTTTCATTGATACTTTTCAATAAAATATTTCTGGCAAGCAACCCTGAAATATTCAACAAACATTAACATAAACTGATCATATTGTCTGCATGTATGACTATCTCAGAATATCTTGGATAAACCGGTGTCGATACCCTAGTTTAGAATATCTTGCACAGGACAAAATATTTTGTAGATTAGTGAAAGTAAATGTTCATGTGTTTTAAGGACTTCGAGAACGCCATCTTGCTGGAGATGAAGGTGCGCGGCTGGGACGGCAACGAGAGCACCGATCACATCCAATGGACCTTCACCGGCGCGCTGTTCTACTCCATCATCGTCATCACCACTATCGGTAAGTAGAGTCTACTTACTGAACTCTGTGACACTATGAACCCAGGTAGGAAGCGGGCTACGAAACGAGGTCCTTGTAATTAAACCTCTTTGTATTTACTAAAATAATCTTCCTAGTATTATTGGTGCAACCTAAAATAGGCAATGTGTGTCTAATTGATAGGCCTATAGCCTATCCTAGCATACCCTAGCTCCTCCTGGGGCAAATGGTGGTACAAAACAATTTTTATAAAATCTTAGAGACTATAGAGCTAAATTGGAAGCCTTTCCCCCTGACTGATCTGAAATATAGAAATCAATGTGTTAGCTCATATTTCATAACTGGATCGGTAATACAGTACAATATGTAAGTACCTATATGCAATATGATTTCAAAATTGTGGGTTTCCAGCACAATGCGTATTAGAGTGTTAGAGTTAGAGCGCGCCGCGGCGCGGGGTACAGCGCAGAGACATAGCGAGTAGGTCCACTAAGACTAGTATGAGCAGTGCACGTTAAGGGTACATGACTTTAGGACTGGCTGCATTTAGGTTAACTTAGTCCTATTTTTCCCAGCCTTCCTGCCCCGGAAATGGGGCAGATTCGAAATATAGCTTCCTTGTTGCTGGGAAGCCCGACCGAGACGGTGGACGGGATATGTGGCACTGTTTAATTATATAATCTACACCTTTAATCTGAAGTTCCTTATCAGCTGCCTGTGAGCAGACGAGAAAAATCGCAAGCTAGGTATCATGCCTTCTGCTCTCCGTGGCTGGCCCACCGCCGGTGTGGCGAGGTGTAGGTGCGCCGGCGCCTGGCGCACTGCCAACCGCCATCCGTCACATTTTTATGCCGCGCTCTATCGCACGCACTCGCTTATTTTCGTTATAAATTCGACACATCCGACTTCAAGAATGTCAGTTTGTTAATATCGCCACTATTGGCACTTATCCTGAGCAGTTCAAACACCTTTCGTATGTTGACACTGACGGAATAAGTTCTATTCAAACATTTATGTGCTACAAGCGGTTTTAAAAAGTAAAAGCCTATAACCGTCTCCAGGGCAGTTCAGGGTCCCCTACCCAGGTTTAACTGTTTTACCGTGACAGTGTAACAAATAATCGAATAAACAAACAAACTCACTTTCGCATTTCTAATATTAGTTAGGATACTTAGGATTTTAGTTGGAACAATACCCCAGATCTACACCATTAGTCTGAAGACATCAAAAGAAAACAACGAGATTGCCACGGTTTATTTTTTGCAGAAACACATTTCCGCGTTGTCTATATCGTTCCGCCTGTGCTTGTGTGTCGGCTGCGTGTTCGGCGGCTCGTGCGCGGCCTCCGTCGTCCCTTTCCTCCGCCTGGTGCGCGAGCAGCCTGCAAGAGTCCCAGCCGTCACTACGGTCGCAGCGCTCGCGTCGCACGCGTCACATGTCACACACAAAGCTGGTGGTTTATTGCTGTTAACACTAACGGCACATATTCGCTACTAGTGAATCAAAATATTGATGTCAAAAAACACGGTTAAGGCACACTTCACAGTCTTATACGTAAACAACAAGAGTTAGGTTAGTTCGATACTCGTATTAGTCACCACACGACACAGTGCACATTTATTTACCGAAGAATCTTTGCGGCCCTATCTGGCCAGTGGGTCCGCCGGGACCCACTAGGATTTGGCGGCCTGGTCCAATGGATCCCGTTGGGCCGCCTGGGCCAGTGAGCAGTCCAGGTTGTCTAGCAGGGCCAATGATACCCGTTGGCCCGCCCGGACCAACTAGTACACTGGGCCCACGACCGGTTCTACCAGGTCCGATGATTCCCGTGGGTCCACCGGGGCCGACTAATACTGGGCGTCGACCATATGATCCCATTATTCCTGAAGGACCAACAGGGCCAACTAAGACCCCTCTTTGTGCACTTTCGCTTCTAATCCCGTCGTTGGGCCCATTCGGCAGTGGGCCGACTATGCCCGTCGGACCCTCGGGGCCAACGAGAACACTGGATTCCAGTGGTTTATTCTGTGGGCCGACAACTCCTGACGGTCCGTCTGGGCCGACGAGTACTCCGAGCGGCTTGTCGAACACCCCGATGTGTGAGGAGTCGTGGTCGTGCCCGGGCCCGAAGGAGCCGAACAGTCCGTTGAGTGCGGAGCCGGGTGGCGGCGGGAACGGCCGCGCCAGGTTCTCCCGCCCCGGCAGGAGCATGGGCCGCTCATCTTCCACTTCATTGAAGAACTCTGTTAACATTTATAATATTACAATTATACATATTTTACAAGCTACTACTTACTTACATACTTAGATATGTACATGTATAATATTTTTGCTTAAAATGTGACTCCAAACCTAACTTAGTTATATCCTTAAGTGAAGAAATAAACATTTTTATTTATTTATAAGATTTCCGTGTAGACAAATACTAGAAGTAGAGAAATCTACCTAGACTTCAGGATTATCATTGAGAATAATTCAGAAAATACGCGTACCGTTGTTGTGTGGCGTCACTCTATCTCTGTTGTTGGGTCGTTGGTAGCAGCACAGGAACTTGCCGAGCCCGCACGCGCCCTGCAGAGAGCGATGGTAAGTGGTTGTACACTTGTCATAATAACTCTACGCACTTACGTGTGAACAAGAATCTAACAAGCATAATATCAAGTTCTCACCAAGGAGTCTGGTCTTGGGTCGCAGTCAGGGTTGGAGACGCACTTGCAGTATTGCAAGGAGTCCAGTGTGCCATCAGAGATTGCATTTTTCTGTGGGCTGAAAATAAAATATTCAGATGGATAACAGTTTACTGCACTGGGCGCATCAGAAGCAAACATATGCATTGTACATATACGTACTTATGCACCCGGTAGATGGCGTGTCCGTCCACGCGGTACGGCGCCCGGTGCGCCTCCACCCGGACCGGGTAGCGCCCGGCGCCGGGCGGCCGGTTGTAGAAGCCCTCCGTTTCCACCGGCTGTTTGAATGGAGCCTCGTCAGATTGCACGTTTCGGGTTTCCTTTTCTGCCTCTCTGTAAATGTTCAACGATAGATCATTATCACATTGTTATAATTATTGTGTCTCGGAAGACGTACTAGTCACCTTAACATATTATAAACAAACTGTCTAGTGTTCTATCGTACATACAGCTGGCAATTAACATCAAAGATGTAAAAGAGCGCTATTAATGTCTGTATAGATAGTAGTAGTCCCTGTGCCCTGGCCTTCGCTGTAAGAGCACTAGAGTACACATCACATAGCTCGAGATCTTCCAAGAGGTCAGTGAGAGATTTCGAAGAAAGTTTTCGAGTATTGCTCTAGCCGCTAGCCCAAACAAGTGAACACACCTATGAATGCAGATAAATGTTTTACTTGTAACAGTTGTTTATTTGAGTACGTAACAGCGAATATTTCACACGATTTGCACTTCTACACGAATACATTAAACTTTATGGCTCCTAAATAATGTGGTGCTCCAAACTTTCTCATGAAAACTACTTTCACGATATTTCGACTAATAACTGAAGCTGTGCGGTCCTTTGTTCGACAGCTATTGTCAAGTACTAAGTTCATACAAGTAATATAATCTCACGTAATAATGTCTTGTACAAGTTACACATAACGCGGCCCACGTGACCTTGTCATTGGAAAAGTGAAGGTGATGCAATAACTCTCGATTTAAATCTACAATTGGACCAGTGCAAGTGGTGCCAGTCAAGCGAGGTGCGCAAGTATAGGAAGTGCAGGCAAGCCCAGAGCATGCACTTCTTGTGTCCCACACATGCGAACACATTTTAATGACCCGGTATATTATAAACTAGAATGACTACACGCGGATTAAAACTACCCTATGTTCTTTCACATGTTTCAGTCTATCTCTATGCCCAATTTTATCCCAATCGGTTCAACCGTTTTCCCGTGAAAGCTTAACAGACAGACGGATAAAGTAGCTCAGATCTCAAGATCAGCCTCTCAGATATTTAGACTAGCGAATAGCTCAACGCTACCACTGAGACACGTCTGAGGCTCTAGGGCTGTGGTGTTTGCTGTTGAGAGCACTTACTTACCAATGTTACATATACCTATCCAAAGCATTGTGACCGCTACACAATGCCAATTGGGAAAGAAGTATCTTACAAGTACTCAAGATATTTCCTATTGCTCCGAAGTGTCCGAAGTCTAAATCATGGCCCGTAATGAGAAGATGTCGCAAGTGCCCGTAGCAGTACAACTTCGCAACTTAACAGATCGATCTGTCATCGTTGCTAAACGTAATGTAACTATTATTACATCATATCAAACTAGTTAACTATAACTTACTCTAGTTTCCTATACATTTGGCAACACCTTTTTACTGATTAAACTTTTTTGTAGGTACCTGTAGATATTTCGCGATTGGTTTTTTCTGGAAAACTCCAAACGGTCTCCGATGACTCAGCTAGTTGGTAATTGTTCAGAGCCAATAATTATTGTAGCGTGTCTTTATTTAGGTTTGATCGTAATATAAGTTAGATTCTTAATTAGGCAGCCTAGGCCAACGTTGCGTGTGCGCAGGGAAAACCGAATCTATGAGTAATGTATCCTGTGCATGAAACGAACTCTAAATTAAAATATATACATATCTATATTGACTAAACATATAATAACGAATGTTTTGCTGGACGTAAACGACAGAAACTATATAGCTTTTTAGTGCTTTATTTTATATTCGAAAGAATTTTAGTTGTTATTAATGTATATAAAAACTTCTCTTCCGTTCTTGATCACCTAGTTCTCCAGGAGACTGTCTCACTAGACCTGACGTAGACGCATTGTCGCCTGAAAGCGCGGCGGCCGCGCTCACACGCGAGATACGTCACATGCGCGCGCGCAGACACGTTGCATTGTCACCTCACGGCCATTACTGTAGTAACAGTATTACCAATTACAGTATCCTACGGCGAATTACTGCTAAATTAGCGAAATAAACCCGTGCGGTGTGACGCAAGCGCTCTGAGCCGTGGGAGCCATTGTGCGGCGCCTCTGCTGCACGGCGCGATGTCGGCCAAGGTGCCCCAGCCGGCCCGACTGCTACACAGCTCTACTCACCACCATGCTACTTGCGGTAGAATTTGCCTCAAACTTTGGAGTCAAGGGAAAGTTTTCTTTGAACGTAAATCTTATGTCTCAAGGATATCGAAATTGTAATTTTAATCTCATGTAGGTATCTGCAAGAATTAGTAGGCTTTTTGTTTCGAGATTTTTGTAAACCCTTGAAATAAGCTGTAGCAGAATATCTTAATCAGATAATAAAAGCGTAAGGACATCATATTGTTTATGTATAATGGCATTGATATTATACAGTTTAGACAAGGATTTACCATAAGAAGTGTATTTTACCCCGAAGTTTGATAACATCTGTACACCGTAGGCACCAGCCAAGGTGATGCGTCTGTCATCGAATTAGTCATCTAGGTCGTCCTCATAAAATGTATATGTCAATAACAAAAAGAGCGCTGTCCCGATATTATATAAAGATAATATACAAACATGTACGGGCTTACTTATGAAGTTCGATTAATTTAATCTGCTGCTTAGCAACGGATTAGCAAATTAGAAAATCTCAATTAAGTTAGTTAAGTAAAGCGGGGAAGCTCAACCTGTTCACTAGTAGGTGGGGTAGGAGCCTGTTACCGTGTTACTTATAAAAAACCTGTAATCTGAAGTTTACCCATTTCTCACCTAATCCTTACTTAACGTCGTAGCGTAGTAAAAAAAAAGTAAGGTGGTTAGTGATGCGATATTTTTGTGCTTTGCCATCAGTATCATCAGCAGTGTGGGGACACTGCTATACCAATTCTTTATTGAACCATTAATTAAATTAATATAGAAATATTTTTTAACAGTCGTACTATCTCGTAGACAGTCTGCATATTGATTACATAGTCGTGAGAACACACTCGTTACATTTGAGGGTCCATGTCGCAAGAGTACAAACTACAGACAATACGCACCAGCCGAGCTATTCGTTACTGACTTATTACCAGAGCTAGGTACGTTACAACAGACGGCACGGAACAGGCGCGGTCTCTTGCCCAACCTTAAGTCAGTACGCAAAGAAGAAAATACTGCAAATGCAATGCAGAAAATGTATATTTATGTGTTTAAAACAATTTAGCTATCAAAATCCTAATAATGCTGTTCGTGATGACTATGAGTGGAGCCTTTTGTATACTCTCTCATATCCTAATTCTTGAATGAATGGTTCAAGGGTTACCTAATCTACGTCTGACTACGATCCTGACCTGCACTGCGGTTTGGCGGTTTCTCATATAATTATTTTCTAAGCCTCTGAAGCATAACTAATGCAGCAATACAAACACTGGCCGTTGATAGAAAGTCTGCAAATGATCTAGAAGTGTGTATAACTTACTTGTCGTTTTCGGCGTCGATGAAGCGCACCTTGGTGTCTATCCGGACGGACGCGGCCGCCTCGCCCTCCGGCCAGCGCCACTTGGCGGAGCAACTCGACGCCAGCAGCACGACGCACCACAACACTCCTGCAACAGCCGATGAAGCCATATCATTATTTGCTGCAATGTCTCCATAAATATGCTCCGATAATCTACTCATTTGGGTTTAGTCTGTCTTACTTATGACAAACTTACTACATCTATGAAAAATGAATGGGTAGCTTTTGTTTTTGCTTAAAAAACAAAGCAAAACAAAAAGCAAAGGACCACGTTTTTTGTATTATAGTACAAAAAACAGAGACCGGTGATATTTAATTAGCAGCTAATCGTCCGAGGAAACGAATCCATTTTTTCAAGGGTTGTTAAAGTTTTTTAACAGGCTTATTAGCAGCATGAGTCACTTACTTCAATATGTTGATTGCGTGATAGTAATAACTAAACAACAATTATGCCACACGATGACGACAGTGCGCCTGGCGAATGAATCAGAGCTCAAGAGATCTGTAATTACTGAACTAGATAACAAAGAGCAACACGTGAAGCCCTTCACAATGAAGTCTTAGACCACATTCATGCACTAATCGTAATATAATGAGCAAGCACATAAGATGCAGCCTGATCTGAATGTCTACCTGCTGAAAATTTTCAGTAGAAGGAACGACAGCAAATTAAAATAATAATATGATAAGCTAATAAAAACTAATAAAAAAGAACTTCGAAAACTGAGGTAGAAGTCTTTGGGTGAAATACACGAAGCGGAAGATATTTGTGGGATGATTACATTATCCTGCAAGATGATAATGATGATCAAAATGATCTTTTGCTTTGGAATATGGGAACTATGTAGCTGTGTATTTATTAAATTTTTCAGTCAACAATAGAATAGACGGGAAAAAAGAATTAAAAATTAACTTTTACTGCCAATAGTTGTACAGATGTTAGTAAATAATTTCCTTCAATTAGTTCATTGATGAGCGATTGATTAGTGGACGCCTGCCTACATATTCAAACACGCGTCATGTGCTGAGGTATCCGACGAGGAAGAGTTTACAAATATCCGCGCTTACTTGTCGCGTGCTTTATTGTGATTACGAATTGTCCTTTAGAGATATTTAGGACGGAATTGTCATACGAATGTATTTCGATATTCAGATAGAATTTAGAGAGGACCTGCCAATGAAGTTTCTGTACTAAAAGGTAATCGTATTGTATGAAAGTAATTGGAGCGTGCACTTGTTGAGTAATTTATCCGTAGTAAGTGAATTGATTTGCTCAGAAAATTATGAAAACTGCATTGACTTCGAAAAGTAAGAAAAAATCCTTTCCTTTTGAGATAAAGTAATTCGAGAACACCTGATGCTGTAATCGTCTGATACAATTAGACCAACACAAGATAAACAACAACAGCTGATGTCACAGATGCAGTTGATGTCATTGTTGAAGTGTTAGACGCGGCATCCGCGTCAACACCAGCCGTGCTTCTTGTTTGTGTTACATTGTAACACATATAAGATTACCAATATAATATGAAGTAATTATAATTCACTACCATTCTAAATATTGGGTGCTGAAAATCATTTAGATTCGTTTTTATTTTTGTTTCTTATTAAGAACTTGCTACGGCTGGAATTTCTTAACTGACGATCCCTGAGAAGAAATGTCGAAACTGAAATATTAATAAAATAGTGGGAAACAGTTTTTAATTTGTAGAACTTTGACAGTAATTACGAGTAGCCGGAAAGACTGACAACCAAGCTTACCAAGGGGTATCGTGTTACCCGGTAAAGGATTGTGGAGGTTAGAAAGGCAGTTACTGGAAGTCGATCTCAGCATAGTTGGGAAATGGCTAGGCATAAGTTGATGGTAATTGTTAGATTTGCGAAATGTATGATGAAATTATTGCAATATTATTTCTTCTAAAGCTAAATTAAAGGCCTACGCAAATACTCTGGCCAGAGACAGTAACATGAGAATTATACTGTAGACAAATTTAATTTGTATCACTTGCAACTGCACAATAGTAATATTCATAGAAACAATATAAATATTGATAGATTATTAGGAAATAAGTTGTTTTATGTCTAATGACCTTTCTTGATATGTATAATCTATTGCAAGTTCTTTACGTAAATAAAGTGCAGAAAGATGGTCAAAACAGCGTGCGTGTATGGCAGGGGGCGCGTGGGCGGGCGGCTTGGACTCGGAGGGTTGCGCAAACCTCAAGGATCTGCTACATACTAGGACCTTTAGATGTTATGTGCGAAATAGTTGCAGAACATTTTTATTACAATGAAAATCTAGAGGAGTATTATGTTACAGTAAAAAAACCTGTTTGAGCCTGAGTATTAATAATAAAGTTAAAAGCTTATGTTATAAATGAAAGAATTGTTTTAGCTTATGTTATAAGACAATTCTTTCGATGACCATTCACATCTTAGCTTAGAACCAGCTTAGAAGACGGTACGTAGGTAAGATAGTTATAATAATAGTAAGTTATTATTTATTTTGATTATCTTATAAAAAAGTAAAAACTGAAAAGATTCTACATTTTGAAGTAACACAAAGAAACCAAAATATAAGAAATAATAATAATAAAAAAATACGAACCGAAATTCATTCTGGGTAATTACGAATTTTCCTTAGTTTTTTGTCGAAACCGATTTTGTACATATAAATAGTGTAAATACGTCAGTCACTATACTCAAATAATAGAACTATGTGAGCGACTGCTCTGCGCGCCCTACGTTATGTAACTGCGCGTTGTGCTACTGCCCGCCTCTGATTTCAGCTGCACTTGCGCACGCGCCGCGCCGCTAAAATCGCGCGTGTTACTGAAATGCACGGTTGAATATTTAGTAATATGTATGATCATTTGTAAAACGTAAAATGGAAATTATTGTTATTGTGTCATGATTAGACCATATGACAGATTAAAACAAAATAATTTTGTAAAAACTGCACAAAAAGCTACTGTTACCAACAAAATATTAGATTTATTTTAACAACAATATCTTATTGGATGACTTTTCAGAAAATATTTCTTGCAGTTAATAAAAAATAAGGGTTGGTCTTACAAGCTCAGCGCCGTTTTAGCGGCGCAGCACGTTGCTTCGTCGTCGCGTGTCGTAAGTTGAAGGCCGCGCAGTTGATCTCGAGCACCATCCTCCCCGGTCCCACTGAGATAAACTGCATGTTGGGGACGATGCCTGCTGTCAGGCTGTTTTTTCAAACAGTTTACTTATAGGAGTGATTGAGTTTGATGAGAGATAGATTTAAAGCAGTCAGTAATTGACCAACTGTTTATTTGAAGAATAGTTTTGTTTAAAAAACATTACACCACACTAGGAAGTTCTCCTATATCGTGGGTACAAACATACATTACACATGCACACAATTTTAGTTGTCCAGTGCGGGAATCGAAGTCGCGACACGCAGGGCAGCAGCCAAATGTCCAGTCACTACTCTGAAATGGTACCAGAATGTTCTGCCAATGCTTGCCGAATCTTTCAATAGCTGTAGTGTATTATAGTGACGTTAGGTCATTACTTTACTTTCAATAATATATTTTTTTGATAACTATAGACAGAACATTGCCACTGTACCGCCGGTTAGCCAAAATATAAGTGTTCAAATAGATAGTTATGTTTAGTTTTTAGTCATAGTTGGCAGAATAAAGAGAGAGAGAGACAGACTTTTACTAGTAGATATACATTTTTCTCTAATAGAATGTATGCTGTTTCGTAAATGCTAGAAAAGTTTTGAGTTTGGCATTTCGGTACATCAATTCTGTAAGATAAAACTTCCTACTTTCCTTTGAAGCAGTGTCTTTGCTCTTATCAGATTAAAGTTATTATGATCTGACAGGATTCATTGTTAGTTCATAGGAGCCTGATAAAAATAGTCTACTTAGTATCACCTAGCTTTGTAAATTAAGTCCCATTGTGTTTTCTAATACCGCAGTCCGCCAGTTCAAAATGTTCGCCCCCAGTGGCACTGCGCGCCATGTAGTGGTACAATTTGGAGAGGAGGAGGTCGCACAAGAAGTCGACCTCGGTGGTATCCGTTTCAAAGCACGACGGAAACAGACCGATTTCACAAAAAACATAATGTTATCTATAAACTTGGTTTATTGATCACAGATAGGTAATAATTATTTATCATAATTTGGGTTCGGTTTTTTGTCGGTCATGGACTCACGGTCGGTAATAACACCTGATTAAGGATGTCGGTACTTGTGTGTCCACACGGAAGACGAATCTGACAACAGTAACCAATTAGGCGTGAGCTACGTGCCTAAAACTTGTCTGATCAATAAACATATTTACGCTGCTATCGTAGATATTAAAATTCTTACTTTAATTAATGAAATCAGCTAATTTATATAAGTATAGGAGTCTTCATTATGTAAATTATAATAATAAAAGGTAGTAAATATCTCAGCCCACGTTGGCGTACGATACAGTCTTATCTCAACTTTGTTATGAAGCCACATAAGGCGATAAGCCTTGTATCAAGTATGAAGTATTGGATATTTTTGAATAAAATTGACTAATTTCAATGTAATATTTATAAAAATACAATCGCAACACACTAAAATATTTATAAAAAACCTACAACACAGAGATGTCAAGGTGACAGAATTCATAAATATCCATAATTTATATAATTATTGGCTATTATCTGCGTCCTGTATTCGTCCATGCGTGTCGCGGTGACGTGGTTCCGTCGCTCGCTAGTGTTCCACTAACTAGCTCGAGTAGCTCGTCTAGTAGCTAGTGGAGTCCACACGCATGGAATTCCCAAGTGGTTGCGATACTGTAATACTTTTTAGTAGCCACCTATTACTTACCTACTTTATTACTCACTTCTAAATGCGTTGCTAAATTCAACGCCTATACTCGCATTAACCTACAAAGTTATATTTGTTACAAAATTTGTAAGAGCTTGTTAATAATTAAAGTTTTGTAATAATATTAATAGTAGAAACATAATAAAAAGAAATTGCATCGGCCGGGAATCGAACCCGGGCCGCCCGCGTGGCAGGCGAGCATTCTACCACTGAACCACCGATGCTTATATTAACATGTTAAAAATAGTGGTTTAATCGTAGCCACATTTATAGATATGACTTTGCTCTCAACAAGTGAGAGTGATCGTGACTGAGTTCGTGTAGACCGTGACCTCGCGGAAATTTTTCCTTATAATATTATTGTTAACGCTTGATTTCGCTTATATTTGTTGATTAAATAAAAATGAAAAGCAATATAAAGAATTATTTCGTTCGATTATAGAATCAAAGTCAACCTTAATAATGTTGTTAATTGCATGTGCAGGCTACGGGCACATAGCTCCCAAGACCCAGACAGGCAAGGTGGTGACTATATTCTACGCAATCCTGGGCATCCCCCTCATGCTGCTATGTCTGTCCAACATCGGTGACGTCATGGCCTCGTCGTTCAGGTGCGTACAATACAACTGCCTGAAGTTGATTTGCGGACAGTACCGTCTTTACCATAAGCATGCAGGGGCCCTAGGCCCTCGGGGCCCGTGCCTAGGGCCCCCATCGACATGGGGCCCCCCAAAAACTATAATATTCGCTTCTTAGTGTAAGCATTCAATTATTTTTATATTGTTTTTATTATTTTGCTCATACCTATTAAGTACTTAAAAAAATCGCTCGCGCTCTAACTCTGATTTTACAACAACAACAACAACAGATTAAATATCTTTTCCAGCTTATGCAAAAATCATAGCAGTTGTTTTTGTCATTCGCTTTTTTTATTTTATAATAGGGCCCCAAATTCTAGTGGCCCAGGGCCCCGGCACAGTCTAAACAGAGCTGTTTGCGGAACCTGCTATAGCAAATCGTCTCATTTCAACTCTGCTCTTAATATAATAGTAGGAGGTATGTTATATAGGTACAATCGTATAAAAATCCAAAATATTCAACTTGGTAAAGGTAATCATTTAAAAAAATGTATAATTTATCAATTTTACCAAAGGAATGTAATAACTTTTTATGAGAATTTTAATAAAAATGCGCCATTAAGGCGCTATCTACACATTTCCGGGTCAGTGCTATCCGTGTTCCGAGTTGTCCGTGTCAGTGTCAGTCAGTGTTCCTGCCAGGGACGTGCCATCCGTTACCCGTATTCAAACACGATGTCTTTATTTAACAATGAAGAATTAGCAATCATTGCAATAGTGCTAGAAGAAGAATAAGAAGCAGATCACTAAGAAGACTATCAGCCGGCAAAACGTATATTTATTAAACGGCTGTCAAGTACTTAGATAAAAATCGAATAGCACTGTTAGAGCGTCCGTACACCGGGACACTGACGACCCGGATGCGCCTGACACGGAGATGTGTGAACGAGTTCGTACAAGTTGTCTGTAACCGATTATTTCCCCGTCCCCAACGGAACACGACAGGGACGAGTACCCGGAAATGTGTGGATAGCGCCTTAATCGACAAATTACGTTTTTTACGCTTTGGGAGGTACCTAATGCTAAAACAAAAACTATATATTTATGTTAAAAAAAGTATTGACAACTTATTAATTACTAATTAATAGTAACACTGCCTAGGTTTCTGTACTGGCGCCTGTGCTGCTACGTGTGTACTCGACCACCAAAACGTCGCCATCGCCACCATCACTCCACCAGGTACGCGTGGCATTATTACGATCGGTAAAACTATATTAAATACCTACTTTTATTATAACGTAGAACCTAGTTTGACTGCTATGTGTGTCTAAGCAGGCGGTCGGTCCGCGGCGGCAGCGCGCGCGGCTCGACCCGGCGGCGGCCGCGGCCCATCGAGCGCGCGCACTCCGACACCGACTGCAGGTAGCCACCACACACTTACTTATTAACACCTGCTGACAATACCAAGGTGTTGACTGTTTGAACTCGATAGCGTTTTTTCTGCCTTGGCGTTTCAATAGCTGCTTTATGTACCAAAACTGATCCATTTATATCATGTTCGTACAGATACCGGGACAGCGGGTACAGCAGCGGGCGCATGCGGCGGCCCCGGCAGCCGCCGCCGCCGGTGCACGCGGCCTCGCTGCCGCGCACGAGGTCACAACCACCGCTACACGGGAGACAACACGGTATCCATTTAATCACACACCAACACAACATTGCCAACGGAACATGATCTTTGACCAATTCGAGGTCTTCATTGTTCTAATATATGCGCTGTTTTATTGTAGCCCCAAGAGACTATGATATAGAGGATCCATCACCAGTTCGTTACGAGAAATACAATCGAGAGAGTCGGGACCCCTACGATGAAGATGGAGATGGTAACTTACATTTTCAGATTTGTCAAGGCGTCGTGACTTTTTTGACATAATTATGTTTTATTAATCATTTGCAGAGGAGTTTCCCAAAATTTCCCTACCACTGCAAGATCTTGAGGCAGCTTTGAAAGAATTAGATAATCATCATATTATGAAGATATCCTCTAAGCCCGAACTACGCAGCAAATCCCTGCCTCGACCAGCTAAAGCGAAACCCGAATATGGTCCGAGACGGGATTTTGACGAGCAAAGACATTTGGACGATGAGCCTAAGGACATGTTCGAGATGCATGACCTTCATGATGTGGATTATGAGAATTATAAAGAAAGGCAGGCGTTAGAGAGAGAGCGGCGGAGAGAGCGAGAGGAACTGTACGCTTATAGAGACCGCGGGTATGATCCGGAAGATGAGGACTTCGAATTCGATTACCCGAAAGGCAGGCGGTCAAGACGTGATTTGAGGTAAGTATAATGTTTTATTTGCTGTCTGCATTGCCATCTAATTTTGTTTTGGAGTATCGTTGTCGTATGTCAAAGGCTGTCACGACTTAGAATTGGTTCCATGTCAGTTTGCGACGGCATTGTAGTATCTGTACGTACTAATTTATCAGATCAGAGCGTGGCAGATCAGAGTACATAGAGCGCGAGGAGCCGTGGGACCGCTCCAACAGGCGCCAGCGCCGAGCCCGCTCAGCCATCTACGACAACGAGCAGCGCTGGGACGAGGAGCGCCCCCCACAGCCCGAGCCGCAGCGCCGCCCGCTGCGGAGACTGTACACTGTGGACGACACCAGATATCGCACGCATGTCAGTAGCAAACTCTTTACACCACTAACTGGCTGGGATTCCAAAATTTTAAGCTATGCGTTCTACTAAAATTATTCAGATTGAAATCTAGAACGAGTTTCTCGAAAAGACAAAAGAATAAAATTAGCAACAAGTTTTAAGCACAGTGTTTGTATTATTCACAGACGCCATCAGTGGAAAGAGATGACTGGAGTGACGATGAAGTGGTGGTGGTGCCGCGTCGCAGCAAGCCCCCGCCAGGTGAACTACAACTCGACTCGACTCATAATGTATATTTCGTTGGTCTAGTTACTGCCTCGTCGGTCTAGTGGTCGCTTGTACTTGTACTATTATTTATTCTGTCCTGCTGTAAACAGGGTCTCGGGTTCGATTCCCGGGCCAGGCCGTAATCGCTTAGTGGGTTTTTAATAATTTTACAAAGTTGTCTGGTGTCAGGCAATTGGCGCTGTTATACCCTCGTAATTTTAAATTTTAAACCGTCATCCCCTGCTGAGACCTTAATTGCAGTTTTTGTTATAATTTCATGTCAGAGGCCATCAGGCGGATTAGAGAAAAGTCTGATATTAGCTTGTTGGGTTAATAAACCTGCAGCCCACACGTGATGTAAAAGATTGTCTAAATATTAGAGTACCTACCTATTATCTTTCTGCTTTAAATTGCAGCGTGGGGTTCTCGAGCGTCTGAAATATACCATCCGCCTTCAGATGTCGTTAAAGAGGAGGTGAGTTGATAATAATAAAAGCCGTTTGAAATATGTATTTCACTTTCCTTATGCCTGATGCCATTATCAGCAATTGAATTCGAATTGAATTCAATATGCATGCATGAATATAGTGTCAAAAGATATCTTAAAGTATTATTTAATGTATGCCTCGCTATAGTATGGTGGTAATTTATCATGTTTCCTCATTTTCTGAATGAAAGCTCAAAAGAGGGTATCTTAGCTATCGTGTTTGGCCAGATAAAGCCGGTACCGATCTGGCTGTGCGTGTTCCTGGTGGCGTCCTATATCGTGGCGGGCACCTTCCTGTTCAAGAGCTGGGAGAGCTGGGAGTACCTGGATGCCGCCTACTTCTGCTTCATCACGCTCACCACCATCGGCTTCGGGGACTTTGTACCCGCGCAAGTGAGGAACACCTACACCTACAGAACCGACATTGATTTTCACAGATACAACTCTGCATGAACTATCACCAGTAGGTGATATTTAAGATGAAAACAGTCAGGTACTTAAGCTTAAGAGATTAATCTGAAGCATAAAATATGGATAAAAAACCACGCATAACTGCAATCGCCAATCCTTTGCAGGCTCGATAGACTCTAAAGCTCACGACTACTAAAGTTAAACTGATCATGAATAATTAATGATTTAGATCATTTTATTTATCACTAACTGAACAGTTTTTATTCTTACAGCATTTAGTCATAATGTTTTGATTAGGCACCTATAGCAGTCTGGTGTGTCCCCAGGGTCAGAGCGTGGACGACGCGGCGGCGGCCGTGCACTCCATAGCGCTGTGCTCGCTGTACCTGCTGTTCGGCATCGCGCTGCTGGCCATGTCCTTCAACCTGGTGCAGGAGGAGGTGCGCGCCAACGTGGCCGCGCTCGCCACCAAGCTCGGCATCATCAAGCCCCGGGACACGCACCACGACTCCGACACTGACTATTGAGATGAACATACTCTGGAGCTGCAACAGTGTTGATATTAATGAAACTCTTTGATATGCCTGTAACGGGACGTATTACTTTTGTGATTTCAGTAGGACATTTGGACAGAACAATGAAAGTATATCAATTGTATTATATCATCATTTCACAACGTAGGAAACTATTGCACGTTCTGACGTTATGAGGAGCTTTACTCCATGGCTATGTGGTGCAGAGTCGTCTGTGTCGTCTGAGATGTTGTATCGCTTATTTGGACAGGTGCTTTAGTGAGTGCGTGCGACACAGTGATGGATAGTGTGGGCTGCGGCGGTGTACCGTGTGTGTGCGCTGTTCATACTGTTAAAAATATGTCTATTTAACCAGGACCGGCTTGTTGGTCTTTTGGGAAAGTACTCTTCTCAGTAAAGTAATCATGGCATTTGCGAGTCTGGTAAGCTCACATGCATGTTTATTTAAAATGTGTTTTAAATTATAAATAAGCAATAATATTGTGTTTTCTTTTAATGAGTCTCTGTGTCTGTGTTTCCTTTAAATACCTACTATGTATTATTATATCCTTGTTTCTTAGGTAAATAAGGTAGCTACTACAGTGCTAAATCAACGCCTGTCTGTTTAGTCAGCGATTTCAGCAGGCAGACCTACCTACTAACAGATGCGTCAACTCATTTCCCACTACCTATTAGTTAGTCTGCGCTGATATCTTCATACAGGTAGACAAGATAGGTACGATTACTTAGTTGGCAATTAATGAGTTTTCAATTACTGCCACGCTCGCCCTACAAATATTAGGTAGATAGGTACCTAACAATCTACAAAAATGGTTAGGGGACTAAGGGCCAAGTTCACCGAAAGATGGTTACGTAATCGGCCCGTTAAACACATACGTTTTTTAACCAGGAAGCTAGAATCTTCCTGTTACCTAGTTCTATTTCAACCCTGGTTTGGTAATCGATCGTTTCAGGAATAAAAATCTTTAATTATGCGTTACCTACCCATCGAAAGTTAGAAGTTTGAATTTATGGTAAACAGCTTTAAGTTAATCGGAGCGTTATCTTGTCGGTGAACTTGGGCCTAAATCTACCGCAAGAAAACAAATGAGGGCAGCCGATGAAAGAGCACACGTTTTTTAATGATCACTTGTGATGATGTGATCAACCATAACTTACTGTGCCTTCTCCAAGTCGAACCCACTACAGACCTACTTGTTGTTTTTTTTAAATCATAACCAAATATTAAAACAATGCATTATACATAGAGTACCTACCTACTTACAATATTGTCATAATGTACCAAAGTAACCTTACCTAGCACACAGTGCGCAACGTTGCGACACTTCCCACTCCGGTACGCGGCGTTGCCGTTCCTCGGACCGGATAGCCGCCGTCCGGCGCGCGGCTGCCGCTCCGCTCCGCCGCCGACAGTATTGTGTAAACTCGCTAGGGGAATATACGCATTTTTGCACAAAGTTTATAAAAAAATACTGATTTGTAATCATATTCCCGTGAGATTTTCATTTATAAAATGTATTTTATAAGGTTACGTTTGAATTCTGTGTAAAATTTCAAGAGAAACCGCCATTTTGAAACCGGATAGGAGCAGTTTGAAGATATTGATAATGTCGGACTCGGATACAAGGTGGGTGATTGTTCGTTATTGGCTCTTAGTACGATACTCTTTATAAAATATTTACTCCTTATTTGTTAAGTAGATACCTTTTATTGTTAGATACCTATTGAATCATTTATAAACAAATGGAATAAGAAGTAAGGTATGAAACAGTCGCAGACAAAGTGATCTTTGTCTGCGCTTAGGGCCGCAGCCATTCTATTTTGGTCTTTATGTCGACCGCAGTTAGGTGCGTTTGGCGCGAAACTCAGTTCAATATTGGAATAACTAGTTCAAGGTCACCGTTGTTTACTTGTTTGGTTGCTTGTTTTCCGTGAAGTTTTGGGGACATTAAAGGCAAAAATTAATATAGGGTCATTGCGCCGGTTACGCGACCACCTTCAGTTACCGACCACTTGACCGACTAGGTTTCTTTAAGTAAGGATAATAACATTTCTATGAGACATAACCATAAAAAGAATATACCAAATAACTTTGGAATAGTTAAGCATTTAGTATCTAACAAATTTTAAATTAAATGCTTTTACCTAACTTAGAAAAAAGCCTTTAAATTTTCGTGGCAATCGTTGATGTCCGAAAATACAGTGAATTTGCAAAAAAAGCAGCGCGACGGACAGCGTTCAAAGATATATTTTGGTACTTTGTATTGTATGTTTACCCAATATGAAAGCGTGGTTAGTTCAATTAATTACTGATTTCGATTATTTAATAATATTTTAGCTGATTTTTACCTTATTTTTCACTAAAATCCAGTGGTCGCTAACTGAAACGCAATTGTAACTGATGCGTTAGTAAGCGGCCGGGTGGTCGTATACTGATTGGATCTTTCTTATTTCATTTTGTTCATTATGATCCCAAGGTTTCAAATTATGATTACAAATTTTTGGATATAGTATTACTTAGGCATGAAGATACGATTTTTCAGTAAACGACCACGTTTTCTTTGTAAAATTTTGAGAAACGCATATCAAAGTCAGTGCAAATAGGTGGTCGCGCGCGGTGTGTGAGCAACAATCTATGGAATTTTACATCAGTTAACGTTCACCATGGTGTAGTATGTAATAACAATTGAGTTATGATCTTTCAAAAGTATGTGGGTCAATGTGAAGCTTTGCTTGCCGCGGTTGGTTTGTGGATGGGTGACCATCTAAATAATACGGAGACTCCTCCGTGTTTCAGAAACATGTTAAACTGTTGATCTCAGCTGTCATTTCTAGATCTTTGATAATCGTTACGGGAAGTCAGAAGCCAGGTGTGACAACCTCTCTCCTACAGAACGGTATCGGGATACGTGGTAATTCGAAAGTGAAGGTTCGACAGGCAGTCACTCCATGTGTGCTCAACTGCATCTGTTGGTACTGGTAATCAACCCCAAGATACTTGGGAAACCCCTAGGCTGATGATATCAGATATGTCGGATTCCTCGAATTACTATACAGGGTCTACTAAGAAGAAGAAAACATGACGTTATCGAGACTAAAATACCAGAATGACCCAGTATTACGTGCGAATAGTGAAAAGCGAATTAAAGTGGCTTTTAATCCAACCTCGAGATAATCGATAGTATATTAAAAAAACAATGAAAAATCATTATTAGTGTTGACGATTATTTGTTAATAAATATGTTTAATTTAATTAGATGAATAAAATTATTTTTGCATCAGTAATAAAAGTCTTATAATAAAAAAAAACACCTTTAAAATAGTGGTCGGTAACTGGCATCAAGTGGTCGCATACTGACCAAAGTGGTCGGTAACTGACGTTTTGGCTATTTTTGCACATTTTCGATAATTTTTCCAAATTTATATATGGAAGTGTATTATTTTTATTTATTTATATGCATCTTGACTATATTTCTGAATAATTTATATAGACAGTAACGATTTTGCGTAAATATTAAGTAGTTTTTAATTCCTTCAAAGTGCGCAAGTCAGCTAAGTGGTCGCTAACCGGCGCAACGACCCTAATTCTTCAGTCTTGATAAAGCCACAATGTTCTATAGGTTGTTTGTTAACTACTTTGTGGTCAACTTTGAACCAAGTTGACTTTTGGGCCGAAGATGAAATTAATTACCTACTTAGGTACCTTACCTACTTACTATAATTTTGTTTCACAAGTTTATTACACCTAGTGGACAATACCTATACATAATACAATACAATATTCTTAAAATAAAGTGCCTAGTAGGTAGATCCCGAAGTGCCGTATAAACAGTCCAAGGGTTAAAAAGTGATGTCATACAAATTGTCAGGTAGGCTGTTCTGGGAAGGGCGTTCTTTTGTCCTCGTTATTGCTTTACTAGGTAGGTACTTACTTACTTACTAATATACTTTTTAGAGAGCTCACACAAAGCTAAAAAAGTGATATGTTTTGTCAACTACTGAGTAATACTGAGTGCCCTATGAATTTCTCCTCTGGCGACGTAGATCGATTGCCCAGGTTGTGTTAGTAGTTCTAGTTACCTACTTATCTACTTACAAATAAACAGTATTCCTAAATAGAGTTAGGTATCATCCTCACAATTTCCTTTATAATTAAAACTATAAACTAAAGTTGAGCTGTGCAAGTACTAGGGTTGCTAACATTTCTTTGGCGAAATATAGTATTTTTTAAACTAAGCTATATAAATTTAGTACACTTCAAAATAATATAGTATTCGATAGAAAACAAAAACATAAAATAGACAAAGATATTATATTTGTAAACAATGCAGACCAATGACCAAACATAGGTCTAGTTTAAAAAAAAAAAGTGTAAAAATAATTAGTATTTTTAACCGACTTCAAAAAAAGGAGGAGGTTCTCAATTCGATCGGTATTTTTTTTTTTTTTTTTTTTTTTTTCTATGTATGTACACCGATTACGCTGAGATTTATGATCCGATTTACGTGATTCTTTTTTAGTTTGATGCGGAATAGATGCCATTTGGTCCCATAAAAATTTCACATGGTTTGGCCCAGTAGTTTTCATTTTGTGAACATTTTTTACGTTTTTGTTTACATCGATGACGTAATTGTTTCGGAGTCGATTTATATTTTCCGTTCCCGTTTCTTGATCTATATTGTTTAAGGCTGCACCTTTCGTAGGCCTACCCATAGCTACTTAAAAAAAAACTATTTAACATATAATTATGACAATAAAAACAACGAAATGTTATAGCCTTCCTTATGTAATCTATAAAAATCCTGTAAAAAATACTGTAGTTTACAGAGCAACTTATTACAGACACTAAAAAGTAAAAAATAAATTAAAAAAAACTACGTTTAAAAAAACCGACTTCAAAAAAAAAACTAAAAAGTATTAAAAAAGTATAAAATAACTTAATAAAGATTTAACACAAACCTAATACCTTTAATATTAATAAAACACCATTATTTGTATGTGTTACCTATTGACAGGTTTGAAGTCGGTGCCAAGTCCTAAACAAAATGAAATTCCTAAAGATTAACCTACGTAAATAAACTTAAAGAACAATGTGAATTAATGTGAAACAGATGAAAACTTTTTAATACCTGAATGAGTAACACTATTACATTTGGCTTGGCACCGACTTTAAACCTGTCAATAGGTAGCACATACAAATAATGGTGTTTTATTAATATTAAAGGTATTAGGTTTGTGTTAAATCTTTATTAAGTTATTTTATACTTTTTTAATACTTTTTAGTTTTTTTTTTGAAGTCGGTTTTTTTAAACGTAGTTTTTTTTAATTTTTGCGTACTATGTATTTCTTCAACAGTATATTAGTATGCAGACCCGAAATACAGTACAATACTACAGGTATATTATGGTACGATGGCAACCCTAGCACGTACCTAAACCTTGTGTTTCCAGCACGAGTGTGCAGCGCTTCTCAAAGAAGATGATCCCGACGCGCGAGCTGATCGAGCTGGTGCGGCAGCGGCGCTGCCTGTGGGACCGCTGCCACCCCTCCTACCGCGACAAGACCTTCAAGGAGAAGAGCTGGCATGAGATCTACCTCGAGTTCGAGCCCTCCTACGACACGCTCAACGACAGTAAGAAGAATCTTATAGGTGAGCCAGACAGCAATCATAAGGAGTTTGTTGGAAGAACTGAATTGCGACTTCACCATTTTTAGCTTTAAATTCATCATCTTCTATTGAGCTTTGTTGTACCTACCTAATTCATATATTACCATCACCTATAACTTAACAATATTTTCAGGTAATATAATCACAAGAAAATGGTACAATGTAAGAGACTCATACGTAAAGTCACGAAAGCCTGGAGTCCGGAGACCGTACCTGTACGCCGAGGAGCTGCAGTTTCTGGACCCCATCTACCTGCTGGAGAGGAAGGGCATCAACGACAAGAGCTTCATCGAGGAGCGGATCTCCAACGACGACGACGCCGACAACGACAACACGCACAACTGGCTGCAAGAGGTGTTCGTGGACATTGACGAGGGTGGCGACACCCAGCCGGCAGAGGAGTGTCCTCCCAAACGAGCGAAGGTCGACTTCGGCGGCAGTAAGGAGGACGGCGACGAGAGCATCATCAGCGTACTCGCCAACCTCATACAGAAAGAAGAAGACGAAGATCGAGCCTTCTTCAAGTCCATCACACCGTCCGTCAAGAAACTCTCAGACAGCGCCAAGTTCGAGTTCAGGATACAAGTCATGAAGCTCATTCACAGTTTGAAAATAAGAGACCGCGAGGTAGTGAAACTTAAGAGAGAAAGGACTTCCAACGTGGACTCGGATAGCGACTGATGTTCATTATGTTAAGTGTACTTATTAAATAATTTTAAGGAGCGGTGTGTTTGGATCCCAACTGCCAATAGGAAGTAATAAGAGCTGAATAATTAGGTAATGAGAAGGACGTCGCTGACAAGGCATATCACAAAAATGCCATAGGAAGCGAATATTATCATCTATATTTTATATTATCCTTAATCTTAATAATTTATTCAGATAAATAGCGCGAGTATCTTAACTCATATTTATCTTAAGGATTATAAACTTTGCGTTTCATACAGTTTCAGTCTATTTTAAACCTTATGCTAAAGAATTATTTTCTTACCTGTATCTCCATGCGGATCGCTATTGTATTACTGTTTTCATTATTTTCCTAATAAATAGCGATAAAACATATCTACATAATTTGGATAAGTAAATTATATTATGATGAAGAAAATATGAACCTTGAAATGACGCGCTGTTGATTAGTCCTGGCTTTATTGGTGACAACGCTAGCATTCTTGTAGCGGTTGCGAAGGTACGCGTACCGCGCCGCTAGTAAGGGTAGGATCACGACCGGAGGGCGGGAGGACTGAAGGACCAAAGTAACAATGACGACTGAAGAGAAAGGGGAAGCGAGTGGTGCGTTTAAGCCCGTGGACCTGGACAACATCCTGGTGGAGGAGGTGGGGCAGTTCGGCAAGTACCAGATCGTAACGCTGCTGCTCGCTGCTTTCCCCGTTATATTCTCCGCGTTTGCCTCCGGGGAATATATTTTCACAACCGCTAGGATAAATACAAGGTAAGCTTGTATAATTTAGTTCTCATTTAAATTAATTTGGTGTTCTATATGACCCTGGGTAGCAGCTTGCAGCATTTTGTGATCGCATAAACTAAAGAGAGTGTACAACAGAATTAGTATGGTACGAATAAGTGTGGCAGGACAGTAGATACTTCCTGAATCATAGGGAACACTGTACAGCGCGGCGGCGGCGTCCCGAATTAATGCCTCGTGTTTATTGTACCTAATTGATCGGTTTTCTTTCATCACTAGTAGGTATTTTGACATCGTTATAATAATATATCCGTAAGTCTGCGTCACTATTGCATACACACGGATGCAGCTATGGTACTAGTGTATTACAAGAAGGGATTACCTATCTGACATATTCCAGTTATCAGGTTATATGATATCCCTTTGTAAGACAGGTTATCAGATTTTCTGGCTACTGACTACTAAAAATTCTACAAATGGAAGCAACTGCGCACGTCTTTCCGTTAAGATTAATACATAAACGAAAACGACCTAATTAAAATCGTCACTGCCTGAAGGTGTCTGGTGCCAGAATGCGACGGCGCCGACCCGGAGTTCTCCCCACCCTGGGTGTTGAACGCGATCCCGGCCAGCGGCAGCTCGTTCGATGGGTGCGAGCGGTTCGTGAACGTGTCCAGTCCGGCGGTGGTGGCGGAGGGCACGTGTCCCGCCTCACTGTTCGACAGCTCCAGGACACAGCCCTGCGACGACTATGTCTATGAGAATCAACTCAGCGTGGTTTACGATGTAAGTGATTAGTGCTGTCACATTTTTAATTCAATGTGATTAGGCGCGGGGACTTTGGTTTTAAACGTAATCTGGAATCCCATCGATCAGGTGTACGTATATCATATTTTATTGATTTAAGTATGGTTCCAAGTTCCAAAGTTACGTTAATGATTATTTTTTACATCATTAGATGCCCATATAAAATATTTTGAAAAATCTCGCTACAAAATATTAAGGATTTATGACAAGCGCAAATTTCCAATTCATATGGGGGCAAGGTAATGTAATCAATCTATTTACGATTTAATTCGTCTTTATCAAGTTGTAATCTAATTACCTACTTAATTATATAAAAGTATGTTTGTTGAAGCCAAGCTATATATGGCACACTAAACTTGTGTGTGTGTGCAGCCTCTTTGGGTAGCCAAATTTTTCATCGATGATAAAAGTTGTCTAGCTATATGATCTCAGTCTGTGGAACTGCTGCATAAGTAACCTCTACAGTGGTGCTTTGAGGCGAGCTTTACTAGATCAATTAGCAATAGTGTTCCGACACTAGACGTTGCTGAGGACGAGTTAAGTACATAACAGTTGATCGCAGTGTCTAACTAAGTTCTAGCCTAGCCAGTGCTAGAACCGTACGCATACACACAATTTGTCAATTCAAAGAATCGCGAAGAACATTCGCATTACTGAATTTCAAAAGTACGAGCATGGCAGTTGTTTTTGTTCCGCGAATAAAGTTGTAAAAGGGCTTATTTGGAATCACCAATTTGCGTAATTGAAATAAAGTATATTCATGCCAGCTATCGTAATCCGAGCGTCAGCTGTCGTTGATAGTCTGTCATTATTTATTGTTTGAATGTTGATATCGATGATACTCTCGTCATTGTTATCGTATGCTAATGAATGTAACGTTTTGCTATGTGGATATAACCTATAATGCCGTAAAATTTATAAATGGCTGTTTAAACTTTTTGGGGCATGAAAAATAAGATGTGTAATTATTTTATTCATCCACGAAAATCGCATCGATTGGTTAACTTCTAATATTGTTAACGGTCGATGTTTTATTGGTTAGGATGGATGTGATTATGACAGGCTCTTGTTTGTCGAGGTTCACATAATCTACTATCTCAAGTGGTCTTAATGGACACAATCACAATTAATGGTACCTACAAGAAGAATTATTAGTCCAATGGCTCTATTATACCTATTTATCACAAGATAATATCTATCCTTTTTTCTTCTTTAATGTTCTAACTGCGACATTTGGATGTGGTACGTGCAGTTCGACATGGCGTGCGACGAGTGGCGCCGCTCGCAGATCGGCTCGATCCGCACGATCGGCACGCTGCTGGTGCTGCCCATCACGGGCTACATCTCGGACCGCTGGGGCCGGCGCGTGGCGCTCACCATCAACGCGTTCAACACCGGCTGGATCGGGCTCGTGCGCTCCTTCGTCAACTCCTACGAGTGGTTCCTGGCGCTCGAGGTGCTCGAGTCCTCGGTCGGCGCGGGGGCTTACTCCTCTTGCTACATTTTGGGTAAGTGAAGGAATGAATAAGTTTTTCGACTTTGGTCATCAACCCTCATCATCATCAGCCTATGTATTGTCCCACTGCTGGGCACAGGCCTCTTCTCATATAGAGAAGGCATGAGCATTGATCACCACGCTTGCTCAAGGCGGATTGGCGATTTCAGACTTTTTAAGTCCAGGTTTCCTCACGATGTTTCGCTTCACCGTTTGTAAGTGGTGTCTAAGATATACTTAGAAAGTACATATGACTTTAGAAAAGTCACATTGGTACTTGCCAGGTTTCGAACCCGCACACTCGTACACGAGAGGCAGGTGCCTTAACCATTAGGCCACCACGACTTCAACCCTAATAAATTATATTTGTATACTATTCCAGTGACGGAATTGGTCGGTCCAAAGTACCGCGTGATCGCGGGAGCAACAATCTCCACACTGTTCGCGCTCGGGCAGGTGATCCTCGGGTTCATCGCGTGGGGCGTGCCGGCGTGGCGGCCGCTCACCCAGGTCCTGTACGCGCCGCAGATCCTAGTCGTCAGCTACTTTTGGATCCTCTCAGAATCAGTGCGTTGGCTTATGAGTAAAGGTCGCTATGAAGAGTCTGAGAAAATTCTTAAGAAAGTCGCCAAAGCCAATAAGAAAGAACTGTCAGAGAAGAGTTTGGAAGCACTGCGTGCTACTGCCGAGGCCGAGAAGAACGCCGAAAAGCCAAAGGAACCGTGGCTAGTATTTCTGGTGTTCAAATCGCGTGTGATCCTGTCTCGCTGCCTGGTGTCGCCGATCTGGTGGATCACGAACACGCTGGTGTACTACGGCATGAACATCAACTCAGTGAACATGACGGGCAACGGCTACCTGAACTACGTGGCGGTGGCGGCCATCGAGATCCCGGGCTACTGGACGGCCATCCTGCTGCTGGACCGCATCGGCCGGAAGCCTGTCCTCATCTGCTCGTACTGGCTGTGCGCTGCTTGCCAGTTCGCGTTCGCTTTCATGCCTGAAGGTAAAGATCGCTTCAGCAAATAAAGGCGAAAAATTACCTACCTGTAGAGTTATGATTGTGAAAATGATGATGTTAAAACTCAAATACTTGATGTCGTATTTTTTACATTTACAAGACTTAGCATAATTTGTTTAGCCTACCTACTTATAGGTACTTTGAGATAAATTGACTGTGATTCGATCCATTTATGTTATAAAATTAAAATTTTCCAGGCAACGAGGGCGTCCAGCTGGCGCTGTACCTGTTCGGCAAGTACTGTATCGCGATCGTGATGACGTCGGTGTACGTGTACACGGCGGAGCTGTACCCCACCAAGTACCGCCACAACCTGTTCGCCTTCTCCTCCATGGTGGGCCGCCTCGGCTCCATCACGGCGCCGCTCACGCCCTCGCTCGTGAGTACTCCAGCCAGACGATATCTCATGCCGTGCAGTATACATTTGTCAGCTCATGCAGCCATTGCCAGTTTGGGGCGTTGGGCACTACAGGGACGAACACTTTACAGTAGTGATCAGTTAATTCTAAACTAGAATACATGTTAGCCAGGGATTTCTTACTGACTATAGTAATAGTAGGTACGTATACCCACATAGGCTAGAGAAAATTCTACATAATAATATAACCACGCAATCTTAGTAAGAAATGGAATGTCTATACTCCCATGTATTGTATGAACCATTATTTATGCCCACTCGAATGTTCCAGTCTTCGGAGATCTGGGAGCCGTTCCCGTCGGTGCTGTTCGGCAGCTTCGCGCTGCTGTCGGGCTTGCTCATATTCACGACGCCGGAGACGCTGGGCACCAAGCTGCCCGACACTTTCGAGGATGCGGAGCAGCTCGGCAAGGCCAAGCAAACCACGTGATCTCGACACCGCTCGCACTAGTTCTAATATTAAATACTCGTTAATTATTTGTTTTTACAATGGTCTTTTTATTTATATTCTATTAGCATTGCGACTTCACCCGCCTGATGGTCTCCCAAGCCGTCGCGTTGCATTTACTGCCTGTTATTTCCTTTTTTACTCGGAGCCTATTAAGAGTCACAACGTGATGTTAAATAGATTGAAGTAGAATATGTAGTGTACATTTTATTTGCATCTACATAGATGCAAATAAAATGTAAAGGTACTTACCTCAATAATTTGAGACTATATCATCAACGATCATGTTGGGCCAGCGCTTATATTTGGAATTGATCATGGAATTGATCACAATTTTTAAATTAATTAACAAAATAGGTACTTTTTAAATGGAAATGAATCGAGGCTGTCGCAAATAGTGAGAGCGTTGTTATTAATTTGTTTCCCGCGGTTTCACCAGCCTTCATCAGGTTCATTCAGTAGCCTTCAACTGTCTCCAGGGTCTCTTTTTCCTCCGAACCTATGTAATTTTATCCAAATCCGTTTTACCTTGAAAGTGTATTGAACAAACAAACAAACCCAGTTTCGCATTTATAATATTAGTTTGGATTAGGATATTTATCCTTCTAAAGTAGTCCGGAATCGTCGGCGAGCAAACCCAATTCCCTTCTGTTGAAAAGGTACTTTTAATTTATGATACTTGGAAACGAATGAAAAACTTGCTCCTAAACACCAGGATGTTATACAAAAGTATAAACCGATGATAGCGATTTATAAGGCCAAAACTCTTCCTTAAAGAGCCTTCTTTAAGGAAGAGTTTTAGCCGAAGGGTGTCGCACGCAGCGTAACACGACGCCGACATTTCGTGTGCTGTTAGTTTTTAAGTTTATTTTAGTAAATATGTATAAGTATATAGTTTTATGTTACAATATTTATGTATCGTGTTTTCTATGGGCCTTAGATGCCTGACGTAAATAATAAAAAATAAAAATAAAGTTTTTAGTTACGATAAATATTCCAAACTCATAGTTATATTGCATGAAAAATTTGACATAGTGAGTCGGTAGGTACATTTCATCTAAAATGAATCAAGAGATATACCATATGCTTCAATTATCTTTCTTATGTGACTAAGATAAAAGTGTTTCAGATAAAAAAATACTTTGGAATGTAGACACAATATCCTGAATTAGCTACTTAGTTGAAGCTGAGTGCTCGTACATGGTGGACAATATGGCGGATCTGCAGAAGGATGTCAAGTCCGAAACAGCTTCCAAACGCACATTAGAGCTGGACGGTCTGCTGGCGGAGGAGATCGGCCAGTTCGGCAAGCACCAGGTGCGGAGCTTCATGCTGGTGGTGCTGCTGGTGCTGTTCGTGGCGTGCAGCAACCTGGAGTACGTGTTCACCACCGCGCGCATAAGCACCAGGTAACACCACGACCGACATCTCGAAAAATGTTCTAGTTATAAAGAACTAGGTGTTTCCCGCAGTTTCACCCGCGTCCCGAAGGAACAAAATATCGCAACCCGGATATAAATATAACTTATTTCCTTCTCCAGGCTTCAAGCTATTAGCATACCAAACATCATATTTATAAATGGGTTTAGCCGTTTTCCCGTGAAAAAAAAATACATTTAAAACATTTGTGGTAATGTTATGGATTCTGTATTGTACTTATGCCATAGAGTATCGATATTAGTTAAGATCGCATGCAATAATAGAATTGTTTCCCCAGGCCATGCCCTGTCTACTATCATTCCAAAACAATAGCCTAAGTTTCTTTCCATATTTTTAAAAAGTCCTTCACAAACCCGGATTGTCCATGGATGCATTCTGGTGTTAGGCTAAAGAGAGATAAACGCCGGTTATTTGTCACCATTCCATTTAAGTTATCCTAAGGACCTCTTAGCTTCGGCGTTACAGCAACTACGTAAAAGAGACATAGGTACAGGTAGGTAATATAATGACCAAAGAACATACGTGTAAAGCTGTAGATGTTTTATCTAGATGTTTGATCTCGGAGTGTGAAAGTGAGCCGGCAGAGTTCTCACCCTATTGGTTGGAGAACGCGGTGCCGTCGGGCGCCACTCCGGGCTCGTTCGACAACTGCCAGCGCTTCGGCAACTCATCAGCGGCGCTGCGGCTGGTCGACAGCGACACCTGCCCCAGCGCGCTGTTCGACCGCGACACGCTGCTGCCTTGCGACACCTATGTATATGAGAACACTCACACCGCCGTCTACGATGTGAGTCCACGCAACACCAAATATTAGTGAAGTCCGGTAAAAGCAGTTAGTAACCGACTTTTTGTGTGAACAAGTTGGGGCTGGCTTGTGACGAGTGGCGGCGGTCGCTGATCGGCACCGTGTGCACGTTCGGCACGCTGACGGCGCTGCCCATCACCGGCTTCGTGTCGGACCGCTGGGGCCGGCGGGTGGCGCTCACCATCAACGCAGTCAACACAGCCTGGATCGGGCTGACGCGGTACTGGGCTGACACATACGTCGGATTCATACTGTCAGAGTTTGCGGAGGCTACTTTTGGATATGGCTTATATTCTAGTGTCTACATTTTACGTGAGTACTAATTATAATAGTATTTTAATTTGAATGAAATGATCACGAATAGGCAAACAATTCTAGTGGTACAACAACAAATGTTATACTTTGGGCTCTTGGTCAGTGTCCATATTGCAGTTCTAAAAGTTATTTATATTGTTACAGTAACGGAGGCAGTGGGGCCGGACTATCGCGTCGCAATCGGTGCAGCTCTCAAAACTTGCTTCGCGCTGGGACAAATGACGCTGGGGCTACTCGCGTGGGCCGTGCCCAACTGGAGGACCCTGACGCTTGTGCTGTACATCCCGCAGTTCTTCACCATCTGTTACTATTGGCTCATCAGCGAGTCTGTGCGCTGGTACATGAGCAAGGGTCGCTTCGACGAATCCGAGGCCTTGTTGAAAGAGATGGCAAAAGTCAACGGACGGCAATTGTCTGACATATCGCTGGAAGAATTACGTCGCACTGCTGAAGAGAAGATAAGGACTAGCGCTGAGGAAGCGCAACAACGCGGCGGCGAGCCCTGGCTGGTAGTGCAGGTGTTCCGGCACAAGCGCGTGCTGCTGCGGTGCGCGGTGTCGCCCGTGTGGTGGATCACGACCACGTTCATCTACTACGGGCTATCGCTGAACGCCGTCAACATGTCGGGCAATAAGTACCTGAACTATGTGGCGGTGGCGGCGGTCGAGATCCCCGGCTTCTGGACTGCCTACTACCTGATGGGGAAGATTGGAAGGAAGGCTGTGTTGACTGGAGCCTTTTGGTTGTGTGCTGCGTGCCAAGTTGCGTACATTTTAATGCCTCAAGGTTTGTTTCAATATTTATTCGGTTTTATTTATTGAATCAAGCTAAAGACGGGCAATATGGCACATCTCAAGATAGGCCTATGTTCTACAGTGGACTTATAACAAATAGGCTGATGATGATTTTGATTCCAAAGAGAAGACTTGTTTGTGACGTTGACTGATCTTTTCAGGTTTGTACGTGGCGTCACTGGTGGTGTACCTGATCGCCAAGTTCTCCATCGCTATGGTGGCCACGTCTATCTACGTGTACACGGCGGAGCTGTACCCCACCAAGCATCGCCACAGTTTATTTGCTTTCTCTTCAATGATGGGACGCATTGGCTCCATGCTGGCGCCGCTCACACCTGCCTTTGTAAGAAATTCTATATCGGGTGTAGTGTGGTGGGTCGAGCCATATCGCTTACAAGCGGGTGTTGTGTGCAGGGCGCGCAATGGTTTGCGGAGCTGCCATTCGTGATGTTCGGCTCGCTGGCGCTGGTGTCGGGCGCGCTCATCTTCCTCACGCCGGAGACGCTGGGCGCCGCGCTGCCGGACACACTGGAACAGGCAGAACAGATTGGCGATAACACGTATAGGAATATGAAATAGCACGCCTGTACTTGGGCTTGTGATTTGTAATCTAGACTTAACATGCATTTTTTATTTATTAAATATGATATTTTACTGCCTTGGTCATTATTTTAAATTATTGACTGTATCCGGAACAGGGACGTTCGCGGTCGTAAGCAGAACACCTTACCAAAGTTTTATCACAAAACGATGAATAATCCTTTTTAGGGTTCCGTACTCGACAAGGAACCCTTATAGTTCTTGGTACTAGAAAGCTGAAATTTAGCATAAATTTGTATATTGATTTCGCCGACAAAGTGGTAAAATTTTTTAGGGTAGCTCCCAAACACGTAGTGGGGATTTTTTTTCCTCGCGCATCCCTTCAAGTGGTAAATCAAATATGATGAGTATGTGAAGACGATTTTTCGCCTAAGTGAGCTATTTGCGAAATATCTAGCTTTTAAGTGACAATTTTTGTTCGATACGAGCATTCCCCCTCTATCTTTTGAATGTCTTTAGAAATTTGAAAAAATCGCAGACGTAGCACATGTAATGAACTTACAAGAAAAAATATCGCGGCTAAGTAGGCTAAACTGATTACAGAGTTATAGTCGACTAACTAAAGACCTACTACGGAACCCTACTGCGCGTGGCCTGACACGCACTTGGCCGAGTTTATTAATTAAGTATATAGACCCGAACGATCCCTAAATTTTACAACACTCACCTTAACGGACGATAAGATTTTCAGTAAGCCATCGCGACTAATATATTAATCAGTTGCGATAGTCTACACGACATGTACACGCCTGACGGAATATACGTTATCATATATTATGCAATTTTCATAACTATCTAAAAACCCGTAATACTTTATTATGAAAACATACAAAAGCCTTTTACTAATGGTAAAAATATACAAGTAGCAATAAAAAATTTGTGCGTGCGCAGCTGCCGACAGATAACAAAGAGACACCTTGGAGACAACCTTATGATGATTTGCACCAACAACAATGTGTAAGATAAGACAACGCAGAATGTATACATAATATATTCACCCAGTTATGTTTAGAACTTCAAAATGCACGCCACTCGACAGTTCTGAAAGAGATCGATTTACCTGACGGGATTAAAGATATCGATGATTTTCCCCAACACACGAGATAAGATTAAGGTAGCCATTGATTGTAGTGTTACATACAAAGATCGCCGAAAATATTTACAACTGACATTTGTTCGAAGTCAATGACACAGCGGCCGAGAGCGAAATTGAGTTGTTGTGAGATAAACCAAAGTAAGTTTAGGGGTTCCGTATCTACTTAGCAACTAAAATATTTTAATAAGGAATCACATTTAGAGTGCGTGTCTTCAATATTTCACCAGAATAAAAAGAGAATGATTATGATAGCAGTTAAAAATATTCAAAATACCCAATGAGAATACCAAAGCCTGCCGCCTGCCCGTTGTCGGTCTGCGTACTGGAAGTGATGGACCAAATAATATGTTCACATAATTCCTGCAAAAAACGCGCATTAGGGACGGAACACTAAAACTGCATATCGCAAGTAAAATAATTTAAATAATATACGACACAATAAACATTATCAATAGCTGTCGAATTCGTGAGATAAACCACTGTGAGTCGCTAGTGGCGCGGCGCGATGTCGGCACGCGGGGAGAAGGACCATGTCGACTTGGACACTATCCTGGTGGAGGAGATCGGGCAGTTCGGCAGGTTCCAGCTGCGGACGCTGCTGCTGACCCTAATCGTGGTGGTCTTCGCAGCCTTCCATGCCGAATATGTGTTCACTACGGCCAGAATTGAAACTAGGTATGTAGACGAAAGTTGAAGTTCATGCGGACGAAAGCGTAATTATTTTATTCCTGTCAATGTTTTTGGTTTGATTAGTAAATGGGTATTTCAGCCGTTATTACAAAATATTTTCCACATAAGTAATATGTCTTAATTTTAAAGCACATTTATTTAGCGCACAATCCATGTCTTATCTATAAAAATGATATCTAAAAATTAAAACTACTCAAAACTTTTGGCATGTTTCAGATGTGTGATCCCCGAGTGCGATGGCGAGCCGGCGGAGTTCTCCCCCGCGTGGCTCGCCAACGCCGTGCCCGTCACCCAGGACTCGTTCGACAACTGCCAGCGGTTCGGCAACGTGTCCGCATATCGGCAGCTCGACGCCTGCCCCGCGGACCTGTTCGACAGGGACACGCTGCTGCCCTGTGATGACTACGTCTATGAGAACCAACTCACTGTGGTCTATGATGCAAGTATCACTCATTTTTAGATATACAGCAACCATCTAGCATCTAACCAAAAAAAAGAGTACCTATTCATGCAATTTTTCATAAATACTACGCGGTCGTAGCCAGACTATGCTACGCCGTAGCAAATTCTTGCATATTCATTTTAGCATGAGTCTAATAATTTTGAATAATTAATTTCAACTATAAAGCAATAATTACAGTATAACTTAGCATGCGACGAGTGGCGGCGCACGCTGATCGGCTTCGTGCGCACGTTCGGCACGCTGGCGGCGCTGCCCATCACGGGCTACGTGTCGGACCGCTGGGGCCGGCGGATAGCGCTCACCGTCAACGCCTTCAACACCGGCTGGATCGGCCTCACCAGATACTGGGCAAACTCCTACATGGGCTTTATGATTTCTCAGTTTGTTGAAGCAACGTTCGGTGCTGGTGTCTTCTCCTGTATTTATATCTTAGGTAAGTAGGTCTTATGCTCTCGACAATAGTGAGACAATCCCATACGAGTATTGTTTTAACTGTAGATTTGTTATGATTGTCTTTAGTTCTGGAGCTGGTGGGCCCAAAATACCGCGTCATCGCTGGAGCAACTTTGAATACATTCTTTGCAGTGGGCCAAGTAATCATGGGGCTGATAGCCTGGGGGGTGCCCGCGTGGAGACCTCTTACTCTAGCCCTATATATACCACAGCTGTTCACGATTGCTTATTTCTGGATTGTGCCCGAGTCTGTGCGCTGGTATATGAGCAAAGGTAGATATGAGGAATCAGAGTCTTTGCTCAAGGAAGTCGCCAGGGTCAACAGGAAGCAGTTATCTGAGAAGTCGTTGGATGCATTGAGGAGAACTGCGGAGTTGGAGAAACAACGCAAGGCATTGGAAAAGGAGCAGAACATCAACGAACCCTGGCTGATCGTGAAGGTGTTCCAGCACAAGCGGGTGCTGTTCCGCTGCCTGGTGTCCCCGCTGTGGTGGATCAGCATGACGTTGATCTACTACGGTCTGTCGATCAATGCGGTCAACATGTCGGGCAATCCCTATGTGAACTACATGGCGGTGTCTGCGGCGGAGATCCCAGGGTTTTGGATAGCAGTGCTGCTGTTACCCAGGATAGGAAGGAAGCCAGTGCTGATAGCTGGGTTCTGGTTATGCGCTGCGTGTCAAGTAGCTTATATGCTCATGCCAAGTGGTGAGTTCAGTGCCGATATTTATTGTAAAATACGTGTTAAAGTATGTAGATTATTAAGGCATCGAAAGATATAGATATAGTAGGCTATTGTTACCAAACAAGCGGATTGTTTTATTGGTTCTATATATATTTCTATATTTATATTTATATTTCTTACATTTCAGACATGTTCGGGCTCTCGCTGACGGTGTACCTGATCGGCAAGAGCAGCATCTCAGCAGTGGTGACGTCACTGTACATGTACACGGCCGAGCTGTACCCCACGCAGTGCCGGCACAACCTGTTCGCCTACTCCTCCATGGTCGGCAGGATCGGCTCCATCACAGCACCCCTCACTCCTGCTATCGTAAGATTGTATAGATTATAATAGCTAAATGTTTGTCAGATTTTATGTAGAAGAATTAAGGCGTGCCTCCTCTACTGTTGTGATTAATTATGATAAGTTTTATAACATTAATTGTTGACTTTAATCAATTTGGATTAATTGATGTTAATGTAAGACCAACATCTGCGTTCATAGTGGTCGGTTATCGGGACTCGGGCGCTTATTTACTATACTTTTATTGGGAACACAGTCGGGTTCAGATAAACAAAAGGCCGAATATCCGACCACTGTCGATCACTGGCTGGACTAATACAACAGCTTGCTTTGTCCAGGGTGCTGCGACATTTGATAACTTGCCGTTCATCATGTTCGCGGTGCTGGCGTTTACTTCGGGCTTCTTCGTGCTGCTGACGCCGGAGACCCTCGGCACCAAGCTGCCTGATACACTGGAGCAGGCTAACAACCTAGGGACGTCAAAACAGGACGAGTACACGTAGGGACTGCAAATGATGATTTTTGATAGAAGATAAAGGTTCCTTGGAATATAAGTGCACGAAGAACAATTTTAGACCGCTTGTTGTCAAAAGTATAAAGACTTGTGTGACTTTACGTATACGGACATAGGTATAAGATTGTTGAGTTAAAGATTTTTTTATGAGTTTATATTTAATTACTTTCTTTGATAATATCATATGCCTAAGTTAAAGTGGACAGAATTTTCAGAATTTGTGTTAACGTGTTATTCCATATTTATGATCAATGAATTCTTGCCTCTTCGGTATTATGAAACTAGTTTAGATAATTATTATCTTGCACAAAAGCATAGCATACCTACTTTCAGGTTCTCACGACACCCAGGTGTAACACTCCTGTTCGAAATATACGGCCAAGTGATGTTTGAACATGTCTTTGCTATTTGAACTTACAAGTGTGCAGCCTAGTTCTCGTTGAGGGATTAAATAAATATGTATGTATTACATAAACTGTTGAACCTTTTTGATGAGGAACCGTAATACAATCCTAGGACACAGGGCATATTATTTTATTCGCTGTAATTTTTTTTATAGTAAATTCATTTATTTACAATAATAAATGTTTAATTATTTAATAATTGTTTAAGTATCTAATTTGACTGGGACTAAATACGTTATGATCTAGAATAAAAAACCGCCCAAGTGCGAGTCGGACTCGCGCACCGAGGGTTCCGACCATTGGAAAGAAAAAATACGCAATAAAGTCGCAATTATCTTGTTTTTTTCCGACCGCATAATTAAGTTTGTTTGTACAGGAAAATTGCTGATTACTTAAAAACTACTAACTAGATCTCGTTCAAACCAATTTTCAATTGAAGTTTGCATGGTAGTCTATACCATATATTTTTTTTAGTTTTATCATTCTCTTATTTTAGAAGTTACAGGGGGGGGGGGACACATTTTACCACTTTGGAAGTGCCTGTCGCGCAAACTATTCAGTTTAGAAAAAAATGATATTTGAAACCTCAATATCATTTTTGAAGACCTATCCATAGATACCTCACACGTATGGGTTTGATGAAAAAAAAAAAATTGAGTTTCAGTTCTAAGTATGGGGACCCCCAAAATTTATTACTTTTTTTTCTATTTTTGTGTCAAAATATTAAAGCGGTTCACAGAATACATCTACTTACCAAATTTCAACAGTATAGTTCTTATAGTTTTGGAAAAAAATGGCTGTGACATACGGACGGACAGACAGACAGACAGACAGACTTGACGAATCTATAAGGGTTCCGTTTTTGACATTTGGCTACGGAACCCTAAAAACTGTTGTTTGAAAGAAGTTTGTTTGAGATCTGCAGCTGCACCTATCGTTGCCGAACTACGGTGAATCGGAGCCGCAGTTGACTGGGTGTTCTGTTAACAAACTTTATCAAACAAAAACATAAAGTTGTCTTAAATTTTAATAAAAAAACAGTCGTTGAAATATGATTCGTAAACTGGTGAATAACAGTTAGGAGTGTTCCGTATCAGGACTTTATCCTAAAAACAGTCGGAACTTTTTTATTTATTGTGCGTATCACAAAGGCACCACTCATTGTAAATGAAAAAAAATGGACGGACGCCAGAGTGCCATGACATATCTTAAAAAGATAATGTCATGAATGACCAGCAGATATAAAGTAAAAATTAAAGTTCCTATCATTAGAGTAGTCAAGTGAATTATAATGCGAAATTCACAATAATGAGGTAGGTTTGTTATGTTAGTAGCGGCGAGCGCGCGGCCGCGCCGGCGCAGACGCGGCTAACAGCGGAGCGAGGTGCGCGCGCGCACCGCACACGCACGCACACACGCACACGCTCGCCGCGCGTACTACTTGTGTCACATGAAAATAAACTGAATTTCAGTATCGTAGGAATAAAGTGCAGTGATTATGAAATCCTTCTGTTTATAATTTTCGGTGAGTATTGTGTAAGTTGACCATACTGTTCTGTGCTGTACGTAACACTTTGTTGGTATTAAATTAGGTGCGATATCACTTATAGTTTTCCTATTTTACGTAAATTTCCCTTCAAGTAATATTCAATGTTCGTTAATGTTAAAGATGCACCCCTGTTTACTAACGATTTGACATAAAATTGCGAGTGTAGTCCCACTTCCGCGTGCGTTTTATACAAAACCTTTCACACTGCGCAAAATGTTAAGAATATAAAACTACCAAAAAGTTTAAACACACAAATCTTCGTAGTTTTAAATTATAAATTCTATTAAAACTGAAGGGACACTGGGCGGCGGCGCGGGCGCATGATCGCTGTATACAATAACAAACCAGACAAGTTGTGACAACACTCTCCACAGACGACAGGGGCAGTTGTGCCGTGCTGCTATATGACGGATGCTAGACGCATGTAATACTGAAATTATACCTATAATATTTCACCCAATATTAGGTGACATGGACACGTCTTGGTCGTCAATACAGATCAAACAGTCCACTAGTCATCGGGTTAATCGGGATCACAGTTCGGAGAGGTCGCTCAGTGCTTAGTGTAAACTCATGTCATACGTCACGGTGTAAATCAGAAGTGGAACTGTACATTAAGGGTGCTTTGGAAATTAAACAAGACGCATGGGCAGTAATGTCATCTTGTAGAATAATAAAGAACCATCTGCTCAGTAGATATCAAACCCCGAGCCCGGTGGAATTGAGGGATATCTGCGAGCCATCGAAAATAACGAGTCAAGGTATCTTTATTTATGCAAGGCCAAATTAATTGCATTTTCCAAGTAGGCATACATTTGCTCTAGCAGCTCCCGGCGATTATGACTTAAAGCGCGCGTAGAACACAACGCGACGTCGACCAGGTCTGGTCCTTCTCCAACCTTGTAGCTTGTTCTTGTAGCAACCCATTGCTCGCTGTCCGCTAGCTCCCGCCTTCGGTGGCCGGAATTCGTAACGCAACTCTTGACGCCTGAGGATTGCCTCTCCCTCACGCTTTCTGCCTCCTTCGCTTGCGCCAGTCAATTATTTTCATTAAAAAAAAGTCGTTACATTAATTGTTTAAAAAAAAAGTTATTCTGTTCCTGATTGTATAACTTTCTTTAGGTTTTGACAGTTACTCCGGCTGCGGTTGATAACACGGTGACAAGCACGTACATAATATGTAATCGTTTAATATTGTCTTAGCATAGCGTGCGAGTGCATATCGCGGCTTCATTAGTGCGTGCACTGTTGTGTGAGCTCGCACATAAAGTGTCGCGTGCAGTCGATGAGAACAGCTAACAGCATGCAGTCATTACTACAAGATGACGAGGAAGACGCCAGTGCCCCTATAGTGTTATTTAACATTATACACAACTGTATTCTTTGTTTTTCCTCACAACATTGTTGTCTGCAATATAATCTAGGACTCCATACATGCCAAAATGTACTTATCTATGGATTGTAGAATAAACTTTGGCAATTATATTTTAATCTACCTTTTTTGCCCTTCTGTCCTAATGAACAACATTTGCTTTGAAGTAATCTTGATTTCTTACCGAACTGTGAATGTGACCACATTGAAATTTTCTTCAGAAGCTTTGAAATATTGTCTCTTTAATTTAAAACAGAATTCCTTGTCAATACTGTACCCATAATCTCGTTAAACACTTGTCTTATTGTGAGTCATCTCCATGTCTGGTGAGATGATAATATGTCGGTCACTGGCTCGTCCTTTAAGTCGCGCGTGTGGCGTGTCACGCCGTGTCTCCGAGTCACTGGCGCCAGGTACGGGGAATGTAATACAAGAGAAAGTATTCACTGTCACACGTTCAGGCATTCCGGAGTTTTTCACAATGAGGGAAAATTATGTGTGAATGTTTTCAGGCAGTTGGTAGTCAAATATATATTACGTTTATATTTTTCACTGCTGTTTCATGAATACATCAGTATTCACTTTGTGTATTTCAATGTGGTGCATACTGTAGGTGTCCCCGACTGCCGCATATTTACGCTCACTACAGACATTAGCATGCGCTGTGACAGTGCACTTTACAACTGCACACTATCCACGCATATAGAGTAGTTTGTACCACCACATTATCGCATCGCTAGTATTCGCACAATTAACAAAATGATAAGCAATTGACAGAAGGCTGAACTTACAACGTGGTATCGATAGATTAAAAGACTTGTTTTGAAAACAGCAAAAAATTGAAAAGGGCAATTAAAACATTTCATCTGGGATTTACCCATATTAAAGACCATAAAGTCAAAATTGCCAGGAATTAATTAAATCAAAATGTTGACTTGGAAAAAGATCGCAGGTCTGGTCGTTCAGAAAATACTTCTTCTTCCTTACTTTATTACTACTACTCTTAAACCCTGAAAACTGAACTGAATTTGATGAAAACCTTCTGAGTCTCTTTATCATTCGGTAACGCCGCTAGTCGATACGACAGTACGCGTGGTGTTATCGGGTCGTCGCTGGCACGGGATCGCGACCCGCCCGCCGATTCCTACGCGCGCTCTCCGATAGCTGACCGTCGTAAGTCAAACCCAATGACCTCAAAGCAAAAATAAAAATACGGGCAACGACTGCTCTATATACTTATCAATGTTTTCCTAATCGCTGAGATTTCGTGACGCGAAATCTGTTCTGACGTCATAAATAATAAAGAAAAAAACTTTGTTTTTTTTTGTAATTTGGCATTTTAAAATGAGAAATAAATATGAACCGCATCATTTATAAGCTCAGCAGTATTTCAAGTGAAGGTCAGTTAAACTTAAGGAGTAACTTCTTACTAATTTAGACCAATAACTTGTCTGTTATCGATTGCGTTACCATTCAAATGCAACAGCTGACACAATAATAAGATCAATTAATTGAACACATGCTTATCTCAGAGAAAGTAAACATATAACAATATTTTCATTGGGTGGACTAAGTTACTGTGACACTGATGATCATGCCTAACGTCTTCAAAATGGTTTACGGTTACGGTCGGTTTACAATCTAACCGTGTTTAAAAGTTTTTAACATGGAGGTACAACCTATCTGACGTCCACAAGCCAACTGGTAGCACGACAGCTCGTACTAGGTATGACTGGTTGACTTTCTGGCTTCTGACTACTACCCGAAAAGACTGTCCAAGATGTCTACAAATGACAGCCGGGAACGTGTTTTCCGAGGCACGGAGGAGTCTTGGTATGACATTGTTGGTCACCCATCCACGGACGGACCCGCGCCGTTATTCCTGAGCCACGAGCTCTTCAAGTGAGGCATTGATGGCAGCATCTCATTATTAGATCAGTAAAAGGCAGAATATTCCACTTGTTTAAACGACCATTATTTCGCTTCACTTTTTACCGAGTCCGGAAAAGTTGTGTAAAATAACTTCCTTGGTCTCGCGTCTGCAACACAATAGCATTTCTTCTGGTGGTCAGCGGCAGGCCTATGGCTCGCGCCGGATGGTTTCCTGGTGTGTGGATGCTATCACATTGTTTGTTTCCCATCGGCACTCAGTGTCGAGGGAGATCTACGATCATTACGTTATGAGTATACTTACTGAGTAATTCGTGAAGTTCACTTTATGTCTCTTTAATGTTTCTTCTCTATGTGTTAATTGTTTTACTAGGTTGCAACGTGTTACACGTTCTGTTACAGTTAGGCTAGTTATGAGAAGATAATGGACTTAACCATGCACTTCATCGCAGTGCAATCTGTCAATATAATATGAATTAAATTAGAAAACAAATTACGCGAGACATTGGCCACTGAAACAAATAGCGATCAATTATAAAAACACAGAATACGCGTTAAGAACGCTTGTTATTAATGATTGAAATACGCAGTTTACGTTTGAATTTGAATATCTTGTCCTGGGACTTTAGTGATACCCCTACATTGAGTTCGCAAACTACTCTAGAGGCGGGAAACGTGTTATGCTATCAATGGTGGTTAACATGAAACTGCTCATATGTTTCATGTTAACCTCGAAAAATTTACATAATTTATGTAACGTTGGTGCTTTTTACGAGTGTTCAGTACACGTGTAGCGCCAAGGTGGCCGCCGCAATGTGAGGGCTTCTGATACTGCAGCCGCACTTACGAGTTACGATCGTATTACATCTGGAGAATTTCATTACCAATCTCATACCTAGTGGTTTTGATTAGTTTCATACATTCAACGATTGGGTGATCGCATCTTTGTGTGAGATCAGCTGGCTTACTACATATGTGCTGAGAAAACGACTAATAAACAAATGTCTAACTTTTTCAAAAAAGACTGTCAGACCATATTTTAAATAATTAATCTTTTCTTTGAATTGCTTTTAACTTGGACCACCGCCTCATATGAATGCAGCTAACTCGCGTCTCATGACTCAAAATTCAAAAAATTCAAAACATTTATTTCAATTAGACCATTTACAGGCACTTTTGAATTGTCAAATAATTAAGAGTCAGTCCGTTAGTCAAAAAAAAAGAAAAATTGAAGCTATTTGCTCGTTCCAAAGCGTAGATTCCTATGGAGAAGAACGAGCAAGAAACTCCATGGTTACTCTTTTTCAACATGTTAGTTTACAATATTTGTTTTACATTTGGTATAAAAAAGATGTGAGAACAATGTACAGGTTATCTGAATCGTATCTAATGTTATTAAAGTACAACTTAAAATGCAAATTATGGCAATTTCGAGATGACCAGTCCCGACTGACAGCGCCCGTTCACGAACATGACGCGTGCATCAGCACCGCTGAACTCAACCATTTTGAAGGGAATCAAGCGATCCAATACACGCGCCACCATCAGCGAGACTTTTTAGCGAGCATGACATACTCTCAACTACCAGACTAAGAACGCTTACAATTATGTAAATAGTTACATAGTACTCACATGTACATGAGTGAGAGAGAAATTAATCCAATTTAAGACAATCCAATATGAAAAGAATGTTTTACAAAGCAAATTATTGTGCAAATTAAATATACTTGAAGACAAAATCTGTAAAATAAAAATAAATAAAATATCATTCTAAATATGTCAAAGTATAAATTATAATAAAAAGATGACAAATAATACATTCACAATTACTGATATCATTAGTTAGAACCAAGTGGCAGTGGAGCAGGACCAGCATTAAGCCAAGCATCCTTGTCGGCAATATAATCTTCCAACCTGTAATATGCTTGACTACATAGTGTGCGTTTAACACATAATTTGAATTTTGTATCCTCTAACTGAAGAACATTTGGAGGTATTTTATTGTAACATTTAATACAGTACCCCATAAAAGACGTATGGACTTTCGACAATCTGAATCGTGGTTGAATTAATTTGTTACCATCTCGAGTGCTATAATGATGTCTTTCACATCTTTTACTAAAGAGATGACGATTTTTCCTAACATACATTATGTTCTCATAAATATATTGGCACGGTACTGTCATGATATTAATTTGTTTAAATAATTCCCTAAGAGATTCGCGACTACGGAGATTATAGATAGCTCTGATGGCTCGCTTTTGCAGAATAAAAATTGATTCAATTTCTGCAGCTCGTCCCCACAGTAGAATGCCGTAAGACATAATGCTATGAAAATAACTAAAGTAGACTAGTCTCGCGGTATCTACATCTGTTAATTGACGGACCTTTCTGACAGCGTAAGCAGCCGAACTAAGCCGTTCTGACAGGGAAGTTATGTGAGGATTCCATTGAAGCTTTGAGTCAAGCGTAATCCCTAGAAATACAGTGTTATCAATAAATTCAAGCTTTTTATTATTTAGTACCACGTCACAGTCACTACCTTTGACATTTGGTAGAGAGAATTTAATACATTTAGTTTTATTACCGTTCAGCACTAAATTATTCGCAGTGAACCAGTTATGAACCTGAAGAATAGCATTATTTACCTCATTGAGATTTTCAGCACGTCTGTCTACTTTAAATATTAGTGATGTGTCATCAGCAAATAATACCATTTTTGGCTGATTTTTCAATAAATGGGGTAGATCATTTATATACACTAAAAATAAAAACGGACCCAATATTGATCCTTGCGGTACCCCCATTTTTATCTCTAAGCCTACTGAATTTATGCCGTTTATTTGAACATGCTGGCGTCGATCATTCAAGTAAGATTTCACTAAGCTAAGTGCCAATTTATTTAGTCCGTAAAACTGAAGCTTCATCAATAAAGTTTCATGATTTACGCAGTCAAATGCCTTTGAGAGGTCACAGAAGATTCCAATTGCATCTTTTGCCTCCTCCCAAGCATCAAAAATATGTTTTAAAAGAGTGACACCGGCGTCAGTAGTACAACGTCCTTTGGTGAAACCGTACTGCTCCTCGTGTAAAATGTTATTGGTGTTAAAATGATGAAGCATTTGATTAAGCATAATCTTTTCAAACACTTTGCTGAATGCCGGTAGTACAGAAACAGGCCTATAATTATTACAGTTTTTAGTATTCCCGGATTTGAATAGAGGTATAACTTTACTATACTTCATAAGATCAGGAAAGACTCCTTGATCCACACACGAATTGAAAATTAAGGCCAAATAGGGCGCTACGGTCTGTATAATAGACTGACAAACTTTAATCGACATACCCCAAAGGTCTTCTGTCAATTTAACCTTAATTTCTTTGAAAGCTTTGATAACCGATATATGATTAATATGTTCAAATCTAAATTCAACCGGACAACTAGAGACGTTATTGTTGAGCAGAGCCATAGAAAGTCCTAGCGAGGAATCAAGAGTTTCCGTAGTTTTTAATGGAATATTGGTGAAGAAATTAACAAACTCCTGAGCTACTTCCACATTGGAACTCAAAGTACCTTGTGGCGTTTCAAGTCTATAGTCGTTGTTGATTGTTTTTTTCCGGTTTGTTTCATTATTAATTATTTTCCATGTTGTTTTTATTTTATTGTCGGCCGATTTTATTTTATTACTAATATACAAAGCTTTAGCAATTTTACAGACTTTTTTAAAAACTTTAGAATATGATGTGACATGCTGTCTAAAAGAGACAGTGTTATTAAAAGGTTTCATACCATACAGCTCGAATAGTCGTTCTCGGCTTTTTCTAATACCTGCAGTTGCCCAGTCGCTAAATATGAATTTGGGCGTAATACTTTTTGTCTTAACTTTAAAATTTTTGTTAAATTCTGTGTGAACTATTGAAAAGAACTCGGTGTACGCGTTATTAATTTTTTCTAAATTGTGGACAGGAACATATTGTAATTTACTGGCTAGAGTGTTTTCAAATCTCTTTAGATTGCTTGCTGAAGTTGGTCTGAATTTAATTTTAATTTTTTCCTGAGGTATATCGCACCTAAAACTGACCATTTGCCCGCTATGATCAGAAGGCAGATAATTTACGATGGCTTTCTCTAAATAATCACAACTACAGAAAACATTGTCGATACAAGTCGCAGAAGTCGAAGTTACACGAGTCGGTTCGAAAAACACATTCGACAAGCTAAAAGATTTGAATAATCCTAATAGCTTAATAACATAACTCGAATTTTGAAGAATATTGATATTAAAATCACCACATATGATGATTGCTTTATTACTCGTTGAGAGTTTTGTCAAGACATCTTCCATTATCGACTCAAACGTAGCAAAGTTTTGAAAATTGGGGGGTCTGTACACGCACACTATAATATGCTTATCTAGCTCAACACATGACAGTTCAATGCTATGTTCAACCGAAAAGCAAACTATATCTTTACGCTGTTTGCATTTAATATTATTTTTAACTAAAATTAGTGAACCTCCATGTAACATAGTTTTTCGATTAAAGCAACTGCCCACACTATAGTTCTCATAACTAATTAACATTTGGTAATCTTTCAACCAATGCTCAGTAATGCAAATTATGTCAAACATTGTTTTTTCTAAAAACAATTCTATTTCTAATAATTTTGAAGACATACCTTGAATATTTTGATGATATACTATCAAGGTATTCCTCACTCCTTTTTGATTTACTTTATTGCCAGAAGATGCCTTAGTTAGCTCATTGATCCTCCTTCGTACTATTTGTATAATTATTCGTAGCCATTGTGCTACAGTTATATTGTGTATCATTAAAATTAGTAATAATATTACTAACAATTGTAGAAAAGGAACAGGACTTCGACATACTACTTATGTCTGAGTTTATATTATATGCTAATAGCCGTGCTATTTGACGTCTAAACCTAATAGGCAGGTACGCAGTATCCCTTGTCGATCTTAACTTCTCAACAAAAGTGTTGGTGTCAAAATATACAAGTCTGTCACTGTAGTGACTAGCTAAAAAATGTATATGCTGGTTAAGCATATGTATGCTGTTGTTCCGTCTGTCAGATAAGTGCTCAAAATAAGGGAAAGCACACAAAATGATTTTATGACATTTAAGTTTCAATAACTGATTAACACTATCCGTTATCTGTTCATTTTTAACATTTATACTATTGCCTAATAATATTATTATATTTGTATAAGGATCATATTCTTTTGCAACAACTGAACTTATAATTTGTTTGTAGGATGACCCAGGATTGCAATGGTTTTGAGTAGAATGACTCAGGCTATTACTTAGTAATTTCCCTAAACCTTTTCCTAAACTGTCTGAGAATACAATAGACTGATAACAAATCTTACTACTAGTACCATTTCTACCATCACTAACCATAGTAGAACTACTGTGTGACTGTAGCGTCTCACATTTGTCTTCAACAGCAAGAATTTTTACTTGTGTGGTGTTGTCAAGTTCCTGACTGGCCTGAGATATATTTTGTGTGACCACAGGTTGAATATCAATTGCAATAGGTTCCCTCTGACAAATGCATTGAGTGTTGCTGATAGTCAGCGAGTCCACTCTGTCTGCATTGTAAGTACACATGTCTACTAACTTATTTGCAGCAAGGATGTGTTCTTCTATTTGTTTCTGGGAGATCACATATTTGTTGTATAATGAACTTAGTGACTCCTCCAGTATATTTATTTCAGTCTGTAAGCGCTGAGTGTCTATTTCATAGATATTTTTGCTATCCTCTAATTTAATTTGATAATTATTTAATTTATGTAACAATTCAGCACGTTCTTTCCTGTATTTTATGTTTTTGGAGAAGTGCTTTTGTTGTTTTTTTAGAATATTACATTTCTTAATAATTTTACTTAATTTAATATATTTTTTAATTTTATTATGACTAAATTTACCACTTTTTTGTTGTAAAAAGGAGTCTTGGTCAGTGAGATCAATGGTTACAAGAGAATTTCCTAGTTTAGAGTTCATTAACTCATTATAAAGGTGATCAGTTTTAACTGCCTGAGTACATTCCTTTTCCCTATGTAAAGAAGAAATCTTAGCTTCTGCATGAATCAGCTGATCCTCTAGGTCCCTAATCTTACGCAGGGCCGCCTCATATAGGTTACTGCAGTTACTGAACCCGTCCGTCACCGCCTGGAGTTTATCCCGTTCATCACTAACATCCTGGTGTTGCTGATGCAAGACTACTAGCTCCCGTTTGAGGCTTGAGTTTCTGTCAACAATTTTCTTCACCTCTTCCTCACTTTCTTCCCTCTCCTGTAGCAGTCGTTGACATTGGTCGTTGGATGCCTTCAGTTCATTGAGAGCTGCATTTAATTTAAGCTGCATCTCCTGAGCAGTAGTCTTACGGGTGAACATAGGCATGGTGTCAGGACTGGTTACTGAAAGTAGGTTTAAAGAAGGGGTGAGAACTGATTGTATAGGTAGACAAGACAATTTATTATAATAGGAATGAAAAGAAAGATAGGATTAAAGTATTGTTACAATAGAGATATGTAAACTATGAGGTGAGGCCAACTGATATAATTTTATCATCTAAACACAATCAAAGTATTAATTTTTATGTCTGTGGGTAGACACTTTTTTAAATATTAAATATGAAAAATATCTCTCAATCGATACTTGTCCACAGTTATACTGATTCTTGTGTGCATCTACTCAGGTTTATAACAATATTATGTTTGTTACAAATTAAACAATATTCACACAAAACAGAACAGAGTGAATATCCACTAAGTATTGAAAATTCACCAGTATTGTTGGCCAGTATAAAAGGCAACAGATACTGACAGGGCTCAATTATTATTAATTGTGTGCTAAATCAAGAATAAAGTAAACAATACTTCCCGTTTATATCCAAGTATTCAAACTTAGAATATCGTTGGTTGACAGCTGGTTAGGTTACCGGCAACTTCGTGTCTCCAAACTTCGCGAATAGTTTGTGTATTTCATTAAAAACAATATTCCTGGATATTTATGTCAATTAACTGTGATTAAACTAATAATTATATACTAATAACACTTATTTTCTAATTAAATCTATTTTAATATTACGGAACAAAATTTTGACAAGTCACTTCATCAGTGTTGCCAGCAAAAAACTAATTAGTGTATACTAATTAGTGTATACCTTTTTTTTGTACCTACCCACACCGGCCATCATTATTATTATTGTAAACCATTTATTCTCAACTAAGTGACAATAATTGTCTTAATGAGAAATCAAGATCTTTAAACCGAACTTTATGTTATGCTACCTGTGCCCCGCGGTTATACCCACGACGCATCGTTCACTTGTTTTATTTATGCTCGGCTCCTAAGAGTCATACCGTGGTGATAAATAGATGGAAAGAACTTCTCAACTCAAATCCGACTACCGTTCCAGAAATAAGTGCGTTTAAACAAACTTAAGATCTAGCTTTAATTGAATCCTTCTCTGTTTGAGCTTGCTCAAGGCGGAATTGGCCATTGCAGACTTTTGAAGTCTAGGTTTCCTAACGATGCTTTCATTCACCATTAGACAGTGTTCAAGATGACTTTAAAAAAGGCTGTTTGGTGCTTGCCAGGTTTCGAACCCGTACATTCGTATTTAAGGTCCAAGCGTCTTAACCTTTAGTCCACCGCGACTCTAGCCACTGGCTAGTCCTAACCATTTGGTGTAGTATATCCTGACGCGCTCCCCGCTGCAGGCGCGCTTGCACCGCGAACACAAAGCTGGGTCTGAAGGGAGCGTCTGCCGGTGAATCACTTCTATTAACACAGCTGTTTCAAAAGCGAATGACTGGTTATAGAAATCGGTTTCTTACAAATGTTTATTTGTTGAGGTGCATCATTTGCTGAGTCGTGCAAAATTATTGTTCAATGTAATTTATTCCTTGATTCTCGGTATGCCTTTAAATGTAAATTAGGTATTATCTATGTTTATAAATACATATATCGCTATTAGTTTAGTGACAAAGCAGTTCGGTCTGTAATTAAGTTTGTTTGTATTAAGTTAGTATATTCTATAATTAGTGACGTTAGCTCTAATATGTATATTAACATGATGTCCTCGCCTGCATTGTATTTGTGTTTTATGATGAAATGTTTAATTTACTTGTTTAACGTAGTATTTTTGTGTAAATTATTATTTTTATAGTAAGTAATTGAATATTTCACGCCTACCGATTAGTGAACAGAAACTCTTATTACATAGTAGGTACGCTTTTACACATACGCAGTATATAATGACACATCTCTCATTAAGTTATGAAGACTAGACTTAGTTCTACAAGTTTTAATATATAGTTAAACATATATCAAAAGTAGTTATAAAAATAATAGCTCAAAATTTTCAGTTTTCCCAGCCATTTGGGCAGCTATCGCGTTTTATTTAACATAGTGGTTTTCGGTGCAACTGGCTGCAAACATTGTGCAATCGCTGTATACCTATTGCACATTCACCGTGTAATTTCTACACAAAGGTACGATCGGTGTTGCACCTGCTCAGTGTTATTCATAGGTGATTCACTTGTCGTCAAAGTTTTTGGTTTGAGGCCTATGAATAATTTGAAAAATAGTTTTTCTCTTGTTTTCTGTTTTATCGCGACAAACAATGTCTGTTGTAATATTGTTTTGTTATTGTTTTTTCTGAAATCGGCAATCCGCTTTGAGCAAGCGTGGTGATTTATATTCATGACTTTTCAATATGAGAAGAGGCCTGTGCCCAGCAGTGGGACAATGTATAGGCACGCATGACACATACACATTTTTATTACCCCCTCCAACATCGTGGAGAGCAAAACTTTTAACATCAAAATAACCTAGTTTATTTGGATGTTGATAGGGAAAAGGGCCTTATAGGCCCATACAAAGAGGTCTGATACAATCAATCAGATAAGACTAGAGAGATTATGGTAGATAGAGATGTATGTAGGTAGGGAAGAGAGATATTTCGAGCGGTATCTATTAAATTGAAAGCTCTCTCGGCCTCGCGTGTAACTTGACACTCGTACATTATCTAAAACTGCACATGCGTAAAGGTCGATCGTCAAAGCGTTACAATTAATTAACTTGGTAGATGTGGAAAACAAAACATGTTGTACATACACAGGAACATACATATCATATAATTTAGCATGTTGTTATCTCGTCTCAGTAGAACACGACTTTCGAAGTCGTGTCGTTTGTAACTCATCAGCTGCAATAACAGAGGAAAAATATTATGACATCATTTATATAATATAACGCAAATTGTCGCGGCTGCCATCCAAGTTCATGCATTATATGCAATGCAATTATTGTTTCCAATCATCATCTGCTTATTTACTGTTACACGGCTGGGCACAGGCCTCTTCTCGAACGAGACGACATGAGCATTGATCACCGCGCTTGTTCAAGGCGGATTGGCGATTTGAGATGTTTTAAGTCCAGGTTTCCTCACGATGATTTTCTCCAATGTTCCAATGTTCAGTAGTCAGTGGTAACCAAGATAAACTTCGACTTTATAAAGTACACATGATTTGGAAATAGTCAGATTGGTACTAGCCAGGTGTCGAACCTGCACTTTTATACTTTTGGTGCAGGCGCCTTAACCTCTACGCCACCACGACATTATTTCCAATGTTTTTGTTAAATATCTGTATCCGGAGAATAGCTTATTTTTTAAAAAGTGCACAAGTATATTCGTGAACAACAGTGCACTCTCGATTCTCTAACTATAGTCCGGCAGGGCGACAAGCGACACGACCAGCCGACTTACATATTCACCGAGGCACTTATGGTCGGTATGATCCAGAGAGGGGCCAGGAAGTAATCTCGTACTTAGCCGTGTTATGCCTACTAACCTATGCTCAGAGGGTACCTACAGGAAGCGGCTGCAGACCTTTGCCTCGTCGTGAGCCGCAAGCGTCGTGACTCGGTTAGCCGTGTTTTACTTCACACGCTCGTCCCAGTGAATCATACTCGTGAAACACTCGCAGTGTTACGTCCAATGTACCTACTCTATGGAAGTGTTCAAAAATCGCGCATGTCTCGGTATTCCCTAAGGATAAAGTACTGAATATATATCATAGTTGTGACGTGTGGTACTACCTTGAGTAAACAATGGCATTGACTTGTCAATGATAATAATTTTGGGTTTATTTAGTAGAATTAATAATTTTGTATATACTGTAAATCTGATCACATTTTGAGCAGACTCGAGACAGAGCAAAATTAAGACTCGTCGAGCCTTGTTGAGAGTTTTTTTTTATATTTTAGTTTCCACTTCCCTCCATATCAATAATTTTAACATAATATTTATGTACAAGAGTTTGACCATGAGCACAAAGGGATGTTTACAACTGGGTTCACCCAGACAATAATGGTCTTAAATAAATAGTTTCATATTATATGTGGGATTAAGCTCCTGTTCGGTTCACGTGTGAGACGCACTGTTATTGTGAAAACGAGCAGCATGTCGCCACAGATAGCGCTCCCCACGCCTGACACGCGCTAACATCGCGCCCAACTGCTACGCGCAGTCGTAGCGTGTGTAGCCAACCTTAGCTACGCTTGATTTATATCGCGATTGCGTTTTACACATGATGTTATTGTACAGACAAATGATTAATAAGTAGTAGTAACAAATATGAAGAGCTCCAGGTTATCCTGTTTAACCATATTTGTTCAGCACGTTTCGATAAGTTTACACAGAGCTCTGCACAGACATCAGGCGATAGGCTACAGTTATATTATCACACTCTGTATATATCTTTACAATAGTCCAATGGGATGAAAAGGACAATAATTTGCATTTATTCCATCGGTCTAGCTAGCACGTTAGTCATCAGCCACGGATTTTCTATTCAAATCTACGTCAAATAATACAATATGTCACACCTACGTATACAATTATTATTACGCAGATTTGTACAGAAAATCCACCCATCCTTCACCCTGGAAGGCTTTTCCTTCCCCCCCTCCCCCCTCGTGTACATCTCAGTACTTCCCGCTTTCTTCTGACGGAGGCTGCTGAGTCACGGCTCCTCTGCTGACCACAAGAAAAGTGACATATGACGTCAGCAAACCGGCGCGTGCCAACCGCCAACTGCTTAGCATTCAGTCTGTGAGGTCAGGTCGGCTAGCTGAACCGGGATGGATCGCCTATATATATAGGTCTACCTCGTAATTCGTGTTCTTACAAAATTATAGCAGTAATTAATTCGCAGTCGGATAAGAATCATACATACAACAAATCGCATTTACAATATTATTAGGATTATACTCGTAAACTTGAATGGTACATGATGTGTTCTGATTTGTCTTCTAAGTTTAACTAATTCCAGTAGACTAAATATTTGCAAAACCAAATAATGTGGGAGTGACACAATCTTCCTACTTCATATAGTAGGTATATTGTACTCACATCTCAGCTGATCGACTTCCCTGTGACGTAGACACGTCTGCGATCACTGACCGCATACAGGATAATTTGAGTAGCGAACTTGTGACGTCACAATGTCATTGTCACTGAGGAACAAGGTCACTACGTCGTGTTAGTGAGTAGGCTGAAGTTGTGCAACTCCGAAGTTACGAGTAATAGACTGCATCATTATGTCCTTAAGGACTGCTTCGTTGGTCCAGTGGTTGCACACGCGACTGCTGTGACTGGGGTCCCGGGTTCGATTCCCGAGTCGTGCCGAAATCGCTCTGTAGAATTTGGAAAGTGTCATAAGCAGCCTGGAGTCAGGAAGTTGGTGGTATCAACTAAGCAGTCATTTACCATATTGCCTACCCGATACATACGTAACTCGATTGTTAGAACGTCACTTTATATTTAAATCTCCTTATTATTGCAATCACTTTCGGGACAAGGGCAGTCAGTGTAGAATAGATTTAAAAGGATCATGTAGTTTCATTCGTCTTTTATTGTAGTATTGTAATCACCAGGGTGGTCGTAAACCGAGCGATAGTGTTGCGATACCGCGTGAGGCGCTGAACTAAGCCTGATACAAATTATCGATAAACGTAACATACGCGCTCTTTTATTTGGACACTTTTTGTATTCAGTTGATTCGTTAAGATACGTATTATAATACCAATAATTTATAATCCTTCAGCATTTTAAGTGAGGAAATAAGAAAGATTTTTTAAAGGACTTGGTGAAGTTTGATTCATATGAGTAAAATGACGTCATATTTATGTCGTATATTAGTTTTTCATAAATTATATTTCCAGCGTTTTGTAAGTGGCTTAACTGATAAAAAGTAGTTTAGTACGTTTTTCAAATGGTATATCTTGGTGACAATTACAACATTAAACCAGGTTCAATTGTTTAAATGATTTACGACATCACTTGTTTATTTTCTTTATAATAATAGTTAACGGCCTGTAAATCTGCCACTGTGAATGCTTGTAGGTTGTATGAATGAAGAATATCATCCATTCATACTTTTTATATTTATAGATTTACACATATTCAACAGTGGTGTACATGAGCTGTGAGTGACTGAAGTAATGACTGTCAGTATGACTTGTGTGGCGATTGTTGCGTGGTCGTGGTTGTCATGTCCACTACTGGGAATGCGCGCGCACTTGTATTTACTGCTCATTACCGGTAGGCACTAAATTAAAAAGTACGTCATATACATTAAATAAAATAAGGTGTAAATATGTTTCATGTGAGGTGATAACATACCAAAATTAGCCATAACATGTAATATACATTTATCATTATTTTTTTATATACAAAATGTCATTTTATTCATAATCTATGTACAGTTTTATGTATTAGTGTTATTGCTAACGTAAATGTGAACCTACAATTATTTCGTGACGAAAATGAGCTCCAAAGAGAGCGCAATATTTCGTAGGCCAATCACTCGACTACGGCTACGACGCGCTACGCGTGCGCGCGGGTACGTGGCGTAGAAGCAAGATGTTATAGATAGGAAACCACTCTTCAGCAGAATATTTTGTAAGCTATAGCAAATTGGAATAGCAATAATTATGAAATTAAATAATTAATTTTATTGCAACGGCTAGGAAAAAGGAGGCTCCTCAAGTAGTGTAAACAATAACTGCTCTTAATCATAATAGAAAATTACAGATGATTGTTATTGGTATCTCAACTAATATTTTCATGGGAATCTAGGGAGCACATGTTTTACAAATGGACGCGGAACAATTTAATATTTACAAAACTAAAGTATTGCCACGTGTGATCTAAGAGGACAATGCTGAGAGTTATTGAGTGTAGACAAGCGACTTAGACAATAAACGTACTTGCTAAACACGCGGTAGCGACCACCACGCGGCGGGAGGCGGTGGGATGCTGTGGGATATGCTGGGATTAGAGGGGGTGCGAGTTTACAACAAAGCCGAGCATTATTTATACACCCAAAGTAGTACCTACATTTGTAAATTTCGATCGTAGAAGTTGCCGAAATGAGGAGGTTTTGAAACTTATGAATTCGAGATAAGAGATTTGTTTCAGATCAAAGTAATATAGTAGTGTTGCGTGAGTTGCGTCTATGTAGCCAGTAGAACAAGAGATGTCGTGTGTGGCTAGAAAGAGTTATTTTTCTATTCTATATATAGATAATATCGGTACAACAAATTACTTGTGGCCCATAATAATATACACAATCAGTTCTAACTGCCATTCACACAGACGAGCACTACTTTTGTACGTGTAATTGGTGCGCGTGCGCGCTCATCAAGTATTGTTTATCTTAAATCGTGATTGGGATCTGGTAAACAGGTCGGCTGAACAACGACAACTGTCATGAACTCAGCAGAGTATTGTACTTGTGAGGTGACTTCCCGCCAGCGACGTGCTGAGATACGCGTGTGTACGTCATTACTGCGTGTTAGTGTGTGTGTGTGTGTCTAGTAATAATTATATAATCTGTAGTAGTTATCGTTGCTGGGGGGTTTGTTGCGCCACTTCTACTTCCCATTAAAACACATACGAAGTGCCAAAGGGCGGGCACCTTGAATTTCATTTTTAATTGTAACTTGTATGATTACGTACATATTTACATGCGCTTTGAATACATAACTTCCTTTTTTGAAGTCGGCAAAAACAATGAGATAGGCCCGTTAGTCTAGTGATGGGGTGCCCGGGTGAAGGGAATAGGCCCTATAACAGACGACTGAAACATTTCCCTCGTCTGCGTACTAAGATGGGTGTTACACTTCAAATTGATATCTTTGATGTGATTGAACAGGTTACACCTATGATGACCTCTTTGCTGTTCATTACAATATGACTCACAGTACGTTCAGGTTCAAACTTGGTGAAGTGACGCATCGCCAGGAGCGTGCTTCCCTCCGGGAGCCGGCCACACTGAGCGGTATAGCTCGCGGGATGATAACACATCATTTGTTATTGTATCGCGTCAAGTTCGCCGTGTCAAGTTTACGTTGGATTGTTCACGCATTCTCATAGCGTGTGCTTATCGCCTGTCCTGTGTGGCAGTAGTTTTTGTCACCGGTTTGTCTCAATACTTTTTTTAATAAACCCTTATCCTTCGACAAAACAAAAGTATGACATTTTCGCAATTTAACGTGTGTTAGATCAAGCGGGTTTCTAGCTTGTAGTGTAAAAGCCGCTTGAAGATGAGTGCGAACTAGGATAGACTGGACACAACAGGAAAACGCGTGTAGTGACGTCATTGACGTGATCTCTACGCAAAAGAGACTGCGTCAGACGAAGCCCACTGATGATGTTGAACTTGTATTATGGCGGTGAAAGTTCTAAACGCAACTTTGGAAATAGAATCTTAGCTGGAAATGAGAAGACCCCACTCACAATGCATCTATCAAATAGCTTCAACTTTCTTTTCGACAAGCTGACAAAGTTATGACTCTTTGACAATTCAAAAATGCCTGTAAATAGTCAAGTTGAAATAAATGATTAGAATTTTTGAATTTTGAAAAATATCATCCCTCTCGGTTGGCTAATGATTATATCAGTAAAAGTAAAAGGATTAAGAATGAGCATTGAGCATACATTGTCGTGATTATAGGGGAAATAAGCACAATCGTGAGAAACAAAATTAAATGTGAAAGTTGAAGAAAAGAAGACGAAAAGTAGATAATATTAATTGGCAAGGAATCAGAAACATTATGTATAATAGATTCTTGATACTTACATCATTTTTTTGGGTTTTCAAATCGTTAAAGAAAAGAAATGAACACTGGTCGAATAACGAATGAAGATGACCGATAGAAAGTTACATTAAAATAAATTAGAATGGTGACTGGGTTTTCATGACGATGGTGATTCCGATTAAGATAAAGTGTAGTTCGTGTTATACTCCGACATCAGGATAACCAGGCATGTCCTCCCACCGTCTGGTCTATATGATTCAACATACAACAATAGAAGATAGCGATTAGTAATGTTACTATTGCACTTTACTCACTGACGTGGGGCACAGGCACAATTACTTCTATTTTTGGGATTTTTTACTAATGCTATAAGGAGATAAGAACTGAACATTTGTAATTAACGGGTTGTCTTAGGATTTACGAAATTGATTTTGAAAGTACACCCTGCGTGACGAAACAGAGGCGACGTCGATGTCGTGAGCAGAAGCTAATCCCATACAAACTAATAATGTGTATGCCTTATGCTAAGATTTTGTTTGCCATCAAAACAATGTGTAAAAATCCTTTGATCACAAAACAAATAATCAGAATTGACTTTTTTTTAATACAAATTTTATAAACAGACAGATTTCAAATCAATCTATATATATGTAATATTTTTAAAAGTCTGTGAAATTTTAGATAAGAGTACACAGTAAGTTTTATGCAGTATTATTGCAAGCACACGTCGACAGCCTCAGCCTCAGTAAGTTTCAGCGGCTGCTGCGGCATTTCCTTTGTGTTGACTCTGGCGGTCTCCGAGGGATGAGTAAGAGGGATCGGTTTGGGCGGCGGTAGGCGCGATGAGTGTCCGCGGAGTGCCGCCTACTGCAAGCGAGTAGGTAATTACGTGTAAGAGTGTTATGTGCCGATTGTATCAACTCGTATATAAGCGCAGGGAAATGCTGGCCGCTTTCAGTCGCCCGCGTTGTGTAATAGCTTTATGTAATCAGAGCTTACGTTTGTCCGGGCTAATATTGTGTAAGTAGTTTTCATTACTCGCGAGTGTTTGCAAAACTTTTTGGTGGATAAAAGTTTTTTTTTAAATTACAACCTGTAATATCAATTATTTAAATAACGTAAGAATATATAACATAATTGTTCTGAGTGATTTTTAATTAACACAATAACTTGTATCTGTGGTAACGGCCGACGCTGTGAGAAGACTTATTTAAATAAAAACCTTTTCGTAAGTTAATTGTAGTAACTTTTAAAACATTATGTGTAATATGTATGATAAATTGTGGAAACTAATAAATTATATAATCGGCCTTTAAAACTAAACAACGGATTTCCATACAAACTTAAATCATATCAACAACAATGCTCGGCGTACGCTAGCAACACTTTACAACTAATTAACAACAGTTTTAATGCACTCTGCAATTTGTACAATTGCTTGCCATTGTCAAATATTTTGAAGTCACTGTAAAGTGATGAACACACGGCAAACTAATTGATGTAAAGCTTTTCAGAAGACAAATATAGATAATACCCAATGATTCATTATTTATCATTATTATTAATTATTTCTTATTAATTTTTTTTTGACAGACGTTATCGATTTTACGCTTTAAAATAAATTGAAACTTAAGAAAAAAAAATTTAAATCTTTTCCATTAAATTCATATTTTTATAAACCAAAAGTAGTCTAAAATTGAAACAAACTGAGCGGCGCGTGCGCACCCGCTAGCAACTCCCGCGCTTTTCTTATCGTGTGCAACTCATTCAGAAACGGTTCTGTAGCTGTTGTTGCTGTTGTTGCTTTTCTTTTGTTGCCCAAACACAATGGGAACTGGGTTACTGAGCCAAGATAACGCACTTACTGACCACTGGCAGTTCCGACTTGTTCATTAGCGACGCCTGAGCGACACACTGACTTGTGGCGTGCGTACAGATATTCCGCGAACTTACATAGTCTTACAGGGTGATAGTGCAAGTGATGCGTGTGTGTGTAATATACGGAAATGGATTGTCTTGTTTTGATAATGATTTATTGAATTACATAAATGTGGTGGAAATACAGAACTTATTCAGCAGCCAGTCTTAAGTCTTGAGACTGGCTTTAGTTGTGGGTATGTACTGTTTTGCACCCTGTGTCGTTAAACCCTATCTGTTGTATTTCGTAGCAAATGCTACGTAGGTCTTAGCTGTTGAGCTGAAGCGATCCCTTTCTACGCGTGCTCGTAGCGGTACTGTAGCAAGATCCCTCTACGTAATCTCGTAGAAATTGCGTAGGCATGGTTCAAAATTCCAACTATAAAATATGGGTATACAACTATATAATATTTATCTGTTATGTTAACTCGGTCATGTAGTTCCACGGTTCGCAAACACAATCATTAAGTACTTAAGTATATTTTGCTAGAATTTGGTTGCGTTAATGTTAATAGTTTGAACAAGTGTCAAATGTTTGTGTTGTTCACAATAAATTATTTGCTATCGTTACGACGACTACCTACGAATTCACATTTATTTAGAGTAAGTACAACTCAAAGGAATTTACTAACAATGTTGGTTTATGACGCCTATGATTTTATAAAACTTAAATGTAATATTATCAATAAGGTACTTTGTATTAGGACCGTACGGGGGGGGGGGGGTGCGAAAGTAACTCCGTCAGTCTGTCACTCTGTCTGGTTGGTTTAGTACTGGATGGCGTACCAATAGAAGTAACGAGTTAACGACACGTCATCAGCGAGGCTAATGGAAATAATGTTATTATAGTACAGCAGTAGGTACGTTCTTGTTGAGCAAACAGTCTCTCTACTCAGTACTCAAAGCTTAGATTTAAAGATATTACATAGATATCTAGATACTCGTACTAACACCCTGCGGAACTGGTGAATTGTTTTATTGATATTGATAGAAAACAATTCTATTACCGAATGGCATAGGTTATTTTCATCTCATCTATACATATTATAAAATACTTTGTCCTCAATGACTGACGGATCAACGCCCAGCCGAAACCGTTTATCATAGAGACCTGAAACTTGGAGGGTGTGTTCTTTGTGTGACGTAGGCATCCGACAAGAAAGATTTTCCTAAATTCCTCCTCTAAGGGTGTGTACAAGGGGGCCAAAGTTTGTATGAAACTATAGTCATTTTTAATTTGAATTCGTATAGCATAACTAGTATTAATAATATTAGGTCCCTCCTCCTTGTGTCGTATTCCTCAATACTGAGGGTCGTGCGCTCCACGAATTATTTCTCGGACAATCGCTTTCCACTTGTCACGGTCTTCGGCAGCGTGTACCTATAGCTCCATGGACTTTTTCGTTGGTATTGACGCGGATCTGATCAGCCCAGCGCATAGGACTCCTGCCTCTTGGACGCTTTCCCTGGATTTTTCCTGTCACCATAAGCTTCTCCAGGTTGTAGTTAGTCTTCCTGGCTATGTGCCCGACAAAATCAAAAATCCTGGGAAGCCAGACCGTCGATAGCTTCACTTTGACTCCCACTACATACAAAATTGATTCATTTGGGCGGTGGGCTGTCCAGGGCACTCGTAACATTCTCCGCCAGCACCACACCTCAAATGCATCAATGCTTCCATGATCAGCCTTTCTGAGAGTGAGAGATAAAAATATGAGGTAGATACCAATATATCTATATTTTGTCAAGTGTTGCAATAGTTTATTTGTGTAACTTAGATATGCCATATAATGTTTATTTTGTATATTATTATCTATAACAATCTGGAAGTTCTATCTTCATCTAAAATAGGAATATCGAATCCGGTTCTAAGAATAGTGGGAGTGATTTAGTAACAACCTGTTTTGTTCCAACTAAAATAACTTGAAAGTATAATGCTATTCAAATAGTTTACCTATAATATTATGTCTTATAAACTCGCATCATTGTACAGAATTAAATTTTGTTTGTTTGTATCTAGGCGTAATCTCCAGAACTACTATAGTGATTCTAAAAAATATTTTAGTAATCGAAAGCTACACTGGCCTATAGGCATAAGATATTTTTTAGTATTTTAATTAAGCATATAAACTGTAAGTGGAGTAACTGCTATCTAAACATAGCGGAGGCGGCGCCGCGGCAGCACATAGTAGTGCCAGAAGATATTGTCCAGCACGAGATGGATCCTTTCATTTGAACGTGAGGACCGGCACCTACTGCTTCACGCATATTAGTGTATGTAGTTTTCTTTTTTTTTTGTGTATGGCGTCTCGCAGGTTTATATAACCTAGAAGGTTTTCGACTGCTTAACCGGGCTTGCGTATGTAGTCTTCGTGTTTGTATTATTGTACCAATGTGGGAAACGTGTATTGCAATCTGATATTATTAAATAAAAGTGAATATTTCGTTTGCACTCTAATGTCGTATGCTATTTAGTGGAAAGTCGTACGTTAGATTGTTATTATTTAAATGGCGCTAAAGCTTACCTAGTGTGAAAGAGACTATACCGTGATTATTGCATCGGTGTATATCCCATACTCTTCGACTGTGACGGTGGCTCCCGGGACTCACAGTGCAGCAGTCAGTCTCTCAGCTCCTGCTCCATCGAGTTGAACCTCATAAGGGTATGGTTCTTTGGTAATTTTGTTACTAAGGCTGAGGTCAGCTAAAGCTTCGCTGAAGTTGTTTCTAGAAGACCCTTTAACAAGCGCCCTAGGATATAGCTTTGTATTCTAGGTGCATTTTGTAATCACAATTTTTTTAAGGACAAATACTCAGGCCGGCAATAGAGGATCTCGTGGCTAAATATCAGCCGCAGGGTCAACCGATCACAGGTTAAGCTACGCTTGGCACGGTCGGTCCGTGGATGGGTGACCATCTATGTCATAGCGAGACTCCTCCGTGCCTCGGAAAGCACGTTAAGCTGTTGGTCCCGGTTATCATTTGTAGAGCTTTGACAGTTGTCGTGACGGGTGGTCAGAACCCAAAAAGTCTTACAACTAATCTTACCAAGGGGTATCGTGTAATCCGATAACTGGGTTGCAGAGGTCAGATAGCCAGTTGCTCCATTAAAACACTGGTACTCAGTTGCATCCAGTTTAGCATGGAAGCCTACCCCAATATACTTGGGAAAAGGTTAGGCAGATGATGATGACTCAAACCGGCAATAATTCCCCACAAGATGATGTAACTATTTAAACAAAATAACTATAAACTCTCTCGAATATTATCTACATAACGATTGTAAATAATGGTTTAAAGTCATTAACGTGATAGTGAATACAAGGACAGACCACTTCGCTTAAATCTATCAGGCATCTACCTATAGAGCTTATAATTAGGTAATTATGCTGATTTTCTCACCTGGTTACGCTTTTTTAATAGATAAGAAAATTATGTGGTTTATGATTCATCAGAACCTCCAAAATATTCGAGTTGTGACAACTATCTTTATAGCACGACTAGCTTTCCGCCTGCGGCTTCGCCCGCGTGGGCTATATGTACGAATTCAAATTAAATATGACAGTTACATACAAACTTTTCTCCCTTTTTTCACCCCCTTAGGAGTAGAATTTCGGAAAATCCTTTCTTATCTGATGCCTACGTCATACAAAGAACACACCCTCCAAGTTTCAGGTTTCTACGATCAGCGGTTTAGGCTGTGGGATGATCCGTCAGTCATTCAGGACAAAGCAATTTATATGTATAGATAGATAACTATTATTTCTTCTTCGTCTTCTATACGATATTCTTTAGAGGAAAACATGCGTTTGCCTTTGTGTTTGTATTAGTTAACCTCTGGTAATACTGAACCAATAAAAAAAAATACTTATATTTCGAGTTGACACGACGAGAACATCGCTATTTATTTATTTATTTATTTATTTATTAGGTTCACCAACAATTGTTTACACAGGAATCATGATCTTAGATACTAGTTCAACAGAATTACAATAGTGTAACAATTACTTATAGGTAAACACAGCATTCTAAATATATAGACTTATACCAATTTATTAAAACAGCAATTTCACACAGCTAAGAAAAAAGTAAACCAATAATTAACTTAAAACTTAACTTAATAATAACTACCTATATTATTACAGTAATTGTAAGTTTATAAACAAAACCTTATGATTTTGTTCAGTATACAAGAACAAGTCAGTCAAAATTCAGTAAGGCCAGAGAGAATAGACTTCTGTTTATTGATGGTATCTGAATGCAAATCAAGTCTATCGCTACAGCTATTGATAACCTTACAAAGCCTTGAGCAGGGAGAATTGACACCCAGTGTCGTTCTTCGCAGGGGTGCGCACAAAGGTGTGATTGGACTGCGTGGAAGTCTGGAAGGCACACGAATCTTAAAAAGGGCCAGCAATTTGGATGAATCAATTTTTTGCGAGAATAGTTTGCACGCAAAGATAGCATCGTTGAGTTTTCGGCGCTCATCTAAGGATTTCATTCTGAAATGTTTCAGTCTTGTTGTGTACGAACGTATTTTTTTGGCTACACCATTTGTAAACGCTAAGTGCCAGAGAAAACGTTTCTGAATCCGCTCGAGACGCAAAGAGTGCGCAGAGTAGTGAGGCCGCCATATTACACTACAATATTCCAAAATACTCCGGATAAGGCTATTGTAAAGTAGTATTTTTGTTTCGTTGTTGCTAAATGACCTACAAGTTCTCAGGACAAATCCCAACATTTTGGAGGCTCTTTTGGCTACGTAGTCTACATGCGGTACGAATGTTAATTTTTTGTCGTATATTACTCCAAGATCACGCATGGTTTCGGCTTGTTTTATTGCGTTACCACTTATGAAGTATTCAGACGCAACAAGATTTTTTGGAGTTTTTCTAGAAAATGTCATCTGGTGACATTTTTTCGCATTTAGGTACATACGATTTCTTTCACACCATTCAACGAGCCTATTAAGATCTTTCTGGAGCAGTTCTGTGTCTTCAAGACTAGTTATTACTTTTACTGCTTTTAAGTCGTCAGCGTACACAAATACCTCAGAATGATAGAAACAATGAGAAATATCATTAATAAAGTAATTAAATAAGACGGGACCCAAATGCGAACCCTGAGGTACGCCAGATGTAATACCCCTAAGGAGTGACTGATGACCATTAACGACTACAAAAAAGTATCTGTCCCTCACATATGAATTCAACCACTTCAACATTAAACCAGAGATTCCATAGGCGTGCAGTTTTGAGATAAGAATATTATGTGAGACCTTATCGAAAGCTTTACAAAAGTCAGTATAGATTACATCCGCCTGTTGACCGGAATCTAGTGCAGTTATTAACATTTCAGTGAATGGCACCAAATTTGTACTGGTGGAGCGTTGCGCTACAAACCCATGCTGATTTTCGCTCAAATACAGTTTAAGATGGTTTTGTACATATGGGCAGACCAAAGATTCCATTATTTTTGAAAATGCTGACAAAATAGATATGGGTCTATAGTTTGATATGGTTTCCCTCTCATCTGATTTATGCACAGGAACGATCTTTGCTATTTTCCACCTTGAAGGAAATGCACCAGTAGACAATGACTTATTATAAATTAACGTAAGAGGACGAGCCAACTCAGAGGCACACATTGCTATAAATTTGGGAGGTATACCATCTGGGCCTGCACCTTTACTAATATCAATTTTTTTTAATTTGTTACGCACGGTATCAAGGTCTAAAAAAAGTTGATGAAAGTCTAAGCTGTACTTTTCCAGCAATTGCAATTGTACAGACTTGTGTTCATCGGAATCGCTATAGTCAAAACGAAGTTACAAGTAAAATATCCTAAAATCTAGGATTACCATAAATGATTATCCATAAACGTGTACTCCTGTGAATGTTTACTTGCGTTTTATACCTAATACCGATAAGGAAGCACGTTCGATTGAATCATAATTAAAAACTTAATACTCGTGGCAAGCGACAGTACTGAGCTAGTAACTAGCGGGCAGGCGGCCCTCACTACAGCACCGCCCCGGTGTCGGGCTAGTGGTCGGTGACAAATGTAATATTTAAACTAATGTCATTTGTGTTAAAGTTCCATATTTAAACTTTCTGCGGTTGTTGTTAAAAAGCCGAATAACATATTTGGCCAGACAGATAAAATTCAAGTTTGGAAATGAAATGTGTCAATAAAGAAATATTGACTATACTTGAACTATTATGTTAATGATACAACAATGTTTAACATTTGATTGCTCTCATAGATAGGGGCAGTAGATTATTAATGTTGACATCATCGATCTATGAAATATTTTGTTCATAATTAAATGTGTGAGTATGAATAAAATTATAAAACAGCAGCATTTGTATTTATGTTAATAGGTATTTCTTTCAATATATAATTTATTCATTCACGCGCTAACTATTATCTATTGCACTAAAATCTTTTGTTTAGTAATTTACTATTTTTAAAGGCCGTGCAAGACTTTATTAGGGCCTGGGCCTGGCCAAGCCTTACGTATCATTTACATACATAAGATAACTGTAAACTTTCCGTAACAAGTGAAAGTTCAAACCCCTAAAGGAGAGTCCTTTAGGGCTTTGAACTTTCACGAATTTGTTATACTCATATTCTTCTTTCACTTCATTTATTTTAAAACCAGTAATTTTAAGTGCAAGTAGCTATATAAATCGTAGCCGAAAACGCCCAAAGAGAATCAAATTAAAGAGCAGGAACCTCAATGAATAGAAAATAATAGTCGTAGAGTATGAGGGATAGGTTCCGTGCCGCCTGTGTGTCACCAGCAGGGCGAGGAAAGTGCGCCAATATGTATCAGTGCACTCCTCTGCCAGCCATTAGTGCCAACTGTTTGTCAACGCCGACCTAACGTATAGGACATTACTTACTGAGCTTGTAAGTACAGGAAAACTTTCAATATGTATCTGTATACCGTGGTGTTTAACGAGTTCAAATATAATAATGTATCCTTTCAATCGCTAAGTTTAGCGGCTCTGTCGTATCGTCAAAATACTTGTTGATCTGCTCTTTGAAAAGTGTCGGTTTTATTTTTCCTAACTTTTGAAATGACCTTTTACTTGAATTAAGATTAAAAATATTGATAACAATATTGGTAATATCGGGTGGATGTAATTTAATCTCCCGACACAGTCGTCCTGTGACCTATTAAATGCTGTATTCTGTGATATTTGTATATTATATTAGAAATACTTGGCGAAATAACTCGACTTAGGTATACCAATAAATCAGCACACAACCCATCTGCTTGTAGTCTAAAATTGATTGCAAGATAAAACACGCATACTAATAATATTACTTTTCATAGCAAATTATATTACATTAATGTTTACAATTTATTATATTTATAAAATAAAATAAAAATAAATTTAGAACTATTTTTAAAATACTAACGTTATTGTTCGTTCCAGGGATGAGGTTGTTGAGCGCGAGCAGTGCCAGCGTCAAGTGAGTCCACAGTCGCCGCCATGGTGTCCAAGGAAACTAGTATTAAGGTGAGCTACCTTTGATTATCATCTTGGGGAAACAAAGATTCAAAACATAGTCGATTGAGCTGAAATATAAGTGACGTCACTTCGAGCTTTTGTCGTAACAATAACAAGTGGGGAAGCGTGTTTCAACTGCTCATTAAATGTCAATTGATCGGTGATGCCACAAACTATTAACGTAATTATTTGGGTGCAGGTGTCGGAGGAGAGCAAGGAGGGCCAGTTCAACCTGGACGGCATCCTGAGCGAGCTGGGCAGCTTCGGCAAGTACCAGCTGCTGCTGCTGCTGCTGCTCGCCTTCCGCGACTCCTTCCTCGCCATGTGCAACTTCAACTACGTCTTCACCGCCGCTGAAGTTGACTTCAGGTACTTACACTATATTTGTCACAAAGAATCGTAATAGGTATATAAAATAATACCATGCGAAGATCATGTAGAATCAAAATTGGAATAATAGGTAAGTTAGGAAGTCTATTGGTAACTACATAGTATTCACATTTTATTTTTTTATTTTCGCGTCGAAATTAATGACTATCAACATTCTAAAGTGAAATTGAAGATAGATTAATATTAAATACGGTTTCAAAATTGGCAATCAATTTGATATTGTCAAGGTCGTCCTATGGAGCAGGACCAGTATGATTCCAAGCATGTAGAGGAAACCTCGTTGAAATTAATAAATTTTATAGTAGTGGCTTCTTGACGATTCTTTTCCATAACACTTTGCAACTAAGTATTTGATCTGTCTAAATTAATCTCCGATACTAAGTCAAGCTGCGGAAGGGAGACTTAAAAAAAAATTGGTACCGTACATAACTTCTAATTAAAATAAGTGTCCCGATTTTAACTTATAGGTAGCGCATTTGTTCGTAATGTTGACTTTCTCAATTAGTCGCGAGTGATAAGCGGCGGCTTGTTTTAAAATACATTATCGTAATCGCAATACTGATTTGACTACCTGGATAGGTGGTATAGTAATTCCATCAAGTCCTAAATAATTATCTTAAAATATCATTAATACACATAATTAAGTTCTAGGCAAATATCGATGTTCAAGTAGGTATTAAACCGATTATAAGTAGTGCTTAAACACTGGTCGGTCTGGTATGATAACGATACTGCTGAAAACGGGATTTAGGGTTCGATTCCCGGGGCGGCCGAATCGCTTTGTGGGTTTTAGAAAATGTCACAAAGCAGTCCGGAGTTAGGAAGTTGGTGGTGTTATACCCCCGTGCCTGGGAGGGCACGTTAAGCCATCGTCCTCGGCTGTTATCTTGATAGCAGTTGTTGTTACAATTCCACTTCAGGCGGATTTGAGAAAAGTCTGACATGAAAATTCTGGTTGGTTTTACCAACCTAACAAGCCCCTAATATTGTACATACACATTGCTATATGCCTATTATTTCGTATTCGTATTCCGCCGAGCAGTGGGTGTGTCACGCGCTGGCCTACGCTCTCGCGCTACGGACTCGTACTGCCCCACACGTAGCTATGTAACACGTCATCTACATATATATTTCCCCCACTTTCCTGCGAGTCATGTACAATATAATATTTACCTCCCTATAGTTACTATTATCCTGTCGGTCTAGCTTTTCTTTGCCTTGACGAAAAGGAATTTCTGCTTCATCATAATGAGTTAGCAATTCGGATAACTTCAGTGTTCAAAATCTACTTGCAATATTCAATTAATAAGTTCATCATCTATTGTCGTTGCCTGCTACTCTTAGAGAGTATCCTTTTGTGACTAAAATGAGATAGAGACGAAAATTATTTAGAATTCACACTTATGTACAAAGTGAATTTATACAATTTTTGTTTTCAGTTAATTTGCCTTTAAGGTGCAAACCAAAAACAAAAATTTGTAATTATTTTTAAAACAATTTTTGGTAAAAAAAAAAAAAAAAAATTTTGTTGTAAGTTGTGAGGTATCTGAAAAAGATTTCTTTAATAGTACCGCGATTAACAGCCTGTAACTATCACTAGGTATATAAATTGAATGATTCAGTACCTATAGAGTAGGTAAACCATCGTGTACTTCTCTGTGGGAAATCGCACGAGTATCATAGCGGCGATCATAGATCATTTTGTGATGGGACGAGGAAGGAAAATATGTATCGATCGAAATGAATTCCCGACTAGATGAGACACAACTGTAATGATTTCATTTTGAAGGAAGATTAGTCAGATTAATTAGAAATTCTAACAACATAGTATTATAACAAAATAGGAAATATATAGGTAAAAAATAAAAGTTTTATGATCCATATTTCACGACAACCGATAAAGTTTCGCTACTTTGAACTAAAATGTAACCTGTCTGTAATAGCATAATCTAGCTATTCTATTAACATAATTCCATGATTTAATATAATGTAGGTATATAATAAGGTGTTCACCTGCGCTAGTCATGGTCTATAGAAGATTTTATTAACATAGACCTCTCCGTGCCTCGGAGAGCACGTAAAGCTGTCAGTCCTGCGCCTGATTTCTTCCCTTCGGACTATTAGAGTGAGGGAATAGATAGCGAACCTGTGTCTGCGCAAGCACTTGTTAAATAAACATATTATGTACAAAAAATATATAAAATGCATTCTGTGATGTCCCATATAAATATTTCACGTAAAAAGTCAAGTAAAAAAAGTCGGAAAACCTAACAAGGAAGTATAACAGTCCCAATGATCGCATACATTATGTAAACCACTTTCTTCTGTGATGGTCTCGTTGGACCTCATCAACATCCATAGAAACAGCTGTAGAATCCTACTAATATTATAAACGCGAAAGTTTGTAAGAATGGATGTATGGATGTTTGTTACTCTTTCACGCAAAAACTACTGAACGGATTTGGATGAAATTTGGTACACATATAGCTTTTAACCTAGATTAACATATAGGATACTTTTTACCCGGGTACGCGAAGAAGTTCCCTCGGGATGCGGGTGAAACCGCGGGAAACAGCTAGTAAATAATAATTTAAATAACACAGTAAATATATACAATAACCGCCCATCTGGGAGCTCGACCTTGAACCGCGCTGTCGCCGACACGACACACACCGCGCCTCAGAAGAATCACTTTATTTATTTTATTTTAATAAACATTTTATTATGAATTCTAAATAATATTAGAAGTCAAATGTAGTTTTCCTATCTTCCTCACTATACTTAAAAGTGTTTTAAACATTTTATAGATCTAGATGCAATTTAATATTGTTCCGTCACTATGAGACGATAATATTACCTAAAGAATATTTACTGTACGTCATTAATTCGCAACCGTCGATAAAAGTAAGGCTTCTGTAATATTTTACGACATGCAATGCGCACACGCAGCGGGTGATGGTATCTCACTCATAAAACGTTTATGGGCGAGATTTATGCAACTCGTCACGTGTGTCGTACTCTCAGGGAGATATTCAGACAGAGTGGTCGCTTGTATCCAGTCTGCGGCGACACAGCCCTTGCACTGTGGTGTGCCAGTACCTAATCACCCAAAGTTTACAAACATTTACTTCACAGGTACCGATACCTCACTTCAATCACCGCGCATCCATTTACCTGTTTGATTAGTCATATGTTATGTCCTATCGTACTTTAAGGATAATATACTATTAAAGATTTTTATAATTCCGGTGACCATTGCTAGAGCGGATGATGAGTACCTAATGTAATTGTAAAATCTGAAAACATATTAATTTAGCAAAGACGAGTAAAAATCTATAAATCACTACAAATAAATACGCTCTCGAAAGAAAGGTCCTTTCATCTATCACTTTAATTGGTGTCACATCATTGTTTGTCCGTCATTAGCGGTCGCTAAGTGACATCACAATGACTTTATATCCTGTGCCTGCTATTGTATAACAACTAGCGTATTGTTTACTTACATCGTTGTGAAGAGCGGGTGACGCACTCCTTAAGAATGGCTGTGTGAAATATGTCCAGCCGGTCAGTGTCATAACTACGAACACAGGTGATCACGCGTACAATGTGGCAGGTAAACATAATGGGTTACCCTATCTTGTGGTTTTAATGTATACTCCACATGGAGTACGTCTATGGAAAGGATAATAACAGTATCAGGAGCATTGTCATGGAACCACAGTGTACTCTTTTTCGGGTCTTGCGAAAAGCAGAGTATGTAAATTTTATAGCTTTTAAATTAAATCTACATATTTTGACAGACCATTTCAAGTAATCTGGTACGCGTTACTGATGACACGAGCCTCTCAGTAGGTGGCACAGTTTCCGCGGGAGGACACATGCAGGCACATGCATGTTTAGAGTTACGGCGGGACCGCCGACACTTTGCACAAACAACTCGTGAGCAGGAAGAGCGCACAATGCTGCACGTTACCACACATCTGTGTGACTCACGTTACACAATCACCTGTTGTTGTGCATGAAACCTTAGGAAGGTACACCATATTTATTAGGGGATCTTTTGAAAAGTCTACTTTTCTTCTATAGGTCATAGTTACAATGATTCAGAATAGAATAGAAATATGCTTTATTGTACACGAAAAGAAATTAAGACAGATACAATTTAAAACAAAAAATATGGGTACAACGGTGGTCTTATCGCTAAAAGCGATATCTTCCAGACAACCTTTGGATGGACAGGAAAGATAAAATATTTAGCTCAGGGTAGTCCTTAGCTAAATATTTTAGCTATTCAGCTTCGTGTTTACAGATATATATGAAAACATGTTAATGTGTAAGACAACAACTAGAAAACAATGTCCTTCTACACAACAATGTATTAAACCCTTCATCATGTTGACCAGATGCGAAGTCCCCGAGTGCGAGTATCTTGACGGTCAGTTCAACGCGTCGTGGCGGTCGTACGCGCTGCCCAACGAGACGGGCACGTGCCGCCGGCTGACGCCGTACGACGTCGCCGTCAACGGCTCCCCGCCGGTGGGCCATCAGTTCACGTACACGTGCGCGCCCGACAACTTCGCCTGGAACACCACCATGCCGTGCGAGAGGGTGCTCTATGAGGACTACAACAGCATTGTCGCTGAAGTGAGTATATCTACTGTTACACAGCTTTCTATATATGTATTATTTCTAACTTCTGATCTGAATGTATAAATGCACAAAAACTATGTCGATCGAGTCATTGAATAGCTTCAACACATTAAGTAGTACAAACCTAATAGTTGTATAGGCCGTCTTCTGATCGTCCAAATGATGGTCATTGTCAGCGGGTACAAGTTCAGGGCCGCGACACGCACGGGGGCGCGCGCCGAGTAAACACCACACATTACAGTGTTCAGCGACGTGGTCGGCTTGCTTTGTACCTCACTCGGTAAACTGTTAATTTGTTATAGAAAGAATAGCTTTTCATGCATAGGTTAGCGCTAAACTGAACAATATCAAAAAACGTAAGAGTCAACGTGTTGCTGGGGAAATTTACGCGACTTCGTCTTCCCAGCACAAACTCGTAGAAAGTGGTAAATGGTGGGCGTTTCGAGAGCATTTGTATTTTGTGCTGACTTTCAGCCTAATTTGATTAATAAATTTATGATCTTGATATCAAAATGTTAGTAGATAAACGTATTTGTTACATCTTCGTACAGTATAACTAAATGTACTATTTTATAGGTATTAAATAAAATCTATGTCACATATCACGGTGACTTATTAAATCATATTTGTTATTGTCATGAAGCAACACAATTATGCTGGTAGTTACGTCTGTCTGCAAGACATGTACACCTAATAATTTGAAGACATGTTCATTAGCATGTGTAAACCTCCTCCTATGTAAACAGTTCAATCAAATTATGGATATTTTCAATTTTTTGTCTAATTGTGAATTGATTGTCAGTCTAGTAATCATATTCAATGCCTATACGATAAACGTTTTTGTTTCCAGTTCGACCTGGGCTGCCAGCCGTGGAAGCGGACGCTGATCGGCACAGTGCACAACCTGGGGCTGGTGTTCTCCTTCGTCATCTCCGGACTTATTTCTGACAAGTGAGTGCCATCTTGCCACCTTGCCACCGCCACCGTGTGATTCCACATACACTTTACACTTTGTAAAGTATACACTTCATAAACCATAACTTACTAATAAGTCAGAATCCACTTGGAATTACTTCATCTCTGTTTATTGCTGATTGGATGGAATTTCTCCTCACAACCTGCCCCAAATTTACATCATTTTGACCCGAAACAACAATTGTCTAGAGATTATATTATTTCATTGTTGGAAGCAATCTATACTTATAATAAATCTGTAGAGAGGTCAATTCTGTACATGAAATATATTTCCAAAATAACTATCAGGGGGTGATTAGGGATCGATACTGATACCAAAAATGCAATCAGTAAAATTTTTGTCTGTCTGTCTGTCTGTCGGTCTGTCTGTCTGTCTGTCTGTCTGTATAAACTCTATAGAAACAAAAACTACTCGACGGATTTTAACGAAACTTGGTACAATTATTTGTCATACTCCTGAGATGGTTATAGTCTACTTTTCATCACGCTACAATCAATAGGAGCAGAGCAGTGAAGGGAAATGTTGTCATTTTGTTTAAACGCGCTAATCTCAGGAACCGCTGGTCCGATTTAAATAATTCTTTCAGTGTTAGATAGTCCATTTATCAAGGAAGGCTATAGGCTATATATCATTACGCTAAGACCGATAGGAGCGGAGCACCACTATTCCACGCGGACGAAGTCGCTGGCAGAAGCTAGTGTATTAATATGTGTCGTGTCCTCAGGTACGGGCGCAAGGTGATCATCGTGGGCACGCCGCTGGTGGTGGGCGTGGCCGGCCTCATCAAGTCCTTCTCCGTCAACTACTGGATGCTGCTCGTGTTCGAGTTCTTGGAGACCGCGCTCGGCTACGGCAACGCCTCTATGGTATTATGTGAGTATCATTGCAACTGCATAATATTTAACATTTAGCAATACCTAATCTATAATCAATTCTTAAGGGAGAATTTATTATGTTTTAATTAATCGGGAATAAAATTATTCCCTGGTTATTAAAGCTACTGGAAAAAAGGGCAAAGGTGAAAATGTACATAATTACAGCTATTCATCGCTATATTTGTTACACTCCCTCATTAGTAATTATAATGATTGCAATAAAATGCATATATTTTCTTTACAAACTTTCCTTCCGTCATTGACATTGACCCGTTAGCTTACGTCAATGTGTTAACTACTATGTTGTCATAGGATAAACGGGTTGTGCACGTGTCTAATGACGTCACGACGGCCAGTCTCCCACAGGGCATTATGTAAGTGGTGACCGCAAGCCTCTGTTCCGTCGCTTACGCATTGTTACAGTCGCCATGCTCATATGTTTCTACCAGTTGTGTCTCGCGGCTTCACCCGCGCCCGGAAGGAACTGCTTAACGCACCGGGATAAAAAACCTATAACATTAACCGTCGTCTCCACCATCTGTTAAGTCATTAGTATCAAGTTATGGCATGACCAAGGGAAATAGGGATTCGTTTTATTAAAAATACGAAGCATATAAAAGCTGAGTATAGCCTTTTTTAGTTTTAAATATTAGTCACATGTTAAAAACGTGCGCTTAATATCTTCTTGTAAACGACGATCTTCCGCTGCAGCGTATTCTCTTTCATTATATTCAACATAATCATACGCCTGAGTTATTATTTGCACATTGTAGGCACGTGTTGTTTGGATTCAGTGTGCATTGTCATTACTATTGTTTACTTTAGTAATAATATTGACTTTATCTTCATAATCCTAAATTTTGGAAACCTATTCCACTGAATTTTAATCCGCCGAATGTTTCAGCTCTAGAAACAGTGAGTCAAAATCAGCGAGTGATGTTCTCCTGCATCGCCGACCTCCTCGCGTGCATCGGCAGCGCTTTCTTCGGCCTCATCGCCTGGAAGGTGCCTTACTGGCGACACTTGATGAGAGCCATCTACGCGCCGCTGCTCGTAGTCGTCTTCTATATATTCCTGATCGATGAGGGAGTGAGGTGGCTCCTAGCTCACAACAAGAATCACGAAGCCGTCAGAGTATTGAACAAAGTGGCCAAGATCAACAATATCCAGCTGTCGAAGAAGGCGCAGCAGATGTTGATGAACATCGCCGGTGAAAGCAAGTCTCAAGAGGTATGCTTTTGTAAACTTACTCTTTGAATCAGCGGTTTTTGCATTTCCTAGGTCTTGAATTGTAATTTTTCAAACTTGTAATTGATAATTAATAATGCCAAATAGCTTGCTGTTGAGCTATAGGAATTCATAAACTATAATTTGAATAATATCTTAGAGCCGGATACAGTTGGTGTCATAACACATCAAATATTAATGTTTGCAAAGAATTCGTCTTTATTGTGATCTAGCAGAGTAACCAAACTTATCTAGACACCGCAAATATTGACACACTTCAACTAACCCTAATTTGGACAAAGTAATACAATTGGAACGAACTAATTACATATGGTCGTATTTGGATAAACCTTTGATATGATAATATTAGTGACTGCTACATTATTTTTATAATTTATCAATTATTTGTTCTTATTAGTGCCTTAGTACACGAAATTAATCTGTTTAAAGTAATCCGGTTTGATCATCAGCCATTGTCAGCTCATAATATGGAAGTCATTGAACTCAAGCATTCAGATCATTCAACTGAAAAGATATTTGTTGATTGCGTTTACAATTTGGATAATGGCAATAATGAGGAACAGGTTTTAATTTCCTACAGAATGAACTACAATGAATGCTTTAATTCTAAAGCCTCTATCTCCACCTAGTAACGAAATAATCTTAAATTTGAGTTCTCTTCACAGGCGGGAGAAAATCCACCAGCGGAGCGTCCGCACCTTCTCTCTGTCCTCCGATCGAAGAAGATCGTGCTCCGCGTGCTGCTGATAGCGGCCTGCTTCATCTGCTGCACGTTTGTGTACAACGGCACCATCATCAACTCGACCAGCGTGTCGGGCAACAAGTACCTCAACCTATCCGCCCTGCTGCTGGTGCAAGTCCCCACCAGGATCATCGCGGCGCTCACGCTCACGAGGTTCGGCAGGAAGGCCCCCATCTGTGTCGCGTATACCTTGTGTTGTGTGTTCTTCATTTCATCCGCTTTTATTCCTAAGTGTGAGTATACGTTTTTTGTTATGACCGCTTTATGGTAGGTACTTGCCCATTGCCCATTTATGTGTTTGGAAATGTTAGGTTTAATTGACTTCTCTCTTCATCTCCAAAAAGTATGTTTTATGAAAATATAACAGTGTCGTCAACTATGATGATCACCTAAAAGAAATCTTACTGTACAACAGGTGTAAACATAACAAAAATTTACAAGAAAAGTAAAATAAATAAATATAGAGTCGTTATCCCAAACGCTACGAATGCTAGACAAATAGTTGATAACAACTTATTGCTAGTTTGTAAGCTTGAACTGGACTGCTTCCCTACTTTGGTCACCCGGAAACTGAACTAATTAGTCGCAGTTATAATTGAGTTTTTAGATAAGTAAATTAACGAAAAAATTGGCGTATTATCATTCAATATAATGAGCCAGATTGTCCGGTTGATGGTGGTCGCGAGGAATGCTGATGAGCATTAAATCCTACGTTCAGTCTTCTAGATATTTTTTTTCATGAGGAATTTCTCAGTAGCATTTCGGAGTCTGGTTTTCGCTCCCTCTCCCTAATAGTCTATCATATCATGTATAATCTACAGGTGCACCTCTGCCTAAACCAAGAGAGAGAAACAGGTGTAACGTTATGTTAATCAATTCTGATGTGTTTCCAGCGATCTGGTGGATGTCAGTCCTGTTCTACCTGTTCGGCAAGATGTGCAGCAGCTACGGCGTGTTCTCCATGTACGTGGTGGCCATGGAGGTGTTCCCCACCACGTCGCGCAACTCGCTCACCAACATCGCTAACACTGTGGGCCGGCTGGGCTCGGTGCTCGCGCCGCAGACGCCGCTACTGGTAAACATTACTTGTCTTATATGTATATACCTACGTACCTCTTGTCTGTATCAATAGAATCTAGATTACTAGTAGTAGATCATTTGCGCTATTCACTAGGTACTCATTTAAAGCAATTACCCCGAAACACATTAAAAAATCTTTATATCTGTCGACTTTAATTAATAGATAAGAGATAAATTTTGTTTACATTTGTTCAGCGGTAATTGTATTTAGCAAGCATTTTATTTATGTAATTACGCTATGAACACAAAAGTTTTTACAAGAGCTGAAGTTATGCCATAGGCATTCTCCTCCCGTCGATCTTAAGATGATGCAGAGGCAAAATATAGTGGCTGTACTAAAACGACTGCTAATCAATATATCAGTTTTTCAGCTTACATTTAAAATTGTCAATAAAACAATTATGTTTTTTGCAGGAGAAATACATGTCAGGCCTGCCCAGCGTGGTGTTCGGCCTGGTCGCTCTGGGCCCCGCCATGTTGGCGCTGCTGCTGCCCGAGACCAGCCAGGCGGCTCTGCCCGATGACGTGGTCGACGCCGAGAACTTGGACAAGCCGCACGACGAGCACGGCCACGACAACACCACACAAGACGAGCTGCCCAGACTCTCCGTCACTGTCACCAGGGAGAAATAACTCAAAGTGACGTGTTCATGACTCTTTAAATGTGGTGTTAGCACAGGGACCAAGATTTTAGTGACGAGTTGGAAGGTGAGGACTAAGATAAAAGAACTCTTTAACAAAAAGTGCAGTGATTTAGTTTTAAGGACAATTTCCAGAAGCCAGGTGATGACGTCATGCTAGGTGTAAATCATCGACCCGTGATACAATGAGTGCAGACAGTTTTCCAATATAGTTTGTAGGTTTTTGTGATATTCGGTTATTGGTTCAGTGTTGAGTGGAAGTCGCGTAAGTCACTACACACTCGCAAACTGTGTACGTATACAGAGTGAAATATTACATTTTATTTAGAGTTTGCGAGTGTTACACTGTAAACTTGATAGACTTGATATTAGTTTAGGTCAAATAATGTCAATAAATAAATGCAAATCATTCACTTAAATAGTTTTAATTGTCTTTTGTTTGTCTTGATAATTTGGATAAAGTACTTGCATTTATTTCTTAACATCGCTTAGATTTAGTGAAATCTATTGGCTCAGTATGATAATTATTGTTATTAACGTAATTATTTTAAATATTATAATATTTATACATCAGTTGTACCTCTGGTTGTACTAGTGATTGTGATACTAGCCTCGTTTGAACACAGCGCGAAGACATCTCTGTGTATGTACGATGAAACATATTCAGCATACGTTCTTGCAAGCTCGAATTTAATCATATACTTACTAAGCATATAAATTGTAACATATAGTATCTACGAACCGACCAAATAACTTACGTAACAAACTTATGTTAAAACCATTCTCAAATGTAACAGTAACCTAGCTAGGAGAGCAGTGCTTACACCCACACGTTTGTAGAAATAGTACTGATTTTGTAAAACTGTATTTTTAACGTGTACCACTATCCTTTGTTTTGAGTAAATAAAATATTATTATTATTAAATAATTAAATCAGATATTTTTGAATGATTAAGTTAAATTTTATTCGTTCATCTTAAATTAAGTGCATTTAAATTAATTAGTACACAATTTATCATTCAAATATCTTAGGTTAGATAAGTTAATGTATGTGGTAACTCTGTATGTCTCGAAAGTATTCGTATCCAATTACAAAATGTATTTTAACATGTAAATAATCTTGAACATGAGCAACATCGGTACGTGACGACTTTTTATTTAAGCCAGATAACGTAATCTGAATATGTTTTAGACAATAAACTAATTCGTGCGCTAACGAGCATAATGTATGTAGGTGGTACCTATTACGTATTTATTTGCTTTTCTGTTCAGCTGTCACAACAACAATGTACACAAACAAACCCATTGCCTCCATTTATGAGTCGCAGTGAGGGTTATACAGTGCCTTAAAATCAATTCTCTTTTTGATGTCATTATGAAAAAAATATGTTAAAAAAAACTAGTTGCGCAAATTAGACAATTTCCATTTTTATTAATATTGTCTACCATCATAAGCGTGTGCAGTAGCGGTAACTTCTACACGGAGTGTGTCTTCTGTACGTGCCTGTGTAGGTCGGGCGCGCGTGCGCATGTGTCTGGCGGAGGCACCCGAGGCACGCTGCGCCGGGCGGGCGGCGCCGCCCGTCGTCGTGCCGCTGTTATGTAAATGTTGTGAATCTCATGTATTGTCGACTTAACTAGTAATTTTGTAAGTGTTCATAATAATTTATATACAAAATTGTGTGTGTTTTATTTATTTATGCATCATGTGAATTACCATTTTATCTTCTACAACCCAGTTACCGGGTAACCTGATATTGGTAAGACTGGTTGTCAGACTCGACACGGCTTCTGACTACCCGTAACGACTGTCAAAACTCTACAAATAACAACTGGGACCAACAGCTTAACGCGCTTTCCGAGGGGTGCAGCAGTCTCCTTTGATCGGTTCGAGTCGTGCGGCAGTCCTGGATTTGCCAATAGGCCGTATAGGCAGCGGCCTAGGGGCGGCAGCGTCCTGGGGGCGGCAGATTTCAGAGGACACTCACTCGATTTCAGAGGATAAAAGTCTAACAAGTTCACTGGTTTTCTCATAGTTTTTTATACTAATACGTTAAATCCCTAATGAAACTCATTCCTATCGAAAATTATTAATCCTAGGTACCTACTGCTACGTTATTGTACCTATTGTATCTATATTATTGCGTGAGTGTTGGATGAGAGCAGGGGGCGGGCGGCAGTGGCTCAACGTAACCACCAGGGGCGTAGCTACCGCCGTATCAGCTGTATCAATGATCCGGGGATATGGGAGCCCCGACATGTGACATGGGGAAAGTTTTGACATCATACCCACAATCTCATTACAACTACTACCGACTTGCCCACTGCATTATAAATATACGTATATATTACATATTTTTGTCCCTTTAAAACTATTGTTTTACCTAGTTAAGATAGCGAAGATGTCATAAATATCAGTATTATCAGCCTATTTTACATTGGTCCACTGTTGAACATAGGCCTCCCTGTCTTAACATTTTTAGGTGAGTATATTTTCCTACCAATTCTTGCATTTAGTGAGCTATGGTGCAAACCAGTCTTAGACGTATGCTAAGCGCTTAATAAAGCAGGCGCCCAATAGCTTCCATAGCTACCAAAAGGACATGGCCGGAATTTGTATCGTCACAGATTCAACATTTTTATTGGGGTTCCGTCCGTGGAGCGCTTGTTTTCTGTTCTGTACAAAGTAAAAATTTTGAGTAGTTTGCATAAACCTACACAGAATGTTAGCCTGGATGTCGAAGAATTTTTCACTGTTTTCGCGGAAAGCAACATACGCTTTAATTTACAGTTATCAGTTATCACTTAAATAAAAGCGTGAGCAGAGGCGTAGCTACCCTGGGGCTAGGCAGTAAGGTTGCCTGATTAGGCAACCTTACTGAACTTAACCTTATTGAACTAGCGAAAAATTCTCCCATCTTCGGAAACTAAATAAAATAGGTTGCAACATCAACAATCATGGCAACCCATAAAAAAAAATATTATTTATTTAGTTATCTTGCTAAAAAAGAAATTCGCGCTCGCTTCGCTCGCGTTTTCAATTACATATTCTTACTGTTTCCCGCGGTTTCACCCGCATCCCGAGGGAATTACTTAGCGCACCCGGGTAAAAAGTAGTCTATGTTGTTCCTCAGGGTCTATTCTATCTCTGTACCAAATTTCATTTATATCGGTCCAGTAGTTTTGGCGTGAAAGCGTAACAGACAGACAGACAGACAGAGTTACTTTCGCATTTATAATATTAGTAAGGATTTCTTTTCAGATTCTGTTTTCGTTACAATTGATTGAAAAATATAATTATCATGTTGAAAAAAAGTTCGCGCCCTCGCTTCTGATTACGTATATTACCTATTTTAATTTTCAGATTCTGTTCTGTTTGATACAATTTATTGAAACATGTTCCCTACCATGCTAAAAAAATTCGCGCTCGCTTCGCTCGCGCTTTCGGTAACGTGGATCTTTGTGTTTCTTTGCAAACTCTGTTTTAGTTACCATTTATTTTAAAATATTGTTACCTATGATAAACATGCTAATAAAAATTTGCGCTCGCTTCGCTCGCGCTATCGATTATGCAGATACTTGTTTTCAAACTCTGTTTTTGTTACTATTTATTGAAAAATATTATTCCATATAATTAACATGCTTTTTAAATATGTAATTGTAAACAAACTTAATTATGCGGTCAAAAAAAAAACAAGATCGCGACTCGCACTTGGCCGGTTTTTTTATTTAACTTTAGCGTTTTCTTCACTATAAATGTAAAATTATTATTTTAGGAAGGTACATGGGCGGCGGAAATAAAGTGGCCTACACTCATAAAAAATATAAATCCGGCACTGTCGTGCGGCTGTTACTTAGCCATGAGCTCCTCCACAACTCTCATTTATACAAATAACCTACTAGGTAGCTAATGAAATAATAATAACGAAATTAAATAAACAACACAAAGTTTAATAACAACTTATCAACGAATGCACGGAGCGGAGCTAAGTCCCGCTCTTATAATAATAAATTATTTGCTATATCTATACTTAGACTAGTACATAGCACATTACTAAGAGAGCAATATAAACATATTACATGACATACTAGCTGTCTCCCGTGGTTGTACGGGCATCGTGAGAGAGATACTTCGCGCAACCCGGGTGAGGACTAAAAATTGTCCTTTCCAAGGTATCAGTCCTTAAACCAAATTTCGTCTCAATCTGTGCAGTCGTTTTCCTGTGAAAGCATTACAAACAGACAAGACAGAGAACAAGAACTCTTAAAATAAATAAAATCATTAAACAGTATAAACTGCGAGACAAATACTTGAGTATAAGTATTATGTTACTTCAGCCATCTCCTTTCTGGAAACAATTTATAATGCTAGCTTATAATATACAGAACTAATTCTAAACTGTCACAATATGGCAGCAAAGTCATTCTTAAAACTATTATTTACAATGAGTATACGTAGGCTTCAGTCCTTTTGGACTTTTGATTCTGGCTTGCCGAGGGCTTCAGCTTCCGCGAGGGTGTCGGGCATCTTGGTGCCGAGCGTCTCCGGCTGAGTGAGGACCAGAATACCGGAGAGGATGCCCATGGAACCGAACATGACTGACGGGAGACCGGGCCAGTAGTCCATCTGTTGAATACAATTTAAATTCTATGATTTTTGTAATCTGATTCAAAAAACCTCGAAGAAGATATTTTAACAGATTATTTTGATATAAATAATTCAAATTATAAAAGAAAATCCAAAATAGATTATTGATAAGATACATAAGTAGTAATTAAACGAGATAGTATTTCCTGTTAGCATCTGCGGTGTATTTGCTCAAATATAAAAAGGAGGCATACTTAGCGAGCGCTTGACACTCGATCTTACTGCCGTAATACAAGTTTTGCAAAGTATAGTAAACAGTAATTCCTAACTGCTAACAGATTTGTATTGTTAGGAAAGTTTTAGAAACGAGGCGTGCCTCAAGGCTCAATTCTTAGACCTGCGATGTTCTTGAAGTCATTACCAATTCGACAATGACGTAGGCAAAGTATACTGACCAGCACGGGCGTGAGGGGTGCCGTGATGGAGCCGATGCGGCCAATCATGGAGGAGAAGGCGAGCAGCTGGTGGCGGTACTGCGTGGGGTACAGCTCCGACGTGAACAGGTACAGCGACGTGAACACCACGGAGATACCGAATTTGCCCAGCAGGTAGACCACCAGGCGCAGCGTGGCCAGATCTATGACAAATTTATTTATTAACAAATTAATGTAATACTTCAATAGGAGGTAGCAAAGGATGGTGGATGGTAATTGGCAGGGGAGATCATTCATTATTAGATAATCTAACAGTACATAATGGTGAGTTAAAACTAGTAACCCATGATGATGATGATGAGGGGGTCTTAGGGACCTTAAATACAATTTTTATCGCATCCTAAGAGTCACCCAGATTTTAGGTGCTACTAACATTTCGTTAAATAGCAAATAGCTTTACCAGGACATGATTCCTAAGCCCTTTGAAAGAAAAACTACACGATATCTCTTTCTTTACCCCTTGCTAATTATCTACTTCCCGTATGACCTTCGTACATAATAAGTATATCTGTGAAATCAAACTGTAGGCAAGATTAAGGTTTGTATCCTTCATTGTAATTGACGCAATTTTATAATTTATGATATCGCAGTAATTATTTATGATAGATTAAATGGTAATACTTTAGGTAAAATCGCTTATCTCACTACAAAACTCACTACAGAACCTCAACAATTTACAATCATGATCATCAGCACAGGTGACTGAAGTATTTTTCCAAGGTTTGCTTTGGGCATTGGGTCTATTTAGGTAAAAAAAATTATTACACATTTATTTTACTTTATAACGTCGTTCTAAAGGTTAATATTTTTTACAATGCGGGAGTTACACATTTACATTTCTTAATGAATTATGACGAATAAATAATATAATTTGCATAGCTTTAAAAAAATAATAATTTAATTCATGATTTAATAGATTTTCAACGAATGCTAAATGCGATAACACTACCGATAGGCGCATGATAACGGATTAGCGATAAATTTAACCGGGAATTCAGATTAATTAATCAGATTATATTCATTGTTTTGTATACTTTTTTACCTAATCAGTAAATACTATCGAAATGTACATACATACATGATACAGGATCTAAAAACCTACATAGTACAGAACTGATATGCGTGTTTGGTATGCAACTGAGCATATATGTTTTATCGAAAGACAATAAACCAGGTCCGGCTGTCACAAGCAATCTCTGGACCTCTCGTTTGGAAGAAGATGCCAAGAATTCTCACGTGACTTACCATCAGGTATAAAAGCGAAGGCGATATTACAGGCAGCGCTGAACAGGTACCCTCCAGAAAGCGTGGCCTTTCTGCCTATCCTATCGAGGATAAGCACAGCCGTGTAGAAGCCGGGGATCTCGATAGCGCAGGTCAGGATGTAGTTGAGGTGCATGGTGTCGGACAGGCTGGTCGCGTTGATGGACAGCCCATAGTACACAAAGGTGGTGGTGATCCACCAGATGGGCGTGGTGCACACGCGCCGCAGCAGCACGCCGGAACGGAAGATAGCCTTGATCAGGCCCGGCTCGTCGGCGTCGTCAACTATCTGTAACAAGTACATTACAATAAATTTAAATGTGAAGATGAAAAATCTAACTCGTCGACACCACTCAGAAACAATAGGTTTTTACAAAAGATATCAGTTTAATGATGTTGACAAGCTGTTTCCCGTGGTTAGACCTGCTTCTTGAGGGAATCACGCATCCGGATTATAGTTATCCTATGTGTTAATTTAGTTCATGAACTATGGGGATACCAAATCCCTCTAGTAGTTTTGGCGTGATGGAGTAACAAATGTACTCCCAAACTTTCGCGTTTACAATATTAGTTAGATTTTTCCTGTAATTCTATGTGTAAGTGTAGGTAATATTAACCCTAGAATTCATTAACAATGGACATACCTTCACCGGCTCTGGCGGGTTCATCAGCGCATTCATAGACTTCTCACTAATCTGCGTTCGATTACGCTTCGCCACTCGCTCCAGCACCTTTCTTGCTTTGTCATACTTCTTTTTGGACAGCAACCACCTCACGCTCTCCGACAAGACCCAGTAGTAGGTTATGATCAGGAAGCACGGTATGTGTATAGCTAAGATCATGTATCTCCAGGGTTCAATGAGCCAAGCTGCTCCTCCGAGTATCACTTGGCCAACCGCAAACATAGATGAGCACGTGGCACTGGTCAGCACGCGGTACTTCGGGCCCACGAACTCGGTAGCTAGAATAAACACAGTGCAACCTTAACACTAATGGTCGTTAAATATGACAAGTGCAAGACAAGACAAGAAAAGTTTGAAATTAATGTTATAACTGCCATAATCGTTTCCCAATTTCAATTTATCCCAGCAAAGTAAAAAATATAAAGTTTATCAATAAAAAAATATGCGAAAAACGTGAGGATCCAAAACATAATGTGTAATTTTTCATTATACTTAAATAGTTACCAAATATATAAGAAGAACTGAAGGTTCCGGCACCAAACGTGGTCTGCAGCAGCTGCAGCGTCAGGTACATGGGGTAGTTGACGGAGAAGGCTCGGATTACGCCGAAGAGAGCCAGGTTAGTGACGCTGATGACGAGCGCCACGCGACGTCCGAACGTGTCAGATACGTAGCCGGCGAACGGCAGCACCAGCAACGTGCCCACGCTGCTGAGGGTACCAGCTAAAGCACGAAGCCAGTCTTGACAGCCAAGGTCGAACTGAAGATAAATTACATTTCAATCTTTCTAGCTGATCCTATTCTGCTAAAATTTTATTTATGGTCACTAGATCACCAATTTGTAATCCCTAAAAAGAACTGGCTGATGATAAAATGAATAAATAACAACTGGACACGGCAGAGTCATCGTCATTGTTTAAATATGTAATACAAAGACTTACATCATAGACGCAGGAGTTATCTCTGGCATAGACGAAGCCATCGCATTCCTGCCGCGTGTTGCTGTTGAAGAGCGAGGCTGGGCAGTAGTCCAGGGTGCCGTTGCCGCCTACGGGCTGGTACCGGTTGCAGCTGTCGAAGCCATTCGCATTGTTCCCCGGCGGTATTGCGTTAGGCAGCCATTCTGGATTGAAATCCGTCACGGTCTTGGTAGTTTCTTGGCATTCGTGCACCTGACATCTGGGGAGGAAGAAGATTTTTGTACGTGATCTGATAGCTGCTCAATTATTTGTGTTGTAAGTTTTATTTCTATTTTGGAAAATGGTTTAATTAAATGTATGGACTAATTAGTTAATACTGGGTGAGATGTGATAATTATCAAAGGAAATAAAAGATAAGAAGTTGTAGTATTATAATAATGTGATATAGTGAACCGTACCTGTGCGGGATGGCGGCGGCGGAGAAGATGTACTCGCTCATGAACGCTGACATGATGATGGGAATGGAGACGAGCAGCAGGTTCAGCATCTGGTAGCGCCCGAACTGGCCCAGCTCATGCTCCAGCACATAGTCCAGGTCGATAGTCTTCTCGAAGACACTGCCCTTACGGTTGTCGACCTGGCTTCTCTTCCTGCTGCCGGGCGCGCTTGGCTCCGGGCCCTCTGCCTTGCTGTTCCTCCTCTCTTCCTCCATCACACTATTTCTATTTCTACTTGGTGTCTTCAAAAGGAGCACGCGGCAACTTGAGCCATGTGCCCTGACGAAGTGAGCCGCAGCTCATCGTAGCGAAACAAGAGGAAATCTTATCAGGTAAATGTTAAGGATTATAATAATATATTAATTTAATGATAACATGTTTAGATTTAGTGATATGGCATTGTTTAATATGGATGAAGGCGACCCTCGGATCGAACGTCGTTATCATTGTGTACCTAATAGACAATACAAACTAAAAATTTGTGATCAACTACCTACCGGCACTCTTCTCGAATTGTTATCAAATGTCACAGGACTCTCAGCATCATCTACTCTGCTGACGTGTTAGAGAGCAACTTTCGGGGCGTGCTCTATGTCGTTGATAGCTTCCCTGACTCAATCTGCTGCATTATTAATGTAACCAAATGTTAACGTAATGACATTCAGTGGCCACATAACAATAATATCACATCAGTTCGCAGCATGAACGTCTGTCGGGTCAACTACTTTAGTTTAGTTACACTAAGTTGCAAAAATAAAGTGATAAACGAGGCAACCTGCCACATTTTTGTGGTACAAAGCGCCATTACCACTTTTTCTGCAGAAATCAATTATTTCATTAATCACAATAGGCATAACGTGCAATTATAAATATACAGCGATTTATGTTACAGATAATGTAATAATCCGAGGCATGTCGATGTAGTGGGTAGTCCCGGTAGATAATATGCAGCGGGAAAACGCCGCAGCAGTAGCGAGCACTACTGCGTCCTCGCTAGCTGACCTGACCTGACTTCTACCGAGCTTGATATTCTTCCCAAGCGATCGACTTGTTACAGCATAGACGAAAAGTGACTTACAATGCTTTATAATGTATTACTATATTGTTAATTCAAAATTGTACAAATTCTTATGATTCATTATGTGTGTGTATTATATTGTATGATAGATTGAGAGAATTGTTATATAGGTAGCTAAACAAATAAAAACTTAATTGTGCTTATCGTTTTGTCGTTGATAACAAAATACCTAGATATTACTTTCGGCACGTGAGCTTGATAGCGGTCACAAAATTACTAGTAGTTTACTAGTAGTAGCATCCTTCGGGTTTGTAAATAATTTCTTTAGATAAAAGGTAATGTGATATCTGCGTCACTGCCTAGCTCATGCATAACTTTGTGGTGTCACAATTGTTCAGTCACTCAGTCGTCAGACAGTCTGGTACTGCACACGGTGGGCTTTAAATAGGCTTTCATAGACTTACTGATTTCAATTTGCAAGTGCCGGATTTTTGCTGGATATCGCTTCTATTAGTAACTTTTATAATATAGAAAAATGACATCCGAGTTAACAAATACTTGCACAAAGACGACGGCATTATTATTTTTTTTGGAAAAAAAATGTATTGTGCAGTATGAAAAATCAAATCCTTTGATTTTGAAAATAATCACCAACGTTAAGGAACACCAACTTTTAACAACACATAACATAAAATAGCATAACCTTATATTCCCATGGGAGTAGGCGGAGGCGGAGGAGGTTTATAGTACACCCACACTTAAACCACTATGAGCTAAACATTACATTAAGCAACATAAAATGAGTTTTAATACTTTGCATACAACCAAAATTCCAAATTTTTAAATATTCTAATGAGGCTGGAAAGAAGTGATTAAGTAATTACCTTCTAATAAGTCCAAAAAGGTGATAAAATGATTGGCAATATCACGCAACAATGCTAACTATGGACTACATTTACCTTTTATTAAATGATAAGTAAGGTAATTTGTTGATTACTTGTACTATGCGTTCTACGAAATGTTCTTGACGATTATAAATTTTCATTAGCGCATGTTTTAGAACTCTAGTTACACTGTTATGAATAATATCAATTTTAAAACAGAATTTTAGGTGTTTTATTTATTGCAAAATATTGGAATAAGTTAACTACATACTAATCAATAAAAATGTTCTTAACGATATTAAAAGGATAATCCGTAAATAATTAGTATTATATCAACCTGTTATTACCGTTTTCCTTGCCGTTTAAGAGATAATTCGATTTTTCATACTAGAATCATAAAATTTTTTTCGTAAGAAAAAAAAAATATAATTCCGTCGTCTTTATGCATAATTAATTAGTACCATTTTTCTATCCGGCACTTGCAAACAAAAATCTCTAAGTCTATGAAAGCCTATTTTCAGCCCACCGTGCGGCGGCCAGTCTCACTGAACAGAGACACCTGCGCAGGACACTAGTAGGCGCATGTGCGCAATATAGTATTATGTGCGCAAACACAGGCGCGCTCTAATATTTCCTTGCTCTCATAGTCCGATGGGATGTCATAGGATTTTGGTAAGTACGTAAGGAAAAAGGCCACCCATCCATGGAGTGAATGCGCCAGTACGTGTAGCCTAGCTGAGCCAATGTAGCTACCAATTATGTAGTTTTCGCGCACATACGTATCGATCACGTTTTCTCAAAGTCCCGTGCTTAGGTACTTGAGTCCGTGATGATTTTACACAAACAAAACTTTATCAAATGCGTTAATTAAGATAATTATGAAGTAGCAAATTAGTATTAAGGATTACATCTAGGTCCATAAACATCAAACTGCTGTGGGCTATCGGGCTAGCAGGTGGTTTCTTAATTTATAAGATAGGAATCAAAAACTGAATCAAACTGAAACTCATGGAACTTTAAAATACGCAAGGAGTTTTTCTTTGTTTTTCGACATTTCGATAGAGCTAAATTTAGATATTAGACGGCACATTTTAAAACACAGCGCTTAATAATTAACTTTGCGTTAGTTCTTAATTAATAAACTGGTCGTATCGTTAAATAATCTTCGTGAATTTGTATCGGTGCATTAAAATGCTTTCGACAGAATTAAAGACTTTAGTCAACAAGTAGTAGGTACAATCATACACTGTTATCACTAGCCCCACCAAAGGGCATACAGGGGGACGTATGCCCCTCGCACAAGCTACCGTCCTACTTAATACTTACATAATAAGTATGTAGATAAAATTGCAGTGTGGAATAAATTCGATTTCGAGAGGTGCGATTTTTTGGTATGAGACATAGTACTCTCTTACAAGAGAGTCGTCCTCGGCTGCATCGTCACTCAACATACATGTTGAGTGACGATGCAGCCGAGGACGGATCACGCATACTCAAATATTTAGTTAGTGAGATTATACGAGTCGGGGAACACAGACGCAGGTAGAGAATTTCATTCCTTGACCGTTGGTATGAGAGAGGAGCTCGTGGCTAAGTAACAGCCGCACGGTTCGACCGATCAAAGGTTAAGCTGCACTTGGCGCGGTCGGTCTGTGGATGGGTGACCATCTTTGTCATAGCGAGACTCCTCCGTGCCTCGGAAGGCACGTTAAGCTGTTGGTCCCGGTTGTCATTTGTACATCTTTGACAGTCGTTACGGGTAGTCAGAAGCCAGAAAGTCTGACAACCAGTCTTACCAAGGGGTACCGTGTTACCCGGTAATTGGGTTGTGGAGGTCAGATAGGCAGTCGCTCCATGTAAAACACTGGTACTCAGCTGCATCCGGTTAAGACTGGAAGCCGACCCCAACATAGTTGGGAAAAGGCTAGGCAGATGATGGCCGTTGGTATGAGAAATGAAGAAGAAAAACGCTTCGTGTGTATAAATGGAATATCAACGACAAAGGGGTGGAAACCCCCACCACGCGTCGTCGTGCGTCGAAATCAAATTTAAATAAAAATTGCTCTGTATATTCTGAACACCTTTGAACTCGTGGTGGTCGAAACCTGGCTTATATCAATGTGGCATTTCGAATTCATATGAAATTTCGTAATGTATTTTAAAGAATGAATAGGTACTATATATGTTGAAGGTTCTGCATGACTGCTGATAATATAATTACTATCACTCTGCTTCGCAACTGCTATCAGTATGCTAGGTACGTCATACACCGGTAATATGATAATATTAGGTAATCTTCCCTTAATAACAACCGTTTAGGTAAGGTTGTTGCTAACACTTATCCATGATGACTGCGAAATTAATGTTTATCAGGCCTTAAATAAACAATTATTTTTGCACTCAGTGACGTTGGAGTTCGACAGGTCCTTCATTGTATTGATTCGATCCCAGATAGTAGTAGAATGTGAGGCGAAGTAAAAAGAAGGCAATACAGCCTGAAAGGATTTATGCCCACCTACGTGTACCTACATGGACTGACTTATCGGTCCAGTACGGACGACGAGTGATAGCTGCTCTAAACGTAGCGATTTGCTGTACAGTGGTCCCAATTGTGGTCAGTGAGCATAGAGTCCCGGGTTCATTCCCAAATCATTATAAAATGTTTCTCACGTGAAATAGTTACGTACCAGTCTGTCTGTCTGTCTCAATCTTGATGTAGTAGCACTGACACGCATCAGACATGTTATATAGCCTAAACATTGTACCTATTAATAAAAGGAAACTCCATAAAAATATTAACTGGGTAAATCTTTAAGATAGTGGCAATCTTTTGCTAAGACATATATATCTAAATGATGTTTGATTCATATGATAGAGGATCAGACAGAAGGATTTAATAAATTGGTGAGTTTCGGTAGATCAAAAGCGGCGGTAAGTACCTACCCCGCCGGTAAATATATCTAATGATAATGGTGTTGTCACGTAGGTATGTCGTTATGTTCGAATACCGCGAGGGTAATTTATTAACTGACATCATCACACTACATCGCTCTAGAAAGAACTGTTGTGTGCATATTGACCACCAAAGCTTCAGCGGATAATATTTTTTTATTCTCTTTTAATAGTTTTTTTTTAACTTACACAAACATTACGCACTTTGCAAAGGTGTGCCATTCATATTTCCAAGTCGCATAGGCTTCGTGTTATATTTCCATAGTTATCGAGCTTTAAATAACGTTGTATCGTTTAACAGATATCAGTTTTCCAAGAGTCTGCTAGATCGTCCAGCATTCGTTTTGATACTCGTAGCAGTGGTGGTGGTTAGGTTATTGGACATTGTCTTACTTACTTCTCACACAAAGATTCTTATCACAATCACTGAAAAACTGACCTACTATTCATTAAATACTAGTTAGATTATCAAACTGATAAGAGTATCTGTAACAACGTCTATGATAAATCTAAAAACTGGGTTTGAAGTCAGGTTTCCTCGCAAAAAAAATTGGCATTTCAAGGTGAAATACAAAATAACCGGATTTGGCTAGTCGTACCTAGCACTACGGGCTTTCAAACCTATTGCAGATAACATGTTCATCAATGCCCAATCTTATCTCATGTAAATATTGTAAGGCAAACTTTTATCTTGAGCTTCTTTGCGATATCAGTTCAGGGATTCTCGGAATCATTAATCAATTTATTAGATAGGTATAATTTGAATATCAAGGACAATAATAAACGTATATTTTGTATCTAACAGTACCTACATCACTATCGATGTTTGTTTACAATGGTACCTAAACATATACCTTTTTTCAGTCACGTTTTCAACGACAACATTTCACAGTCTGGTGTCATGTTGGTGCACCAAACAGGTACCACGAGTGAATTACATAAATATCCTGGTATTTACAGCACCATTACCACTATGTTGATTGTTTCATGTATTAACATCATATACAGGAATGGAAAGGTCTCTCCTGCCGCGGCGAAAACCGCGTAGAATTTCGCCTTTTGTATGGCATCTCGCAGGTCAACCTAGAAGGTTGTCGCCGGGCTTGCCTGTGAAGTGCCTTAAACAAAACTAAGCGACTACACGCTAAGGGCACCCCCTAGTGGAGTACGGGCCTCGGCTTAGGGCGTCGCTGGGGGAGGACAGCAAGGGACAGGCTGGATCAGAATATATAACGATTATTATAATCGGGAATTTTAAAGCTCAGCTCGCGGGCCGGCTCGTCGAGCTAGGGTCGGGAGGGCATGGAGCCAAGTGACCGCCCAATTCATTAGAAGATAGCACCCTATGATGACGAGCCATATGCACTACAGTGGGTCTAGATGATATGAAAGTGTCGCATAAGTGTTAACTCGTGACGTCACATCGGTTTTATTGGTAAAAAAAGTATCTTATCTCCACGGACTTAACAAAACGACTGAAAAACTAATACGGTATGGCGATTGCCGTGCTTCACAGACAATCGTAGCCGCGCGTGCTTCTGGCGCGTTTTTCACTAGGTTCTAAACTTATTCAATGAAATTTACTCAATTACGCTTCATTAGTGAACTTGAACTTTCCTGTTTTATTTGTCAACATTATTAACTTTTGTTTATTGCAGTTGCTGTGGGCCACTTCTAATTGATCAACTTGGCACCAGTGTTGGCTGTCCTGGCTTTCAGCGGCCTATATAAAAGATCTGAAATGTTTTTGATGCGCCCCGTATCTCTCGCTCCGAACAACGGCATACCTATTGGACTTTGTCATCGTAGTTCTTAGTCTGCCTGTCCTAGACAAGACCTAGGTGCCTGTGCAAGACCTAGGTCTCGAGCTCTAAAAAGGTATTAAGTTAAATATTGCAGTACATTCATGTTGATAAATAACATTTTATTTCTTTACAATAGGTACATCTTTGTACTTTTACTTTGACTTAAAGAAAATTATCTTCTATATTAAATTATTATTATAAGGTTTTACACACTTTTGTACAATTTACAGTAACAGCCATGAAATCACTGACATCTTATTTTTCAATTAAGTTTACGTATTCTGATGCATTTTCATTGGTGTTTGCAGACTACACTGATTCTCATTACGAACTCATTTTAAATTATAGTTTTTCACTAAAACATTTCCTTGATTATAAGTATAACTACTATAGGTACTTGTACACAATCGCAGCGCTACAATCATGCAGACCATGCTAACACCTCCGTTTGTACTCCTCTTATAAAGTGCTGCAATAGTTGCACGACACTCAATTAATTTCAATACACACGTGACCATCACTTACACAATAAATAAACATAAATTCACTATGATCATTAAGCTTATATGTAATATATTAAAAGTACTAATAAATATTAAAATTACAATGACTATAAAAATTACGAACATTGGATAAAATAACACTGGATTTGTTAGTATTTCTCGTATCTACGAGAATAAATTGTATCAAGCTATTATTGTATTACTTTACGTATAAATACGTAACATAATTAATATTAATTAATATTTATATACTGGCCTACCAGTAAAGAAAATAGTTTGAATTTAGAAACTGGTCCTTTCATATTTGGCACATCGTTAGCGCGGCTTTTTAACAAAATACAGGATTTCTTTTTAAAGTTGTGTATATGTTCTAAACATCAAGTTACTAGATGTTGCTGGCATTGGTTGCAATTCCACTTTTTCAAAACCCCTGCTTTTTTTGGGATGGAAAATCATCAAATCTCTGCCCCTTAGTTATATGTGTATAATTAATTAATACTAGTTCAGGATTAACATTAAAAGCTATTAAAGTAACTGCACCTAATTGTACTACACATACTTGTTGAACAAATACAACACTCATACATTAAAATGATAAACAGTTTGGGAAAAATCATGGAAAAGTTTTTTTTTATATTTATATCTATTTTAGTAGATCTTTAACAGACAATCTGAAAACCAGTCTTACCAAGTAGTATCGTGTTACAGTCAGGTCAGATAGGCAGTCACTCCAAGTAAAACACTGCTAAGAAGCCCAGCCCAAAATATTTGGGAAAAGTTAGACAGATGATGTGAATATGTAATCACTCACACTGGTACCCAAGCGCTGTCTTCAGAGGCAAGCTCTATCTAGCAATTAGCTGTATTCGTTATTTCTACTCTGCCGCGACTTTCTTATTGTCCATGTCCTCTGCCTGCGCGATAGTGTCGGGGAGATGCGCCTTCAGCGTCTCCGGCGTGAGCAGCATCAGCAGGCCTGACGTGGTGGCCATCACGCCGAATATCAGGTACGGGAGCGCGTCCATGTACGCCATCTGTAAAGCGACAACTTAAATAAACACAAATTCTTTGCCAAACGACGAACTACATATGAACAATTGTTTGAAATAATGTACTCTAAAGAGCTATTAAGTAAATTGAATTTTCTTGTTTCTATGGGGAAATTTCTAGTACAAATGCAACTTACTTTAGAATATTCTTAATCTATTTTGCTACGATCTTAGCAATCAAAAGCACGCTGCCTATGTTGGCTAAAGACAATGTCAAACCATGTTTACCAACAACAACTAAATTTGTGAGGAACAGCCCGGTCATTCTTTGATAAATTAGCAACAGTGTCGGAGGTGTGACGATACTGACCAGTAGCGGCGTCTGCGGCGCCACCAGCGCCCCTATGCGGCCGGCCATGGAGCACGTGCCCAGCAGGCTGTGGCGCGCCTGCGTGGGGAACAGCTCCCCGGTGTAGATGTAGATGCTGCTGAACGCCATGCTGATGCACAGCTTGCCCAGCAGGTTCAGAGTCGTCTGCAGCCACGACAACGCTGCAATCAACAATATTGATATTATATTTACTTACAATTTGTTAACTACTGCAATGGTAATCTTAAATCTAAACCTCATTTAGAATAATAGTAGTTATAAAATGAAAGTGTCTAATAAATGGACCTGTCAAAACATTATCAAGCTAACTTACACGTTGGCACAAAAGGCATCGCTATGAGTGACACTCCACAAATGATGAAAGCAGTCATAGTGGAACTCTTCCTGCCGAACCGATCGAGCGTGAGCACGCTGAGGCAGTAGCCGGGGATCTCCACCAGTGACGTCAGGATGAAGTTCACGTAACTGTTGCCAGCCAGAGACACCGAGTTGATGGACAGTCCGTAGTAGACGAACGTCAGGGTTATCCACCAGAACGAGCACACGAGGAGGCGACACATGAGCCTCTTTGACTTTATTAATTGAACTAGAATAGACCGCTTGTCTGCCTCCACAGGAGTCTGGGACTCGTTTTGGGAAAGTTTCTTTTCTTCAGGCTCTTCAGTCAATATTCGAATTGTTTCGGGAGACAGTTTCTTTCTGTTCATCTTAGCAGCTTTGAAGATAATCCTGGCAGCTTCCTTCTTTTGTCCTTTGCTGAGAAGCCAGCGAACACTCTCCTCAATAAGCCAGTAGTATATGATGAAAAGGACCGACGGCGCATAGATGACGATGGTGTAAGTCCTCCAATAGGGGATGAGCCAGGCCACGAGCGCCGTCACCATCTGCCCTAGCGCGAATGTGCTGGAGATCAGGTTGCCGCCCAGCACTCGCTTGTCCAGGCCGACCATCTCGAGAGCTATAACATAGAGTATTTAGATAAGAGGGGTTTGAAGGCGCCTTGTAATAAAAAACCTCATAAGAATTATGTTTCCCGACTGGTCAGTAATATTGATTTCCATTATATATTTATTTACTTAAACTTCATGTACAGCAGTGATACATAGCGGACTTAATGCCACAAGGCATTCTCTACCAGTCAATCTTACATAGTACGTTGTTAATATCTCAAGGGGTTCTTTTGGCACGAATCACATTATACCCCAAGACGATCTCAAAGACCCATACCCGTTTATACTTTTGCGACAAATAGTTTACCCAGAATGAAGGCGGTGCTGTAGACGCCGGCGCCCACGAAGGCGTCCAGGAACTCGAAGCACAGGTACATGATGTAGGAAGAGGAGAAGGCTCGTATGACGCCCATCACTGCGGGGGACACCGCCGTGATCACCAGCGCTATTCGACGTCCGTACCTGAGGACAGAAAAAAAATAAAAGTATTGCTTTTAGTACAACTCCCCACTAGCTCACGGGTTCTTCGTATACGAGTATACCCTCCTAGCATCTCTCACTTAGTTCTATGAGTCAAACGTCGAAGCACTACTTAGTAAATGTACAACTGTCATGAAAGTTGCGACAAATCATTAAGATTTATCAATCTGTCTCTAGTGTTTTAAAAAAAAAAACATTTTGTACATGATTGATGATGATGTACATTCAATATAACAAAAACTAAATAATTACTTTTCCTTGTGAGCAATCAAATAATAAAACACTCAATTACATTTTTTAATGAAACAAACATTGGTTAGCTTAGCTGATCAGAGTAATTCAGTTATATTTATAAAGTTCTGACAGTATTCATTATCGATTATTTTATTCAAAAAGATCAACAAGCAGCAAAACAGCTGCATTTACTGTAATCTGCGTAAACACGTAACACATGTTCGGGACACCTCCCCGCGGTAGCCGTCCCAGGTCACCTAGTCAGGCTACATTGACACAGTACTGTAAGTAGGAGGAGCACTCACGTGTCGGATATGATGGCGGTGACGGGCAGCGAGGCGAACACGCCGACCACGTGCACCGAGCCCACCAGCGTGCGCAACCAGTCCTGACACGCCAGGTCGAACTGGAACACACAATCACAACTTAGGTATATGGGGAATTTACTTTTGATATAAAACGTTCTTACTATCTGAGATGATATTTAATAGCGGATAATTAAAATAGCAGAGTTTATTTTCAGATAATTAACCACTACTTTTTTATTATTCCAAGAGATGTTAATCTAGTGTGGTGGATCAATCGTTCAAATGGTAGTTAAATAGATGGTCTGACTACTCAAGTGCGCAGACGGATTTTATTTTCACCACTCGTGGAGACTTGTTTGAATATGCTTACTCGTAGATAAAAGGACATTACCTATGCAGATCTACAGCGTCAAAGGCGGTATACCAAGTTAAAGATTTTATTAAGAAGAGGGAAGGCCTCAGTAAAAATATCTTCCTATATTATGGTAGGATTGCCAGTTAGTTACCCACCTCACTAACAATAGTGTTGTTCAGCTCGTACACCCAGGATTTGCATGACTTGGTCTGGTTGGTGTGGAAGCTGGAGGGCGCGCACTCCTCGCCCAGGGGCAGGAGACGCTCGCAGCGGCCGCCGGCGTCTGGCAGCGCCCACGTGCCCCACGCGCCCGGCTCGAACTCGGGGGGAGTCGACTCGCATTCTGGTACCATACATCTGGAAACAACAAAAAAAAACATTGATTTTAAGCTAAGAGTAGGTAATGGAAAGCAGCTGAAGAGTGTTACTGCTTTGCTACATTATCGAATGTATTGTTTTGTTACAGCTAAAGGAATTCATATATTGTATACCCTTTTGGAGTCGCATACCTAAATACTTTTAGGAATTAGTCATACGAAGCTTAACGAACCCAAATGTGTTACCTGCAGCGTGTCCTTGAAACACAACAGACCGCAGCAGGTTTTCGCAAAATAATGAACAAAATATACTTAATCATGTTGTTTGTCTGAACACTGTTCAAGTGGCACACTTACCAGCGCAGTGCGGTATTCACCAAGTTCGGCAAGTAAATACTAAAAATAATTATATGGGCATAATACGGACCATGTCATAAATTAACGGAGCTCGAATTTAATCGAGCTCAGTGGTTATAATTAATAGTGGACAACATCGACCCTCTAACGAATTATAAACATTTATTTTATGGATTGTAAATAGAGAATTAATGTCTAGGATTACTACATTTGTATTTTAATATAGTTTTTGTTGTGATTTCTACATAAAGTTCTAGTGTATCTCAAATAGCGAACATTGGATTGGGTTTGATTCCTGGCAAGTACCACTGTGACTTTTCTAGTCATATTTCACTTTCTTTGTGTACCTTAGAGACCATTGCCTAACGGTGAAGGAAAACATCGTGAGGAAACCTGGACTACAAAGTCTGAATTCGCCAATCCTCCTTGAGCAAGCGTGGTGATCCATGCTCATGCCTTCTCTGTATGAGAAGAGGCCTTTACCCAATAGTGAGATAATAAACAGGTCGATGATGATGGGTAATAGGTGCCCATCTTACAGTAACTAGGAACGTAGACCAAGAATATATTTGGCCAGATTAACAGCCAGTTGATGTCGTATGACATAGGTATCGTTATCAATCTATCTCACTGCTTTATCACTCTAGAATCAGTAGGCGATATTTATTTAATTAATTAAAAAGTTAGAAGTAGGCTTATTTGATAAGCCTACGAGTACTAGCGGCTTATGCTACCATGTCTGGGTAAATACTTGCCTATACCATCTTATGCATACATTTTTATATAAATATCTACATAATATGTTCTTTAAGATTACAAACATAATATGAAAAAGAACAGATACATAATTTGACGATTACATAATATACAAAATAAATAATAATTTTAATTTCATGACTATAAAATGTGCGTAATGAATAATAATACATGAATTGTGTAACATTTTGAACAGCTCTTAGATCAAAAATATTAGACAAACAGAAACATTTGTGGTCATGGCTTAATCTTCATTTAACTTACTTCACCAATAGGGTTATTATAGAATCCGTAAGATTTAAAACACTATAATAAACTCCGTGTGTAAACGGTTTAGTTTCGCTCTACTATTCATTACATCGTAATCATTATCTCGTTAATTATTCAAGAAAGAAGGCAATTTACTATGTTTTTATATAGACAAGGAAAATCGTTTAGTCATTGTGTTAGTTGGTCTAGGTCACGGCAGACTAAGATTGAATTCGCCAGTTTTCCTGTTCAACTGTCGGAAGCCTGTACGCATATAGACAACTAGGGATGAACAGAACCAAGTCTCTGCAACTACCTGTCAGAAGAAAGTCTGACCATGATTGTAAAATCCGTATATGGAGTAAAGGTATTAAAAAAAACCTTAAACGTAACTGCAGTAAAATTAACTCTTACAAAATTATGCAATTAATTGTAAATGTTCTTACCTCAATGATCACGATACTGATCTTGAACGTGAGCATAATCAATAGCACACTTAACCCAAATAAGCAGTGTGTCCAACAAGCGAGGTCCTCCTCCCACGGCCTACCTGGTGTTGCTCGTCACACAGTTATCTACACTTATCAGTTACCACTGAAGTATCCAAAACAATGTCAATCATAGTATTGACTAATAAACTAGACATTGTCCTAGTTTGTGTCACTGCCTTATCTATAAAGCACGTGCAGTAATGTAATCTAGCATTTTTATTAAGTAGCAACAATGTCTGTTGTCTGTCAACACGTTACTACATACAGTTGCAAAAACGAACTTTAACTTTTAAACACTTGTTGCAGAAAACAACATTCGATTCGATTTTAACGGTTCTTTAATTTTAAACAATGAAGTAACCGTCACATTTTATGTTGCACAAAACGGCATTACGGCCTAAGACAGGTCTAGGGTAGGCGTCGGTCTAGAATGGCGTCGGCCTAGGTAGGCGTCAGCCTGGGTAGGCGTCGGCCTGGGTAGGCGTCGGCCTGGGTAGGCGTCGGCCTAGATAAGCGTCGGCCTGGGTAGGCGTCGGCCTGCGTAGTCGTCAGTCTAGATAGGCGTCGGCCTAGATAGGCGTCGGTCTAGATAGGCGTCGGCCTATTGGGGCGTCGGCCTAGGGTAAGCGTCGGCCTAAGGTAGGCGTCTGCGTCGGGGATGGCGTCAGGGATGGCGTCGGTCTAGATAGGCGTCGGCCTGGGTAGGCGTCGGTCTAGATAGGCGTTGGCCTGGGTAGGCGTCGGCCTGGGTAGGCGTCGGCCCGGGTAGGCGTCGGCCTGGGTAGGCGTCGGCCTAGATAAGCGTCGGCCTGGGTAGGCGTCGGCCTGCGTAGTCGTCAGTCTAGATAGGCGTCGGCCTAGATAGGCGTCGGTCTAGATAGGCGTCGGTCTAGATAGGCGTCGGTCTAGATAGGCGTCGGTCTAGATAGGCGTCGGCCTGGGTAGGCGTCGGTCTAGATAGGCGTTGGCCTAGATAAGCGTCGGCCTATTGGGGCGTCGGCCTAGGGTAAGCGTCGGCCTGGGTAGGCGTCGGCCTGGGTAGGCGTCGGCCTGGGTAGGCGTCGGCCTGGGTAGGCGTCGGTCTAGGTAGGCGTCGGTCTAGATAGGCGTCGGGCTGGGTAGGCGTCGGCCTGGGTAGGCGTCGGCCTGGGTAGGCGTCGGCCTGGGTAGGCGTCGGCCTGGGTAGGCGTCGGCCTGGGTAGGCGTCGGCCTGGGTAGGCGTCGGCCTGGGTAGGCGTCGGCCTGGGTATGCGTCGGCCTAGGTAGGCGTCGGCCTAGATAAGCGTCGGCCTGGGTAGGCGTCGGCCTGGGTTGGCGTCGGCCTGGGTAGGCGTCGGCCTGGGTATGCGTCGGCCTAGGTAGGCGTCGGCCTGGGTAGGCGTCGGTCTAGATAGGCGTCAGCCTGGGTAGGCGTCGGCCTGGGTAGGCGTCGGCCTGGGTAGGCGTCGGCCTGGGTAGGCGTCGGCCTGGGTAGGCGTCGGCCTGGGTAGGCGTCGGCCTGGGTAGGCGTCGGCCTGGGTAGGCGTCGGCCTGGGTAGGCGTCGGCCTGGGTAGGCGTCGGCCTGGGTAGGCGTCGGCCTGGGTAGGCGTCAGCCTGGGTAGGCGTCGGCCTGGGTAGGCGTCGGCCTGGGTAGGCGTCGGCCTAGATAAGCGTCGGCCTGGGTAGGCGTCGGCCTGCGTAGTCGTCAGTCTAGATAGGCGTCGGCCTAGATAGGCGTCGGTCTAGATAGGCGTCGGCCTATTGGGGCGTCGGCCTAGGGTAAGCGTCGGCCTAAGGTAGGCGTCTGCGTCGGGGATGGCGTCAGGGATGGCGTCGGTCTAGATAGGCGTCGGCCTGGGTAGGCGTCGGTCTAGATAGGCGTTGGCCTGGGTAGGCGTCGGCCTGGGTAGGCGTCGGCCCGGGTAGGCGTCGGCCTGGGTAGGCGTCGGCCTAGATAAGCGTCGGCCTGGGTAGGCGTCGGCCTGCGTAGTCGTCAGTCTAGATAGGCGTCGGCCTAGATAGGCGTCGGTCTAGATAGGCGTCGGTCTAGATAGGCGTCGGTCTAGATAGGCGTCGGTCTAGATAGGCGTCGGTCTAGATAGGCGTCGGACTAGATAGGCGTCGGCCTGGGTAGGCGTCGGTCTAGATAGGCGTTGGCCTAGATAAGCGTCGGCCTATTGGGGCGTCGGCCTAGGGTAAGCGTCGGCCTGGGTAGGCGTCGGCCTGGGTAGGCGTCGGCCTGGGTAGGCGTCGGCCTGGGTAGGCGTCGGTCTAGGTAGGCGTCGGTCTAGATAGGCGTCGGGCTGGGTAGGCGTCGGCCTGGGTAGGCGTCGGCCTGGGTAGGCGTCGGCCTGGGTAAGCGTCGGCCTGGGTAGGCGTCGGCCTGGGTAGGCGTCGGCCTGGGTAGGCGTCGGCCTGGGTATGCGTCGGCCTAGGTAGGCGTCGGCCTAGATAAGCGTCGGCCTGGGTAGGCGTCGGCCTGGGTAGGCGTCGGCCTGGGTAGGCGTCGGCCTGGGTAGGCGTCGGTCTGGGTAGGCGTCGGTCTAGGTAGGCGTCGGTCTAGATAGGCGTCGGGCTGGGTAGGCGTCGGCCTGGGTAGGCGTCGGCCTGGGTAGGCGTCGGCCTGGGTAGGCGTCGGCCTGGGTAGGCGTCGGCCTGGGTAGGCGTCGGCCTGGGTAGGCGTCGGCCTAGGTAGGCGTCGGCCTGGGTAGGCGTCGGTCTAGATAGGCGTCGGCCTGTGTAGGCGTCGGCCTGGGTAGGCGTCGGCCTGGGTAGGCGTCGGTCTAGATAGGCGTCGGTCTAGATAGGCATCAGCCTGGGTAGGCGTCAGCCTGGGTAGGCGTCGGCCTGGGTAGGCGTCGGCCTAGATAAGCGTCGGCCTGGGTAGGCGTCGGCCTGCGTAGTCGTCAGTCTAGATAGGCGTCGGCCTAGATAGGCGTCGGTCTAGATAGGCGTCGGCCTATTGGGGCGTCGGCCTAGGGTAAGCGTCGGCCTAAGGTAGGCGTCTGCGTCGGGGATGGCGTCGGGGATGGCGTCGGTCTAGATAGGCGTCGGCCTGGGTAGGCGTCGGTCTAGATAGGCGTTGGCCTGGGTAGGCGTCGGCCTGGGTAGGCGTCGGCCTAGATAAGCGTCGGCCTGGGTAGGCGTCGGCCTAGATAAGCGTCGGCCTGGGTAGGCGTCGGCCTGTGTAGGCGTCGGCCTGGGTAGGCGTCGGCCTGGGTAGGCGTCGGCCTGGGTAGGCGTCGGCCTGGGTAGGCGTCGGCCTGGGTAGGCGTCGGCCTGGGTAGGCGTCGGTCTAGATAGGCGTCAGCCTGGGTAGGCGTCGGTCTAGATAGGCGTCAGCCTGGGTAGGCGTCGGCCTGGGTAGGCGTCGGCCTGGGTAGGCGTCGGCCTGGGTAGGCGTCGGCCTGGGTAGGCGTCGGCCTGGGTAGGCGTCGGCCTGGGTAGGCGTCGGCCTGGGTAGGCGTCGGCCTGGGTAGGCGTCGGCCTGGGTAGGCGTCGGCCTGGGTAGGCGTCGGCCTGGGTAGGCGTCGGCCTGGGTAGCAGTCCTGGATTTGTCAATAGGCCGTATAGGCCGCGGCCTATGGGCGGCAGCGTCCTAGGGGCGGCAAATTTCAGAGGACGCTCACTCGATTTTAGAGGATAAAAATCAAACAAGTTCACTGGTTTTCTCATGGTTTTTTATACTCATACGTAAAATCCCTATAGAAACTCATTCCTATCGAAAATTATCAATCCTAGGCACCTACTGTTATGTTATTGTACCTATTTTATCTATATTACTGCGTGAGTGTTGGATGAGAGCGGGGGGCGGGTGGCAGTGGCATTATTCATTGTTTTCGTGGAAAAGCAACATACGCTTTAATTTGTTACAGTTATCACTTACATAAAAGCGTGAGCAGAGGCTTAACTACCCAGGGGCTAGGCGGGGCAGTGCCCCGGGGCCCCCAAAAGCTGATTAGCCAACTTTACTGAACTTAACCTTATAGAACTAGCGAAAAATTCTCCCATCTTCGGAATCTAAATAAAATAGGTGCAACATCAACAATCATGGCAACCCATTATAAAAATATTATTCCCCATAATTACCTTGCTAAAAAAGAAATTCGCGCTCGCTTCGCTCGCGTTTTGAAAGAAAGAAAAGAAATTTAAATTTCAATTACATATTCTTATTTTCTTTTTAGATTCTGTTTTCGTTTCAATTTATTGAAAAATATAATTATCATGTTATAAAAAGTCTGATTTTGTATATATTATTTATTTTCAGATTCTGTTTTTGATAAAATTTATTGAAAAATGTTATTTCCTATAATTATCATGCTAAAAAAATTCGCGCTCGCGCTATTGATTACATGGGTATTGTTATTTCTTTACATGCTCTGTTTTTGTTATCATTTATTTTAAAATATTATTTCCTATAATTAACATGCAAAAAAAATTTTCGCTCGCTTCGCTCGTGGTATCAATTACGTATGAATAACTTTTAAACCACTGTTTTTGTTACTATTTTTTTTATATTATTCCTAATAATGGTGTCACTTCGTCTGTCACAGCTGATTATTTCAGGAACTACTCATGCTTGCAACAGTTATGAAGAACGATTGTGCATGCGTAATGTATTGTAAATGAAAAAAGTTGCAAAACATCTTTTATAGAAAAAGTGGGGTTTTAAAATTTATTTAGGCATCATATGAAAAGTCTTCAGTTATTTACACATTCGAATATAATTTTAAGTTTTCTGGTATGTCTTTTAATTTTGGAATTATAATAGAGTCCGCATAAAAAAAATCGTTCTTACCTCCGAAGATTGAGAACAGAAAAGTCTGAAATAATTAGGGCTGATAGACATTAGCCCTAATATTACAGGAAAAATAAAAGTTGATTTGTATCGTATTTCAGTTTTTAAGTAATCAGCAATTTTCCTCAACAACATTATGCGGTCGAAAAAAGAACAAGATCCCGAATCGCACTTGGCCCGGTTTATTTTATTTAACCTTACTACAAATGTAAAATTATTATTTTAAGAAGGTACATGGGCGGCGGAAATAAAATTGCCTATACTCATAAAAAATATAAATCCGGCACTGCTGGGCCGGCACTGCTGGGTAGGCGTCGGCCTGGGTAGGCGTCGGCCTGGGTAGGCGTTTTTGCTGTGTAAGAGTTTGGCTAGGTGTTTGAAATCTTAAACTGAAATCTTAATAGTATTAACAACTTGTTTAATGACTACTTTTCATAAAAGAACATTTTAATGAGCTAAAGTTGTTTTGTGCAAATCATTAATGAAATCATTAACCTTAATGAAATCATTAGCATTACGTAATGGGGCATTAATTTTTGTGTTTTTTCTGGATGACAGCGCGAGGAAGTAACGAGTTGGTTGTACACGAGCCAGGACAACAGTGGCATCGCGGCGGCAACAGGATACCGCTCGTTAGAGACACCTCGGCACAAAGCGAACTACTTATGTTCATTAACCACCGGGAAGGAAACGGACCAACAATAACTAATGTATGTCTCAGGGATGCTGCGCTGACCCCACAGGAGAATTAGCTCATGAGTGCAGAGAACATTTACCTCAACACGCTACAAGACGATGAGAACTCTCAAAGCTTACGAAGAAATCATATATGAATTGAGTAAGTGTCATTACTACTAGATTAAAAACCGGCCAAGTGCGAGTCGGACTCGCGCACCGAGGGTTCCGACCATTGGAAAGAAAAAATACGCAATAAAGTCTCAATTATCTTGTTTTTTTCCGACCGCATAATTAAGTTTGAAGAGGAAAATTGCTGATTACTTAAAAACTACCTGCTAGATCTCGTTCAAACCAATTTTCAATGAAAGTTTGCATGGTAATCTACATCATATATTTTTTTTAGATTTATCATTCTCTTATTTTAGAAGTTACAGGGGGGGGACACACATTTTACCACTTTGGAAGTGCCTCTCGCGCAAACTATTCAGTTTAGAAAAAAATGATACTAGAAACCTCAATATCATTTTTCAAGACCTATCCATAGATACCCCACACGTATGGGTTTGATGAAAAAAAAAATTTTGAGTTTCAGTTCTAAGTATGGGGACCCCCAAAATTTATTGCTTTTTTTCTATTTATGTGTCAAGATCTTAAAGCGGTTCACAGAATACATCTACTTACCAAATTTCAACAGTATAGTTCTTATAGTTTCGGAAAAAAATGGCTGTGACATACGGACGGACAGACGGACAGACAGACAGACAGACATGACGAATCTATAAGGGTTCCGTTTTTGCCATTTGGCTACGGAACCCTAATAAAAGACGTGTCGGTGGTAGTGTTTGTGGTCATGGTATCGGTGGAATAAAGCAGGTTACCTAAAGTTAATAAATCGATTTCAGGAGTTTGGCGTAGTGGCTGATACGCTGCGTGTCGTGAGTTCGATTCCCGCACGGGACAACTAAGATTGTTCCAGGTCTGGGTGTTTGTGTATGTGTAATGAATGTTTGTAAACGCATCCACGATACACGGTCATTCCTAGTGAGGGGCAATGATTAATAAAAAAATAAGTTTACATGGCTGTAACATGATTTCAATTTCCTTTGTGGAATCTATTAGATCGCCATTTCACTTGATTGCTTTATAATACAGGCGCTATCACCCCTAACTTTCTCAAAAGCCATATTATTGGGTATTGGAACAACGCCGGATATGAAGATCAATTTCCATTTCGGCAATTTATTATTATCACCTATAATATTCATGGTGACATTGAAATATTTATCACTAGGCCTACCTACTTCCCTAAAAAGATCCTCAACTATCTCAATGTAATGCCAAAATGTAGATAACACGTTCAAATTAACGTACTGTACAGACACACAGCGCGTAGATACGCTCTAGACAGAATCTTCTCTTCTTCTATCTTATCGACATTCGCTAGGCAGTAGTAGTTAGTCGGTTCACACTCTGGTAAAGAACGGATTGCCTAGAGTATGCCAAGCGATCTTTTACGACTATATAGTTACAGTCATAGAAATCCATGGCTGAAAAATAAACAGCAGAAAAGTAATTTCGAGTAGGTACAATAATTATTAGACAGAGGTGTGGCGTCATCTAATCGAACATGTTTAGGTACTTGAAGATTAGGAACTATCGAATGTTATTGAGCATTTCATTAAGTCGATACGAGCCCATGCGTGGACGAGCCCGTATCAGAGGGCTTAGCCGGCGTGTTGCCTGTGCGACACGTGGACACTCGCGCATGAGTATGTTATTAACTTTCTGTGGCATGATGCAGGCGAGTGATACACCATAGACTGGCCATAGACGAGGTATAATAGTATCTATTATATGCCGTATATTCCCAGTGCTGTGCATTGTTAATTTCAAAATACAATCTATGCCTAATTCTTCTTTTGTTATCAGATAACATACTTAAGAATAGCTGAGTGTAGCTATTAGAAATAATAAGCCAACCAAGAAACGGTAGCAAACCATTTTACGCCAATAAGTACCTACCTATGTGTCACTGACAGAACAACAAGCAACCAGTTTAGCACAGACAGACTTTTGTTTTGTTAGATGCAGCTTTGTATAACAAGACTAAAGATCAAGCGTCAACCAATTTGTGAATTCAATAACATGAAACTTGTTTTTGTGACCAAAGTATATTCTATCATATTCGCGACCCCAGTGCATCAAGCTCCGAGCAAGGAGAAATTATAATTTATTTTTTATATAGAGCTCTCTCCCAATAAGCGCTGCTCTACTAAAACTATTTTTATGCAGTCAGATAGAATGGCTCCATTGTGAGGGCGACCTATTATAGACCCGCTTTTATAGAATAATATGCTTCAAGTGTGTCATGTTACGGACACTTCCAGGTATTAATGTGTGCTCTAAACAAATAGGTCATTTGTAAGGTCAATTTAATGTTACACTCTGCCACACTTCCTAGTTTTTGCGTTATAATATTCCGTTTCTCGCGTCCCGAGGAACTTCTAACTTCTTCATGCACCCGGATAAAAAAATGCTTTCAACCGTCTTCAGGATCCCTTCAGGATCTATCTAATTTTTCAGTTTCACCGTGAAAGTGTATTAAATAAATAAACTCACGACTTTATAATATTAATTAAGATTAAGATTTATTATGTAGCAACGGCATAGCGTGGACAGTCAGCTCAAGCTCCAGTCCACTGACTGAGTGATCGAGCTAACGTAGATTATGTCGATACGAAAGGAGGTGAATGCAGTCATCTTCATGATAGCCGTTGTTATGCGTTGTTGTCAGTTGAACACAAATATTAATGTTGACGTGAATAAACCCGATTTTTTTTTGCGGATTAGAAGTGATCAATTGACCCCTCCCGCCGTAGGTGGGGCGGGTGGGAGTATCAGACTCTTACTGACTAAATCCCATCCATGTTTCTTCCTCAGCTCTTTGTAATCCGGGGTGAGTGTATCTCTTTCGATCGTCCCGCAGCCCCGGCGTGAATAAACCCTTGCGAGTGGTATTGAGCTTGATTGTGTGGTGGAATATAAAAGACATAATTATTATTAAAGTCAATGTTGGAGTCAGTTGTGGTGAACTGGTGACGTAAATGTGCTTAATTCTCGTGGATCCTCCGTATGATAGGAAGCCTTGCCCAGCAGTGGGACTATAAATAGGCAGTGTTGTTGTTGATGATACTACACGAATTTCCTTAATATAAGACAAGTTTACCAATTATAAGAATGCTTTACGTAGTGGCTCTCCTCCACGCGCCTACACAAGGTGCTGGACAACATCTAGGTCAATATGTTCGTAAGAGGTCACGTGAATATTGTGTTGTAACTACAGGTATTGTACTATAACTACAAGATTATCAGAGATGACGTTTGGACCTCAACAAACAAGAGACATAAATAGGAAAATACCGAAAAGTTAGAACTGTCCCTCATCCAAATTTAAGCTTTTCTTAGTAGTAACTTTGATTTATATCTCATTTTATTCCAAAAAGGGCAACTAAAAAAAGTTTCAGTCTGCATTTCTGCAGCAACCCCCGAAAGCTAATAGAAAGCGATGCTGACTGTACATAGTGCTAATCTTTACATAATAGAAAGGTAGTAACCGCTACGCCAATAAAATATTGAATGCAAGAAAACTTCAATTTACGAAGTAATTCTGTGCCGAAACTTTCCATTAGCGCGTGCATTAATGTTGCAACGTAACGATGTCCTTTTATCGACTCTTAAAAGTTCAATAGCCTTGCATTTAGGTACTTACTACACGTACACAAATCCAGCGGTGATATAAGCCTTTTATGCTGTTATGCTTCTTAAAAAAATATATTAGGTATATATTTTGACTACCCAAAACGCACACGCACACGCAAACGCAAAACCGATTAATTGAGTTTGTTGGAGTAAAAACCTTCTATTGTGGAGGTGAAGTAGATAATATAATTATTGCGCATATTTCATGCATTGAATAATTAATTTTATTAAAAACATCTTACTCTCTAAATATATTAAATAAATATAAAAAAGTCATATAGACGACACAAAGTCGCTTCCCGCCTATTGTACTCTTAGATCTTTGAAATTACGCATTTCATCAATAGGCAGAGTGATTCAAGAGGAAGGTTTAGTATATACGTATAATAAAGTCTGTCGGGTAAAGAGGGCCTAAGTGACAGAAATGATATTTCAAATAACCGCTTCCGCTAAAGGCTTTCTATATTTCATCTTCCGTCATATGCTTTCGTAGAGTAAAAAAAAAGTAAGTCCTAAAAAACGGTTTAAAAAGAATTCCTAAATTACAGCACAGAATCTTTTTTTACACTGCACCAGTTTGGAGTTACGATCAGTATCAGTGAATAACGAATACGAACGACTGCGCCCCGCGGTTTCATCCGCGGTAGGATAACATTTATTTATATTCTTTCCCAGTGTTTAATCTATCTCCATACCAAGTTTAATTTTAACTGGTTCAGCAGATTATACGTGAAAGCGTAACAGACCGACAGTCAGTTACTTTCGCCCATATACCACTATGTAGTAAGGATAAGACAGTTATAAAATTCTTATTTCCCGTATATCGAGAACACAATAGTTGATCAGTCGATGAAGACATTCAATTAAGACATTCTGATAACAATCATCTGCAAAAAGGTGCACAAAAAGTAGTTCCGCTCAATTAGTCGGCGAGTCAGTCTGAGTGATGATTACCTGGTGGATAGCGAGCCGGTGTGCGCTGACGCAGAACACGTCCTCGGAACTGTACCGTGATGATAACAGTGCACTCGCTGACCCTCGACCGAACGTTGGGAAACTCTTCATAACTAAGGCCCTTAACACTGCGACTTTTTGCAGCGTTCATCAGTATCGACACAGTCGCAAATCGTCTACCTTCTTATTAAATCGGTAGTGTAGCGATGCAGTCGCGCGGCTGTCAGACGCGCGTTTGTATCGCTCACGAAACTGTGTTGCTCATGCCGATATGATATAAGAAGATTGCTATCCTACAACAATTCTATAAGAGCTTTTAATTTATTTCGAAACACTCTCTATATAATGTTATTAGTAAAGTTTTATACATATGATCATAACTAAAATTATAAATACGAAAGTAAGTTTGTTGAAATTTGCTACGAAAATTGATGGGACTGAGTTATAGACTACTTTTTAGGGTTCCGTAGCCAAATGGCAAAAAACGGAACCCTTATAGATTCGTCATGTCTGTCTGTCTGTCTGTCTGTCCGTCCGTATGTCACAGCCATGTTTTTCCGAAACTATAAGAACTATACTGTTGAAATTTGGTAAGTAGATATATTCTGTGAACCGCTTTAAGATTTTGACACAAAAATAGAAAAAAAGCAATAAATTTTGGGGGTCCCCATACTTAGAATTGAAACTCAAAATATTTTTTTTCATCAAACCCATACGTGTGGGGTATCTATGGATAGGTCTTCAAAAATGATATTGAGGTTTCTAATATCATTTTTTTCTAAACTCAATAGTTTGCGCGAGAGGCACTTCCAAAGTGGTAAAATGTGTCCCCCCCCCCCCCCCTGTAACTTCTAAAATAAGAGAATGATAAAACTAAAAAAAATATATGATGTAGATTACCATGCAAACTTCCATTGAAAATTGGTTTGAACGAGATCCAGTAGGTAGTTTTTAAATAATCAGCAATTTTCCTCTACAAACAAACTTAACTATGCGGTCGGAAAAAAACAAGATAATTGCGACTTTATTGCGTATTTTTTCTTTCCAATGGTCGGAACCCTCGGTGCGCGAGTCCGACTCGCACTTGGCCGGTTTTTATCCGAGTGCGCTATGGACTTAGTTCCCTATGAAATAACAGCTTGTTATGTATATGTTTCGTATATATACAAAAGAGATGTAAGTACTGCTGAATTTATTGAGGTTCGAAAGAGTTACCTACTGCTAGTTTACTAAACACATGATAATATTCATGGCGCTCTTATAAATCTGCTTACAATACTCCTATTAGAACTTCTCTTGTATCGAGAATGCGTTAACAAACATCTCTCACCTAAATCTCACTCATCAAGTTCGTCACTACTTATCGTATAAAAATATTTGCTCCGAGTGGAAATCGAACTTGTGACACGCAGCATAGCCTGCCACAACTTTGCCATCAAAAGAAAAATAAATAAATTCTTTAAATATTCTTAAAATAAAAAAATAAATTAAAAAAAACAATATTTGAAATATTCTTACCAAAATTAAGTAAGGATGATATTATCACATGAATACACGTCGCGTATAATATAACTCTTAAAAAAACATAAAGAAAAAACATTTTATTTAAATTCTGACCTTTCCTCATCCGATACAAGCGCCATGCTTGTCGATTAATATTCCGCGCGTCAAACTGCTACAGCCGTGATAGCTGGAAGATGTCGCAGTCACTAGCCTTGTTGTCGCACTTCCGCTCTGCCTTCCTTCCTGGTCACAGTTCTAAAGCCTCACACGTCTTAGAAAAAGCCTACTGTAGGAAACTAAATCTTAGTGAAGAAATCACTTATCTATCTATCTTCTATACTTATAATAATCTATACTTATAATAAATCTGTAGAGAGGTCAATTCTGTACATGAAATATATTTCCAAAATAACTATCAGGGGGTGATTAGGGATCGATACTGATGCCAAAAATGCAATCAGTAAAATTTTTGTCTGTCTGTCTGTCTGTATAAACTCTATAGAAACAAAAACTACTCGAAGGATTTTAACGAAACTTGGTACAATTATTTGTTATACTCCTGAGATGGTTATAGTATACTTTTTATCACGCTACAATCAATAGGAGCAGAGCAGTGAAGGGAAATGTTGTCATTTTGTTTAAACGCGCTAATCTCAGGAACCGCTGTTCCAATTTAAATAATGCTTTCAGTGTTAGATAGTCCATTTATCGAGGAAGGTTATAGGCTATATATCATCACGCTAAGACCAATAGGAGCGGAGGACCACTATTCCACGCGGACGAAGTCGCTAGCAGAAGCTAGTATCTAGTTAAGTCGTGGTGGCCTAGTGGTTAATGCACCTGCGTCTCGTGTGTGAGTTCGAAACTTGGCAGCACCAATGTGACTTTTCTAAAGTCATATATAGGTACTTTTTAAGTAGGTACGAACCTATATCTTAGAAGTCATTGACTAACGGTGAAGGAAAAACATCGTGAGGAAACCTGAATCTGAAATCACCAATCCGCTTTCTCTGTATGAGAAGAGGCCTGTGCCCAGCAATGGGACAATATAGGTACCTATAGGCTGATGATGATAAAGAAACTACCTACTTACTATAGTAATTATGATTCTAGCCACAATGATACATTTTCTTCCGGATAGGAAATCATCAAATGACCCCTCCCGCCATGTGTGGGGCGGATGGGAGTGTCAGACTCTTACTGACTAAAACCCATCCATGTTCCTTCCCCAGCCCTTCGTATTCCGGGGGCGCGACTCTGTCGAATATCCCGCAGAGCCACAATGACATTACTTACATATTATATGTAACTTGATGTACCTAAATTACGCGTAGTCCTTGTTAATAACACGGTTGCGAAATATGAAAACTTAGATGAAGATTTTATTTCTTTGGAAAATCTGTACGTTAAACTGTACCTAACTTAAACCTTCGTTACCACAAAGTGTAGTAAGGTGAGCTCTACCCACAAAACAATAACAAGTAATTATTGCGGTAATCACAACAAACATTATATTTTTTCATATACTCATAGATATACTCGTATTAGTTTTCTGCACTCCTTCTCATATGAACGTTAACTATGTTCTGCTCTCTCTCTCTCTCTGTCACACTATTAATTTCTTACGAAAAATGGAGGAGTGCTCCATGCACGCAATATGCTCAAAAAACAGGTAGTCGCCTGTTCACTTTCCAATATATAATCTAACATATATATATTTATATGTATTTATGCATTTATGAGATGTACACAAAATAAACACAATAACGTAGGTCATTATAATGCCAAGTACGAATATTAATCACTCTGCTGATACCGACAATCAGTCGATTATTATCATAGCAGAAATTTGAAGAATAAATCGCCTACAAAAACACATGTAAGATAAAAATCAAGGTAAAATAATTACGTACTTTTTATCGTTATTAAGATGCCAAGATATAGCCACGATTTCTAACGCAATTCAAATAAAAACTAAACATTTTAATAAGAAGTTGAATACAGAGTTCACAAAAGAAAATGGTCCACTTTATATATTTCTTCGTCCTTGCCATCATTTCAGAAAAACAGAAAACATTTTCATTATTTGTAGGTACCTAACATTATAACAGACATCTCAAATAATTAATTAATTCCGACATATTCTTTGCACATTTTAGGTGATCATTGATCCCATCGACCTGTCCCCGTGTACAGAAATGTATTCTTAAAATAAGACAGTCATCTCTTAGAAGCGAAATATCTCCTTTGCCGTAAGAGTCTCGTCCATGAAGTATTCTTTAAATCATATTGTATTTGTAGTGTCCATACTCTAACTAATTTGTATGTTAAGTAATTGATGGAGAAAGTCCTACCTGTAGGGCACGTCTCCAGCGGCGAAGATGTACTGACTGTTATAGACGGCACTCATCAGGATGACGAGCAGGATGAAGCAATAGTTGCGGATCTGGTAGCGGCCGAACTGGCCCAGCTCCAGCAGTATGGCGTCCAGGTCCACGGCGCCCGCCATGGCGGAAAAGCGCGGAGTCGTGAGGAGTTACAGAGCCAGTCCACGACACTAGTGAGCGACAGCCGGCGGGCGTGTGGCGGCACTTATCGCGCGCTCGCTGCCCTCACGCAGCCCAAACACAGGTATCGTTACAGAGTCGCTGCACTGGCGACTTTGCGACTATCGACACACCAGCTTATCGAGAAATCGAACGTAATCCTCTACTGAATAGTCATGGTCAAACGCAAAGATTGTTAGACACACTTGGTTCGCAAGCCATATTGTAGGTACATTGTCTTTCAGTACGGCAGACTACATTACTAACGCCAGTGATAACGGCCGGATCTTCAGTAAATCACGTGTGACCTAATGTAAACAAAAATAAATACAAACTGGTCTTACCGCTATATTATTACTTATACTACACTGCTTGATAATAAGCAATCAAAAAAATGTTGTCGGTCATCTGAAAACAAATAATAATTAGTCAGCGGCAAGCAGTAGAGTTGTCGCCAAAGATTTTTTGTATAAAATAAAATTAATTAATTAAATACCCTATTCTTGAGAAGTGCTGAGCAGACCAGAGGACTGAAGAGCAAGTACTAGTTATTAATTCTATGTTTTTTTTTATAACTAGCATGTAAAATAATATTTAAGAGACTTCTTTTTTACAGAAAATCGTGAGTAATATTTTTGTTTACCATAACAACATAAATATTAACTATTCACTTTTGTTTATTTATATTATGGTTCATGAAATAGACGAATTATGAAGTGCCGACTTGTGACAGCTTACAAAACAGTGAGCTGGCAGATTTTAAAATTACAAGTTAGAAACGACTTGTTATAGCCGATTAAAACAACAAGCAATCAAACAAAAAGTAATAAGGAATAAACCTTTAATAAAAAATATATATCAGTGGCCTGGTGCTCAAAGGGCCAAAGTACGATTTTATAAATGAGATTTTAACTGCCAGTGTTTCATAAGATATTATGAATGTAATGTGATCTTTCATACAGTTTTATAAAAAAAATGTTACCAACAAACCAAACCAACATACTATTATTATCGGTGCTATATAATTTAAAATATCATTTTTCTTGAGTTTGAACATAATAAATCAATATAAAATCATAAATCAAATAACATTAAAATGTGTTTGTCATTTAAACGTTAAGAATAATGTACCAACTTGTAGAATGGACCAACATTAAAAGCTAATACAGCGCTTTTTATCCAAAACATGATCGACACTGGCCCTCCAGCATCAGGCCGCAGTTAACTAAAAGCTTAACAGAATATAAGACAGCGTTCAGAATTTAACAATGTTGGGCTGATTTACGAACACTAATGTAACAATAACTATGCGTACGTTTCTACGTCTTAATCCTTAATAAATTGGCAGACAAGAATTAACACTTATGTACAAAATTCTGTAGCTCCTACAGACAGACTGCGTGCGCGGACGCGACCTGTGCGTGCGGCGCGGATCCACTATGGTAGGTACCCAAATAACGAATTGCATCACCGTCTTCCCGTGGCCGCCAAGATAGCTGGACCTTTGAGTGGAATTTGAAAGATCATCGTCAACTGTCACTTACAAGGGCCGCAATTTAGTCTCAAAGTAGGCTCGCGAATTTTCACAGCCGGGCCCGGGCTCGCTGTTAGTTGACTATCAAGTTGGTGGTGGTCCTGGTGCGCACGGCGACGTTCATCTGCTCGGCCTGCGCGATGGTGTCGGGCAGCTTCATGTGCAGCGTCTCGGGCGTGAGCAGCATCAGCAGCCCAGCCGTGCCCGCCAGCGTGCCGAACAGCAGGTACGGCAGAGACTTCATGTACGCCGTCTGCGACATCAACCAACAATATATACCTGCTCATTACCATACGGTCTATTTTAATACCTCCGGTGCGCTGATTGGTCAAGGTTTTGGGATTGCAATAGAAGTAGGTGCCAAGCAATAAGTTGTCAACAAATGATTAAGGTAATAAACCGACCAACCAACAGAGGCGTCTGCGGCGCGCTCATGGAGCCGATGCGGCCGGTCATGGAGCAGAAGCCGAGCAGCATGTGCCGCGCCTGCGTCGGGAACAGCTCGATCGTGTAGATGTAGATACCGCAGAAGATCAGGCTGATCATCATCTTGCCCACCAGCGTCAGCGCTACTATCATCGTGGCTGAAATGTAGATGATCATACAACTCGAACTGTAACACTACCAGATGAACACTACAAAGGTGTTGATGCAATAATTGGACATTCACGATTTTAACAACCTTAAAGAGGACAGAAATGCAATAAATACTCTCAAATAAATATAGATATTCATATGAGGGGATTTTTATTAGACGTATTTTGCCACGAAGCAGGTCCGAAAGTAGGTACAACATACAGCAAACACGCAGATTACATTTAAAGTAGGTACACAGTAGGTACTCACGGTTGTCGACGGCAGGTAGTACGAGGAGTGATATGCCGCACACAAAAAAACTTGTCATGATAGAACTTTTCCTTCCAAAGCGGTCAAGCGTGACGAGGCATAGTAAGGATCCAGGGATTTCCACGAGGGCCGTCATCATGAAGTTAACGTACTTGCTGCCCATCAGCGACACTGAGTTAATAGACAGGCCGTAGTAGATCATGGTCACCGACACCCACCAGAACGACACGACGCCCATGCGGAACATGATGGTCTTGGACCTGAGTACCTGTGTGAGGAGCGGCACTTTTTTGGGCTCTGGATCCGTGAACGCACGAGGTCGCGGCGTCGCCGGCCTGTTGTTGTTCACGTTGTTCTTGGGTGGAGCAGTCAGTAACTTCATTGTTTCGGGTAACAGTGTCACGCGGTTGAATTTTGCGATTTTCATAATTATTCTAACTGCTTCATCCCTGCGTCCTTGGCACAGGAGCCAACGCACGCTCTCCTCTACAAAGCCAAGGTAAAAAATGAACAGAAACGAGGGAGCGAAGATGACTAGCGTGTATGTCCTCCAGTAGGGCATGGCCCAGGCCGCCGCCCCCGCCACCACCTGCCCCATCGCGAACGTGCATTGTATTATATTGCCGCCGATTACTCTCTTCTTAAGGCCTACTATTTCCAATGCTGAAATGTGAAATATAAAATAGAAACACAGCAGATATGTAAACTTTACAATATATTTAATAAACCATTTTATTTTATTTAAAATAGTACTATTAGTGTAAGAAAAACAGGCCACAACTTTCCCTCTTTGGTCACTTTTGGACAAAACATCTACATATCTCTGATTAAAACTACAGGGATCTTGGACATGAACATCCTATGATGTGAAAGTGACAAATAATATAGGTAGGTACATAATATTGTGTAACAAGGCCTCTCTTTCTTCTATAAGAAATGATTGGACATTTGGCACTGTGATCAAACAGCCCGGTATTTACGAATGAACGCATAAGTCAAGTTTCAGATAAAATTAATGGTATGGGCAGTTAATGTAGAAATATATGTTTATGGTAGGTACCTATAATAAAAGCGGTGCTATAAGTTCCATTGCCGACTAGAGCCTCTGCGAATTCCAGCACCAAGTACAGTAAGTAGTTGTTGCAGAACGCTCGGATCACGCCGAAGAGAGCCGGCGCCACCGCCGTGCCGATCAGCGCAAAGCGACGACCGAACCTGACACTCCATCTGATCAGATTGGTTCTCCAAACAGCTACAGCTCTGTTAAATAGCTATGATACCGGATTCTTCAACGTTGCTAAGTAATAAATATCTATAAAATAATATGCTACTGCGTTCTTATTATTTTCATACATTTCTTCGGCTTAGCGTTACAGCTTGAAGCTGTTATAGGTACAGTATGTAAATATATCTGTAGGAGAATTGGAACTGTGCACATTATTTCCACTTTGAATATAAGTACTATATAGGTAGGTAGGTACCTGATTGCCCGTTTATTTCAGAGTGTAACTATATTACGTTAAGATACTAACGCATCTGAGATGGCCGCCGTGATAGGGATTGCCACGAACACGCCAGCGTTGTGGATTGTGCCCACTAGCGTGCGCTTCCACTCCTGACACGCCAAGTTGTACTGGAATATCAACAAAGCACAGTGACCCTACGCACAACTTGTATGGTTCGACATGTGACACTAATTAGAGATATCTTGAGGGGACCACGTAAACATATTCCACACATACCTCCTAAGCACACAAGCCACACAAGCCTACATACTACTACAATCCGAAACAAGTTTCCTTAGAATATAAAAGTGCTTTCACCTCAGGAACAATCGTCAAATGATTCTCGTAGACCCAGGAGTGACAGCGGCGGGTCTTATTGGAGAAGCTCGCTGGCTCGCAACTCTTGCCGATGGGCACCTTCTGCCAGCAATCATACCCCGTCGATGGTAACGCAAACTTTCCCCAATCGTTCGTCGTAAAGTTCTCTGGAGATGACTCGCATTCTGGTACTTTGCACCTAAACAATTCATAATTATTGTATTTGTACCTACTAAAGGAACAACTGTATTTACTATTAAGGATTTCATTATTTTAGGTTCTATTTCAAAATCTTTGACCGCCACACTAATTCATTAAATCACATATTTAATGTTCGGTTGCCTTTTATGTAGCATTCGATCTATTTTTGTGAAATCCAGCTACCTAAGCACGTTTGCAAACTAATGCCACCTCATCCGTCTCACCTATATTGTACACTTCCAGCGGTAAAGATGTACTGGCAGTTGTAAACACTAGTGAATATGATGGCCACGCCCAGGTAGAAGTACACAAACTTCTGATAGCGCCCGAAGTACCCCAGCTCCGGCAGCAGGGCGTCCAAGTCTATATCCCTCTCGTGAGAGTTCTTGAGCTCGGGCATACCTCCTTCTGTTCGGAGGACGTCACACCGCTGACCGCACGTATTATTCACACGCGACAGAAGAACGCGACATTATTAAGAACTAGGTTACAAATACCTAGCAGTTACATCTAAAGCCAATTTTGATTATTTTGTAAGCATTTGAAGTTAGACATTCTGCTAAATGTCACTAAATGTGACCAAATGTGACAGCCATTGCAACAGCTCAACAGCTACGGAGGTTTGTACCAACTATTAACAAATAAGTATTTATCAGCTTTTCCAAGGATTCCGTTTATATTTCGGGTACAGCTTGGCACAAAAGAGTAGAAATTAATAGGGGCGCCACTTTACCGTTCGTGTGGCAACCCGCTGCGACCGTATAGCGTACCATGCTATCGTCTTGATACTAAGCTGTATTTTTATAATTAATTAAAATCAGTAAGTATTATAAAATGTAATAACAAGTATTCACGTCGTCTGAATACAAATTACTTATTAGCACTAATAATGTAAGCACTCCTGTGTTTACAATTTTTTTTGGGTATAAAAAAAAGGCGTATGAATATAGCGTTATTATATTTGATTTCAATAAATCTTCCTCTAAATATTCCACGCCCGCCACATCCATGTCTTGGCTAGAGCTAGCCATAAACTCATCTGAGTCACACTCAGATTCAAAGGCACTGCGCTATCATGTTGGAGATTGATTCCTAAACGTTTTATGTCCAAGTACGAGCCCTCTCATAAATTCATAATACTCCTCTTCTATTTTGTTAACATGCTGGCATGAATTCTTTTGAACTCATACTCGGTTATAGATTGAAATGCACGTTCGGTGCTTCCTATAAAGATAAAAAAAATGATTAAACCTCTATCAATAATTAATGTAAAAAGTTTACGGTACCTATCAAGTTTTTTTTGTGGTTTTTAAATGCTAGTTATAACAAGTATTATATTATCTTGTGATCACACTCATAGATAAGGTTATGTAGAAATCGAATTTACATATTGCAGAGTATCAAGGCTCAAGCCACTCAAGTATCAAAATAATCTAGTCGCGCTATACCAAAGTGTCAAAGACAAAACGTAAACATAACCTATATGCTCGATGTTTATTGTTCAAAATTTCACTTATTTCGTATTCAAGCAATTCAAAACCAATTAGAGATCATAAATTAAAACTTGATACAACTAAATACATCAAAACAAACTCTTACATACCTGTCATAATGGCGGTACTTTGGTAAATATCGTCGAGATCGGAAAGAAGAGTTTAAGCCTCATGTTCGACCAGATATCGCCTATAAACATTATAAATTGTTTCCTTGCTAGTACTCTGAATGGTTTTATTTATTATAACGTGGTTTTATTAACGTTTTGATGGTCGAAATAAAAAAATAAGTAACTCGCGAACTTTGTTTACATCGAACGACACAGAACGACATTAATTGACAGCGGCTGCCAGCAATAAAAAAAATTAGTTCCGTTTCTAGACTTTTTTGCCAAGCTGTACATACAAGTATAATAAGTAGATTAGTAGGTAGTCTGAAATTCACCACAAAGATATTGTACCTAATTTAATAGTATTCAGGTTTCACTTGTTGATAAATATCTTTATTTTAAAACTTTCCACATGTTTTTAACAAAATTAAATAAATGTTATTTTACATGAACACAACCGTCTTCATCGGCTGTTCCGGCTAGACTGCCCCCACCACTGACTCAACAGACCCTTACATCCCGTATTGTACGTTAACTTTATGAAGTGACGTCATTTATTATTGAAATAATTTAAAATGCAATGAATTAAGTTATTTTTTAATGCCTGTAAACTAAAAATAAAGTGCACTATAAAAAGAAAACCTGTAGTAGGTGTCTAAAATTCGGTACCTATTACCAATACACGTAGGTACCTAATTTCACTTACCTATAATAGGTAGGTACCCGATATTATTATGGCATCACACAGTATGATTGATTGACAAACAAATTCTACTACGAAGTAATTTATTTTTTAATTACTGGTAGGACTGATGCAGTAGGGATGTGATGTGGGAGCTAGTAGGTACTGGCACCATTCAATAAACACAAGTAGGTACTTTTTTAAACCATCCCGCCGCCTCCTCCTCGCGTCGTCTCCCTCACTGCTGAGGGTCGTGCCCCCTGAACATATAGTAATCTGTTTCTGGATTGTGTGACGTCATTTGTTCCTATCTTTGGCGTCATGGAGCGCATCATACAGCTTAGTGCGTACACCGGATTTGATCCGACCATCTGAGTGGACTATTGCCGCTCGGAATATGCTCTAGACTCTGCCGCTATCCCATTTACTTATAATTATCGTGTTCTTACAGAGGGATTATGGTGATAAGCAGCCGCTTCATTCATTTTCACTTATCAGCCCATAATCTATAGATATCTCTCTTTATTGAGAAGTAGCTGCACATCCTTAAAATGATATTATTATAAATACGTTAGCAAATCTGTTTGTTTGTCTGTTACGCTTTCAAGGTGAAATCCAAATCGAAGGGAGAAATTACAACCCGGAAATAGGAGTGTTTATCCGGGTGTGTGAAGTAGCAGCCAGCATGCGGGTAAAACCCCACAAAACTGCTAGTTGCTGAAGTGCCTGCCTACTTCATATGCCACGGAGCGTATTGTATAGTGTATTGACAGCGGTCTATTGTTGTCGCCTTTCCTTTTACAGAGCGGTGGTTGATGAATGAATTTAGATACTTACCAACATGGAACATTGCAGGTGGCTGCTGTAATTCCCGCTTACTTCCTTGGGAAAAGCATGACTCGATATTTCAAGTGACAAACCATAGACAAAATATGCGTAGATAGAACATCTTGCAACAATCATGGCAGCGGCGCGTACGCATGCTGAGTCACATCAGCACTACACGTGGCTTTCATAATTGAAATAAAACCAATAATTATGTAACATAATAATTATTATTTTTTAATATCCTTAAACGTTTTATATACAGTCAACATCGAATGCCAAGAACAACATCTACAACGTAGTAAAGTACACAAGAGCACAACAGGTTTATAAACGTATTTATATATTATGTGTATAGATACACTTATATACATCTACACAGTAATATCTTCACTATCGGTTTAGTCGCGTGACCATGCTTACGTCACGCGTCGCCCCGCGGCCGGCGCTCCCCCCCCCCCCGCACACCGGGATATCATCGTGTCCCTTGCTAATTTTCATTTGTCATTTATGTTAATCGTTGCTACACAACCTGCCACGTGTTTCAGCTTCTATAAGTGGAATGGGAGGCTTGATTCAAAGTGTACGTCTACACATGTCTATATCTCAAACATCGATGTGCAGTGCTTAGACTATTTACAATGATACCGTCGGAGGCCGACCAGCAGGGCGCCGTACAGAGTGACCGACAGACTCACGATAGAAAAGTTCAATACAATAATATTGTTTTATTCTACTATGACGACCGACAATAAATATTACATTGGTCTTTAGATTACAGGATTATAATACAATATTCATATGATTACAGGTACATCCTGCCGCGCGCCCACAGACGAACAGATAGCGATCTGTCCGCCCGTCAGTCGCGTCGGCTGGACAGTAAAAGCTATCGAACACACAACATTTCAGAATGTTTTGTCTCTTTCCTTTTTATAACGATTAATGAACACTAGGAAGGGATAGAGATACACAACACTGACACGTAACTATCACTTTTCAAAGATGGCGATATTCGGAAGCTGTCGCCCTTCTAACCTACGAACGAGCAAAACATATTCAAGTTACATAATAATTAAATATTAATGTATAAGTAGTACAATAATGTAATACATATTAAACATTTGATAATATTTGTATGTAACAGGTGCCGAGGTGTTGCGTCGCGGGATCATGTACTAGTGACTATCTACTGTATAACATAGTGCTTAGTGGAGCGCCTGGGGGTTTTCACCTCGGATTAGAGTTATAGTGAATGAATTAATATGATCGATGTGGGATATTGTTTTTTAAACTATAAATTGCAATGTTTACCCATTTTTTTTTTGTGCTTATCATTGTTTCATTGTTTAAACAAATTATTATGAACAAATAATGTTTAACCATATATTTTCACTTTAAACAGTATTTTTTATTTATTTATATGTTAAATCTTACCTGAGTAGACATATAGGAACATTTTTCAAAGATACCTGTGTATAAAAATAGCAGTAAAGATCTCGAACAGTGGAGGGGAGAGCGGAGCGACAGCTGCTATGTACAATGAAATTTCTCGGCCAGTTTAATTATAAATGAAACGTACTCTATTGTGTACATTTAAAAAAATAAGGTAATTAATTACGACTAATGAAAAGAAAAAAAAATATTAGTACAAAATCTGTTTATTTAAATACAGTAAAACCCGTTTAAGACGATTTCACAGGGACTCAACCAAAAACGCGTCTTAAAGCGGGAAAGCGTATTATGCGGGATATAGGGAAATAAAAAACGGACCTACTACATACGTATGTATTAATATTAGGTATTGAATTGTACATTTCAAAATTATGTACGTTATATAAAGTGCCGTGTATCTATCACGTTATTTAAAATAATCACTTATTTTAGTTTGACAAAAAGATTTTGAGGCATTAGAAATTACAAGTTTTTTAACGTAATTTAACTTTTGTAGTGCGTCTTCACTTTGATTCAAAGAAGTTACATAGCGTCTTAAATCATTAACTGCTGATAATGCCTGGGCGTGTGACAAAATCGGAGTTGACTCATCTTCTTGATCATTATCACTTTCAGCCTCTTCTTGTGTGTTATTCACATTCTCAATAAGATCTTCAATTGATTGAATTTCGTACAATGGAAGAATATCCAGGAAAACCCTGCAGTATTACGGGTTCTTCTTCTTCCAACACGACGTCAACCTGGTTATTTCTGAAACCTGCTTTCTTGAAACAATTTTGAATGGTTTCAGGCTTAATTGCTTCCCAAGCAGCTGCAATGTTTAGAATTGCATCATGCACAGTCAAGGGTCGCTTGCTATCAGGGTCTGCTATTTCCGCCGCTGGCCGCTGCCGCAGAGGTAATATGTGTTGGCGTTAGGCGTATTAAACGGGATGACGAATCGTATTAAGCGTTAAAGAATGTATGAAAACATGTCTCAAGTTGTAATAAAATGTATATATTTTTGTTCTTATTGTTATTCTTTTTACTAGCTTTCATTTGATACCCATATTGCTACGGAAAAAAAAATCAACTCCCCCTCCCATTCCGCCATTTGCGGGCGCCAGTTTGAAAATCTATATAGCCTATGTCACTACTACAATTTAGACAAATCGAACGACACCTCATATGTCAAAAACCGTCCAGACGTTTGGGCTATAGGGCGTGCCAAAGAAATGGACATACATACACTCGAAGAACATAACCCTCCTTCTGTCGCAGTCGGGTAAAAAACCAAATTTTTACTGTTATAGAAACACAATATTCACAGAATACGTGTTACTTGCAACTAAACTGGCCGAGAAATTCCATTGTACATAGAAGCTGTCGCTCCGCTCTCTCCTCCACTGTTCGAGATCTTTACTGCTATTTTTATACACAGGTATCTTTGAAAAATGTTCCTATATGTCTACTCAGGTAAGATTTAACATATAAATAAAAAAAAATACTGTTTAAAGTGAAAATATATGGTTAAACATTATTTTTTCATAATAATTTGTTTAAACAATGAAACAATGATAAGCACAAAAAAAAATGGGTAAACATTGCAATTTATAGTTTAAAAAACAATATCCCACATCGATCATATTAATTCATTCACTATAACTCTAATCCGAGGTTTTACGGTTTTGAATGCTCCAGGCACTCCACTAGCTACGTCTCAACAAATTGCAATAAATTATATTCATTGTAGTACAATCGGCTACACAATTTAAGTGTAATTATTTCATTCATCAGACCAATAATTTTATTATAGAAAACTAAATTTGAATGTGAAAACTAATGAGATGATTACTGAAAGTTATACTTGATAGAAACACTTGTGTAGCCGCACTAGTACCGAGTGAGCACAACCGAAGTGTTGCGAAGCACCGTAAGGCTTAGCTCTGACTGACGGGGGTCGACATGTTCATGAGCTAGCAGCGACGACCACTGACGTGAATGAGCTGTTTAAGAACTATATTACAAAACAATTCAAAATAAGTTTCAAAATACTTTTTACTCTCAATTTTTATATTTTGAAATGCAAAGTTTCAAAATTAAGCATCATCGGTCAAATAGCTCTATTATTTCCTATGACCAGACTGTTTCATCACTAAGTCATTTATGCTAGTATAAACAGCATTACTAAAAGGACTCAATAGTGTCGCGCTCAGCATTCCGTCAAGGATGACACCACCACACAGACATTCACAATATTAAGTTATAACACAGACGTTGGCACTACCAGTGGTTAACGATTACTATTCGGGAACACATCAATTATTATATTATATTTAGTTACTATTGATAAGATGCGACACAAATTATTGCCAGGTTTCGATCACATGGTGAGACGACCACAGTTACAATTATATTAAGTTAAAATTCGCCCGCTTGCTAAGCCCGGCGTCACATAAGTATGTTATGTTATGTGGCACAACACGAAATAAAATTGAAATAAAAATTACCATTACTATTAGTTATCACCTACGTCAAAGCGAGCAGAAAGAACCAAGACACATTGGCCATCAAGACTTTGTAATATAATATAGTGGATATACTATTTAGAAATAAACACCATGATCAATTCAAGTCGTCATAATATAATTATCTAAAAATAATGTCGTTCAATAGTTTCATAAGGTACTATCGTATCCGGGCCGTAGTCGGTGCGACGAGTGCTGTTCATGCCAGTCACGGAGGTTAAGAGCCGTACTTGGTGCAGCGAGCTACAAATTATGTATTTTTTAAGTGGCTCGGATAAATGGCCGTTTCATTACTTCAGCGTAATTTGTGCTGTTTTGTTGAGTTTACTTCCTTCTTTAATGGTGATGGATACTAATAACTGTTCAATTATAACAAGCTGATTGCAAAAAAACTCGATAGCGAATAATATAATAGTGTGGCATATGTTTTTATTAATTTTCCAATTTAAAACCATATTTTCTAGACGACAAAGTATGGGTTATTTGATGGTTCGTCAGCTTAACACACGCGTAGATAGATAGGTGTATTTTACACACATGGCGCAGACTCAACATGCATCAACTACATTTTACAAACAACTGGTCGCACCGACTACTGTATAAGTAATGTAATGTACACGTCGTAGCCCCTCGCACCCTGGAAGTGTACCGAGCCTACCACCACATACACCATAGATCCTACACCACGCTTCCACCATACTACCACCATTCTCACACCACATAATTACAACACGTAACTAATTAAGCTATAGAACCTTTAAATTATTATTAATTAAAAACTATACACGCGCCCAAAGTGGTACAATAGTTATGTAACTTTTTAATTAAATCTCTTTTGAAAACCAAGGGACTTATTAATCTATAATGAGGGCTTTTTAAATGTATAATCAGAGACAACGATATTATTCTGCGCTACTTTGTTTTCGAATAAATATTATTTGATTTCTTTAGGAATTTCCGATATTAATATTCTTTATAACGAAAGGTCGGCTTTATCAATAAACGTGTATCGTATATTATTATAACATACTTAACCATAATCGCATTTATATGACGTAACAAACTAAATTGATGCGTATCTCTAAGCTTGCTATCATTTTATCATCAACTTACCTATTGCTTTAGACACGTTTTGAATACTCAATATGTGTTACATTACGCCATGTTCGGACGCAACATAGAGCGCAACATGCAACACAGACTAGCAACAATTAAATATTTTAGTGCATACTATCGTAGAACAGTAACGTTTTGATATGCGCAATGGTACCTTATATACTCGAATATGGCGATGAAGTTCCTAGCTAATGAGGTCGGCAATGTGAGCGGTGACGCTTACAGTCGCGTCGTCAGTTGCATGCTACATGATACAGCCGGCATGAGTGACAGTTACACGGCTTCTTGTTACAGTAACGTGCAATGTAGCTAGACAAAAAGTCGTGTACATTATGGGCAAACTTGTGGCAAATAGTCTAGTAACATTGCACGATACGTTGCAACAGTTGTACTGGTGCCGCGTTACGGAACTTACTGAATACGCCTCTGTAAGTTTGTGACGAACAAAATAATATTAAAATTACACAAATGTTTCCTTAATTGGTCTTAATTTATAATAAATAATTAAATTTTCTAAACCATAATTATATAATAGCGATATAATTATAATGCTTCAAAGTATTAACATCACTTCAGCTATGACAGATACACGATACGATACTCTTTCTGATAAAGTAATTATGTTACAGCTACGGAAAACAAACATAATGAAAAGCATATTCCCGCAATACTATATACAATTACCATACACACAAGTCACAATCAAAATGTTTGAAACCACTGGACGGGACTTGAAAATACTTGGAGCATCTAAACAGTACTCGCCGTGAAAGATTAACTATATCGATAACTTGACACCTAATCGATTACTCTAATAAATCACACTCAGGAAAGCCAACAACTTAAAAAATAATAATATGGGTCTAAGAGATTTTCTTACATTGTAGCTAACAGGCTTGGTTGGTAAAGAACAATTAAATGTACATTTTCTAAGACAGCGTTTAAATGCTCCAAGCAAAAATGTTTCAACAATTAAATACAAAGTAGCACAAGTACACGAACGATAAAAACGTATTTATATATTAATAATAATATTAAATGGTTTACAAAGACAGACACCAAACTAGAGTGTAACGAGCTATTGTCTTATTTTATTACTCCTTCGCTGTTCGCTGTTAGCTTGGTACTCGATATTATATACTACAACCATTCATCATCGACTATTGACCAGGATTTTTTTTATAAATGGTAATGGCTTCGACAACATATATACAATAATTATTTCTGCGTACCTGTATGTTTATTTAACTAATAATGTATATATTGCTTTTCTTTTCATATAATTTATATATCAGCTTTCTTCTTTCACAGTGATCAGGAACTTGTGACGAAAACTTAAAATAGTTTTATATTATGTACAATGTCTGATAGCAAAAGAAAATATTGAATGTCAAACTCAGGATTGAAGATAATATATTATGGTCAGCGACATGAGTTGTTTAGCATTATTACTGATACGATTACTAAAACATCTCATTTAACACAAATAATGGATATATTTCGATTCCACGTATCACGGTTTAGACAAAAGTTTTTATTAATTTGTATGTTATCTGTACCTATTTTCATTTCGTTTTCAGTTTAGAAGTGATTACAAATCGATCGCGATTACTTATGTTACGTGTCGCTGACGTAATTTTAATTTCTTTTTACCAGTTTTTTAAAATGACGAGTGTACTTTTACCTACATACAAGGTTTCCCCTCCAGTTTCCGTTAACTTTATTGAAGGAAAGAAACTGTATGTGGCGTCATTGTTCACGGTGACTTATTAATACTTGGTTTCGAATCATATTACATCGATTAATTTGTTATCGAGTGGCTGAAGGAATATAAAAAACCGGCCAAGTGCGTGTCGGGCCACGCGCAGTAGGGTTCCGTAGTAGGTCTTCGTCGTTAGTCGACTATAACTCTGTAACCAGTTAAGCCTACTTAGCCGTGATAGTTTTCCTTGTAAGTTCATTACATGTGCTACGTCTGTGATTTTTTTCACATTTCTAGGTATAGCCATTCAAAAGTTAGAGGGGGGGGGGGTGCTCGTATCGAACAAAAATTTGCACTTAATATCTAGATATTTCGTAAATGGTTCGCTTAACCGAAAAATGGTCTTTACACACTTATAATATTTGAAAGACCTATCTAACGATACCCAATACGAAGGGATACGCGAGATAAAAAATATTTATCCCCACTTTAGGTGTCTGGAAGCTACCGTAAAAAAAAAAATTTTTCAAAATTTTATTTTACCACTTTCTCGGCGTGATCAATATCCATACCTAATTTCAGCTTCCTAGTAAGAACCTCGGAGCTTTGCCGCAGACAGACAGACGGACATGGCGAAACTATAAGGGTTCCTTGTCGGACTACGGAACCCTAACATACGGAACTCAACAAAGTTATATTTGTATCGTCTATCAATTAAGTCAGTTTGACCCTGTCATGTAGACATTACAATCACCCTGGCTGGGAACCAGTCACCGTGCACAATGAACCACGAGCCTACATCAATTCCGAGGCGAGTACCTAAATACAGTAGTCAGTCGTAAGTTCGTTAGGGTAGTAACTACTAGAACAGACAGAACGCTACATACTGACGTACAGTTGCACGAACTGGCGCTAAATGCTTCTAAAACTTTCGCGAAGCTACATTACGACTAAAGTATTTCGTATTTATTGTATATCTCTACATTGTTCGAGTTACTGAGTGCGTCCTAATCATTATTGTGGGATTTACATCCGTGAATTTGATCCGTCTAACTCGAGAGTGGTGAAGTGAGTTTCATTGTGGTAGAATAAACTAAACTCATCCGATATCACGTATATCTCAGATCGCTTGCTGTTCTCAGCAGTATCGTTGCGCAAACTTTGCGCTAAATGCGCATACTATGCGCTTACTCGTAACACACGCTGCGCAAACATTTAAATTTCGTTTGATGTCGATTCGTTGTGGCAACACAAAACAACTTATATATCCAACTTTAACGAGCACGTTAGGAATTCCAGATCAATACTATCATTATTTAGACATTTATAAGTACTAAACGGCAGTTTTAATCATACTTGATTATTTATATAATAATTATTTCAAAAATACAAATAATGTTTCTATTTATGTTTTAATTGATCTATATTTTAAAATGTTCCCAGGTTAACGGGATTAGCTAGGTAAGTAGCTTATTAAGTTAATCTAGGACTATTTTACTATTTCTATTAGGTGGTTTTGGAACATGTACAATAATTGAAAAATAAAATTATTGCAGATGAGAAGCAGGAAATCTCGTGTATATTTTTATTATTTTGAGTTATTTTATTTTATTGACAGATTTTAGGAAGTGTATATGACTTTTGGTAGTTTTATTTAAAAGTTAGTATATTAGAGATTTATTGTTGGTAACATCATTTGTAAATAGATTAAAGAGTATTGTTTGCGAAAGTAAAGATATTAGGAAGGTGACGCTTTGCGCAAAGGGTTATTATTTATATTGCCTGTCACTTCTGTACAGGTGGATATAGGGGTGACGATAGAACAATAATAATTATAGGAGTGAATACGTTGGTTAAGCGTATTGATATTTTTATATAAAGTTGTATTTTGTAAGGACGTAAGTTTGTATTAAGTCTGCAGAGGGTAAGGATCGTGGTGCGTTTGGATTTTTCTGTAATTCAGTATAAATATATGTTTTATCAATTTTAGGTTGAAATATTTTTGTATGGTTTCTTTGAAGATATGTTACGACTTCATAATTGGTAGTGTGGATGTTAAGATTGCATTATTAAGTGGGTGTCGACGCGTCTATTTGGAGCCATACTGAGATCTGTCCCGCTGCGAGTGCGGGCAGGCGGGCGGCGGCGGCATCAGAGCGGCGTGGGCAGCGCGGGCTGCGCGGGGTGCAGCGCGAGCGCGGCGGCGGCGGCGTCGGCGGCGGCGAGCGGCTCGGCGGCGGCGCACAGCACCAGCGCCAGGCGCCGCCACGTGTCGGCGCGCGCCGGCTCCAGCGCCGCCGCCTCCCGCAGCGCCTTCTCCGCCAGCCCCAGCCAGCCCAGGTTGTAGTACGCCGCGCCTGCACGCACGTCTCACACTCCGCTACTACTGGCTACGCCTCTTCAAGCCATTCAACTGTTTTATCCCTCTCTGTCAAACTTCATTTTGACTTTACCATAGAGACAAAACAGTTCGATAGCTAAAAAAAGTCTTATAAACCGAATGACGTTCTTCAAAATAAGACGATACAATAATATCTTGTATCTATTTGCAAATCAATAAAGTTATCAAACATGTCATAAAACGATGACATCACCATAAAAGACATAACTATTAAGCATCACTTTAAATGTGGTAATAAACTTCTAAATAATTTCAAATAAAACACACAAACAACAATAAAATAAAACAAATCTTTAAATCTTAAATTACAGCATAAAAAAAATATTTAATGACAATAAAAATATATATACTCACCCAACTGTACCATACTATCCAGATGTGTAGGGTGTATCGCTAACGCATTCTGAAAACACTGCCGCGCCTCGTCCCACTCCGAGCTGGCTGCGTGCACCAGGCCTCGCTGTACGGAACATCATAAAGAAAATGTAATAAAAAAAGTATCAGAAATATGTTTGTTCACGCACACAAGACATCAAATACTTGATTAAAAAATGACTTACCGTATATAGTACAAGATGGCTGAAGGGCGTGAGCGTGGCTGCCTCAGACACGCAGCCCGCCGCCGCACTCACTCGCCCTAACCTATAAACACAACTTTGCTATAAAATTTCAAAAACTTTCAACGGAAAATGACAGTTTATAAAGTTTTTCCTTGAATAGAAAAGTAGTTATATTGCTGTCTTCTCTTTCTGTGTCTTTTAGTAGTATGAAGTAGGTATATAGGCACACATACCTGAGACACAGCTGGGCCAGCAGTAGCCACGCCTGCGCGCGGTTGTCTGCGAGCGGCACTCGCGGCCGCTGCGTGGACAGCGACGACGCGCCCTCGGATAGCGCTCGCTCGATACGATACACGCCCGCAGACTCCGCGCGGATAGACGCTGAAAATATTGATACATTATTTAAAACATATTAAAGGACAGCATTTAAACTTATTACCCAGTATACAGTGATACATACCGGCGTCTCGGTTGCTCTGCGTGTCGTCGTGCTGCGAGTCGGACATCGCGTCTAGCTCCGCGTACCCGTTGTGTTCCGGCTCTACCTCGGACTCGGAGCTGTTCACTAGTGATAACAGTTCCTTGCCGGTTGCTAACGCTTCCTGCAAGTAAGAAGATATAATTATCACAGCTGACTTGTCAATACACAATGAATGCGGCCTGCAGCGCGCGGGCGCCGCGGGAGCCGGCGCAGGCGCAGGAGCAGAGGGCGACACATGAGTAGTTACCTCGGGGCTCTCCCAGGTGAGCTGCAGCGCGGCGAGCGCGGCGAGCGGCCAGTCGGCGTGCGGGTAGTGGTGGCGCGCCAGGCGGGCGGCCTGCAGCGCGCGGGCGCCGCGGGAGCCGGCGCAGGCGCAGGAGCAGAGGGCGACACATGAGTAGTTACCTCGGGGCTCTCCCAGGTGAGCTGCAGCGCGGCGAGCGCGGCGAGCGGCCAGTCGGCGTGCGGGTAGTGGTGGCGCGCCAGGCGGGCGGCCTGCAGCGCGCGGGCGCCGCGGGAGCCGGCGCAGGCGCAGGAGCAGAGGGCGACACATGAGTAGTTACCTCGGGGCTCTCCCAGGTGAGCTGCAGCGCGGCGAGCGCGGCGAGCGGCCAGTCGGCGTGCGGGTAGTGGTGGCGCGCCAGGCGGGCGGCCTGCAGCGCGCGGGCGCCGCGGGAGCCGGCGCAGGCGCAGGAGCAGAGGGCGACACATGAGTAGTTACCTCGGGGCTCTCCCAGGTGAGCTGCAGCGCGGCGAGCGCGGCGAGCGGCCAGTCGGCGTGCGGGTAGTGGTGGCGCGCCAGGCGGGCGGCCTGCAGCGCGCGGGCGCCGCGGGAGCCGGCGCAGGCGCAGGAGCAGAGGGCGACACATGAGTAGTTACCTCGGGGCTCTCCCAGGTGAGCTGCAGCGCGGCGAGCGCGGCGAGCGGCCAGTCGGCGTGCGGGTAGTGGTGGCGCGCCAGGCGGGCGGCCTGCAGCGCGCGGGCGCCGCGGGAGCCGGCGCAGGCGCAGGAGCAGAGGGCGACACATGAGTAGTTACCTCGGGGCTCTCCCAGGTGAGCTGCAGCGCGGCGAGCGCGGCGAGCGGCCAGTCGGCGTGCGGGTAGTGGTGGCGCGCCAGGCGGGCGGCCTGCAGCGCGCGGGCGCCGCGGGAGCCGGCGCAGGCGCAGGAGCAGAGGGCGACACATGAGTAGTTACCTCGGGGCTCTCCCAGGTGAGCTGCAGCGCGGCGAGCGCGGCGAGCGGCCAGTCGGCGTGCGGGTAGTGGTGGCGCGCCAGGCGGGCGGCCTGCAGCGCGCGGGCGCCGCGGGAGCCGGCGCAGGCGCAGGAGCAGAGGGCGACACATGAGTAGTTACCTCGGGGCTCTCCCAGGTGAGCTGCAGCGCGGCGAGCGCGGCGAGCGGCCAGTCGGCGTGCGGGTAGTGGTGGCGCGCCAGGCGGGCGGCCTGCAGCGCGCGGGCGCCGCGGGAGCCGGCGCAGGCGCAGGAGCAGAGGGCGACACATGAGTAGTTACCTCGGGGCTCTCCCAGGTGAGCTGCAGCGCGGCGAGCGCGGCGAGCGGCCAGTCGGCGTGCGGGTAGTGGTGGCGCGCCAGGCGGGCGGCCTGCAGCGCGCGGGCGCCGCGGGAGCCGGCGCAGGCGCAGGACCACAGCGCGGCGGCGAGGCGCAGGCCGCCGCCGCACTCCGCGCGCGCGCGCAGGCACGACCGCGTCGCGTCCTGCACCACACCCATCACACTTTATGCATACATACTCTTCAGAAATCAGTCATAATGGACAATTACGTATGAACGAACACTTCAACCGGACAAACTTCGTCAAATTCCAGTGTCTTAAAACAAAAGTCTTCAATCAGTGCATGTTGTGCTCAAAGCCAGTTCTTTCTTGATCAAATCTGAAATAAGGAAATCCGAGAAGAACCAAGATCCATCTAGCCTAAATCGCGCAACTCAAGTGGCAGTGAGCAAGGCATATTGTTCGTAAGACGGATGGCTGTTGGGGCAAAAAGGTTCTCGAGTGGTGACCACAAACCGAAAACCGCAGCGTATGCAAGCCCAAATGGACTGACGATCTTTTAAGTCGCGGGAAGCCGGTGAATGAGGGCAGCGCAAGACCGATCATTAGGGAGATCGAGAGAGACGTCTTTGACAGCTGAGACGACGACAAATTGTTAAACGTATCGAAGTATCAAAACGCGGTTTTAACTTGTATAAAGCAAATTGGGAAGTCGACACAACTCCGACTTTTTATACGATGCTTTACTAAATGTCCGTTCTACTCCTCATTGATACCTACCTACCACGTTTCGCTGACATGTATCTGCTCGCAAAGTATGACTCTCCGTACCACACTGACCCTTCTGCTGAGAAGACCATTTGCTTAGGAGAAAGATTTCTTCTAAATCTACTCTCTGAAGTGTAGACGTGAGAGGTGGGTGAACAGTGAACACCGTGACCGGTCTAGACCTGTCTAAATAGCAGGGCAGCGTGGAGCACTATACAGCACGAGCCACCTCGACTCTGCGCAGGTATCCGTCGCTTACGTGTAAAGGCGGCGCTCGCCTGCAGTCTGTGCAGCGCGGAACGAAGTCGCGATTGGATGTTAAAAGCCGCGCTCACTATACCGCATATTTTCGCTACTACGACATAGACTCGCTAAAAAGCAACAATGGACCCTTAACCAATGATGACAATGACAACATATATACACGATCATATAGGAGAAGAAATTCTTGTCTTCAAACCAGGGCTATTCTTAAAGATCAACAGCAGTATCTATAGGAAACAAATAGACATAATATGTAGGATTGGGTCTTAATGAATACTGAATCCTTGCTATAATGGCGGTGTCGTGAGAGAGAGAGAGACTCATTCATTCTTCCCTTTCACTCCGTATTGTTCGTTCAGAAATCATCTTACACACCGTTTAAAAATAATAAATTCCTACATGTATGTTAGAATGGCCACTCACCATGGCGTCGTTGAGCATGCCGAGGTGCATGTACTGCAGCGCCAGGTAGTAGAAGGCGAGGTGGTCGTTGTCGTCCAGCCGCGCCGCGCGCAGCAGCAGCTTCAGCGCCGTGTCGTTCGCCGCCTCCTTGTCCACGCGGGCGTTCGTTTTCTGTTAACATCTCACAAACGTCAGTCACACGTCAGTCAGTCAAACGTCAGTATTTTCACAAAGTAAGCGTGTTTGCGGGACGCGGTTGACACCGCCCGCAACCCCGCGAGTCCCCCGCCTTTGCTCCGCGTAAGTACATTCGTTGCGCTACTGTAGGGAGACATCGTAATACTGTGCTGCAGACATGCAAAAACTATAGTTTGGTATACCGATGACCGCATAGCGTTCAGCGTTCAAAGAGGTAAAGCTAAAATTGTATAAACTATCTTATACAATTTTTATAATTGTATACACGATCTCTGATCGTGTGTTAGACACAAAGTACCCTGTGTCAGTTGTTGAAGCTATAAGGGCATGAAAGCTAGGTGGTACTGACAGACCTGTGCCTTCATCTGGTACCCGATGCCGGTGTAGAGGCAGCACCGCGCCAGCATGTGCCCGTCCTGCCCGTCCTCTATCGCCAGCGCCTCCTCCGCCATCTCTATGCCCTCTTCTATCTGTACAATAGCATAGTAGCTATTACATTACGTTATTTATTGAATACAATTTACAATAGACATCATCGTACAAATTTAAATAGGTATGTAAAGGGAAAACTGGATTGATAGATTTTTGATTAACAAAAGCTGCGAATCAGTACGCAAGCGCGAGCACAGTTAGCAGCTCAGACTGTTTTTTTTTGTATAGCATCTCGCAGGTCAACCTAGAAGGTTGTCGACTGCTTAACCGGGCTTGCCTGTGAAGTGCCTTAAATGAATTTAGGTCCTCCAGCCAAGGCTTAACATACAAAACTAAACGACTACACGCTAAGGGCACCCCCTAGTGGGGTACGGGCCTCGGCTTAGGGCGTCGCTGGGGGAGGACAGCAAGGGACAGGCTGGATCAGAATGTATTATGATTATTATAATCGGGAATTTTAAAGCTATTAGCTCAGCTCGCGGGCTGGCTCGTCGAGCTAGGGTCGGGAGGGCATGGACAAGGTCGTCGCTACGGACCTCGGCGGCGAGGTATATACGAACGCGGTCTGTGTTTGTGTAGAGTGCTAGTGGACCTACTGCTCTCTTGGAAGAGGGTTATAGCGTCATCGGGTATAGTGAGAGTATGCCTCGGACGGCGAATTTTACTGATCTGGGAGGGTGCGTATCCGGCGGCCGATACGACCAGAGGGTTTGGATGCTTTTCGGCAGTATTAAAGTAATCTTTGGCGGCACATTTCATGAACTGTTGAATGGTGGGCAGTTTGAGATCGAGATGGAGGTTCTCGTTTCGTACGTAGAAGGGGGCCCCTGTGATCTTTCGTAAGAAACAGTTTTGGAAGGTCTGCAATTTATGGAGACGGTATGGCTTTGAGTGTGCGAACACAACGGAAGCATATGTCATGATGGGGCGAATGTACGTGGTGTAGATGCGCAATTTGCACTTGAGTGACAATTTGCTACGTGCATTTAACATACAGTGGAGGCGACTGAGAGCGAAGGCCGCTCGAGAGCGGGCAGTCTTTATGTGCTCTCCGAAGTTAAGGTGACGATCAAGTATCACACCTAGGTATTTGGGTTGCTCATTTCAAGGAATCGGCTTGTCAAACATGGTGATGGGACTGGGTAGGGGTGGATTTCGGCGCGGTCTCGAAAAGAGAACTGCCTGACTCTTTTCGGGATTTACCTCGATTCTCCATTTCTTAAACCACTTGCCTAGGGCGTTGCAATGTCAGCGTGCACACACGTACCGCCGCCACTCGTGACTGTCTCGATTGTACCTCTGTGCCTCATACCAAATGGTATTTCGCACCAAGCATTTTGTAAGGAATGGTTTCACTACGTCTGTCTGTCACAGCTGATTATTTCAGGAACTAATAATGCTACCGACTTGAAATTGGAATAGTTATAAAGAACGATTACCTATGCGTATTGAAATAAAAAAAAACATATTATTGCTTTTATGGAAAAAGTAAGTGGGTTTAAAATTTCAAAGTATAGTAACGAGGTTATGTGAGGTATAATATGAAAGGTCTTGATTTTCACTTTTTACAATATTTTTTTGTTTCCTTGTGTGTCTTTTGATTTTAGAATTATAATGAAATCTGACCAAAAAAAACCCTCCCCCCTTTACCTCCGAATTTAGAGGAGGGAAAAAATCTGAAATAATTCGGATTGATAGACATCGATCTAAAGTTTTACAGGAAAAATAAAATTATGATTCTAAATCACGCAGTTTTTTAATAATCACCCTACAAACAAACTTAATTATGCGGTCGAAAAAATACAAGATAATTGCGACTTTATTGCGTATAATATTCTTTCCCAAGGTTGCTCCCAAAGTTATGAGCGTAGGTGCTATAAAGAAATAAATTGACAAGTTTTTAGCCGTCGTCTATTCCGATCACTTGCTCCACAACTCGACTTACCCTGAGCATGCGCACTCTGAGTATCTCTGAGCAGTTTCACACAACCCTAAACATGCCAGTTGGAGGAGAGCCGCTCGACTTGAGTAGACAGGTACCAACACTTGAACTGAGCGTCGGGCACCAGCGCCGCCGCCTGTGTGTGTGTGTGCGTGTGTGTGTACGCACCCAGCCCATCCTGTAGCAGGTGTTGGCGGCCACGAGGCGCAGCGGCGTGTCGTCGGGCACCAGCGCCGCCGCCTGTGTGTGTGTGTGCGTGTGTGTGTACGCACCCAGCCCATCCTGTAGCAGGTGTTGGCGGCCACGAGGCGCAGCGGCGTGTCGTCGGGCACCAGCGCCGCCGCCTGTGTGTGTGTGTGCGTGTGTGTGTACGCACCCAGCCCATCCTGTAGCAGGTGTTGGCGGCCACGAGGCGCAGCGGCGTGTCGTCGGGCACCAGCGCCGCCGCCTGTGTGTGTGTGTGCGTGTGTGTGTACGCACCCAGCCCATCCTGTAGCAGGTGTTGGCGGCCACGAGGCGCAGCGGCGTGTCGTCGGGCACCAGCGCCGCCGCCTGTGTGTGTGTGTGCGTGTGTGTGTACGCACCCAGCCCATCCTGTAGCAGGTGTTGGCGGCCACGAGGCGCAGCGGCGTGTCGTCGGGCACCAGCGCCGCCGCCTGTGTGTGTGTGTGCGTGTGTGTGTACGCACCCAGCCCATCCTGTAGCAGGTGTTGGCGGCCACGAGGCGCAGCGGCGTGTCGTCGGGCACCAGCGCCGCCGCCTGTGTGTGTGTGTGCGTGTGTGTGTACGCACCCAGCCCATCCTGTAGCAGGTGTTGGCGGCCACGAGGCGCAGCGGCGTGTCGTCGGGCACCAGCGCCGCCGCCTGTGTGTGTGTGTGCGTGTGTGTGTACGCACCCAGCCCATCCTGTAGCAGGTGTTGGCGGCCACGAGGCGCAGCGGCGTGTCGTCGGGCACCAGCGCCGCCGCCTGTGTGTGTGTGTGCGTGTGTGTGTACGCACCCAGCCCATCCTGTAGCAGGTGTTGGCGGCCACGAGGCGCAGCGGCGTGTCGTCGGGCACCAGCGCCGCCGCCTGTGTGTGTGTGTGCGTGTGTGTGTACGCACCCAGCCCATCCTGTAGCAGGTGTTGGCGGCCACGAGGCGCAGCGGCGTGTCGTCGGGCACCAGCGCCGCCGCCTGTGTGTGTGTGTGCGTGTGTGTGTACGCACCCAGCCCATCCTGTAGCAGGTGTTGGCGGCCACGAGGCGCAGCGGCGTGTCGTCGGGCACCAGCGCCGCCGCCTGTGTGTGTGTGTGCGTGTGTGTGTACGCACCCAGCCCATCCTGTAGCAGGTGTTGGCGGCCACGAGGCGCAGCGGCGTGTCGTCGGGCACCAGCGCCGCCGCCTGTGTGTGTGTGTGCGTGTGTGTGTACGCACCCAGCCCATCCTGTAGCAGGTGTTGGCGGCCACGAGGCGCAGCGGCGTGTCGTCGGGCACCAGCGCCGCTGCCTGTGTGTGTGTGTGCGTGTGTGTGTACGCACCCAGCCCATCCTGTAGCAGGTGTTGGCGGCCACGAGGCGCAGCGGCGTGTCGTCGGGCACCAGCGCCGCCGCCTGTGTGTGTGTGTGCGTGTGTGTGTACGCACCCAGCCCATCCTGTAGCAGGTGTTGGCGGCCACGAGGCGCAGCGGCGTGTCGTCGGGCACCAGCGCCGCCGCCTGTGTGTGTGTGTGCGTGTGTGTGTACGCACCCAGCCCATCCTGTAGCAGGTGTTGGCGGCCACGAGGCGCAGCGGCGTGTCGTCGGGCACCAGCGCCGCCGCCTGTGTGTGTGTGTGCGTGTGTGTGTACGCACCCAGCCCATCCTGTAGCAGGTGTTGGCGGCCACGAGGCGCAGCGGCGTGTCGTCGGGCACCAGCGCCGCCGCCTGTGTGTGTGTGTGCGTGTGTGTGTACGCACCCAGCCCATCCTGTAGCAGGTGTTGGCGGCCACGAGGCGCAGCGGCGTGTCGTCGGGCACCAGCGCCGCCGCCTGTGTGTGTGTGTGCGTGTGTGTGTACGCACCCAGCCCATCCTGTAGCAGGTGTTGGCGGCCACGAGGCGCAGCGGCGTGTCGTCGGGCACCAGCGCCGCCGCCTGTGTGTGTGTGTGCGTGTGTGTGTACGCACCCAGCCCATCCTGTAGCAGGTGTTGGCGGCCACGAGGCGCAGCGGCGTGTCGTCGGGCACCAGCGCCGCCGCCTGTGTGTGTGTGTGCGTGTGTGTGTACGCACCCAGCCCATCCTGTAGCAGGTGTTGGCGGCCACGAGGCGCAGCGGCGTGTCGTCGGGCACCAGCGCCGCCGCCTGTGTGTGTGTGTGCGTGTGTGTGTACGCACCCAGCCCATCCTGTAGCAGGTGTTGGCGGCCACGAGGCGCAGCGGCGTGTCGTCGGGCACCAGCGCCGCCGCCTGTGTGTGTGTGTGCGTGTGTGTGTACGCACCCAGCCCATCCTGTAGCAGGTGTTGGCGGCCACGAGGCGCAGCGGCGTGTCGTCGGGCACCAGCGCCGCCGCCTGTGTGTGTGTGTGCGTGTGTGTGTACGCACCCAGCCCATCCTGTAGCAGGTGTTGGCGGCCACGAGGCGCAGCGGCGTGTCGTCGGGCACCAGCGCCGCCGCCTGTGTGTGTGTGTGCGTGTGTGTGTACGCACCCAGCCCATCCTGTAGCAGGTGTTGGCGGCCACGAGGCGCAGCGGCGTGTCGTCGGGCACCAGCGCCGCCGCCTGTGTGTGTGTGTGCGTGTGTGTGTACGCACCCAGCCCATCCTGTAGCAGGTGTTGGCGGCCACGAGGCGCAGCGGCGTGTCGTCGGGCACCAGCGCCGCCGCCTGTGTGTGTGTGTGCGTGTGTGTGTACGCACCCAGCCCATCCTGTAGCAGGTGTTGGCGGCCACGAGGCGCAGCGGCGTGTCGTCGGGCACCAGCGCCGCCGCCTGTGTGTGTGTGTGCGTGTGTGTGTACGCACCCAGCCCATCCTGTAGCAGGTGTTGGCGGCCACGAGGCGCAGCGGCGTGTCGTCGGGCACCAGCGCCGCCGCCTGTGTGTGTGTGTGCGTGTGTGTGTACGCACCCAGCCCATCCTGTAGCAGGTGTTGGCGGCCACGAGGCGCAGCGGCGTGTCGTCGGGCACCAGCGCCGCCGCCTGTGTGTGTGTGTGCGTGTGTGTGTACGCACCCAGCCCATCCTGTAGCAGGTGTTGGCGGCCACGAGGCGCAGCGGCGTGTCGTCGGGCACCAGCGCCGCCGCCCGGCGAGCCACCCCCGCCGCCCGCACGCCCGCGCTCCACGCGCTACTGCCTGAAACGTAACAATCAATGAAACAATGCTATTATGAAATGTAAGGTTGCTGTCAGCCGGGCGCACGTACCGGGCGCGAGGTGGGCGGGCGGCGCGGGCGGGGCGGGGCGCGCGGGGGCGGCGGCGGCGGTGGCGAGGGCGCGCTGGCGCCAGATGTGCGCGCAGCCGAACGAGAACTTCATCGCGCGCTCCAGCGACTGCTCATGGAACAGATACACTCGCTCAACATTCTCACCTAAATGTTTATATAACTTCACATTGACAAAGTCACAAAAAACAGTAAGATTTAGAATTGTCCTGAATAATAATCGAGAGCCAGCAGGTCGTTGACGGTACGTGACAGACCTCGAGCACCAGGCACAGCTGGCCCCAGCGGGTGGCGGCGAGGGCCAGCAGGTCGATGACGGCGATGGCGTTCCGCAGCGCGTGCGCCCGCGCGGCCTCGAACTCGCCGCTCTGCGACAGCACGGCGTCCCGCACCGCCATCGCCTCGCCCACCAGCAGCAGCAGCACCACCTCCTCGTACTCGTTGCGCGGCACGAACTAAGAAACACACATTTTGAATAACTGAAACGGTTAAATAAGAGGTTCTGCGCAAAAGTATTATAAATAAAAACTCTATGATTGTCTGACCTGGTTGATGGCGGCGTACTTCCTGGGCTTCCAGGGCCCGTCGGCGACATGGTCGTCCCGGCGGCGCGACAGCGTGCCCTGCGCCGGCGCCAGCGCCAGCTTCTCCGGCGCCTTGTACACCTGCACCAACGACCACTCCTCACTACTTCTCCCGAATGTTACCAGTGAAGTAGGCTAGCCATAACTCCGATGACAGCATCGGTTCAAAAGTGAATAGACAAGATAAACTAATTTATATTAATATGGCAATAATCAACCAGTAAGTTGTGTCATTCTGTACATAATCGATCCTATCACAATCATGTGTAGAAGCTCCCGCAATAGCAGTAGTCTCTGTATGTTACCTGGCCGGTGACGCCCCGCATGAGAACCTCGGCCAGCTGGCGGGTGAGCGTGAGCCGCAGCGCCTGCGTCGAGGTCGACTCCACCGCGTTCAGCATCTCGCGGTACCTGCGCCACGGAACAATCGCTTACTGAACTACTTTACCTCTTAAACAAACTTAGTTGCAGTTTTGGTAGGAATTTTGATACTCATTCAATAACAAATAGAAAGAGAAACAAAAAATGTGTATGTGAGGAATAAAAACGCAACGCTAGGAACCGTCAGAAAAGTTTAAAGATCAAAGAGACAATCATAAGTTATGAACTAGCAATTTCCAGCGGTTTCGTCCCTCCCCAGGGTTCAAGCTATACCAAATTTCATCTAATTCTAATTCGGTTCAGCAGTTTAAGCTTGAACAGACAGACAGACACACTTTCGCATTTATAATATTAGTATGGATACGAACGTACCAATATACCTACGTCACTTAAAAATATATTACTTTAATTCTTTTCACATGAAACACGTTAAAAGTATTAACGCAAACACGCAGTACATTAGGCAAGCACAAGCGTCCCGTGTAGCGACAGATGGCACGCGAGCTTAATTGGATAGAGCACCAATCTGACCGCTGTAAGCCGGTTAGCGGCCGCAGTCACAACTCACAACAGACTACGTTATATGTGTCAATTACCGCGCAAACACTGCTTCTTATTACGAAGACTGTCGACAGCACATCGCATCTCTTCCCTATTACTCGGATTTATTACTGACAAATCGTCGATTTGTAGAACATGCCCCAAAATGCTTAAGACTGTGATTTTTACAATTTAATGTCATTACATGTAGGTCTTCAATGTTTTAAAAGATAAAATTGTGGGTACTATAATGTGACGTTTTATGTTTTCGGCGAAAGGTTCTTTAGGCAGAGGTTACTAATAACAAATCCACATATCGCAATGTATATTTAAGACCCATGAAGAACTCAAACACGTTTATTGAAATTAGACTAATTAAATTAGTAGTTTTTCATGTCAAAATACACTATGACAGCACCCCACCCCCTGCCACGCTTCACTGCTAGAATAAGATGCAAGCATACTGTCCTTTACATGTCTGGTCGTGAACAGTCTATCACATAGGGAAGACTGGCATGGTAAACCTGTTAGTTGTGACCGTAGTTACCTGTCGATGGCGTTCTGCAGCCTGCCGGCGCGGATGTGCAGGATGGGCACTCGCTGCAGCGCCGTCTCCAGCGTGGGCCCGGCGCGGGCGTGCGCGCCCGTGCGCTGCAGGTACAGCAGCGTCAGGTCCGACGACAGCTCGAAACTACGAATCTACATAAACGAAGCATAGTTTAAACTACTTTGGAGGATCTTGTGATGTGTACGAGTTTAGTTAATGCTAGAAAGCAGGTTCGTTTGAAACAAATTGATATTTTAGATTCTACCCTCGCGTAATGCGTCGATAATGAGCAATTAATTTTAAAAAAATTGTAGCAGCCAAAATATAGTGATAACAAAATTGTATGTAGGCCTGCTAAATTATGGCAAAACTTTAAGGCTCAGTGTTATTCTAAAATTCTCTTTTGTGTTTTTCTAAAAATAAAATTAAAAAAAAAACAAAATTCAAATCACACACACACATCTTTGAAATATGACTTCAACTATTCTGGTGCCTCCTTTTCCAGTTCCATACCTTTGAAGGTTTCTTAAATTCAACCGAGCTCATTGCGTCGTACTACCTGGACAAACCTTAAGGATCGTTTGGCAGCTTAGTTATAAGAAGCTTCTAGAACATTATCGCTGTATTCGCTCTCACCATTTCAGATTCCCTCTCGGCCTGCTTAAACCGGCTGGTGGAGCCGGTCACGGTGTTCTGCTCCAAGCACAGACCCTTGATGGCGTACGACTCGGCCACGATGCGGAGACTTCGTCTGTCAAGCACATGTATAATTAAAAGGATATTTTTTATCCAGGTGTGAGGTAGTTCCGTCTGAACGCGGGTAAAACGTCTAACCAAAGGGTTTCGTGATACCCGGTAACTGGGTTGTGGAGGTCAGCTAGGCAGTCGCTCCATCTAAAACACTGATACTCAGCTGCACCCTGTTACACCGGAAGCCGACCCTAACACAGTTGGGAAAAGGCTAGGCGGATGATGATTCATGTATATTTTGTAATGAACTGTTAATTTGACATTACAAACAGCCATTGAATTTTATTTATTTGTATGAATAGGTAGATAACATGTTTGGAGGATATGATAACGTGTGAATTAACAGAAATGGATTCATAATATCTACCTATTGATAATAAATTACATCTACGCATATCGGACATTATGTTCCCTAATTACATTTTAAATAGTAGTTATGTTGATATGCAATCACCAGTCACCGAACAAAGTCATTATCATCAAAAATAATTTTTATGTTAAGGATAAATCCCAATATAATGTCAAAAGCATGACTAACAAGCTGGGCGCGCAGATTCTACTGTGCTTATGCTGCTATGATGCAATAAAAAAAACTCTTTATTTCGAGAACTCGTTTAAAGTGGATCTTTTATTAACTTTAATTTTTTTTTAATGTGTTTTGTCCTGTAATACATTTTAGTTGGTTGACTACAACTATGTAACCGGTAAAGCCTGCTTAGCCGTGATAGTTTTCCTTTCAACTTTGTTATATAGGCTATTGCTGTGCTTTGTTTCAATCAATATGAGAAGGGATGCTTCTAAAACGCTCTTCTAAGGGAAGATTCTAACAAAAAATTGGAGGTCAATATTTATTGCTTTAGATCACAATATAGGTCTATACATTTAACAGATTATTCAGCGTTTGTCATGCGCGATCGTCTGATACTCGGAAGATGATGTCAGATGTAACACGTGTTGAGGCAAGCATCTATTAGATAAATTAATCCCAAAATACCTATACTTTTGTTTACAATAGACAGTCTAGTCTAGTAGATAAGATTGGTGTGTATAATTTATTACATATATATTACACACAGAATATAGACTTTGTCATAATGTAGACAAAGGTGGTCAGTAAATGAATAAGCTTTACTCATGGTCAGATGACATCATACATAATGTGAATGTTACAAATATGATTAGGTACTATTTGCAAACAAAGTTCTGCTTTCCCCAACAGTAAACTCTTATGGCTATAATTAAATTATAAATTATTATTTTTCCCTTTATTTAACAATTATTTAAAATGTAATAGGTATGTATTTATAACTCTTGTGACATTTACAATTTATTTAATTATAGCTTTATCACCATCGTCATACGGGATAAATGCGAATTTGAGTTTTCAAGTAGGTAATGTTATGCCTGCCTAGCATGTACACAAACTGACTTACGTAATTAGAAAGGGAACTAACTCCTGAGATACAGGCTAACTACCTAGTTCGGGAGGCAGAGCTTTTATTGAACTGTATCACCAAGTTTGCAAATGTTTTTTTGAAGTAGTTTAAAATATTAGCAAACAATATTATAGCTACTTTTAATACACAAATATTAAACATCAATTTCATGCACACAGTGAGTGTGAGTCAACAAATCCATTCAGCCATGAATAGCAGTGGGTGTTGCAACAATCTACTTCAGACTTTAATTACTAGATAATTTGGCATCTGATGCAATGGTATAATCAAACTATTAATGGAAAAAAGTTAATTAGTGCCATTGCAAGATACAGCTGGCACCTAAAGTGCATGATTGCACACAATGCTATTGTAGTTAATGTGAGATAAGTGTAGGGAGGACACGCGTCAGTGTATGTCATAAGATTGCAAATAATGATCCATTGTTTGAGTTATGGAATAACAATGTAATGCCGTTCAAATGTTAAGATTACTTTGATGGCAATCTTTATGAACATTGATACAATCAATTCAATTTATTTATTTCAATGTTTGGAATGAACTGATGATGACAATATTTCCTAATATACAAGCCATAATGGTACCGATTCTGACTTACACACAACTAAACTAATTTTAAAATAGCATGCTCTTTTTCTATCGCGAAATACAAGAAGAGGATAGCAAGTAATTCAGTGCTGTCAAATTAAATGACAGATGACATTTTGTTCGTACAGGTTTGTTAATTTAGTCGAGATGTTACGTCGTGATGTTTAATATTGTATGGAAAACTATTTTTTTCTAATTTGACAGGTGTTAAAAGTTTGCTATCCCTTTCTTATATTTGTTGATGGAAAGAGAGAATTATAGACTAAATTTAATTTAGTTGGTGTCAAGAGAATCGCGGCCAGTGAATTTCTTTCGGTTTAGTATCAATATACATATGTTAGGTACTTACACAGGTAACTCTTTCTCCGTCAAAGTATTCAGCTCGGCCAGTTTATAATGTTTCAGTGCATCATCATATGCTCCACATGCATAGTTCAGCTTCCCGAGCAGAAGGTGAGCATCTAACGCTACACCGGCTCTCTTGCCCGCTTCATCAGTGGCCAGGGTGAGGTAGCCGCGGGCTTCCGAGAGCTCTCGTTGGGCTCTCTCGATGTTCTCTTTGCTGGGGGGCCATTCTTCAAGGTGAGCTTCAAGCTTGCCCTCACCAATGAGGAAGTGGGCAAGGCTCTCTGTCAATACAATATATTCAATGGTTAATGATGTTTTAAGGAATAGTTCAGCTTAACAAGTTATTTGCTGTTTTTGTTCCAACATTCACATAAATGTTAAAGGAACATAGAGTTTCATGTTGCATGATAGAACAGATATTTTAATTTGTTACTGTAACTCAAACCAATAACTTTTAGCCATGTCAGTTGTGAAGGCCTCATGTCATGACAACAGGCAGTATTCATCTCTGACCTTAACATATATCCTGGAAGGAGGTCCTCTCTATATGGTCAAACATATGGTTTGATGCTATTATTGTTTAAATATAAATTACCCAAATAATTTATTAATATTTCTTGATAATTTTATTATATACCTAAGTTATTTATATGAATTGAAATGTTTACAGAAAGATTTATTATCATTTTATTTTAAATATATATATATATTAAATATTAATACCAGTAATTGTTTCGACATTGGTTACTATTCAGAGAACTGAAACATCAAAACTTAATTGTTCCATAACTAATATTCAAGAAAACATTAATGAATGATCATCATAATATACCAATAGTTAGAAAACAGCCTGTGTGCTGATGTTTATCACATAAACAGTGACATCAGCAAATGCGTTATGTCCTCAACATATTCTGATAAGCGATATTATAATGTAATATTTTTAAGCTCTTATGATAACAAGTGGCAGAACATGAACGTGCAGGCTCGGCGTGCCCGCGCGGGTAACGAGTGCACCGAGAATACGTAGCGCGTGTCACTGACCATGCTGCGGAGACCTGGCCTTCAACTGCTGAGCCAAGTCCACTGCCTTCTTCCAATTAGACTCCTCACGACTCTTCTCGATCTCTGTTTCGTAGCCCCGCACAGCATTCTTACTCCTCGATGTCATTTTAACACGGGAATTATTTTACTTGTATGTCACACCATCGAACTTATTGAACACCTCACTCATACATTGCAAAACCTTTTGGAAATTGCATTAGTTCCCCAGTGCCCAGGATCACCAGCGAATTGAAGGCCAAATGTGACAGATGACAACATACTTCGCGAGTTCGCGGAGTTCATTCTGCGATAATAGGTTTATTCTGCAATATGATAAAATATTTATGATTTTATTTTCGTCGATTCTTTAACCAAATTCTATTGTACATTATTTTTATTTGATAAAATAATTAATCTTCTAGTTTAAATAAGTAGTTATAATAAATACGTAGGTATTTATCAAAAACATATCAATTCGAATAGCCAGAGTAAAGTAAGCGAATAGCTGCTATTGCCAGGACAAATTACTGTTATAAGTTTATAAAAAAAGCTTGTTTGTTTAATTATATTTTTTCTTTTCATTGTTTTTCAGTAATAAATAATTTCTGTTAAAATATTTATTTAACAACTAAATTTATTTCAGATTTAACAAAATTTATTTGTTTGTAGCTAGCTTTGTTAAACCTAATTTTAATTTAGTTTTCAAACTATATCAACAGATGGCGTCAGTAGTTTGTTTCTTTCTTGGTTCAATTTATGAGTTAGCAGTTTCCCGCGTATTATTGCGTATAAAAGTTACCCAGTTTTAAGTGTTAATTCTATGTGTGAACTAAAATAAACTAACTAAATTTTATACAAATTCAATCAGCCACATTTGCATCGATAGAGTTACAAATATAATATACATACTCACAAACTTTCATTTGAGGAGCTCGTGGCTAAGTAACAGCCGTACGGTTCGGACGATCAAAGGTTAAGATGCGCTTGACGCGGTCGGTCCGTGGATGGGTGACCATCTATGTCATAGCGAGACTCCTCCGTGCCTCGGAAAGCACGTTAAGCTGTTGGTCCCGGTTGTCATTTGTACATCTTTGACAGTCGTTACGGGTAGTCAGAAGCCAGAAAGTCTGACATTCAGTCTTACCAAGGGGTACCGTGTTACCAGGTAACTGGGTTGTGAAGGTCAGATAGGCAGTCACTCCATGTAAAAACACTAGTACTCAGCTGCATCCGGTTTAGACTGGAAGCTGACCCCAACATAGTTGGGAAAAGGCTAGGCAGATGATGACTCACTAACTTTCATATATACAGTTAGGAAACTCTTTAATTTTGTCTATGGGTATGAATAAAGAATATAAAAAGGCGGGAAATAAACTGTCAATTAGAAGATTCTTGGGTAAGATGATGGTCGACGTAATTTGTAAGTGCAAATTATTTATTGTTTTATGGATAAAATAGTGACTGAACTCCTTAATATCATCTTAGTTCACTGATTATTTAATTTTAATAATAGTCCGCTTCTGGATGCTAAATTCAGAAGTGGGATAGTTCATCACGTCCCACCCGCTTTTGGTTGTCTTTTGTTAAATAAAAGCCGTAACTTTTTAATGCAATTTTATGAATTATACCTAACCACAGGCTTCCCACCGATTGTCGGAGGGAGCGTATGTCATATATAGGTTTCTTGAGTGCGAAAATGAAGGCAATCCTGTGTCGACTGATCATCAATGAAACCAGCCGTAAGTTTCGCGATGTTGTTTGCTGGCTGCGACACCACGCCTGTGCTTCGGGAGGAGTTTCAGCTCACTACGCTGCATTTGTATTGGTTACCAAAGTGCATTGTGAATACACACGTTGGCTTGATTAACCTGGTGAGACCAATCCAATCTATGTTTATGAAATCTTGTGTTTTACGTTGCATGTGATTTAACGAAATCATTGAACGCTTATAGCTAATAAGATTAGACAAAATGTGTGCGTGGTTTTCGACCTATCTTACTGGATAACTACTTTTCTTGGTCAGATTAGACCGAGCGAATGTGATTCATTATTAATCTCTTATTTCCTACTAATGAGAAACAGGTCCGACAGGTACTCTCTGAAATGGTGAGATAAGAGTAATGAAATGCTTTTGCATGTAACATAAGCGTTGGTTTTACAACACCTTTACTATGGTATTGGATAATTGTTTTTGTTGGTCAGGTTAGACCGAGCGTATGTGATTGCTAATCCGTTTTATTTAATAATGAAAAACAGGTACTCTGAAATGGTAAGTTGACTTCAGAGACATGAACTGCTTTTGCGAGTTAAAAGTATTGGATGTGATTCATGGCTATCATTATTGAATGCAATAATTACTTATTTATACCAATGTTGTAATGTTATACATTGTGCGACAGACTGTAAATTTATATAACGAGTACATATTTGGTGTGTGTTTGTTGTGGAGATGTACCTAACCAATGGGTATCAGGGTGACTTGGAAAATACCCGTATAAGGCCTGTGTAGTGGCATTGGGGTGACCGGGAAGAGACCTGTGTAAAGCCTGAGGTACAGTTGGGTGTCATACCCGTTTGGTTGAGGGTCCAGGCATGAGACCTAATTTTTATGCACGACATTGTTGTGAACGGCAAACCTTGTGAAATTCTAAACAAACAGTGCATATTGTTTTTATAACTGACAGTCTGACAATGAGCTATGGTATCTTTATTTTCGTGTCAGAAACGCATGTACACTGTAGGGCAAATACTATAATTGTGCACTAATGTTTGTTCCAGCTTACAGCTGATGATTGCACTTTGCTTATGCACTTCTTTAGTTTTCTAAGCGCTTTATAGTAATACACCGCTATATTAATAATTGATGCAAACCACATTTCTATGTGCATTCCACTAGTAAACAAAGGTCATTGACCTACAGGTTTTAATTATAAAAAAATAAAATGCAGCTGTAGGGACAGTAAGGAATTATGAGTGTGGGTAGGTGTTGTGTATAGAAAGTGTGGATGAGTATGTGAGTGTGTGAATATGTTTGAGCGTGTGTTGTATAATAGCTGCTAACAATAACAATAAAAACAGAAGTTAAATGCGCTTACTGCTACTGCATAATCTTGAGTCCTTTAACACAAATGGTAAAAAAATGTGTTGGACGCGCGATTCAGAGATGCCTCCGTCCACACAAGTGTGCTATTATGATTTTGTGTAGGACGCGCGATTCAGAGATGCCTCCGTCCACACGAGTGTGTTGTGTTGGACGCGCGATTCAGAGATGCCTCCGTCCACACGAGTGTATTGTACTGGACGTGCGATTCAGAGATGCCTCCGTCCAAATAGACGTGCCTATAGTGAGAGGTATCGATCTATGTATGTAATGAGAAATTGAAAGTGTTGACGTGCGATTTAGTTATGCTTCCGTCAACCTCAGCCAGAGGGGACGCCTTCTGTCTGATTTGTTCACAGGTGCAGTCTCTTGCTGCTGGTAATGGCTATGAGAGCTCTGTGAAATTTAAGGCTATTTTATGAATTGGTATTGCATAAGCATGCAATATGTGCGTTATAACAACTGTTATGGCATGTAACAACATTATAAAAACTGTTATGGCAGTCTCCTGATACAAAGTTATGTTTCAGATGACGAATTATTTAAATGCAATACAACATTATTTCTAGCTGGTGCTAAGACCTGCTGCTGCTAAGAAGTGTTGGACCAATCGGTGATCTTCTAGCTGCAGCATTAGGTCCAGTATGAGATGAGTATCATAGCAACTGCGCCGAGGACGACGCATGGTCAGGAAAGGCCGAGTTAGGAAACTCTTTAATTTTGTCTATGGGTATGAATAAAGAATATAAAAAGGCGGGAAATAAACTGTCAATTAGAAGATTCTTGGGTAAGATGATGGTCGACGTAATTTGTAAGTGCAAATTATTTATTGTTTTATGGATAAAATAGTGACTGAACTCCTTAATATCATCTTAGTTCACTGATTATTTAATTTTAATAATAGTCCGCTTCTGGATGCTAAATATACATATAAATAAAATTCGAGTGTCTGTTTGTAATATTGAAATAACCATTTTTACATGTATATGAATATATATACGGTACATACACCAAAATAACACGTTTTACAATTTTTGTCTGTCTGTTTGTTTGTTCCGGCTAATCTCTGAAATGGCTGGACCGATTTTGACGGAACTTTTATTGGGAGGTAGCTGATGTAACAAGGAGTAACTTAGGCTACGTTTATTTTTGGGTGGACGCATGAGAAACCAAGTGAAACAGCTATATGTATATAATATTATTAAAGGGAATATTTAGTTAAGCTGCTTCTCGTAGTTTTTTATCAGCTGACCCGGAGGCGTCAGATTCAGCCATAGTCGAAGTATTCGGATAAGCGTCTTATTATGTTTTTCGGTTATAGTTATAATACACTTCTCATCAAAAAAATCGAAACACCTCGCAGTTTATGATTTGATAAGGATTATCAGAAAAATGTGTATATTTAGGAATAAATGTAAAATGTCATTTAATAGTGAGTAGTATGAGGTTTTTAAATCCTAATGTTATTGTTCTAAATTCAAATTAAGTCTTCATAGATTTCGTATTTTGTATAATGAGTAATTTTTACCCTGTATGGAATATGAAGGAAATGGGTAAAACAACACGCGTAAATGAAAAAAAAAAAATAAGAAACGTTTATTTAATAACTTGTATTCCCTCCGCGAGCTCTTATTACTGCTTCCATACGGTTCTTCATCGATCGGATGAGAGTCACGATCACATGTTGTGGTATATTATCCCATTCCTCTTGGATTGCATTTTGCAGCTGGCTAAGTGTTTCTGGGGCTGGATCTCTTGCTCGAATTCGTCTCTTTAATTCATCCCATAGATGTTCAATGGGATTCATGTCCGGGCTTCTTGCTGGCCATACCATAATGGAGATACCGACTTCGGTAAGATAATCTCGTACGACGCCCGCGGTGTGAGCTCTAGCATTGTCGTGCATGAATATGAAGTCGTTGCCAATAAAATGTGCATAGGGCATCACATGAGGTTCAAGACACTGTTCGATGTACCGATGAGAGTTTAGTGCAGGCAGCCGTGGCCCAGACACAAAGGCAAGTTCTGTCTTACCGTCGGCGCTGATTCCTCCCCAAACCGTCCACGAACCGCCACCATAGCTGACCTTTTCTTCAATGCAGCATTGTGCAAAGCGTTCTCCATCTCTTCTGTAGACCTTGTTCCTTCCGTCGTTACCATACAGCATAATTTTACACTCATCAGAAAACAGTACTTTGCTCCACTGAAGGTATGACCAAGTTAGGTGCTCGCGTGCAAAGTTAAGGCGCGCTCTTCGATGGTCTGCAGTTAATTTCGGCCCATTCGCTGGCTTATGCGGTGCCAATCCGCGTTCCTTCAACCTTCTTCTTATTGTAGAGTCACTTACAGCTACTCTTCGTACAACGCGAAGCTGCTGCTGCAGTTGAAAAGCGTTAAGGCGTCGATTTCGTAAAGAAGTTGTTACAATAAATCGATCATCTCGCTCAGAAGTGACCCGATTCCTGCCAGATCCTGAACGGCGCGTGAACGAACCAGTCTCCCGATAGCGTTTGTAGACTCTATGAACAGATGATAAGCTTAGATGCAATCTTGCAGCCACAACACGCTGACTAAGTCCAGAATCCAGCAATGCCACCACTTGGGCGGCTTCTGCGGGCGAAGTATCCATATGTTTTAGAAAAAAAAGTTTTTTCAGACGTCCCAAAGTCACAGTAAATGAAATAAGAAACAAAAAGTTTAAAGACAAGCGCTAATTTTTAGTTTTTAAACGAGAAACGTACTCCAACCCTAAATACGCATTTGTCTCAAAACAGTGATTAATTTCATTTATAGGATAAACAAATGAAATTCTAATTTCGAATTTTGATTTTTTTCTTCTTACTGTAATGACCAAACTGCCAGCTACACAATAATGTTTTTTTTTTCATGGAATTAATTCTCTTTTGTAAAAAATTAGGACAAAAACAATAAAAACGAAAGTGTTTCGATTTTTTTGATGAGAAGTGTAGGCAACTTATTGTATTTATTAGTTTATTTTAATCTTTATATATTAAATACCAAACATAAATACACATAGAAAATATATATAATACTTATTTATGTAAATTATAACACACAGTCACGCATTACTCACTTACAACCCACTTTCATTCATTCGCAACACAAAAACATAAAACTATAATTAAATCAACAAGCATCGCCGGATGATACTCGTAGTATGCAGTGGCGGCCGGCTCGAGCCTCGCTATCACACACGTATACCTATGCACCGCGGCGTATGCGCCGACCGATAGTCGATGTGCTCACGGCGCGCGTTCGGCAGTCAGGATTGATGCATTAGCCGCGAAGCCCGTGTCGCTTGTATGCTTATGCGTTTCCGGTTACCTTCTGCTATCGTTTCCGTACTTGTTATTCTTCCTGTGCTTGTATTCTATAGACTATCTTTTCTCCTTCTGCTTTAATCGCTCGGAAATAAACTGTGGAACTGTACAAAGTGGTCGTTTATTTAAATAACCCTGTGATCTCCACAACTGGTGACCCCGACGAGCACGATCAAGAAGATTGATGTCTAGCAGCAGCGATAGCTCCAGAAAATCCCAGGTGACCGCACGCACACGTGAGCGTCGCCTCAAGATGGCGGAACCTATTTCGGACCCGGCGACCAAACCTTCTACGCCCACGCCGATGCATATGAAAATACCACCATTCTGGCCTGAGAAACCGGCGATATGGTTCGCGCAAGTGGAAGGCCAGTTCGCCATCATGAGAGTTACGGACGAGACGGCAAAATTCTACCACATTTTGGCTACACTGGACAGACAGTATGCTGCAGAGGTTGAGGATGTTCTCACTGGCCCACCCGACTACCAGAGGTTGAAGAAAGAGCTCATAAAACGCTTGTCAGTATCTCGCGAAAACAAAGTCAAGCAATTGTTGATGCACGAGCAGCTTGGTTCCCGCAAGCCTTCACAATTCTTGCGGCACCTCCAGCATCTTGCGGGCCCTGAGATACCTGAAGACTTTTTGAGGACTATCTGGAGCAGCCGCCTACCTACGGGAATGCAGTCGATCGTCGCGTCGCAATCAGCTTTGTCTCTGGATGCACTAGCTGAACTCGCAGACAGAATAAACGACATCGCGACGCCGACGCAACAGGTTTCAGCAGCTTCAGTATCACCCGTGGACGAGTTGACGCGGCAAGTAGCCGAGCTGACTCGTCAAGTCAGTGCACTCACAGCCCAGGTGAATCGGCAATCGCGACCACGCGAACGAGGATCAGGACACCAACAACGGCAGCAGAATGGGACACCGCACAGGTCGCAATCCAGTTACAGGCGGTTCCCGATCTGTTGGTACCACAATAAACATGGCACCAAAGCGGTAAGGTGTATTAAGCCGTGTGATTTCAAGGCGGGAAACACCCCAGGCAGTCACTGATGGCGACGGACGACTGCCTTAGTTCATCGAGTCGCCTCTTCGTCACAGATCGCAATTCAAATGTGCAATTTTTAATAGACACTGGCAGTGATATTTGTGTGTACCCTGTATCCGCGCTTTGTGAACGTCGCCGTTGTAAAACGTCATATCAGCTAAGTGCTGCCAATGGTTCGACTATCGATACGTACGGCTATATCCAATTAAACTTAGACTTGGGGTTACGTCGTAATTTTCCGTGGCGTTTTGTTATTGCTGACGTCACGAAAGCTATAATCGGGGTAGATTTTCTTTCATTTTACCAGCTAATTGTTGATATCAGCAAACAAAAACTTATCGATAGTTTAACCAGTGTCAGTACTGTAGCCACTATATGTAAATTAAATCGTGATGTCCTAAGTGTAAAAATTTTGCCTGCCGGAAATAATTATTTTAACAGTATTTTATCTGAATATCCGGAGATAACACGCCCCGCTGGTATTCCGGGTATCATCAAGCACAACACTGTACATTATATCCGCACTACACCAGGCCCCCCAGTGTCATGCTCACCTCGTCGTCTCGCGCCTGATAAGCTCAAAATAGCTAAACAGGAATTTGAAGCTATGTTAGCTAGTGGTACCGTACGTCCGTCTGACAGTCAATGGGCGTCACCTCTCCACCTAGTATCCAAAAAGGATAACGGTTGGCGCCCATGTGGCGATTATAGGTTACTTAATGCTAGGACCATACCCGATCAATATCCGATTCGACACATACACGATTTTTCGAACAGTCTGTCCGGTTGTAAATATTTTTCGGTTATAGATTTGGTTAAAGCATACCATCATATACCTGTTTTTAAGGACGATATTCCAAAGACCGCAATTACCACACCTTTCGGTTTATGGGAGTTTCCATTTATGACCTTCGGCTTACGCAATGCTGGCCAAACTTTTCAGAGATTCGTCGATGAAATGACACGCGGCTTTGAATTTTGCTATCCGTATTTAGATGATTTTTTAATTTTTTCTAGATCAAAGCAGGAGCACGAAGACCACCTGAGGCAGCTTTTTACCCGTATGAGAGACTATGGCGTACTTATTAACACCAGCAAGTGTGTCTTCGGTGCTTCTCAAGTAACGTTTCTGGGGTATCAAATTTCAGAAGAGGGCACTACACCTCTCGACAGCAAGGTGAAAGCCATAGCTGACTTCCCTGTCCCCAAGACGGTTATCCAGCTCAGACGCTTTCTAGGGATGGTTAATTTTTATAGGCGGTTTTTGCCCAACGCCGCTCACATACAAGCTCCCTTGAACGCATTATTAACCGGATCAGTCAAAGCTTCCCATCCCGTCAACATCACAGGGATTTCCCTGCAAGCTTTTGAAGATTGTAAAAAGAGCCTCTGCAACGCAACTCTTTTAGCTCACCCTGATGCGAATGCCAAACTAGGACTCGTCACTGACGCCTCTGATACGGCGATAGGTGGAGCCCTACAGCAGCGTAAGGATGGAGTTTGGCAGCCTCTAGCATTTTTCTCTCGCAAATTGAGCCCATCGCAGGTGAAATACTCTCCCTACGATCGCGAGCTCCTAGCAATCTACGAGAGCATTCGGCATTTTCGCCATATGCTAGAGGCCACTCACTTCACTGTCTATACCGACCATAAGCCGTTGTGTTACGCTTTCCATGAGAGGAAACATAACTGCTCTCCACGTCAGTATAGACATTTAGATTTCATCTCGCAGTTCACAACTGATATTCGTCACATCTCGGGCAAAGAGAATGTCGTGGCTGATACACTTTCCCGCATTGACGAACTGCAGATACCAGTCGACCTGGAGATGATGGCCAAACTCCAAGCCTCAGACCCTGAGCTCGCAGCTAATCTTCATGGTGAAACATCTCTTCGCCTTATCAAAACGAAGGTCCCTGGTAGTCGTACTGAGTTGTACTGCGACGTCAGTACAGCGACTCCAAGACCCTTCGTCCCCATTCAACTGCGTCAGCAGGTATTTAACTGCCTGCACTCCCTAAGCCATCCAGGTGCTAATGCCTCAGCCAAACTGGTTGCTCAACGCTTTGTCTGGCCTCTTATGCGTAAGAATTGCCGTGAGTGGTCTAAGGCATGTTTGGCATGCCAGCGCTCGAAGGTAAACAGGCATGTTGCGTCACCATTAGGGACGCTCGATTTACCTTCGGCGCGTTTCAAACATGTCCATTTAGACCTGATCGGCCCACTACCACCAGCTGGTGATTATCGGTATTGTCTTACACTGGTTGATCGCTTTACGCGATGGCCGGAAGCTGTACCAATAACCGATATCACCGCCGAAACCGTGGCCAAAGCGTTTGTGTCTTGTTGGGTGTCTCGATACGGCTGTCCATCTCAAATAGTCACGGACCGTGGAAGACAGTTTCAATCTGCGCTGTTTCAGCAACTGTCCAAATCGATTGGTTTCGATCATCGCAGGACAACGGCATACCACCCACAGTGCAACGGTTTGGTTGAACGCTTTCACCGACAGCTGAAGGCGGCTATCACCTGCCATAATGACGCAAACTGGACTGAGTCGTTGCCTTTCGTACTACTCGGTATAAGGAGTGCCTTCAAAGAAGACCTCCAAACTTCATCAGCCGAGCTAGTTTACGGTGAGCCACTCCGTCTCCCTGGCGAGTTTTTCGGCCATGACGTCACTGGCTATACAACTGACATCACCGATTTCTCGGCACGGATGAAGTCCTATGCCGAGAAGATACGACCGGTCCCGACCCAGCACCACTCTGCACGTAAGATCTTCGTATACAAAGATCTTTCTACATGTAGTCACGTATTTCTCAGGGAAGACGTGCTACGTGGTTCGCTTCAGCCTGCTTACACAGGGCCACACGAAGTGCTTAAGAGAGGTGCTAAATATTTTACAATTCGCGTGAAGGACAAAGATTCGACAGTAAGCATAGACCGCCTAAAGCCAGCCTATATACTGTCAAGTGACGTTAGTCCACCAGGACGCGTTGCTCATCTCCCTGAAACTTCTCAGTCGCAGTCGCATGGCGACCCAGCAATACCTGCAACGACGCGTTCAGGAAGGAGGGTGCATTTTCCAAATTATTATCGCCCGTAGACACGGTCTCTGGAGGGGAGTGATGTAGGCAACTTATTGTATTTATTAGTTTATTTTAATCTTTATATATTAAATACCAAACATAAATACACATAGAAAATATATATAATACTTATTTATGTAAATTATAACACACAGTCACGCATTACTCACTTACAACCCACTTTCATTCATTCGCAACACAAAAACATAAAACTATAATTAAATCAACAAGCATCGCCGGATGATACTCGTAGTATGCAGTGGCGGCCGGCTCGAGCCTCGCTATCACACACGTATACCTATGCACCGCGGCGTATGCGCCGACCGATAGTCGATGTGCTCACGGCGCGCGTTCGGCAGTCAGGATTGATGCATTAGCCGCGAAGCCCGTGTCGCTTGTATGCTTATGCGTTTCCGGTTACCTTCTGCTATCGTTTCCGTACTTGTTATTCTTCCTGTGCTTGTATTCTATAGACTATCTTTTCTCCTTCTGCTTTAATCGCTCGGAAATAAACTGTGGAACTGTACAAAGTGGTCGTTTATTTAAATAACCCTGTGATCTCCACAAGAAGTGTAGTTACATACGTTTCCGGTGTTAGTTTCGGTTTTCGGCCAGATGAAAATTTTCATAAATAGTAACTATTATAACTATAACCGAAAAACATAATAAGACGCTTATCCGAACACTTCGGCTTTGGCCGAATCCGACGCCTCCCGGTCAGCTGACGGCTCGAGTTATGAAAATTTTCATCTGGCCGAAAACCGAAACTAACACCGGAAACGTATGTAACTATTATAACTATAACCGAAAAACATAATAAGACGCTTATCCGAACACTTCGGCTTTGGCCGAATCCGACGCCTCCCGGTCAGCTGACGGCTCGAGTTATGAAAATTTTCATCTGGCCGAAAACCGAAACTAACACCGGAAACGTATGTAACTATTATAACTATAACCGAAAAACATAATAAGACGCTTATCCGAACACTTCGGCTTTGGCCGAATCCGATGCCTCCCGGTCAGCTGACGGCTCGAGTTATTATAACTATAACCGAAAAACATAATAAGACGCTTATCCGAACACATCGACTCAGAGCGAATCCGACGCCTCCGGGTCAGCTGACGGCTCGAGTTATGAAAATTTTCATCTGGCCGAAAACCGAAACTAACACCGGAAACGTATGTAACTATTATAACTATAACCGAAAAACATAATAAGACGCTTATCCGAACACTTCGACTCAGAGCATATCCGACGCCTCCCGGTCAGCTGACGGCTCGAGTTATGAAAATTTTCATCTGGCCGAAAACCGAAACTAACACCGGAAACGTATGTAACTATTATAACTATAACCGAAAAACATAATAAGACGCTTATCCGAACACTTCGGCTTTGGCCGAATCCGACGCCTCCCGGTCAGCTGACGGCTCGAGTTATGAAAATTTTCATCCGGCCGAAAACCGAAACTAACACCGGAAACGTATGTAACTATTATAACTATAACCGAAAAACATAATAAGACGCTTATCCGAACACATCGACTCAGAGCGAATCCGACGCCTCCGGGTCAGCTGACGGCTCGAGTTATGAAAATTTTCATCTGGCCGAAAACCGAAACTAACACCGGAAACGTATGTAACTATTATAACTATAACCGAAAAACATAATAAGACGCTTATCCGAACACTTCGGCTTTGGCCGAATCCGACGCCTCCCGGTCAGCTGACGGCTCGAGTTATGAAAATTTTCATCTGGCCGAAAACCGAAACTAACACCGGAAACGTATGTAACTATTATAACTATAACCGAAAAACATAATAAGACGCTTATCCGAACACATCGACTCAGAGCGAATCCGACGCCTCCGGGTCAGCTGACGGCTCGAGTTATGAAAATTTTCATCTGGCCGAAAACCGAAACTAACACCGGAAACGTATGTAACTATTATAACTATAACCGAAAAACATAATAAGACGCTTATCCGAACACTTCGGCTTTGGCCGAATCCGACGCCTCCCGGTCAGCTGACGGCTCGAGTTATGAAAATTTTCATCTGGCCGAAAACCGAAACTAACACCGGAAACGTATGTAACTATTATAACTATAACCGAAAAACATAATAAGACGCTTATTCGAACACTTCGGCTTTGGCCGAATCCGACGCCTCCCGGTCAGCTGACGGCTCGAGTTATGAAAATTTTCATCTGGCCGAAAACCGAAACTAACACCGGAAACGTATGTAACTATTATAACTATAACCGAAAAACATAATAAGACGCTTATCCGAACACATCGACTCAGAGCGAATCCGACGCCTCCGGGTCAGCTGACGGCTCGAGTTATGAAAATTTTCATCTGGCCGAAAACCGAAACTAACACCGGAAACGTATGTAACTATTATAACTATAACCGAAAAAATAATAAGACGCTTATCCGAACACTTCGGCTTTGGCCGAATCCGACGCCTCCCGGTCAGCTGACGGCTCGAGTTATGAAAATTTTCATCTGGCCGAAAACCGAAACTAACACCGGAAACGTATGTAACTATTATAACTATAATCGAAAAACATAATAAGACGCTTATCCGAACACTTCGGCTTTGGCCGAATCCGACGCCTCCCGGTCAGCTGACGGCTCGAGTTATGAAAATTTTCATCTGGCCGAAAACCGAAACTAACACCGGAATCGTATGTAACTATTATAACTATAACCGCAAAACATAATAAGACGCTTATCCGAACACTTCGACTCAGAGCATATCCGACGCCTCAGGGTCAGCTGACGGCTCGAGTTATGAAAATTTTCATCTGGCCGAAAACCGAAACTAACACCGGAAACGTATGTAACTATTATAACTATAACCGAAAAACATAATAAGACGCTTATCCGAACACATAGACTAAGAGCGAATTCGAAGAAACTAACACCGGAAACGTATGTAACTATTATAACTATAACCGAAAAACATAATAAGACGCTTATCCGAACACTTCGGCGGGACTCGCTACCTGACGCTCGCCGTGAACGGACGTGTCGCTCCGCGATAACGCCCCGACACGACTCTCGTCAACCGTTTTCGTTACGCTAGCCGTAACGATAATTGTAGTTGCTCTGCCAACTACACCCATTGATCAAAAGCTGCCTTTTTCAAGGCGGTGGCTGATCGCCTGTTTCTTTATCGCGTGTGTAGCTTCACTTGGCCCCTTCAGGGCAAAACCACAGTTTCGTGGTCCTCGGTGGAAACCTTACGGTGCCAACGAAGCCGAGGGGGTGTTGACCCAATCACACCCGCCGATCCCCTTCAGGGTGAGGCAGTCAATTGGACGGGAGCTAGAATTTCGGCCTTGGGGAATCTCCTAGTCGTCTCTAGTCTCTGGTTTCCTTCCACAGCTACACACCTAGTGTTGGTTGGGTGTGTCTACACCCTTCGCACTAGACTGGCTAGGGCCCGTTCGCACAATAAGACTGGCGAACGGTTACAAGCTTAGGGCTCACCAGTAGGTACTCACCTCCCTGCCTATACCCGGCAGGGAGGGTTACACATCCCCGGGCCAATCCACCCGGGGAGTTAGGCATAGGGTTTTTTTAGTGTCCATTCCCTTGACCCGTAAAATGGCCCTGACACTGGCTGACTTTGTAAGGGACGTCCTCTTCAAGGACCCCGAAATTATCGCCAAATATGGCGTTGAGTTGGCCAACCTCAAGCGGGTTCCGCCTCCGTCCCAAGTGAAGTCGGTCGATCCCGACTTCTCAGAATCGCCGGCCTCGCCACCTGACTGTAATAAAGGTCCGATCCCTTCTAAGAAGGCGCCCATTGTCCCAAAACCCATTGTTGTCGCGACAATGGACGATTCCCATAAAACGCCCGTTTCCCGGTCCTCCATTGTTACCGGAACAATGGCCGCATCGCAGCTGCAAAGCGCAGCTGCCATCAATGATACCGCCGAGGAGGCGATGGACATCGCTCCCTCTCGGTCCCCCTCTCCCCAATTCTCTCCGGCGGAGGATTCCTTATCCTCCCAGCCCTCGTCCGACGACGACTTTATCCCTGTCTTGGGTGCTAAAAAGCGCAAGAAGGGAAAATCGTCAAAGGCCAGTAAGGCCAAGAAGGCAGGTACTGCGACCACCACTAACCTTCCCTCTTCAACTCCCGCTCCCCTCCTGACCCCAGCCTTGCAAGACAGGCGGCCCTCCAGCCCCAGTGCTAGCCCTCAAGCTGCTACAAAGCAGCAAAAGAAATCCCTCATCCCTCCACCTTTGATCATTCAAGACAAAGGTAAATGGACGGATGTCTCTAAGATGTGTGTTGCCCGTAAGGTCAACTACACATCGGCCAAGAATACCCAACAGGGTATTAAAGTTCAAGTTCCCACGTCCCATGACCACAGGGAACTTACAAAAATCCTGAAAGGAAATCATATTTCCTTTCACACTTATTCCCTACCTGAGGAGAAAGAACTCAGAGTAGTTATTAAGCGTGTCCCTAAGGAGATCGAGACAGGAGATATCCTGGAAGATCTCCGCTCCCAAGACGTCCCGGTTAATGCCGTCCACCGCATGCACCGCGCTAACACGCGTGAAGCATACGACATGGTACTAGTCGTTTGCAATCCCTCCAAATTGTCTCGGCATCCAGTATTCGGTGTCAGATCTGTATGCCACCTCAGTGGCATAATTATTGAAAAACCCTACAAGGGCGGTCCCATTGGGCAGTGTCACCGCTGCCAACTCTACGGCCACTCGCAAAAGCACTGCTATGCGAAACCCAGGTGCGTCAAGTGCCTGGGCGACCATAGCACTGCAGATTGCTCGCGACCAAAAGATCGCACCTTATGCACAGAACCTCCTAGTTGTGTGCTATGCGGTCAATCCGGGCACCCAGCTAACTACCGAGGTTGCCCCAAAGCCCCGCGACTTTCTCCCAAATTGGCAAAGCGCGCTAGCGCCCGCCAAAAGAGGGAACATCAACCCATGCCGATTCTATCGGCATCGATGCCAGAACGCCTCAGCCCACAGAGATCTTCTCCGTGGAACCAGCTGAACCATCAACGCTCATTCCCCGCGTTGAGAACTAATCTCAGCCAATCCGTCCCTTCACCTACGGGTCCCTCTAATTCCACGCCCACACAGGCTGTCGCTCCCCCGACAACCTCTAATGTAGCCATCAAAGCTACTCCTCCTACCCCTGCCCCCGCTCCCTTACCCGCCATCGCACCTGCCGCCGGTCTCAGGACCCAAGGTAAGGTGAATGCCTGCGCTATCTTAGCGAAGACCTTTTCCGTCTTCCTAACTGATAGAGCGCAAGAGATGGCTAAACTAATAGTAGAGAACCAAGGAAATGTCCTCGGTCTATTCAACGTGCTTGCGGCGTTCCCGGACGTCACTGAAGCAGTAGGCGCCCTTACCTTCAATTGATTTCCAAATGGATCAAGAAGTGTGCAGAGTCAAACCCCGATCCCTTAAGTTAGGCTTCTTTAATGCAAATGGCATTTCAAGTCAACGTGATGAGATCGCCACCTTCCTTCGCGACCATCACCTTGACGTCTTCCTCGTGCAGGAGACCTTTTTAAAGCCCCACAACCGTGACCCGTCGATTGCAAACTATCGCATGGTTCGTAACGACAGAACTCGCTGTCACAAGGGCGGTACCCTTATCTACTACAAAAAGGCACTGCACTGCATCACTATGGAGCCCCCACCTCTTTCGCATTTAGAGGTCTCAATCTGTCTACTAGACATGTCCGGTCATCAGCCGATCCACATTGTCTCGGCTTACATTCCCCCTTCCTCCTCGGAGAAAATTAATCTAAAACCTGACCTAGAAATCCTTCTTGGTTTAGGTGGCTCCGTTATCATAGCGGGCGATCTCAATGCTAAACACATCGCCTGGAATAGCCACTCGAACAACTCGAGAGGCAGACAGCTAGAGAGTCTTTGCGACCCTCTTAACTTCGATATCGTCGCCCCGATGTATCCAACTCACTTCCCTCCCAACCCGGATCACCGTCCCGATGTCCTCGACATAGCTCTACTCAAGAACGTTAACCTAGGTTTACGCTCAATTGAGACGCTACAAGAGCTCGATTCCGACCACAGACCGGTCATCATTAACCTAGGCCCACGGACGGGACCACGTGATCCCGATCATCCCCCGCCAACAAAAGTGATAACGGACTGGAGGAAAGTAAGGGAAGGCTTACAATCCTCTGAGTCCATTCACTTGAACCGTATCCCCGATAAAATAGTTACATTCGATGACACGATGACCGCGGTCGGCTCGTTCGGAAGTCACATACAACAAGTCCTGAACGACAGTTCAAGGCGGGTTCCAGCGGAGGATGACCTCCGCTGGAAACTGCCGGATGATGTACGTGCACTAATGACCGAGAAGAACGCGGCTATCCGTGCTTACGACTCTTTTCCCTGTGATGCAAATCGTGCTTATATGCGCTATTTACAGCGTGCTGTAAAGAAACGCATACATGAGTTACGCTCTGCCCGCTGGGACAAGATGTTGAGCGAATTGGAACCATCTCATCAGGCCTTCTGGCACTTGCAGAGGAAGTTAAAATCCGATCAAGTGGCCACCATGCCTCCCCTCAATCGTCCAGACCAGTCTGTCGCCTTCTATGACGATGAAAAGGCCGAATGCCTAGCAGACAGCCTAGAGACCCAATGCTCACCCAGCACTCTGCCAGTCGATCAGGCTCACCTCGATGAGGTGAAGGCTGAAATCGAACGCAGATCTGCTGCAACTCCTCCTTCAGCTGTGACTTCCACCTCAAATGCTGATACCCCCGACGATGACCCCTTACCCCCTGTTACTCCAGAGGAGGTACATGAGATTATTAAGAGGTTGAAACCCAGGAAAGCCCCCGGCCCAGATGGAATCTCCAATAGAGTATTCCAACTCCTCCCAGCCCAGCTCATAGCGCTCCTAGCAGCCATCTTCAATGCCGCTATGAGCAATAACATTTTTCCCGATGAATGGAAAACTGCCACAGTCATTGGCATTCCCAAACCCGGCAAACCCAAAGCCGAGCCCTCCAGCTATCGCCCTATAAGTCTTCTCAATGCTATTGGGAAGATTTACGAGCGGCTAATCTACAATAGACTCAAAGCCTTTGCCGAGGCTAAGAGACTCATTCCTGATGAGCAGTTTGGTTTTCGAACCAAGCACTCCTGTGTCCAACAAGTCCATCGCATCGTCGAGCATATCAGCGTTGGTTTCCAACGCAATATGATGACGGGCGTACTATTCTTCGACGTAGCAAAAGCATTCGACAAAGTCTGGCATGACGGCTTAGTATATAAGCTGTACAAATTCGGTGTGCCCGACCGTCTCGTGCTCATCATTCGTGACTTTTTGTCGAACCGCTCGTTTCGCTATCGTATAGAGGGAGCACTATCCTCTCCCCACCCCATTCGAGCAGGGGTCCCACAAGGCTCCGTACTCTCCCCCCTATTGTTCACGCTGTACACCAGCGACATTCCCAAAAATAGTAAGGCCCAGTTGGCTCTATTCGCTGACGATACGGCTATTTACACACGGGTGCATAACTCGCATCCTCCAATCTGCCGCCACCGCCCTAGGCAAGTGGTTCCGCAAATGGAAAATCGAGGTCAATCCCGACAAGAGCCAGGCCGTTCTCTTCTCGAGACGCACTCGCACTACCGGGTCCACCCCACCCCTCAAACAGATCGAAATGTTCAATCGCCCCATCCCTTGGGGCGACAAGGCCAAATACCTGGGCGTAATCCTCGATAAGAATCTCACGTTCGGTGAACACATAAGGACGGTGCGTTCGCGCGCCGCCTTCGTTCTTGGACGCCTCCATCCCATTCTGAATTCGCGCAGCAAATTGCCTCTCAAGTGCAAATTGCGCATCTATACAGCGTGCATCCGCCCCATCATGACTTATGCTAGCGTAGTGTTCGCACACGCAAAATCTTACCGCCTCCATAGGATGCAAACCCTTCAGAATCGTTTCATGCGTAGGGCCACAGGAGCCCCGTGGTATCTTAGAAACGAAAATCTCCACCTTGACCTCAAACTCCCTACCATAAAGCAGTTTATGAAACGCGCTTCAAAGCGCTACTTCGACTCTGCCGAAAAGCACACCAACCCCCTGATCGTATCGGCTGCCCATTACACTCCCTCCCAGATTAGCTCGATTCGCCGTCCGCGGCATACTCTCAAGTTCCCCGACGACGATATCACCCTCCTCCAAGAGAGTAATAGGGAAACCAGTACAGTTTACAGAAACAGACCGCCGTCATACCGTCCTCGCCGCCGAGGCCCGTCGCGACGTCCCCGTCCATGCTCTCCCCGACCCTTGCTCGATGAGCCAGCCCGCGCGCTGAGCCAGTAGCATAAAAAATCCCCTAATAATAATATTGTTATGATCCAGCTAGTCCCTCGTTGTCCTCTCCAGTGACGCCCTAAGCCGAGGTTCGTTCCCCACTAGGGGGAGCCCTTAGCGCGCTGTCACTTAGTTTTTTAATTTAGTTTTAAGCCTTGGCTGGAGGCCTTAATTTAATTAATTAAATTAGGACCTCGCCACATTGTCCGGTTAAGCAGGTCGAATGCTGTTAGAAGCACCCTGCAAGAGGTCATGTAGAAAAAAAAAAAAAAAAAAAAAAAAATGAACACTTCGGCTTTGGCCGAATCCGACGCCTCCCGGTCAGCTGACGGCTCGAGTTATGAAAATTTTCATCTGGCCGAAAACCGAAACTAACACCGGAAACGTATGTAACTATTATAACTATAACCGAAAAACATAATAAGACGCTTATCCGAACACATCGACTCAGAGCGAATCCGACGCCTCCGGGTCAGCTGACGGCTCGAGTTATGAAAATTTTCATCTGGCCGAAAACCGAAACTAACACCGGAAACGTATGTAACTATTATAACTATAACCGAAAAACATAATAAGACGCTTATCCGAACACTTCGGCTTTGGCCGAATCCGACGCCTCCCGGTCAGCTGACGGCTCGAGTTATGAAAATTGTCATCTGGCCGAAAACCGAAACTAACACCGGAAACGTATGTAACTATTATAACTATAACCGAAAAATATAATAAGACGCTTATCCGAACACTTCGGCTTTGGCCGAATCCGACGCCTCCGGGTCAGCTGACGGCTCGAGTTATGAAAATTTTCATCTGGCCGAAAACCGAAACTAACACCGGAAACGTATGTAACTATTATAACTATAACCGAAAAACATAATAAGACGCTTATCCGAACACATCGACTCAGAGCGAATCCGACGCCTCCGGGTCAGCTGACGGCTCGAGTTATGAAAATTTTCATCTGGCCGAAAACCGAAACTAACACCGGAAACGTATGTAACTATTATAACTATAACCGAAAAACATAATAAGACGCTTATCCGAACACTTCGGCTTTGGCCGAATCCGACGCCTCCCGGTCAGCTGACGGCTCGAGTTATGAAAATTGTCATCTGGCCGAAAACCGAAACTAACACCGGAAACGTATGTAACTATTATAACTATAACCGAAAAATATAATAAGACGCTTATCCGAACACTTCGGCTTTGGCCGAATCCGACGCCTCCGGGTCAGCTGACGGCTCGAGTTATGAAAATTTTCATCTGGCCGAAAACCGAAACTAACACCGGAAACGTATGTAACTATTATAACTATAACCGAAAAACATAATAAGACGCTTATCCGAACACATCGACTCAGAGCGAATCCGACGCCTCCGGGTCAGCTGACGGCTCGAGTTATGAAAATTTTCATCTGGCCGAAAACCGAAACCAACACCGGAAACGTATGTAACTATTATAACTATAACCGAAAAACATAATAAGACGCTTATCCGAACACTTCGGCTTTGGCCGAATCCGACGCCTCCGGGTCAGCTGACGGCTCGAGTTATGAAAATTTTCATCTGGCCGAAAACCGAAACTAACACCGGAAACGTATATAACTATTATAACTATAACCGAAAAACATAATAAGACGCTTATCCGAACACATCGACTCAGAGCGAATCCGACGCCTCCGGGTCAGCTGACGGCTCGAGTTATGAAAATTTTCATCTGGCCGAAAACCGAAACTAACACCGGAAACGTATGTAACTATTATAACTATAACCGAAAAACATAATAAGACGCTTATCCGAACACTTCGGCTTTGGCCGAATCCGACGCCTCCCGGTCAGCTGACGGCTCGAGTTATGAAAATTTTCATCTGGCCGAAAACCGAAACTAACACCGGAAACGTATGTAACTATTATAACTATAACCGAAAAACATAATAAGACGCTTATCCGAACACTTCGGCTTTGGCCGAATCCGACGCCTCCCGGTCAGCTGACGGCTCGAGTTATGAAAATTTTCATCTGGCCGAAAACCGAAACTAACACCGGAAACGTATGTAACTATTATAACTATAACCGAAAAACATAATAAGACGCTTATCCGAACACTTCGGCTTTGGCCGAATCCGACGCCTCCCGGTCAGCTGACGGCTCGAGTTATGAAAATTTTCATCTGGCCGAAAACCGAAACTAACACCGGAAACGTATGTAACTATTATAACTAAAACCGAAAAACATAATAAGACGCTTATCCGAACACATCGACTCAGAGCGAATCCGACGCCTCCGGGTCAGCTGACGGCTCGAGTTATGAAAATTTTCATCTGGCCGAAAACCGAAACTAACACCGGAAACGTATGTAACTATTATAACTATAACCGAAAAACATAATAAGACGCTTATCCGAACACTTCGGCTTTGGCCGAATCCGACGCCTCCCGGTCAGCTGACGGCTCGAGTTATGAAAATTGTCATCTGGCCGAAAACCGAAACTAACACCGGAAACGTATGTAACTATTATAACTATAACCGAAAAATATAATAAGACGCTTATCCGAACACTTCGGCTTTGGCCGAATCCGACGCCTCCGGGTCAGCTGACGGCTCGAGTTATGAAAATTTTCATCTGGCCGAAAACCGAAACTAACACCGGAAACGTATGTAACTATTATAACTATAACCGAAAAACATAATAAGACGCTTATCCGAACACATCGACTCAGAGCGAATCCGACGCCTCCGGGTCAGCTGACGGCTCGAGTTATGAAAATTTTCATCTGGCCGAAAACCGAAACTAACACCGGAAACGTATGTAACTATTATAACTATAACCGAAAAACATAATAAGACGCTTATCCGAACACTTCGGCTTTGGCCGAATCCGACGCCTCCCGGTCAGCTGACGGCTCGAGTTATGAAAATTGTCATCTGGCCGAAAACCGAAACTAACACCGGAATCGTATGTAACTATTATAACTATAACCGAAAACCGAAAAACATAATAAGACGCTTATCCGAACACTTCGGCTTTGGCCGAATCCGACGCCTCCCGGTCAGCTGACGGCTCGAGTTATGAAAATTGTCATCTGGCCGAAAACCGAAACTAACACCGGAAACGTATGTAACTATTATAACTATAACCGAAAAATATAATAAGACGCTTATCCGAACACTTCGGCTTTGGCCGAATCCGACGCCTCCGGGTCAGCTGACGGCTCGAGTTATGAAAATTTTCATCTGGCCGAAAACCGAAACTAACACCGGAAACGTATGTAACTATTATAACTATAACCGAAAAACATAATAAGACGCTTATCCGAACACATCGACTCAGAGCGAATCCGACGCCTCCGGGTCAGCTGACGGCTCGAGTTATGAAAATTTTCATCTGGCCGAAAACCGAAACCAACACCGGAAACGTATGTAACTATTATAACTATAACCGAAAAATATAATAAGACGCTTATCTGAACACTTCGGCTTTGGCCGAATCCGACGCCTCCGGGTCAGCTGACGGCTCGAGTTATGAAAATTTTCATCTGGCCGAAAACCGAAACTAACACCGGAAACGTATGTAACTATTATAACTATAACCGAAAAACATAATAAGACGCTTATCCGAACACATCGACTCAGAGCGAATCCGACGCCTCCGGGTCAGCTGACGGCTCGAGTTATGAAAATTTTCATCTGGCCGAAAACCGAAACTAACACCGGAAACGTATGTAACTATTATAACTATAACCGAAAAACATAATAAGACGCTTATCCGAACACTTCGGCTTTGGCCGAATCCGACGCCTCCCGGTCAGCTGACGGCTCGAGTTATGAAAATTTTCATCTGGCCGAAAACCGAAACTAACACCGGAAACGTATGTAACTATTATAACTATAACCGAAAAACATAATAAGACGCTTATCCGAACACTTCGGCTTTGGCCGAATCCGACGCCTCCCGGTCAGCTGACGGCTCGAGTTATGAAAATTTTCATCTGGCCGAAAACCGAAACTAACACCGGAAACGTATGTAACTATTATAACTATAACCGAAAAACATAATAAGACGCTTATCCGAACACTTCGGCTTTGGCCGAATCCGACGCCTCCCGGTCAGCTGACGGCTCGAGTTATGAAAATTTTCATCTGGCCGAAAACCGAAACTAACACCGGAAACGTATGTAACTATTATAACTAAAACCGAAAAACATAATAAGACGCTTATCCGAACACATCGACTCAGAGCGAATCCGACGCCTCCGGGTCAGCTGACGGCTCGAGTTATGAAAATTTTCATCTGGCCGAAAACCGAAACTAACACCGGAAACGTATGTAACTATTATAACTATAACCGAAAAACATAATAAGACGCTTATCCGAACACATCGACTCAGAGCGAATCCGACGCCTCCGGGTCAGCTGACGGCTCGAGTTATGAAAATTTTCATCTGGCCGAAAACCGAAACTAACACCGGAAACGTATGTAACTATTATAACTATAACCGAAAAACATAATAAGACGCTTATCCGAACACTTCGGCTTTGGCCGAATCCGACGCCTCCCGGTCAGCTGACGGCTCGAGTTATGAAAATTTTCATCTGGCCGAAAACCGAAACTAACACCGGAAACGTATGTAACTATTATAACTATAACCGAAAAACATAATAAGACGCTTATCCGAACACTTCGGCTTTGGCCGAATCCGACGCCTCCCGGTCAGCTGACGGCTCGAGTTATGAAAATTTTCATCTGGCCGAAAACCGAAACTAACACCGGAAACGTATGTAACTATTATAACTATAACCGAAAAACATAATAAGACGCTTATCCGAACACTTCGGCTTTGGCCGAATCCGACGCCTCCGGGTCAGCTGACGGCTCGAGTTATGAAAATTTTCATCTGGCCGAAAACCGAAACTAACACCGGAAACGTATGTAACTATTATAACTATAACCGAAAAACATAATAGAACGCTTATCCGAACACATCGACTCAGAGCGAATCCGACGCCTCCGGGTCAGCTGACGGCTCGAGTTATGAAAATTTTCATCTGGCCGAAAACCGAAACTAACACCGGAAACGTATGTAACTATTATAACTATAACCGAAAAACATAATAAGACGCTTATCCGAACACTTCGGCTTTGGCCGAATCCGACGCCTCCCGGTCAGCTGACGGCTCGAGTTATGAAAATTTTCATCTGGCCGAAAACCGAAACTAACACCGGAAACGTATGTAACTATTATAACTATAACCGAAAAACATAATAAGACGCTTATCCGAACACTTCGGCTTTGGCCGAATCCGACGCCTCCCGGTCAGCTGACGGCTCGAGTTATGAAAATTTTCATCTGGCCGAAAACCGAAACTAACACCGGAAACGTATGTAACTATTATAACTAAAACCGAAAAACATAATAAGACGCTTATCCGAACACATCGACTCAGAGCGAATCCGACGCCTCAGGGTCAGCTGACGGCTCGAGTTATGAAAATTTTCATCTGGCCGAAAACCGAAACTAACACCGGAATCGTATGTAACTATTATAACTATAACCGAAAAACATAATAAGACGCTTATCCGAACACTTCGGCTTTGGCCGAATCCGACGCCTCCCGGTCAGCTGACGGCTCGAGTTATGAAAATTTTCATCTGGCCGAAAACCGAAACTAACACCGGAAACGTATGTAACTATTATAACTAAAACCGAAAAACATAATAAGACGCTTATCCGAACACATCGACTCAGAGCGAATCCGACGCCTCAGGGTCAGCTGACGGCTCGAGTTATGAAAATTTGCATCTGGCCGAAAACCGAAACTAACACCGGAAACGTATGTAACTATTATAACTATAACCGAAAAATATAATAAGACGCTTATCCGAACACTTCGGCTTTGGCCGAATCCGACGCCTCCGGGTCAGCTGACGGCTCGAGTTATGAAAATTTTCATCTGGCCGAAAACCGAAACTAACACCGGAAACGTATGTAACTATTATAACTATAACCGAAAAACATAATAAGACGCTTATCCGAACACATCGACTCAGAGCGAATCCGACGCCTCCGGGTCAGCTGACGGCTCGAGTTATGAAAATTTTCATCTGGCCGAAAACCGAAACTAACACCGGAAACGTATGTAACTATTATAACTATAACCGAAAAACATAATAAGACGCTTATCCGAACACTTCGGCTTTGGCCGAATCCGACGCCTCCCGGTCAGCTGACGGCTCGAGTTATGAAAATTTTCATCTGGCCGAAAACCGAAACTAACACCGGAAACGTATGTAACTATTATAACTATAACCGAAAAACATAATAAGACGCTTATCCGAACACTTCGGCTTTGGCCGAATCCGACGCCTCCCGGTCAGCTGACGGCTCGAGTTATGAGAATTTTCATCTGGCCGAAAACCGAAACTAACACCGGAAACGTATGTAACTATTATAACTAAAACCGAAAAACATAATAAGACGCTTATCCGAACACATCGACTCAGAGCGAATCCGACGCCTCAGGGTCAGCTGACGGCTCGAGTTATGAAAATTTTCATCTGGCCGAAAACCGAAACTAACACCGGAATCGTATGTAACTATTATAACTATAACCGAAAAACATAATAAGACGCTTATCCGAACACTTCGGCTTTGGCCGAATCCGACGCCTCCCGGTCAGCTGACGGCTCGAGTTATGAAAATTTTCATCTGGCCGAAAACCGAAACTAACACCGGAAACGTATGTAACTATTATAACTATAACCGAAAAACATAATAAGACGCTTATCCGAACACATCGACTCAGAGCGAATCCGACGCCTCCGGGTCAGCTGACGGCTCGAGTTGTGAAAATTTTCATCTGGCCGAAAACCGAAACTAACACCGGAAACGTATGTAACTATTATAACTATAACCGAAAAACATAATAAGACGCTTATCCGAACACATCGACTCAGAGCGAATCCGACGCCTCCGGGTCAGCTGACGGCTCGAGTTATGAAAATTTTCATCTGGCCGAAAACCGAAACTAACACCGGAAACGTATGTAACTATAACCGAAAAACATAATAAGACGCTTATCCGAACACTTCGGCTTTGGCCGAATCCGACGCCTCAGGGTCAGCTGACGGCTCGAGTTATGAAAATTTTCATCTGGCCGAAAACCGAAACTAACACCGGAAACGTATGTAACTATTATAACTATAACCGAAAAACATAATAAGACGCTTATCCGAACACATCGACTCAGAGCGAATCCGACGCCTCCGGGTCAGCTGACGGCTCGAGTTATGAAAATTTTCATCTGGCCGAAAACCGAAACTAACACCGGAAACGTATGTAACTATTATAACTATAACCGAAAAACATAATAAGACGCTTATCCGAACACATCGACTCAGAGCGAATCCGACGCCTCCGGGTCAGCTGACGGCTCGAGTTATGAAAATTTTCATCTGGCCGAAAACCGAAACTAACACCGGAAACGTATGTAACTATTATAACTATAACCGAAAAACATAATAAGACGCTTATCCGAACACTTCGGCTTTGGCCGAATCCGACGCCTCCCGGTCAGCTGACGGCTCGAGTTATGAAAATTGTCATCTGGCCGAAAACCGAAACTAACACCGGAAACGTATGTAACTATTATAACTTTAACCGAAAAACATAATAAGACGCTTATCCGAACACATCGACTCAGAGCGAATCCGACGCCTCCGGGTCAGCTGACGGCTCGAGTTATGAAAATTTTCATCTGGCCGAAAACCGAAACTAACACCGGAAACGTATGTAACTATTATAACTATAACCGAAAAACATAATAAGACGCTTATCCGAACACTTCGGCTTTGGCCGAATCCGACGCCTCCCGGTCAGCTGACGGCTCGAGTTATGAAAATTTTCATCTGGCCGAAAACCGAAACTAACACCGGAAACGTATGTAACTATTATAACTATAATCGAAAAACATAATAAGACGCTTATCCGAACACTTCGGCTTTGGCCGAATCCGACGCCTCCCGGTCAGCTGACGGCTCGAGTTATGAAAATTTTCATCTGGCCGAAAACCGAAACTAACACCGGAATCGTATGTAACTATTATAACTATAACCGCAAAACATAATAAGACGCTTATCCGAACACTTCGACTCAGAGCATATCCGACGCCTCAGGGTCAGCTGACGGCTCGAGTTATGAAAATTTTCATCTGGCCGAAAACCGAAACTAACACCGGAAACGTATGTAACTATTATAACTATAACCGAAAAACATAATAAGACGCTTATCCGAACACTTCGGCTTTGGCCGAATCCGACGCCTCCCGGTCAGCTGACGGCTCGAGTTATGAAAATTTTCATCTGGCCGAAAACCGAAACTAACACCGGAAACGTATGTAACTATTATAACTATAACCGAAAAACATAATAAGACGCTTATCCGAACACATCGACTCAGAGCGAATCCGACGCCTCCGGGTCAGCTGACGGCTCGAGTTATGAAAATTTTCATCTGGCCGAAAACCGAAACTAACACCGGAAACGTATGTAACTATTATAACTATAACCGAAAAACATAATAAGACGCTTATCCGAACACTTCGACTCAGAGCATATCCGACGCCTCCCGGTCAGCTGACGGCTCGAGTTATGAAAATTTTCATCTGGCCGAAAACCGAAACTAACACCGGAAACGTATGTAACTATTATAACTATAACCGAAAAACATAATAAGACGCTTATCCGAACACTTCGGCTTTGGCCGAATCCGACGCCTCCCGGTCAGCTGACGGCTCGAGTTATGAAAATTTTCATCCGGCCGAAAACCGAAACTAACACCGGAAACGTATGTAACTATTATAACTATAACCGAAAAACATAATAAGACGCTTATCCGAACACATCGACTCAGAGCGAATCCGACGCCTCCGGGTCAGCTGACGGCTCGAGTTATGAAAATTGTCATCTGGCCGAAAACCGAAACTAACACCGGAAACGTATGTAACTATTATAAATATAACCGAAAAACATAATAAGACGCTTATCCGAACACTTCGGCTTTGGCCGAATCCGACGCCTCCCGGTCAGCTGACGGCTCGAGTTATGAAAATTTTCATCTGGCCGAAAACCGAAACTAACACCGGAAACGTATGTAACTATTATAACTATAACCGAAAAACATAATAAGACGCTTATCCGAACACTTCGGCTTTGGCCGAATCCGACGCCTCCCGGTCAGCTGACGGCTCGAGTTATGAAAATTTTCATCTGGCCGAAAACCGAAACTAACACCGGAAACGTATGTAATTATTATAACTATAACCGAAAAACATAATAAGACGCTTATCCGAACACTTCGACTGAGAGCATATCCGACGCCTCAGGGTCAGCTGACGGCTCGAGTTATGAAAATTTTCATCTGGCCGAAAACCGAAACTAACACCGGAAACGTATGTAACTATTATAACTATAACCGAAAAACATAATAAGACGCTTATCCGAACACTTCGGCTTTGGCCGAATCCGACGCCTCCCGGTCAGCTGACGGCTCGAGTTATGAAAATTTTCATCTGGCCGAAAACCGAAACTAACACCGGAAACGTATGTAACTGTTAGCACTTTTACATGCATTGACACAGTGCCGCCCCAGATAAATATTGTAAAATCTCAATTTATTATATATTATTTGTTTGTGTGTGTCTGCTGACACTATATTTTCGGCCTATATAAATCATGATATAATATTAAATCAAAGAGTACCAACGAGTATCTTAGAACACGCAGTCGTATCATTTACACTGGTGACCCCGACGTGATCCTCACCCAGCTACGGACCCGGCCCTAGGCCTGCCGGCTGGTGTGATGGCACCAACATAGTACTCTCCGACGTGACCCTCACCCAGCTACGGACCCGGCCCTAGGCCTGCCGGCTGGTGTGATGGCACAAACATAGTACTCTCCGCGTGATCGCTGCCCAGCTACTACCTGCCTGCTGTCGTCAGTCGACAGTATACCGTGATTGCACATTCCAGTTGGCCTCCCACAAGCGGGTCTCACTAACTGGAATTTCAAGAGGCAAACATACACGGATATTGTTCAAGCAATCTAACATCGTGCAGTGCTCCACCTACATCGATACGACATTGACGACACCGCGACACGCAAGCAAAACATCGCACATCAACCTGATCGCACATGGCGTACTTATTATGCACAAAAGGTCCAAGGCAATGAGCCACACTGAGTTAAGATGGTCTAGACACTATAGAGCTCGGAAATTTACGGACAGAGTCACGGGAAGGAATATGTATTGCAAAGTGACATGATATGCAGATTGTAGGTCGCATGATCCGTAATACGCTGCTATGCAATTCTGCAAAATACGACGAGTGTTCAAAACCGCGTAATTTTCAGACGTCAGCGAATTCCGATGCATAATACAACAAGTGTGTCTATAATTAGGAAGTAGACCAATCATTTTTATTAACTTTGTTGATTCAATATCAACATCCCTCCTCATTTCAGTCAGATAAGCAGCATGCCAAGAGTTATCTGCCAACCCTTAGCCTAGACGGGTAGCCAGTAGATAGCGTTCAATCCTGGTCATAGCCCTAAGCCTCAGCGATTTCGGCACAACAGCATTCTGTCGACCGGTAACAAGAAGAGCTTACTCTCCTGGTCATAACAGGCGCTAGCCTAGCCACAGCGACGCCCCGTAGCATTCACAGCGCCGGGCACCGTGAGCATCGCAGCTGCGAACTACGCGCAGAAAACAAGAGGTTCGGCTCAGAGGTACTCCTCATTGGTTCTGGTACGCTCCACGAGGCAAACAGCTGACTACGAGACAAGAAACTGACCGACTGATAATCACCAGTCTTGGAGGAGGAGATGAGAAGGACATGGACAACGTGCACACGAGAACAGTAACATCACCGGCTACATTTTAGCTGTGACACGCGAGAATTAGCCACCTTCTGAAGCGGCGCGCGACATGTCACCTGATCCGGTCGAGTAATTCGACCCGTCGTGCGATTTGCCAACTAGATAGTTAGGCATAAGTACTTAATTAATTGTTCTTTTACTTTATACATCTTTATTGTTTTGTTTAATGTTTACCGAAAATCTTATATCAAAGGGGGGAGTACTGTTAGCACTTTTACATGCATTGACACAGTGCCGCCCCAGATAAATATTGTAAAATCTCAATTTATTATATATTATTTGTTTGTGTGTGTCTGCTGACACTATATTTTCGGCCTATATAAATCATGATATAATATTAAATCAAAGAGTACCAACGAGTATCTTAGAACACGCAGTCGTATCATTTACAGTAACTATTATAACTATAACCGAAAAACATAATAAGACGCTTATCCGAACACATCGACTAAGAACGAATCCGACGCCTCCGGGTCAGCTGACGGCTCGAGTTATGAAAATTTTCATCTGGCCGAAAACCGAAACTAACACCGGAAACGTATGTAACTATTATAACTATAACCGAAAAACATAATAAGACGCTTATCCGAACACATCGACTCAGAGCGAATCCGACGCCTCCGGGTCAGCTGACGGCTCGAGTTATGAAAATTATCATCTGGCCGAAAACCGAAACCAACCCCGGAAACGTATGTAACTATTATAACTATAACCGAAAAAATAATAAGACGCTTATCCGAACACATCGACTCAGAGCATATCCGACGCCTCAGGGTCAGCTGACGGCTCGAGTTATGAAAATTTTCATCTGGCCGAAAACCGAAACTAACACCGGAAACGTATGTAACTATTATAACTATTACCGAAAAACATAATAAGACGCTTATCCGAACACATCGACTCAGAGCGAATCCGACGCCTCCGGGTCAGCTGACGGCTCGAGTTATGAAAATTATCATCTGGCCGAAAACCGAAACTAACCCCGGAAACGTATGTAACTATTATAACTATAACCGAAAAACATAATAAGACGCTTATCCGAACACATCGACTCAGAGCGAATCCGACGCCTCCGGGTCAGCTGACGGCTCGAGTTATGAAAATTTTCATCCGGCCGAAAACCGAAACTAACACCGGAATCGTATGTAACTATTATAACTATAACCGAAAAACATAATAAGACGCTTATCCGAGCACTTCGGCTTTGGCCGAATCCGACGCCTCCCGGTCAGCTGACGGCTCGAGTTATGAAAATTTTCATCCGGCCGAAAACCGAAACTAACACCGGAAACGTATGTAACTATTATAACTATAACCGAAAAACATAATAAGACGCTTATCCGAACACATCGACTCAGAGCGAATCCGACGCCTCCGGGTCAGCTGACGGCTCGAGTTATGAAAATTGTCATCTGGCCGAAAACCGAAACTAACACCGGAAACGTATGTAACTATTATAAATATAACCGAAAAACATAATAAGACGCTTATCCGAACACTTCGGCTTTGGCCGAATCCGACGCCTCCCGGTCAGCTGACGGCTCGAGTTATGAAAATTTTCATCTGGCCGAAAACCGAAACTAACACCGGAAACGTATGTAACTATTATAACTATAACCGAAAAACATAATAAGACGCTTATCCGAACACTTCGGCTTTGGCCGAATCCGACGCCTCCCGGTCAGCTGACGGCTCGAGTTATGAAAATTTTCATCTGGCCGAAAACCGAAACTAACACCGGAATCGTATGTAACTATTATAACTATAACCGCAAAACATAATAAGACGCTTATCCGAACACTTCGACTCAGAGCATATCCGACGCCTCAGGGTCAGCTGACGGCTCGAGTTATGAAAATTTTCATCTGGCCGAAAACCGAAACTAACACCGGAATCGTATGTAACTATTATAACTATAACCGAAAAACATAATAAGACGCTTATCCGAACACTTCGGCTTTGGCCGAATCCGACGCCTCCCGGTCAGCTGACGGCTCGAGTTATGAAAATTGTCATCTGGCCGAAAACCGAAACTAACACCGGAAACGTATGTAACTATTATAACTATAACCGAAAAACATAATAAGACGCTTATCCGAACACATCGACTCAGAGCGAATCCGACGCCTCCGGGTCAGCTGACGGCTCGAGTTATGAAAATTTTCATCTGGCCGAAAACCGAAACTAACACCGGAAACGTATGTAACTATTATAACTATAACCGAAAAACATAATAAGACGCTTATCCGAACACTTCGGCTTTGGCCGAATCCGACGCCTCCCGGTCAGCTGACGGCTCGAGTTATGAAAATTTTCATCTGGCCGAAAACCGAAACTAACACCGGAAACGTATGTAACTATTATAACTATAATCGAAAAACATAATAAGACGCTTATCCGAACACTTCGGCTTTGGCCGAATCCGACGCCTCCCGGTCAGCTGACGGCTCGAGTTATGAAAATTTTCATCTGGCCGAAAACCGAAACTAACACCGGAATCGTATGTAACTATTATAACTATAACCGCAAAACATAATAAGACGCTTATCCGAACACTTCGACTCAGAGCATATCCGACGCCTCAGGGTCAGCTGACGGCTCGAGTTATGAAAATTTTCATCTGGCCGAAAACCGAAACTAACACCGGAAACGTATGTAACTATTATAACTATAACCGAAAAACATAATAAGACGCTTATCCGAACACTTCGGCTTTGGCCGAATCCGACGCCTCCCGGTCAGCTGACGGCTCGAGTTATGAAAATTTTCATCTGGCCGAAAACCGAAACTAACACCGGAAACGTATGTAACTATTATAACTATAACCGAAAAACATAATAAGACGCTTATCCGAACACATCGACTCAGAGCGAATCCGACGCCTCCGGGTCAGCTGACGGCTCGAGTTATGAAAATTTTCATCTGGCCGAAAACCGAAACTAACACCGGAAACGTATGTAACTATTATAACTATAACCGAAAAACATAATAAGACGCTTATCCGAACACTTCGACTCAGAGCATATCCGACGCCTCCCGGTCAGCTGACGGCTCGAGTTATGAAAATTTTCATCTGGCCGAAAACCGAAACTAACACCGGAAACGTATGTAACTATTATAACTATAACCGAAAAACATAATAAGACGCTTATCCGAACACATCGACTCAGAGCGAATCCGACGCCTCCGGGTCAGCTGACGGCTCGAGTTATGAAAATTTTCATCTGGCCGAAAACCGAAACTAACACCGGAAACGTATGTAACTATTATAACTATAACCGAAAAACATAATAAGACGCTTATCCGAACACTTCGGCTTTGGCCGAATCCGACGCCTCCCGGTCAGCTGACGGCTCGAGTTATGAAAATTTTCATCTGGCCGAAAACCGAAACTAACACCGGAAACGTATGTAACTATTATAACTATAACCGAAAAACATAATAAGACGCTTATCCGAACACATCGACTCAGAGCGAATCCGACGCCTCCGGGTCAGCTGACGGCTCGAGTTATGAAAATTTTCATCTGGCCGAAAACCGAAACTAACACCGGAAACGTATGTAACTATTATAACTATAACCGAAAAACATAATAAGACGCTTATCCGAACACTTCGGCTTTGGCCGAATCCGACGCCTCCCGGTCAGCTGACGGCTCGAGTTATGAAAATTTTCATCTGGCCGAAAACCGAAACTAACATCGGAAACGTATGTAACTATTATAACTATAACCGAAAAACATAATAAGACGCTTATCCGAACACATCGACTAAGAACGAATCCGACGCCTCCGGGTCAGCTGACGGCTCGAGTTATGAAAATTTTCATCTGGCCGAAAACCGAAACTAACACCGGAAACGTATGTAACTATTATAACTATAATCGAAAAACATAATAAGACGCTTATCCGAACACTTCGGCTTTGGCCGAATCCGACGCCTCCCGGTCAGCTGACGGCTCGAGTTATGAAAATTTTCATCTGGCCGAAAACCGAAACTAACACCGGAAACGTATGTAACTATTATAACTATAACCGAAAAACATAATAAGACGCTTATCCGAACACATCGACTCAGAGCGAATCCGACGCCTCCGGGTCAGCTGACGGCTCGAGTTATGAAAATTTTCATCCGGCCGAAAACCGAAACTAACACCGGAATCGTATGTAACTATTATAACTATAACCGAAAAACATAATTAGACGCTTATCCGAACACTTCGGCTTTGGCCGAATCCGACGCCTCCCGGTCAGCTGACGGCTCGAGTTATGAAAATTTTCATCCGGCCGAAAACCGAAACTAACACCGGAAACGTATGTAACTATTATAACTATAACCGAAAATCATAATAAGACGCTTATCCGAACACATCGACTCAGAGCGAATCCGACGCCTCCGGGTCAGCTGACGGCTCGAGTTATGAAAATTTTCATCTGGCCGAAAACCGAAACTAACACCGGAAACGTATGTAACTATTATAACTATAACCGAAAAACATAATAAGACGCTTATCCGAACACATCGACTCAGAGCGAATCCGACGCCTCCGGGTCAGCTGACGGCTCGAGTTATGAAAATTTTCATCCGGCCGAAAACCGAAACTAACACCGGAATCGTATGTAACTATTATAACTTTAACCGAAAAACATAATAAGACGCTTATCCGAACACTTCGGCTTTGGCCGAATCCGACGCCTCCCGGTCAGCTGACGGCTCGAGTTATGAAAATTTTCATCCGGCCGAAAACCGAAACTAACACCGGAAACGTATGTAACTATTATAACTATAACCGAAAAACATAATAAGACGCTTATCCGAACACATCGACTCAGAGCGAATCCGACGCCTCCGGGTCAGCTGACGGCTCGAGTTATGAAAATTTTCATCTGGCCGAAAACCGAAACTAACACCGGAAACGTATGTAACTATTATAACTATAACCGAAAAACATAATAAGACGCTTATCCGAACACTTCGGCTTTGGCCGAATCCGACGCCTCCCGGTCAGCTGACGGCTCGAGTTATGAAAATTTTCATCTGGCCGAAAACCGAAACTAACACCGGAAACGTATGTAACTATTATAACTATAACCGAAAAACATAATAAGACGCTTATCCGAACACTTCGGCTTTGGCCGAATCCGACGCCTCCCGGTCAGCTGACGGCTCGAGTTATGAAAATTTTCATCTGGCCGAAAACCGAAACTAACACCGGAAACGTATGTAACTATTATAACTATAACCGAAAAACATAATAAGACGCTTATCCAAACACTTCGGCTTTGGCCGAATCCGACGCCTCCCGGTCAGCTGACGGCTCGAGTTATGAAAATTGTCATCTGGCCGAAAACCGAAACTAACACCGGAAACGTATGTAACTATTATAACTATAACCGAAAAACATAATAAGACGCTTATCCGAACACTTAGGCTTTGGCCGAATCCGACGCCTCCCGGTCAGCTGACGGCTCGAGTTATGAAAATTTTCATCTGGCCGAAAACCGAAACTAACACCGGAAACGTATGTAACTATTATAACTATAACCGAAAAACATAATAAGACGCTTATCCGAACACTTCGGCTTTGGCCGAATCCGACGCCTCCCGGTCAGCTGACGGCTCGAGTTATGAAAATTGTCATCTGGCCGAAAACCGAAACTAACACCGGAAACGTATGTAACTATTATAACTATAACCGAAAAATATAATAAGACGCTTATCCGAACACTTCGGCTTTGGCCGAATCCGACGCCTCCGGGTCAGCTGACGGCTCTAGTTATGAAAATTTTCATCTGGCCGAAAACCGAAACTAACACCGGAAACGTATGTAACTATTATAACTATAACCGAAAAACATAATAAGACGCTTATCGGAACACATCGACTCAGAGCGAATCCGACGCCTCCGGGTCAGCTGACGGCTCGAGTTATGAAAATTTTCATCTGGCCGAAAACCGAAACTAACACCTGAAACGTATGTAACTATTATAACTATAACCGAAAAAATAATAAGACGCTTATCCGAACACTTCGGCTTTGGCCGAATCCGACGCCTCCCGGTCAGCTGACGGCTCGAGTTATGAAAATTTTCATCTGGCCGAAAACCGAAACTAACACCGGAAACGTATGTAACTATTATACCTATAACCGAAAAACATAATAAGACGCTTATCCGAACACTTCGGCTTTGGCCGAATCCGACGCCTCCCGGTCAGCTGACGGCTCGAGTTATGAAAATTTTCATCTGGCCGAAAACCGAAACTAACACCGGAAACGTATGTAACTATTATAACTATAACCGAAAAACATAATAAGAAGCTTATCCGAACACTTCGGCTTTGGCCGAATCCGACGCCTCCCGGTCAGCTGACGGCTCGAGTTATGAAAATTGTCATCTGGCCGAAAACCGAAACTAACACCGGAAACGTATGTAACTATTATAACTATAACCGAAAAACATAATAAGACGCTTATCCGAACACTTCGGCTTTGGCCGAATCCGACGCCTCCCGGTCAGCTGACGGCTCGAGTTATGAAAATTTTCATCTGGCCGAAAACCGAAACTAATACCGGAAACGTATGTAACTATTATAACTATAACCGAAAAACATAATAAGAAGCTTATCCGAACACTTCGGCTTTGGCCGAATCCGACGCCTCCCGGTCAGCTGACGGCTCGAGTTATGAAAATTGTCATCTGGCCGAAAACCGAAACTAACACCGGAAACGTATGTAACTATTATAACTATAACCGAAAAACATAATAAGACGCTTATCCGAACACTTCGGCTTTGGCCGAATCCGACGCCTCCCGGTCAGCTGACGGCTCGAGTTATGAAAATTGTCATCTGGCCGAAAACCGAAACTAACACCGGAAACGTATGTAACTATTATAACTATAACCGAAAAACATAATAAGACGCTTATCCGAACACATCGACTCAGAGCGAATCCGACGCCTCCCGGTCAGCTGACGGCTCGAGTTATGAAAATTTTCATCTGGCCGAAAACCGAAACTAACACCGGAATCGTATGTAACTATTATAACTATAACCGCAAAACATAATAAGACGCTTATCCGAACACTTCGACTCAGAGCATATCCGACGCCTCAGGGTCAGCTGACGGCTCGAGTTATGAAAATTTTCATCTGGCCGAAAACCGAAACTAACACCGGAAACGTATGTAACTATTATAACTATAACCGAAAAACATAATAAGACGCTTATCCGAACACTTCGGCTTTGGCCGAATCCGACGCCTCCCGGTCAGCTGACGGCTCGAGTTATGAAAATTTTCATCTGGCCGAAAACCGAAACTAACACCGGAAACGTATGTAACTATTATAACTATAACCGAAAAACATAATAAGACGCTTATCCGAACACTTCGACTCAGAGCATATCCGACGCCTCAGGGTCAGCTGACGGCTCGAGTTATGAAAATTTTCATCTGGCCGAAAACCGAAACTAACACCGGAAACGTATGTAACTATTATAACTATAACCGAAAAACATAATAAGACGCTTATCCGAACACTTCGGCTTTGGCCGAATCCGACGCCTCCCGGTCAGCTGACAGCTCGAGTTATGAAAATTTTCATCTGGCCGAAAACCGAAACTAACACCGGAAACGTATGTAACTATTATAACTATAACCGAAAAACATAATAAGACGCTTATCCGAACACTTCGACTCAGAGCATATCCGACGCCTCAGGGTCAGCTGACGGCTCGAGTTATGAAAATTTTCATCTGGCCGAAAACCGAAACTAACACCTGAAACGTATGTAACTATTATAACTATAACCGAAAAAATAATAAGACGCTTATCCGAACACTTCGGCTTTGGCCGAATCCGACGCCTCCCGGTCAGCTGACGGCTCGAGTTATGAAAATTGTCATCTGGCCGAAAACCGAAACTAACACCGGAAACGTATGTAACTATTATAACTATAACCGAAAAACATAATAAGACGCTTATCCGAACACTTCGGCTTTGGCCGAATCCGACGCCTCCCGGTCAGCTGACGGCTCGAGTTATGAAAATTGTCATCTGGCCGAAAACCGAAACTAACACCGGAAACGTATGTAACTATTATAACTATAACCGAAAAACATAATAAGAAGCTTATCCGAACACTTCGGCTTTGGCCGAATCCGACGCCTCCCGGTCAGCTGACGGCTCGAGTTATGAAAATTGTCATCTGGCCGAAAACCGAAACTAACACCGGAAACGTATGTAACTATTATAACTATAACCGAAAAACATAATAAGACGCTTATCCGAACACTTCGGCTTTGGCCGAATCCGACGCCTCCCGGTCAGCTGACGGCTCGAGTTATGAAAATTTTCATCTGGCCGAAAACCGAAACTAACACCGGAAACGTATGTAACTATTATAACTATAACCGAAAAACATAATAAGACGCTTATCCGAACACTTCGGCTTTGGCCGAATCCGACGCCTCCCGGTCAGCTGACGGCTCGAGTTATGAAAATTTTCATCTGGCCGAAAACCGAAACTAACACCGGAAACGTATGTAACTATTATAACTATAACCGAAAAACATAATAAGACGCTTATCCGAACACTTCGGCTTTGGCCGAATCCGACGCCTCCCGGTCAGCTGACGGCTCGAGTTATGAAAATTTTCATCTGGCCGAAAACCGAAACTAACACCGGAAACGTATGTAACTATTATAACTAAAACCGAAAAACATAATAAGACGCTTATCCGAACACATCGACTCAGAGCGAATCCGACGCCTCAGGGTCAGCTGACGGCTCGAGTTATGAAAATTTTCATCTGGCCGAAAACCGAAACTAACACCGGAATCGTATGTAACTATTATAACTATAACCGAAAAACATAATAAGACGCTTATCCGAACACTTCGGCTTTGGCCGAATCCGACGCCTCCCGGTCAGCTGACGGCTCGAGTTATGAAAATTTTCATCCGGCCGAAAACCGAAACTAACACCGGAAACGTATGTAACTATTATAACTATAACCGAAAAACATAATAAGACGCTTATCCGAACACATCGACTCAGAGCGAATCCGACGCCTCCGGGTCAGCTGACGGCTCGAGTTATGAAAATTTTCATCTGGCCGAAAACCGAAACTAACACCGGAAACGTATGTAACTATTATAACTATAACCGAAAAAATAATAAGACGCTTATCCGAACACTTCGGCTTTGGCCGAATCCGACGCCTCCCGGTCAGCTGACGGCTCGAGTTATGAAAATTTTCATCTGGCCGAAAACCGAAACTAACACCGGAAACGTATGTAACTATTATAACTATAATCGAAAAACATAATAAGACGCTTATCCGAACACTTCGGCTTTGGCCGAATCCGACGCCTCCCGGTCAGCTGACGGCTCGAGTTATGAAAATTTTCATCCGGCCGAAAACCGAAACTAACACCGGAAACGTATGTAACTATTATAACTATAACCGAAAAACATAATAAGACGCTTATCCGAACACATCGACTCAGAGCATATCCGACGCCTCAGGGTCAGCTGACGGCTCGAGTTATGAAAATTTTCATCTGGCCGAAAACCGAAACTAACACCGGAAACGTATGTAACTATTATAACTATAACCGAAAAACATAATAAGACGCTTATCCGAACACTTCGGCTTTGGCCGAATCCGACGCCTCCCGGTCAGCTGACGGCTCGAGTTATGAAAATTTTCATCTGGCCGAAAACCGAAACTAACACCGGAAACGTATGTAACTATTATAACTATAACCGAAAAACATAATAAGACGCTTATCCGAACACTTCGACTCAGAGCATATCCGACGCCTCAGGGTCAGCTGACGGCTCGAGTTATGAAAATTGTCATCTGGCCGAAAACCGAAACTAACACCGGAAACGTATGTAACTATTATAACTATAACCGAAAAACATAATAAGACGCTTATCCGAACACTTCGGCTTTGGCCGAATCCGACGCCTCCCGGTCAGCTGACAGCTCGAGTTATGAAAATTTTCATCTGGCCGAAAACCGAAACTAACACCGGAAACGTATGTAACTATTATAACTATAACCGAAAAACATAATAAGACGCTTATCCGAACACTTCGACTCAGAGCATATCCGACGCCTCAGGGTCAGCTGACGGCTCGAGTTATGAAAATTTTCATCTGGCCGAAAACCGAAACTAACACCTGAAACGTATGTAACTATTATAACTATAACCGAAAAAATAATAAGACGCTTATCCGAACACTTCGGCTTTGGCCGAATCCGACGCCTCCCGGTCAGCTGACGGCTCGAGTTATGAAAATTGTCATCTGGCCGAAAACCGAAACTAACACCGGAAACGTATGTAACTATTATAACTATAACCGAAAAACATAATAAGACGCTTATCCGAACACTTCGGCTTTGGCCGAATCCGACGCCTCCCGGTCAGCTGACGGCTCGAGTTATGAAAATTGTCATCTGGCCGAAAACCGAAACTAACACCGGAAACGTATGTAACTATTATAACTATAACCGAAAAACATAATAAGAAGCTTATCCGAACACTTCGGCTTTGGCCGAATCCGACGCCTCCCGGTCAGCTGACGGCTCGAGTTATGAAAATTGTCATCTGGCCGAAAACCGAAACTAACACCGGAAACGTATGTAACTATTATAACTATAACCGAAAAACATAATAAGACGCTTATCCGAACACTTCGGCTTTGGCCGAATCCGACGCCTCCCGGTCAGCTGACGGCTCGAGTTATGAAAATTTTCATCTGGCCGAAAACCGAAACTAACACCGGAAACGTATGTAACTATTATAACTATAACCGAAAAACATAATAAGACGCTTATCCGAACACTTCGGCTTTGGCCGAATCCGACGCCTCCCGGTCAGCTGACGGCTCGAGTTATGAAAATTTTCATCTGGCCGAAAACCGAAACTAACACCGGAAACGTATGTAACTATTATAACTATAACCGAAAAACATAATAAGACGCTTATCCGAACACTTCGGCTTTGGCCGAATCCGACGCCTCCCGGTCAGCTGACGGCTCGAGTTATGAAAATTTTCATCTGGCCGAAAACCGAAACTAACACCGGAAACGTATGTAACTATTATAACTAAAACCGAAAAACATAATAAGACGCTTATCCGAACACATCGACTCAGAGCGAATCCGACGCCTCAGGGTCAGCTGACGGCTCGAGTTATGAAAATTTTCATCTGGCCGAAAACCGAAACTAACACCGGAATCGTATGTAACTATTATAACTATAACCGAAAAACATAATAAGACGCTTATCCGAACACTTCGGCTTTGGCCGAATCCGACGCCTCCCGGTCAGCTGACGGCTCGAGTTATGAAAATTTTCATCCGGCCGAAAACCGAAACTAACACCGGAAACGTATGTAACTATTATAACTATAACCGAAAAACATAATAAGACGCTTATCCGAACACATCGACTCAGAGCGAATCCGACGCCTCCGGGTCAGCTGACGGCTCGAGTTATGAAAATTTTCATCTGGCCGAAAACCGAAACTAACACCGGAAACGTATGTAACTATTATAACTATAACCGAAAAAATAATAAGACGCTTATCCGAACACTTCGGCTTTGGCCGAATCCGACGCCTCCCGGTCAGCTGACGGCTCGAGTTATGAAAATTTTCATCTGGCCGAAAACCGAAACTAACACCGGAAACGTATGTAACTATTATAACTATAATCGAAAAACATAATAAGACGCTTATCCGAACACTTCGGCTTTGGCCGAATCCGACGCCTCCCGGTCAGCTGACGGCTCGAGTTATGAAAATTTTCATCCGGCCGAAAACCGAAACTAACACCGGAAACGTATGTAACTATTATAACTATAACCGAAAAACATAATAAGACGCTTATCCGAACACATCGACTCAGAGCATATCCGACGCCTCAGGGTCAGCTGACGGCTCGAGTTATGAAAATTTTCATCTGGCCGAAAACCGAAACTAACACCGGAAACGTATGTAACTATTATAACTATAACCGAAAAACATAATAAGACGCTTATCCGAACACTTCGGCTTTGGCCGAATCCGACGCCTCCCGGTCAGCTGACGGCTCGAGTTATGAAAATTTTCATCTGGCCGAAAACCGAAACTAACACCGGAAACGTATGTAACTATTATAACTATAACCGAAAAACATAATAAGACGCTTATCCGAACACTTCGACTCAGAGCATATCCGACGCCTCAGGGTCAGCTGACGGCTCGAGTTATGAAAATTGTCATCTGGCCGAAAACCGAAACTAACACCGGAAACGTATGTAACTATTATAACTATAACCGAAAAACATAATAAGACGCTTATCCGAACACTTCGGCTTTGGCCGAATCCGACGCCTCCCGGTCAGCTGACAGCTCGAGTTATGAAAATTTTCATCTGGCCGAAAACCGAAACTAACACCGGAAACGTATGTAACTATTATAACTATAACCGAAAAACATAATAAGACGCTTATCCGAACACTTCGACTCAGAGCATATCCGACGCCTCAGGGTCAGCTGACGGCTCGAGTTATGAAAATTTTCATCTGGCCGAAAACCGAAACTAACACCTGAAACGTATGTAACTATTATAACTATAACCGAAAAAATAATAAGACGCTTATCCGAACACTTCGGCTTTGGCCGAATCCGACGCCTCCCGGTCAGCTGACGGCTCGAGTTATGAAAATTTTCATCTGGCCGAAAACCGAAACTAACACCGGAAACGTATGTAACTATTATACCTATAACCGAAAAACATAATAAGACGCTTATCCGAACACTTCGGCTTTGGCCGAATCCGACGCCTCCCGGTCAGCTGACGGCTCGAGTTATGAAAATTGTCATCTGGCCGAAAACCGAAACTAACACCGGAAACGTATGTAACTATTATAACTATAACCGAAAAACATAATAAGAAGCTTATCCGAACACTTCGGCTTTGGCCGAATCCGACGCCTCCCGGTCAGCTGACGGCTCGAGTTATGAAAATTGTCATCTGGCCGAAAACCGAAACTAACACCGGAAACGTATGTAACTATTATAACTATAACCGAAAAACATAATAAGACGCTTATCCGAACACTTCGGCTTTGGCCGAATCCGACGCCTCCCGGTCAGCTGACGGCTCGAGTTATGAAAATTGTCATCTGGCCGAAAACCGAAACTAACACCGGAAACGTATGTAACTATTATAACTATAACCGAAAAACATAATAAGACGCTTATCCGAACACATCGACTCAGAGCGAATCCGACGCCTCCGGGTCAGCTGACGGCTCGAGTTATGAAAATTTTCATCTGGCCGAAAACCGAAACTAACACCGGAAACGTATGTAACTATTATAACTATAACCGAAAAACATAATAAGACGCTTATCCGAACACATCGACTCAGAGCGAATCCGACGCCTCCGGGTCAGCTGACGGCTCGAGTTATGAAAATTTTCATCTGGCCGAAAACCGAAACTAACACCGGAAACGTATGTAACTATTATAACTATAACCGAAAAACATAATAAGACGCTTATCCGAACACTTCGGCTTTGGCCGAATCCGACGCCTCCCGGTCAGCTGACGGCTCGAGTTATGAAAATTTTCATCTGGCCGAAAACCGAAACTAACACCGGAAACGTATGTAACTATTATAACTATAACCGAAAAACATAATAAGACGCTTATCCGAACACTTCGGCTTTGGCCGAATCCGACGCCTCCCGGTCAGCTGACGGCTCGAGTTATGAAAATTTTCATCTGGCCGAAAACCGAAACTAACACCGGAAACGTATGTAACTATTATAACTATAACCGAAAAACATAATAAGACGCTTATCCGAACACTTCGGCTTTGGCCGAATCCGACGCCTCCCGGTCAGCTGACGGCTCGAGTTATGAAAATTTTCATCTGGCCGAAAACCGAAACTAACACCGGAAACGTATGTAACTATTATAACTAAAACCGAAAAACATAATAAGACGCTTATCCGAACACATCGACTCAGAGCGAATCCGACGCCTCAGGGTCAGCTGACGGCTCGAGTTATGAAAATTTTCATCTGGCCGAAAACCGAAACTAACACCGGAATCGTATGTAACTATTATAACTATAACCGAAAAACATAATAAGACGCTTATCCGAACACTTCGGCTTTGGCCGAATCCGACGCCTCCCGGTCAGCTGACGGCTCGAGTTATGAAAATTTTCATCCGGCCGAAAACCGAAACTAACACCGGAAACGTATGTAACTATTATAACTATAACCGAAAAACATAATAAGACGCTTATCCGAACACATCGACTCAGAGCGAATCCGACGCCTCCGGGTCAGCTGACGGCTCGAGTTATGAAAATTTTCATCTGGCCGAAAACCGAAACTAACACCGGAAACGTATGTAACTATTATAACTATAACCGAAAAAATAATAAGACGCTTATCCGAACACTTCGGCTTTGGCCGAATCCGACGCCTCCCGGTCAGCTGACGGCTCGAGTTATGAAAATTTTCATCTGGCCGAAAACCGAAACTAACACCGGAAACGTATGTAACTATTATAACTATAATCGAAAAACATAATAAGACGCTTATCCGAACACTTCGGCTTTGGCCGAATCCGACGCCTCCCGGTCAGCTGACGGCTCGAGTTATGAAAATTTTCATCCGGCCGAAAACCGAAACTAACACCGGAAACGTATGTAACTATTATAACTATAACCGAAAAACATAATAAGACGCTTATCCGAACACATCGACTCAGAGCATATCCGACGCCTCAGGGTCAGCTGACGGCTCGAGTTATGAAAATTTTCATCTGGCCGAAAACCGAAACTAACACCGGAAACGTATGTAACTATTATAACTATAACCGAAAAACATAATAAGACGCTTATCCGAACACTTCGGCTTTGGCCGAATCCGACGCCTCCCGGTCAGCTGACGGCTCGAGTTATGAAAATTTTCATCTGGCCGAAAACCGAAACTAACACCGGAAACGTATGTAACTATTATAACTATAACCGAAAAACATAATAAGACGCTTATCCGAACACTTCGACTCAGAGCATATCCGACGCCTCAGGGTCAGCTGACGGCTCGAGTTATGAAAATTGTCATCTGGCCGAAAACCGAAACTAACACCGGAAACGTATGTAACTATTATAACTATAACCGAAAAACATAATAAGACGCTTATCCGAACACTTCGGCTTTGGCCGAATCCGACGCCTCCCGGTCAGCTGACAGCTCGAGTTATGAAAATTTTCATCTGGCCGAAAACCGAAACTAACACCGGAAACGTATGTAACTATTATAACTATAACCGAAAAACATAATAAGACGCTTATCCGAACACTTCGGCTTTGGCCGAATCCGACGCCTCCCGGTCAGCTGACGGCTCGAGTTATGAAAATTTTCATCTGGCCGAAAACCGAAACTAACACCAGAAACGTATGTAACTATTATAACTATAATCGAAAAACATAATAAGACGCTTATCCGAACACTTCGGCTTTGGCCGAATCCGACGCCTCCCGGTCAGCTGACGGCTCGAGTTATGAAAATTTTCATCTGGCCGAAAACCGAAACTAACACCGGAATCGTATGTAACTATTATAACTATAACCGCAAAACATAATAAGACGCTTATCCGAACACTTCGACTCAGAGCATATCCGACGCCTCAGGGTCAGCTGACGGCTCGAGTTATGAAAATTTTCATCTGGCCGAAAACCGAAACTAACACCGGAAACGTATGTAACTATTATAACTATAACCGAAAAACATAATAAGACGCTTATCCGAACACTTCGGCTTTGGCCGAATCCGACGCCTCCCGGTCAGCTGACGGCTCGAGTTATGAAAATTTTCATCTGGCCGAAAACCGAAACTAACACCGGAAACGTATGTAACTATTATAACTATAACCGAAAAACATAATAAGACGCTTATCCGAACACATCGACTCAGAGTATATCCGACGCCTCCCGGTCAGCTGACGGCTCGAGTTATGAAAATTTTCATCTGGCCGAAAACCGAAACTAACACCGGAAACGTATGTAACTATTATAACTATAACCGAAAAACATAATAAGACGCTTATCCGAACACTTCGGCTTTGGCCGAATCCGACGCCTCCCGGTCAGCTGACGGCTCGAGTTATGAAAATTTTCATCCGGCCGAAAACCGAAACTAACACCGGAAACGTATGTAACTATTATAACTATAACCGAAAAACATAATAAGACGCTTATCCGAACACATCGACTCAGAGCGAATCCGACGCCTCCGGGTCAGCTGACGGCTCGAGTTATGAAAATTGTCATCTGGCCGAAAACCGAAACTAACACCGGAAACGTATGTAACTATTATAACTATAACCGAAAAACATAATAAGACGCTTATCCGAACACATCGACTCAGAGCGAATCCGACGCCTCCGGGTCAGCTGACGGCTCGAGTTATGAAAATTTTCATCTGGCCGAAAACCGAAACTAACACCGGAAACGTATGTAACTATTATAACTATAACCGAAAAACATAATAAGACGCTTATCCGAACACTTCGGCTTTGGCCGAATCCGACGCCTCCCGGTCAGCTGACGGCTCGAGTTATGAAAATTTTCATCTGGCCGAAAACCGAAACTAACACCGGAAACGTATGTAACTATTATAACTATAACCGAAAAACATAATAAGACGCTTATCCGAACACATCGACTCAGAGCGAATCCGACGCCTCCGGGTCAGCTGACGGCTCGAGTTATGAAAATTTTCATCTGGCCGAAAACCGAAACTAACACCGGAAACGTATGTAACTATTATAACTATAACCGAAAAACATAATAAGACGCTTATCCGAACACTTCGGCTTTGGCCGAATCCGACGCCTCCCGGTCAGCTGACGGCTCGAGTTATGAAAATTTTCATCTGGCCGAAAACCGAAACTAACATCGGAAACGTATGTAACTATTATAACTATAACCGAAAAACATAATAAGACGCTTATCCGAACACATCGACTAAGAACGAATCCGACGCCTCCGGGTCAGCTGACGGCCCGAGTTATGAAAATTTTCATCTGGCCGAAAACCGAAACTAACACCGGAAACGTATGTAACTATTATAACTATAATCGAAAAACATAATAAGACGCTTATCCGAACACTTCGGCTTTGGCCGAATCCGACGCCTCCCGGTCAGCTGACGGCTCGAGTTATGAAAATTTTCATCTGGCCGAAAACCGAAACTAACACCGGAAACGTATGTAACTATTATAACTATAACCGAAAAACATAATAAGACGCTTATCCGAACACATCGACTCAGAGCGAATCCGACGCCTCCGGGTCAGCTGACGGCTCGAGTTATGAAAATTTTCATCCGGCCGAAAACCGAAACTAACACCGGAATCGTATGTAACTATTATAACTATAACCGAAAAACATAATTAGACGCTTATCCGAACACTTCGGCTTTGGCCGAATCCGACGCCTCCCGGTCAGCTGACGGCTCGAGTTATGAAAATTTTCATCCGGCCGAAAACCGAAACTAACACCGGAAACGTATGTAACTATTATAACTATAACCGAAAATCATAATAAGACGCTTATCCGAACACATCGACTCAGAGCGAATCCGACGCCTCCGGGTCAGCTGACGGCTCGAGTTATGAAAATTTTCATCTGGCCGAAAACCGAAACTAACACCGGAAACGTATGTAACTATTATAACTATAACCGAAAAACATAATAAGACGCTTATCCGAACACATCGACTCAGAGCGAATCCGACGCCTCCGGGTCAGCTGACGGCTCGAGTTATGAAAATTTTCATCCGGCCGAAAACCGAAACTAACACCGGAATCGTATGTAACTATTATAACTTTAACCGAAAAACATAATAAGACGCTTATCCGAACACTTCGGCTTTGGCCGAATCCGACGCCTCCCGGTCAGCTGACGGCTCGAGTTATGAAAATTTTCATCCGGCCGAAAACCGAAACTAACACCGGAAACGTATGTAACTATTATAACTATAACCGAAAAACATAATAAGACGCTTATCCGAACACATCGACTCAGAGCGAATCCGACGCCTCCGGGTCAGCTGACGGCTCGAGTTATGAAAATTTTCATCTGGCCGAAAACCGAAACTAACACCGGAAACGTATGTAACTATTATAACTATAACCGAAAAACATAATAAGACGCTTATCCGAACACTTCGGCTTTGGCCGAATCCGACGCCTCCCGGTCAGCTGACGGCTCGAGTTATGAAAATTTTCATCTGGCCGAAAACCGAAACTAACACCGGAAACGTATGTAACTATTATAACTATAACCGAAAAACATAATAAGACGCTTATCCGAACACTTCGGCTTTGGCCGAATCCGACGCCTCCCGGTCAGCTGACGGCTCGAGTTATGAAAATTTTCATCTGGCCGAAAACCGAAACTAACACCGGAAACGTATGTAACTATTATAACTATAACCGAAAAACATAATAAGACGCTTATCCGAACACTTCGGCTTTGGCCGAATCCGACGCCTCCCGGTCAGCTGACGGCTCGAGTTATGAAAATTGTCATCTGGCCGAAAACCGAAACTAACACCGGAAACGTATGTAACTATTATAACTATAACCGAAAAACATAATAAGACGCTTATCCGAACACTTAGGCTTTGGCCGAATCCGACGCCTCCCGGTCAGCTGACGGCTCGAGTTATGAAAATTTTCATCTGGCCGAAAACCGAAACTAACACTGGAAACGTATGTAACTATTATAACTATAACCGAAAAACATAATAAGACGCTTATCCGAACACTTCGGCTTTGGCCGAATCCGAAGCCTCCCGGTCAGCTGACGGCTCGAGTTATGAAAATTGTCATCTGGCCGAAAACCGAAACTAACACCGGAAACGTATGTAACTATTATAACTATAACCGAAAAATATAATAAGACGCTTATCCGAACACTTCGGCTTTGGCCGAATCCGACGCCTCCGGGTCAGCTGACGGCTCGAGTTATGAAAATTTTCATCTGGCCGAAAACCGAAACTAACACCGGAAACGTATGTAACTATTATAACTATAACCGAAAAACATAATAAGACGCTTATCGGAACACATCGACTCAGAGCGAATCCGACGCCTCCGGGTCAGCTGACGGCTCGAGTTATGAAAATTTTCATCTGGCCGAAAACCGAAACTAACACCTGAAACGTATGTAACTATTATAACTATAACCGAAAAAATAATAAGACGCTTATCCGAACACTTCGGCTTTGGCCGAATCCGACGCCTCCCGGTCAGCTGACGGCTCGAGTTATGAAAATTTTCATCTGGCCGAAAACCGAAACTAACACCGGAAACGTATGTAACTATTATACCTATAACCGAAAAACATAATAAGACGCTTATCCGAACACTTCGGCTTTGGCCGAATCCGACGCCTCCCGGTCAGCTGACGGCTCGAGTTATGAAAATTTTCATCTGGCCGAAAACCGAAACTAACACCGGAAACGTATGTAACTATTATAACTATAACCGAAAAACATAATAAGAAGCTTATCCGAACACTTCGGCTTTGGCCGAATCCGACGCCTCCCGGTCAGCTGACGGCTCGAGTTATGAAAATTGTCATCTGGCCGAAAACCGAAACTAACACCGGAAACGTATGTAACTATTATAACTATAACCGAAAAACATAATAAGACGCTTATCCGAACACTTCGGCTTTGGCCGAATCCGACGCCTCCCGGTCAGCTGACGGCTCGAGTTATGAAAATTGTCATCTGGCCGAAAACCGAAACTAATACCGGAAACGTATGTAACTATTATAACTATAACCGAAAAACATAATAAGAAGCTTATCCGAACACTTCGGCTTTGGCCGAATCCGACGCCTCCCGGTCAGCTGACGGCTCGAGTTATGAAAATTGTCATCTGGCCGAAAACCGAAACTAACACCGGAAACGTATGTAACTATTATAACTATAACCGAAAAACATAATAAGACGCTTATCCGAACACTTCGGCTTTGGCCGAATCCGACGCCTCCCGGTCAGCTGACGGCTCGAGTTATGAAAATTGTCATCTGGCCGAAAACCGAAACTAACACCGGAAACGTATGTAACTATTATAACTATAACCGAAAAACATAATAAGACGCTTATCCGAACACTTCGGCTTTGGCCGAATCCGACGCCTCCCGGTCAGCTGACGGCTCGAGTTATGAAAATTGTCATCTGGCCGAAAACCGAAACTAACACCGGAAACGTATGTAACTATTATAACTATAACCGAAAAACATAATAAGACGCTTATCCGAACACATCGACTCAGAGCGAATCCGACGCCTCCGGGTCAGCTGACGGCTCGAGTTATGAAAATTTTCATCTGGCCGAAAACCGAAACTAACACCGGAAACGTATGTAACTATTATAACTATAACCGAAAAAATAATAAGACGCTTATCCGAACACTTCGGCTTTGGCCGAATCCGACGCCTCCCGGTCAGCTGACGGCTCGAGTTATGAAAATTTTCATCTGGCCGAAAACCGAAACTAACACCGGAAACGTATGTAACTATTATAACTATAATCGAAAAACATAATAAGACGCTTATCCGAACACTTCGGCTTTGGCCGAATCCGACGCCTCCCGGTCAGCTGACGGCTCGAGTTATGAAAATTTTCATCTGGCCGAAAACCGAAACTAACACCGGAATCGTATGTAACTATTATAACTATAACCGCAAAACATAATAAGACGCTTATCCGAACACTTCGACTCAGAGCATATCCGACGCCTCCGGGTCAGCTGACGGCTCGAGTTATGAAAATTTTCATCTGGCCGAAAACCGAAACTAACACCGGAAACGTATGTAACTATTATAACTATAACCGAAAAACATAATAAGACGCTTATCCGAACACTTCGGCTTTGGCCGAATCCGACGCCTCCCGGTCAGCTGACGGCTCGAGTTATGAAAATTTTCATCTGGCCGAAAACCGAAACTAACACCGGAAACGTATGTAACTATTATAACTATAACCGAAAAACATAATAAGACGCTTATCCGAACACTTCGGCTTTGGCCGAATCCGACGCCTCCCGGTCAGCTGACGGCTCGAGTTATGAAAATTGTCATCTGGCCGAAAACCGAAACTAACACCGGAAACGTATGTAACTATTATAACTATAACCGAAAAACATAATAAGACGCTTATCCGAACACATCGACTCAGAGCGAATCCGACGCCTCCGGGTCAGCTGACGGCTCGAGTTATGAAAATTTTCATCTGGCCGAAAACCGAAACTAACACCGGAAACGTATGTAACTATTATAACTATAACCGAAAAAATAATAAGACGCTTATCCGAACACTTCGGCTTTGGCCGAATCCGACGCCTCCCGGTCAGCTGACGGCTCGAGTTATGAAAATTTTCATCTGGCCGAAAACCGAAACTAACACCGGAAACGTATGTAACTATTATAACTATAATCGAAAAACATAATAAGACGCTTATCCGAACACTTCGGCTTTGGCCGAATCCGACGCCTCCCGGTCAGCTGACGGCTCGAGTTATGAAAATTTTCATCTGGCCGAAAACCGAAACTAACACCGGAATCGTATGTAACTATTATAACTATAACCGCAAAACATAATAAGACGCTTATCCGAACACTTCGACTCAGAGCATATCCGACGCCTCCGGGTCAGCTGACGGCTCGAGTTATGAAAATTTTCATCTGGCCGAAAACCGAAACTAACACCGGAAACGTATGTAACTATTATAACTATAACCGAAAAACATAATAAGACGCTTATCCGAACACTTCGGCTTTGGCCGAATCCGACGCCTCCCGGTCAGCTGACGGCTCGAGTTATGAAAATTTTCATCTGGCCGAAAACCGAAACTAACACCGGAAACGTATGTAACTATTATAACTATAACCGAAAAACATAATAAGACGCTTATCCGAACACTTCGACTCAGAGCATATCCGACGCCTCAGGGTCAGCTGACGGCTCGAGTTATGAAAATTTTCATCTGGCCGAAAACCGAAACTAACACCGGAAACGTATGTAACTATTATAACTATAACCGAAAAACATAATAAGACGCTTATCCGAACACTTCGGCTTTGGCCGAATCCGACGCCTCCCGGTCAGCTGACAGCTCGAGTTATGAAAATTTTCATCTGGCCGAAAACCGAAACTAACACCGGAAACGTATGTAACTATTATAACTATAACCGAAAAACATAATAAGACGCTTATCCGAACACTTCGACTCAGAGCATATCCGACGCCTCAGGGTCAGCTGACGGCTCGAGTTATGAAAATTTTCATCTGGCCGAAAACCGAAACTAACACCTGAAACGTATGTAACTATTATAACTATAACCGAAAAAATAATAAGACGCTTATCCGAACACTTCGGCTTTGGCCGAATCCGACGCCTCCCGGTCAGCTGACGGCTCGAGTTATGAAAATTTTCATCTGGCCGAAAACCGAAACTAACACCGGAAACGTATGTAACTATTATACCTATAACCGAAAAACATAATAAGACGCTTATCCGAACACTTCGGCTTTGGCCGAATCCGACGCCTCCCGGTCAGCTGACGGCTCGAGTTATGAAAATTTTCATCTGGCCGAAAACCGAAACTAACACCGGAAACGTATGTAACTATTATAACTATAACCGAAAAACATAATAAGAAGCTTATCCGAACACTTCGGCTTTGGCCGAATCCGACGCCTCCCGGTCAGCTGACGGCTCGAGTTATGAAAATTGTCATCTGGCCGAAAACCGAAACTAACACCGGAAACGTATGTAACTATTATAACTATAACCGAAAAACATAATAAGACGCTTATCCGAACACTTCGGCTTTGGCCGAATCCGACGCCTCCCGGTCAGCTGACGGCTCGAGTTATGAAAATTGTCATCTGGCCGAAAACCGAAACTAACACCGGAAACGTATGTAACTATTATAACTATAACCGAAAAACATAATAAGAAGCTTATCCGAACACTTCGGCTTTGGCCGAATCCGACGCCTCCCGGTCAGCTGACGGCTCGAGTTATGAAAATTGTCATCTGGCCGAAAACCGAAACTAACACCGGAAACGTATGTAACTATTATAACTATAACCGAAAAACATAATAAGACGCTTATCCGAACACTTCGGCTTTGGCCGAATCCGACGCCTCCCGGTCAGCTGACGGCTCGAGTTATGAAAATTGTCATCTGGCCGAAAACCGAAACTAACACCGGAAACGTATGTAACTATTATAACTATAACCGAAAAACATAATAAGACGCTTATCGGAACACATCGACTCAGAGCGAATCCGACGCCTCCGGGTCAGCTGACGGCTCGAGTTATGAAAATTTTCATCTGGCCGAAAACCGAAACTAACACCTGAAACGTATGTAACTATTATAACTATAACCGAAAAAATAATAAGACGCTTATCCGAACACTTCGGCTTTGGCCGAATCCGACGCCTCCCGGTCAGCTGACGGCTCGAGTTATGAAAATTTTCATCTGGCCGAAAACCGAAACTAACACCGGAAACGTATGTAACTATTATACCTATAACCGAAAAACATAATAAGACGCTTATCCGAACACTTCGGCTTTGGCCGAATCCGACGCCTCCCGGTCAGCTGACGGCTCGAGTTATGAAAATTTTCATCTGGCCGAAAACCGAAACTAACACCGGAAACGTATGTAACTATTATAACTATAACCGAAAAACATAATAAGAAGCTTATCCGAACACTTCGGCTTTGGCCGAATCCGACGCCTCCCGGTCAGCTGACGGCTCGAGTTATGAAAATTGTCATCTGGCCGAAAACCGAAACTAACACCGGAAACGTATGTAACTATTATAACTATAACCGAAAAACATAATAAGACGCTTATCCGAACACTTCGGCTTTGGCCGAATCCGACGCCTCCCGGTCAGCTGACGGCTCGAGTTATGAAAATTGTCATCTGGCCGAAAACCGAAACTAATACCGGAAACGTATGTAACTATTATAACTATAACCGAAAAACATAATAAGAAGCTTATCCGAACACTTCGGCTTTGGCCGAATCCGACGCCTCCCGGTCAGCTGACGGCTCGAGTTATGAAAATTGTCATCTGGCCGAAAACCGAAACTAACACCGGAAACGTATGTAACTATTATAACTATAACCGAAAAACATAATAAGACGCTTATCCGAACACTTCGGCTTTGGCCGAATCCGACGCCTCCCGGTCAGCTGACGGCTCGAGTTATGAAAATTGTCATCTGGCCGAAAACCGAAACTAACACCGGAAACGTATGTAACTATTATAACTATAACCGAAAAACATAATAAGACGCTTATCCGAACACTTCGGCTTTGGCCGAATCCGACGCCTCCCGGTCAGCTGACGGCTCGAGTTATGAAAATTGTCATCTGGCCGAAAACCGAAACTAACACCGGAAACGTATGTAACTATTATAACTATAACCGAAAAACATAATAAGACGCTTATCCGAACACATCGACTCAGAGCGAATCCGACGCCTCCGGGTCAGCTGACGGCTCGAGTTATGAAAATTTTCATCTGGCCGAAAACCGAAACTAACACCGGAAACGTATGTAACTATTATAACTATAACCGAAAAAATAATAAGACGCTTATCCGAACACTTCGGCTTTGGCCGAATCCGACGCCTCCCGGTCAGCTGACGGCTCGAGTTATGAAAATTTTCATCTGGCCGAAAACCGAAACTAACACCGGAAACGTATGTAACTATTATAACTATAATCGAAAAACATAATAAGACGCTTATCCGAACACTTCGGCTTTGGCCGAATCCGACGCCTCCCGGTCAGCTGACGGCTCGAGTTATGAAAATTTTCATCTGGCCGAAAACCGAAACTAACACCGGAATCGTATGTAACTATTATAACTATAACCGCAAAACATAATAAGACGCTTATCCGAACACTTCGACTCAGAGCATATCCGACGCCTCCGGGTCAGCTGACGGCTCGAGTTATGAAAATTTTCATCTGGCCGAAAACCGAAACTAACACCGGAAACGTATGTAACTATTATAACTATAACCGAAAAACATAATAAGACGCTTATCCGAACACTTCGGCTTTGGCCGAATCCGACGCCTCCCGGTCAGCTGACGGCTCGAGTTATGAAAATTTTCATCTGGCCGAAAACCGAAACTAACACCGGAAACGTATGTAACTATTATAACTATAACCGAAAAACATAATAAGACGCTTATCCGAACACTTCGACTCAGAGCATATCCGACGCCTCAGGGTCAGCTGACGGCTCGAGTTATGAAAATTTTCATCTGGCCGAAAACCGAAACTAACACCGGAAACGTATGTAACTATTATAACTATAACCGAAAAACATAATAAGACGCTTATCCGAACACTTCGGCTTTGGCCGAATCCGACGCCTCCCGGTCAGCTGACAGCTCGAGTTATGAAAATTTTCATCTGGCCGAAAACCGAAACTAACACCGGAAACGTATGTAACTATTATAACTATAACCGAAAAACATAATAAGACGCTTATCCGAACACTTCGACTCAGAGCATATCCGACGCCTCAGGGTCAGCTGACGGCTCGAGTTATGAAAATTTTCATCTGGCCGAAAACCGAAACTAACACCTGAAACGTATGTAACTATTATAACTATAACCGAAAAAATAATAAGACGCTTATCCGAACACTTCGGCTTTGGCCGAATCCGACGCCTCCCGGTCAGCTGACGGCTCGAGTTATGAAAATTTTCATCTGGCCGAAAACCGAAACTAACACCGGAAACGTATGTAACTATTATACCTATAACCGAAAAACATAATAAGACGCTTATCCGAACACTTCGGCTTTGGCCGAATCCGACGCCTCCCGGTCAGCTGACGGCTCGAGTTATGAAAATTTTCATCTGGCCGAAAACCGAAACTAACACCGGAAACGTATGTAACTATTATAACTATAACCGAAAAACATAATAAGAAGCTTATCCGAACACTTCGGCTTTGGCCGAATCCGACGCCTCCCGGTCAGCTGACGGCTCGAGTTATGAAAATTGTCATCTGGCCGAAAACCGAAACTAACACCGGAAACGTATGTAACTATTATAACTATAACCGAAAAACATAATAAGACGCTTATCCGAACACTTCGGCTTTGGCCGAATCCGACGCCTCCCGGTCAGCTGACGGCTCGAGTTATGAAAATTGTCATCTGGCCGAAAACCGAAACTAACACCGGAAACGTATGTAACTATTATAACTATAACCGAAAAACATAATAAGAAGCTTATCCGAACACTTCGGCTTTGGCCGAATCCGACGCCTCCCGGTCAGCTGACGGCTCGAGTTATGAAAATTGTCATCTGGCCGAAAACCGAAACTAACACCGGAAACGTATGTAACTATTATAACTATAACCGAAAAACATAATAAGACGCTTATCCGAACACTTCGGCTTTGGCCGAATCCGACGCCTCCCGGTCAGCTGACGGCTCGAGTTATGAAAATTGTCATCTGGCCGAAAACCGAAACTAACACCGGAAACGTATGTAACTATTATAACTATAACCGAAAAACATAATAAGACGCTTATCCGAACACATCGACTCAGAGCGAATCCGACGCCTCCGGGTCAGCTGACGGCTCGAGTTATGAAAATTTTCATCTGGCCGAAAACCGAAACTAACACCGGAAACGTATGTAACTATTATAACTATAACCGAAAAACATAATGAGACGCTTATCCGAACACTTCGGCTTTGGCCGAATCCGACGCCTCCCGGTCAGCTGACAGCTCGAGTTATGAAAATTTTCATCTGGCCGAAAACCGAAACTAACACCGGAAACGTATGTAACTATTATAACTATAACCGAAAAACATAATAAGACGCTTATCCGAACACTTCGACTCAGAGCATATCCGACGCCTCAGGGTCAGCTGACGGCTCGAGTTATGAAAATTTTCATCTGGCCGAAAACCGAAACTAACACCTGAAACGTATGTAACTATTATAACTATAACCGAAAAAATAATAAGACGCTTATCCGAACACTTCGGCTTTGGCCGAATCCGACGCCTCCCGGTCAGCTGACGGCTCGAGTTATGAAAATTTTCATCTGGCCGAAAACCGAAACTAACACCGGAAACGTATGTAACTATTATACCTATAACCGAAAAACATAATAAGACGCTTATCCGAACACTTCGGCTTTGGCCGAATCCGACGCCTCCCGGTCAGCTGACGGCTCGAGTTATGAAAATTTTCATCTGGCCGAAAACCGAAACTAACACCGGAAACGTATGTAACTATTATAACTATAACCGAAAAACATAATAAGAAGCTTATCCGAACACTTCGGCTTTGGCCGAATCCGACGCCTCCCGGTCAGCTGACGGCTCGAGTTATGAAAATTGTCATCTGGCCGAAAACCGAAACTAACACCGGAAACGTATGTAACTATTATAACTATAACCGAAAAACATAATAAGACGCTTATCCGAACACTTCGGCTTTGGCCGAATCCGACGCCTCCCGGTCAGCTGACGGCTCGAGTTATGAAAATTGTCATCTGGCCGAAAACCGAAACTAACACCGGAAACGTATGTAACTATTATAACTATAACCGAAAAACATAATAAGAAGCTTATCCGAACACTTCGGCTTTGGCCGAATCCGACGCCTCCCGGTCAGCTGACGGCTCGAGTTATGAAAATTGTCATCTGGCCGAAAACCGAAACTAACACCGGAAACGTATGTAACTATTATAACTATAACCGAAAAACATAATAAGACGCTTATCCGAACACATCGACTCAGAGCGAATCCGACGCCTCCGGGTCAGCTGACGGCTCGAGTTATGAAAATTTTCATCTGGCCGAAAACCGAAACTAACACCGGAAACGTATGTAACTATTATAACTATAACCGAAAAACATAATAAGACGCTTATCCGAACACTTCGGCTTTGGCCGAATCCGACGCCTCCCGGTCAGCTGACGGCTCGAGTTATGAAAATTTTCATCTGGCCGAAAACCGAAACTAACACCGGAAACGTATGTAACTATTATAACTATAATCGAAAAACATAATAAGACGCTTATCCGAACACTTCGGCTTTGGCCGAATCCGACGCCTCCCGGTCAGCTGACGGCTCGAGTTATGAAAATTTTCATCTGGCCGAAAACCGAAACTAACACCGGAATCGTATGTAACTATTATAACTATAACCGCAAAACATAATAAGACGCTTATCCGAACACTTCGACTCAGAGCATATCCGACGCCTCAGGGTCAGCTGACGGCTCGAGTTATGAAAATTTTCATCTGGCCGAAAACCGAAACCAACACCGGAAACGTATGTAACTATTATAACTATAACCGAAAAACATAATAAGACGCTTATCCGAACACTTCGGCTTTGGCCGAATCCGACGCCTCCCGGTCAGCTGACGGCTCGAGTTATGAAAATTGTCATCTGGCCGAAAACCGAAACTAACACCGGAAACGTATGTAACTATTATAACTATAACCGAAAAACATAATAAGACGCTTATCCGAACACTTCGGCTTTGGCCGAATCCAACGCCTCCCGGTCAGCTGACAGCTCGAGTTATGAAAATTTTCATCTGGCCGAAAACCGAAACTAACACCGGAAACGTATGTAACTATTATAACTATAACCGAAAAACATAATAAGACGCTTATCCGAACACTTCGACTCAGAGCATATCCGACGCCTCAGGGTCAGCTGACGGCTCGAGTTATGAAAATTTTCATCTGGCCGAAAACCGAAACTAACACCGGAAACGTATGTAACTATTATAACTATAACCGAAAAACATAATAAGACGCTTATCCGAACACATCGACTCAGAGCGAATCCGACGCCTCCGGGTCAGCTGACGGCTCGAGTTATGAAAATTATCATCTGGCCGAAAACCGAAACTAACCCCGGAAACGTATGTAACTATTATAACTATAACCGAAAAAATAATAAGACGCTTATCCGAACACATCGACTCAGAGCGAATCCGACGCCTCCGGGTCAGCTGACGGCTCGAGTTATGAAAATTATCATCTGGCTGAAAACCGAAACTAACCCCGGAAACGTATGTAACTATTATAACTATAACCGAAAAACATAATAAGACGCTTATCCGAACACATCGACTCAGAGCGAATCCGACGCCTCCGGGTCAGCTGACGGCTCGAGTTATGAAAATTTTCATCCGGCCGAAAACCGAAACTAACACCGGAATCGTATGTAACTATTATAACTATAACCGAAAAACATAATAAGACGCTTATCCGAGCACTTCGGCTTTGGCCGAATCCGACGCCTCCCGGTCAGCTGACGGCTCGAGTTATGAAAATTTTCATCCGGCCGAAAACCGAAACTAACACCGGAAACGTATGTAACTATTATAACTATAACCGAAAAACATAATAAGACGCTTATCCGAACACATCGACTCAGAGCGAATCCGACGCCTCCGGGTCAGCTGACGGCTCGAGTTATGAAAATTTTCATCTGGCCGAAAACCGAAACTAACACCGGAAACGTATGTAACTATTATAACTATAACCGAAAAACATAATAAGACGCTTATCCGAACACTTCGGCTTTGGCCGAATCCAACGCCTCCCGGTCAGCTGACGGCTCGAGTTATGAAAATTGTCATCTGGCCGAAAACCGAAACTAACACCGGAAACGTATGTAACTATTATAACTATAACCGAAAAACATAATAAGACGCTTATCCGAACACTTCGACTCAGAGCATATCCGACGCCTCAGGGTCAGCTGACGGCTCGAGTTATGAAAATTTTCATCTGGCCGAAAACCGAAACTAACACCGGAAACGTATGTAACTATTATAACTATAACCGAAAAACATAATAAGACGCTTATCCGAACACTTCGGCTTTGGCCGAATCCGACGCCTCCCGGTCAGCTGACGGCTCGAGTTATGAAAATTTTCATCTGGCCGAAAACCGAAACTAACACCGGAAACGTATGTAACTATTATAACTATAACCGAAAAACATAATAAGACGCTTATCCGAACACTTCGGCTTTGGCCGAATCCGACGCCTCCCGGTCAGCTGACGGCTCGAGTTATGAAAATTTTCATCTGGCCGAAAACCGAAACTAACACCGGAAACGTATGTAACTATTATAACTATAACCGAAAAACATAATAAGACGCTTATCCGAACACATCGACTCAGAGCGAATCCGACGCCTCCGGGTCAGCTGACGGCTCGAGTTATGAAAATTTTCATCCGGCCGAAAACCGAAACTAACACCGGAATCGTATGTAACTATTATAACTATAACCGAAAAACATAATAAGACGCTTATCCGAACACTTCGGCTTTGGCCGAATCCGACGCCTCCCGGTCAGCTGACGGCTCGAGTTATGAAAATTTTCATCCGGCCGAAAACCGAAACTAACACCGGAAACGTATGTAACTATTATAACTATAACCGAAAAACATAATAAGACGCTTATCCGAACACATCGACTCAGAGCGAATCCGACGCCTCCGGGTCAGCTGACGGCTCGAGTTATGAAAATTTTCATCTGGCCGAAAACCGAAACTAACACCGGAAACGTATGTAACTATTATAACTATAACCGAAAAACATAATAAGACGCTTATCCGAACACTTCGGCTTTGGCCGAATCCGACGCCTCCCGGTCAGCTGACGGCTCGAGTTATGAAAATTTTCATCTGGCCGAAAACCGAAACTAACACCGGAAACGTATGTAACTATTATAACTATAACCGAAAAACATAATAAGACGCTTATCCGAACACATCGACTCAGAGCGAATCCGACGCCTCCGGGTCAGCTGACGGCTCGAGTTATGAAAATTTTCATCTGGCCGAAAACCGAAACTAACACCGGAAACGTATGTAACTATTATAACTATAACCGAAAAACATAATAAGACGCTTATCCGAACACTTCGGCTTTGGCCGAATCCGACGCCTCCCGGTCAGCTGACGGCTCGAGTTATGAAAATTTTCATCTGGCCGAAAACCGAAACTAACACCGGAAACGTATGTAACTATTATAACTATAACCGAAAAACATAATAAGACGCTTATCCGAACACTTCGGCTTTGGCCGAATCCGACGCCTCCCGGTCAGCTGACGGCTCGAGTTATGAAAATTTTCATCTGGCCGAAAACCGAAACTAACACCGGAAACGTATGTAACTATTATAACTATAATCGAAAAACATAATAAGACGCTTATCCGAACACTTCGGCTTTGGCCGAATCCGACGCCTCCCGGTCAGCTGACGGCTCGAGTTATGAAAATTTTCATCTGGCCGAAAACCGAAACTAACACCGGAATCGTATGTAACTATTATAACTATAACCGCAAAACATAATAAGACGCTTATCCGAACACTTCGACTCAGAGCATATCCGACGCCTCAGGGTCAGCTGACGGCTCGAGTTATGAAAATTTTCATCTGGCCGAAAACCGAAACCAACACCGGAAACGTATGTAACTATTATAACTATAACCGAAAAACATAATAAGACGCTTATCCGAACACTTCGGCTTTGGCCGAATCCGACGCCTCCCGGTCAGCTGACGGCTCGAGTTATGAAAATTGTCATCTGGCCGAAAACCGAAACTAACACCGGAAACGTATGTAACTATTATAACTATAACCGAAAAACATAATAAGACGCTTATCCGAACACTTCGGCTTTGGCCGAATCCAACGCCTCCCGGTCAGCTGACAGCTCGAGTTATGAAAATTTTCATCTGGCCGAAAACCGAAACTAACACCGGAAACGTATGTAACTATTATAACTATAACCGAAAAACATAATAAGACGCTTATCCGAACACTTCGACTCAGAGCATATCCGACGCCTCAGGGTCAGCTGACGGCTCGAGTTATGAAAATTTTCATCTGGCCGAAAACCGAAACTAACACCGGAAACGTATGTAACTATTATAACTATAACCGAAAAACATAATAAGACGCTTATCCGAACACATCGACTCAGAGCGAATCCGACGCCTCCGGGTCAGCTGACGGCTCGAGTTATGAAAATTATCATCTGGCCGAAAACCGAAACTAACCCCGGAAACGTATGTAACTATTATAACTATAACCGAAAAAATAATAAGACGCTTATCCGAACACATCGACTCAGAGCGAATCCGACGCCTCCGGGTCAGCTGACGGCTCGAGTTATGAAAATTATCATCTGGCTGAAAACCGAAACTAACCCCGGAAACGTATGTAACTATTATAACTATAACCGAAAAACATAATAAGACGCTTATCCGAACACATCGACTCAGAGCGAATCCGACGCCTCCGGGTCAGCTGACGGCTCGAGTTATGAAAATTTTCATCCGGCCGAAAACCGAAACTAACACCGGAATCGTATGTAACTATTATAACTATAACCGAAAAACATAATAAGACGCTTATCCGAGCACTTCGGCTTTGGCCGAATCCGACGCCTCCCGGTCAGCTGACGGCTCGAGTTATGAAAATTTTCATCCGGCCGAAAACCGAAACTAACACCGGAAACGTATGTAACTATTATAACTATAACCGAAAAACATAATAAGACGCTTATCCGAACACATCGACTCAGAGCGAATCCGACGCCTCCGGGTCAGCTGACGGCTCGAGTTATGAAAATTTTCATCTGGCCGAAAACCGAAACTAACACCGGAAACGTATGTAACTATTATAACTATAACCGAAAAACATAATAAGACGCTTATCCGAACACTTCGGCTTTGGCCGAATCCAACGCCTCCCGGTCAGCTGACGGCTCGAGTTATGAAAATTGTCATCTGGCCGAAAACCGAAACTAACACCGGAAACGTATGTAACTATTATAACTATAACCGAAAAACATAATAAGACGCTTATCCGAACACTTCGACTCAGAGCATATCCGACGCCTCAGGGTCAGCTGACGGCTCGAGTTATGAAAATTTTCATCTGGCCGAAAACCGAAACTAACACCGGAAACGTATGTAACTATTATAACTATAACCGAAAAACATAATAAGACGCTTATCCGAACACTTCGGCTTTGGCCGAATCCGACGCCTCCCGGTCAGCTGACGGCTCGAGTTATGAAAATTTTCATCTGGCCGAAAACCGAAACTAACACCGGAAACGTATGTAACTATTATAACTATAACCGAAAAACATAATAAGACGCTTATCCGAACACTTCGGCTTTGGCCGAATCCGACGCCTCCCGGTCAGCTGACGGCTCGAGTTATGAAAATTTTCATCTGGCCGAAAACCGAAACTAACACCGGAAACGTATGTAACTATTATAACTATAACCGAAAAACATAATAAGACGCTTATCCGAACACATCGACTCAGAGCGAATCCGACGCCTCCGGGTCAGCTGACGGCTCGAGTTATGAAAATTTTCATCCGGCCGAAAACCGAAACTAACACCGGAATCGTATGTAACTATTATAACTATAACCGAAAAACATAATAAGACGCTTATCCGAACACTTCGGCTTTGGCCGAATCCGACGCCTCCCGGTCAGCTGACGGCTCGAGTTATGAAAATTTTCATCCGGCCGAAAACCGAAACTAACACCGGAAACGTATGTAACTATTATAACTATAACCGAAAAACATAATAAGACGCTTATCCGAACACATCGACTCAGAGCGAATCCGACGCCTCCGGGTCAGCTGACGGCTCGAGTTATGAAAATTTTCATCTGGCCGAAAACCGAAACTAACACCGGAAACGTATGTAACTATTATAACTATAACCGAAAAACATAATAAGACGCTTATCCGAACACTTCGGCTTTGGCCGAATCCGACGCCTCCCGGTCAGCTGACGGCTCGAGTTATGAAAATTTTCATCTGGCCGAAAACCGAAACTAACACCGGAAACGTATGTAACTATTATAACTATAACCGAAAAACATAATAAGACGCTTATCCGAACACATCGACTCAGAGCGAATCCGACGCCTCCGGGTCAGCTGACGGCTCGAGTTATGAAAATTTTCATCTGGCCGAAAACCGAAACTAACACCGGAAACGTATGTAACTATTATAACTATAACCGAAAAACATAATAAGACGCTTATCCGAACACTTCGGCTTTGGCCGAATCCGACGCCTCCCGGTCAGCTGACGGCTCGAGTTATGAAAATTTTCATCTGGCCGAAAACCGAAACTAACACCGGAAACGTATGTAACTATTATAACTATAACCGAAAAACATAATAAGACGCTTATCCGAACACATCGACTAAGAACGAATCCGACGCCTCCGGGTCAGCTGACGGCTCGAGTTATGAAAATTTTCATCCGGCCGAAAACCGAAACTAACACCGGAAACGTATGTAACTATTATAACTATAACCGAAAAACATAATAAGACGCTTATCCGAACACTTCGGCTTTGGCCGAATCCGACGCCTCCCGGTCAGCTGACGGCTCGAGTTATGAAAATTTTCATCTGGCCGAAAACCGAAACTAACACCGGAAACGTATGTAACTATTATAACTATAACCGAAAAACATAATAAGACGCTTATCCGAACACATCGACTCAGAGCGAATCCGACGCCTCCGGGTCAGCTGACGGCTCGAGTTATGAAAATTTTCATCTGGCCGAAAACCGAAACTAACACCGGAAACGTATGTAACTATTATAACTATAACCGAAAAACATAATAAGACGCTTATCCGAACACTTCGACTCAGAGCATATCCGACGCCTCCCGGTCAGCTGACGGCTCGAGTTATGAAAATTTTCATCTGGCCGAAAACCGAAACTAACACCGGAAACGTATGTAACTATTATAACTATAACCGAAAAACATAATAAGACGCTTATCCGAACACTTCGGCTTTGGCCGAATCCGACGCCTCCCGGTCAGCTGACGGCTCGAGTTATGAAAATTTTCATCCGGCCGAAAACCGAAACTAACACCGGAAACGTATGTAACTATTATAACTATAACCGAAAAACATAATAAGACGCTTATCCGAACACATCGACTCAGAGCGAATCCGACGCCTCCGGGTCAGCTGACGGCTCGAGTTATGAAAATTTTCATCTGGCCGAAAACCGAAACTAACACCGGAAACGTATGTAACTATTATAACTATAACCGAAAAACATAATAAGACGCTTATCCGAACACTTCGGCTTTGGCCGAATCCAACGCCTCCCGGTCAGCTGACGGCTCGAGTTATGAAAATTTTCATCTGGCCGAAAACCGAAACTAACACCGGAAACGTATGTAACTATTATAACTATAACCGAAAAACATAATAAGACGCTTATCCGAACACTTCGGCTTTGGCCGAATCCGACGCCTCCCGGTCAGCTGACGGCTCGAGTTATGAAAATTTTCATCTGGCCGAAAACCGAAACTAACACCGGAAACGTATGTAACTATTATAACTATAACCGAAAAACATAATAAGACGCTTATCCGAACACATCGACTAAGAACGAATCCGACGCCTCCGGGTCAGCTGACGGCTCGAGTTATGAAAATTTTCATCTGGCCGAAAACCGAAACTAACACCGGAAACGTATGTAACTATTATAACTATAACCGAAAAACATAATAAGACGCTTATCCGAACACATCGACTAAGAACGAATCCGACGCCTCCGGGTCAGCTGACGGCTCGAGTTATGAAAATTTTCATCTGGCCGAAAACCGAAACTAACACCGGAAACGTATATAACTATAATCGAAAAACATAATAAGACGCTTATCCGAACACTTCGGCTTTGGCCGAATCCGACGCCTCCCGGTCAGCTGACGGCTCGAGTTATGAAAATTTTCATCTGGCCAAAAACCGAAACTAACACCGGAAACGTATGTAACTATTATAACTATAACCGAAAAACATAATAAGACGCTTATCCGAACACATCGACTCAGAGCGAATCCGACGCCTCCGGGTCAGCTGACGGCTCGAGTTATGAAAATTTTCATCTGGCCGAAAACCGAAACTAACACCGGAAACGTATGTAACTATTATAACTATAACCGAAAAACATAATAAGACGCTTATCTGAACACTTCGGATTTGGCCGAATCCGACGCCTCCCGGTCAGCTGACGGCTCGAGTTATGAAAATTTTCATCTGGCCGAAAACCGAAACTAACACCGGAAACGTATGTAACTATTATAACTATAACCGAAAAACATAATAAGACGCTTATCCGAACACATCGACTCAGAGCGAATCCGACGCCTCCGGGTCAGCTGACGGCTCGAGTTATGAAAATTTTCATCTGGCCGAAAACCGAAACTAACACCGGAAACGTATGTAACTATTATAACTATAACCGAAAAACATAATAAGACGCTTATCCGAACACATCGACTCAGAGCGAATCCGACGCCTCCGGGTCAGCTGACGGCTCGAGTTATGAAAATTTTCATCCGGCCGAAAACCGAAACTAACACCGGAATCGTATGTAACTATTATAACTATAACCGAAAAACATAATAAGACGCTTATCCGAACACTTCGGCTTTGGCCGAATCCGACGCCTCCCGGTCAGCTGACGGCTCGAGTTATGAAAATTTTCATCCGGCCGAAAACCGAAACTAACACCGGAAACGTATGTAACTATTATAACTATAACCGAAAAACATAATAAGACGCTTATCCGAACACATCGACTCAGAGCGAATCCGACGCCTCCGGGTCAGCTGACGGCTCGAGTTATGAAAATTTTCATCTGGCCGAAAACCGAAACTAACACCGGAAACGTATGTAACTATTATAACTATAATCGAAAAACATAATAAGACGCTTATCCGAACACTTCGGCTTTGGCCGAATCCGACGCCTCCCGGTCAGCTGACGGCTCGAGTTATGAAAATTTTCATCTGGCCGAAAACCGAAACTAACACCGGAAACGTATGTAACTATTATAACTATAACCGAAAAACATAATAAGACGCTTATCCGAACACATCGACTCAGAGCGAATCCGACGCCTCCGGGTCAGCTGACGGCTCGAGTTATGAAAATTTTCATCTGGCCGAAAACCGAAACTAACACCGGAAACGTATGTAACTATTATAACTATAACCGAAAAACATAATAAGACGCTTATCCGAACACTTCGGCTTTGGCCGAATCCGACGCCTCCCGGTCAGCTGACGGCTCGAGTTATGAAAATTTTCATCTGGCCGAAAACCGAAACTAACACCGGAAACGTATGTAACTATTATAACTATAACCGAAAAACATAATAAGACGCTTATCCGAACACTTCGGCTTTGGCCGAATCCGACGCCTCCCGGTCAGCTGACGGCTCGAGTTATGAAAATTTTCATCTGGCCGAAAACCGAAACTAACACCGGAAACGTATGTAACTATTATAACTATAACCGAAAAACATAATACGACGCTTATCCGAACACTTCGGCTTTGGCCGAATCCGACGCCTCCCGGTCAGCTGACGGCTCGAGTTATGAAAATTTTCATCTGGCCGAAAACCGAAACTAACACCGGAAACGTATGTAACTATTATAACTAAAACCGAAAAACATAATAAGACGCTTATCCGAACACATCGACTCAGAGCGAATCCGACGCCTCCGGGTCAGCTGACGGCTCGAGTTATGAAAATTTTCATCTGGCCGAAAACCGAAACTAACACCGGAAACGTATGTAACTATTATAACTATAACCGAAAAACATAATAAGACGCTTATCCGAACACATCGACTCAGAGCGAATCCGACGCCTCCGGGTCAGCTGACGGCTCGAGTTATGAAAATTTTCATCTGGCCGAAAACCGAAACTAACACCGGAAACGTATGTAACTATTATAACTATAACCGAAAAACATAATAAGACGCTTATCCGAACACTTCGGCTTTGGCCGAATCCGACGCCTCCCGGTCAGCTGACGGCTCGAGTTATGAAAATTTTCATCTGGCCGAAAACCGAAACTAACACCGGAAACGTATGTAACTATTATAACTATAACCGAAAAACATAATAAGACGCTTATCCGAACACTTCGGCTTTGGCCGAATCCGACGCCTCCCGGTCAGCTGACGGCTCGAGTTATGAAAATTTTCATCTGGCCGAAAACCGAAACTAACACCGGAAACGTATGTAACTATTATAACTATAACCGAAAAACATAATAAGACGCTTATCCGAACACTTCGGCTTTGGCCGAATCCGACGCCTCCGGGTCAGCTGACGGCTCGAGTTATGAAAATTTTCATCTGGCCGAAAACCGAAACTAACACCGGAAACGTATGTAACTATTATAACTATAACCGAAAAACATAATAGAACGCTTATCCGAACACATCGACTCAGAGCGAATCCGACGCCTCCGGGTCAGCTGACGGCTCGAGTTATGAAAATTTTCATCTGGCCGAAAACCGAAACTAACACCGGAAACGTATGTAACTATTATAACTATAACCGAAAAACATAATAAGACGCTTATCCGAACACTTCGGCTTTGGCCGAATCCGACGCCTCCCGGTCAGCTGACGGCTCGAGTTATGAAAATTTTCATCTGGCCGAAAACCGAAACTAACACCGGAAACGTATGTAACTATTATAACTATAACCGAAAAACATAATAAGACGCTTATCCGAACACTTCGGCTTTGGCCGAATCCGACGCCTCCCGGTCAGCTGACGGCTCGAGTTATGAAAATTTTCATCTGGCCGAAAACCGAAACTAACACCGGAAACGTATGTAACTATTATAACTAAAATCGAAAAACATAATAAGACGCTTATCCGAACACATCGACTCAGAGCGAATCCGACGCCTCAGGGTCAGCTGACGGCTCGAGTTATGAAAATTTTCATCTGGCCGAAAACCGAAACTAACACCGGAATCGTATGTAACTATTATAACTATAACCGAAAAACATAATAAGACGCTTATCCGAACACTTCGGCTTTGGCCGAATCCGACGCCTCCCGGTCAGCTGACGGCTCGAGTTATGAAAATTTTCATCTGGCCGAAAACCGAAACTAACACCGGAAACGTATGTAACTATTATAACTATAACCGAAAAACATAATAAGACGCTTATCCGAACACATCGACTCAGAGCGAATCCGACGCCTCCGGGTCAGCTGACGGCTCGAGTTATGAAAATTTTCATCTGGCCGAAAACCGAAACTAACACCGGAAACGTATGTAACTATTATAACTATAACCGAAAAACATAATAAGACGCTTATCCGAACACTTCGACTCAGAGCATATCCGACGCCTCCCGGTCAGCTGACGGCTCGAGTTATGAAAATTGTCATCTGGCCGAAAACCGAAACTAACACCGGAAACGTATGTAACTATTATAACTATAACCGAAAAACATAATAAGACGCTTATCCGAACACTTCGGCTTTGGCCGAATCCGACGCCTCCCGGTCAGCTGACGGCTCGAGTTATGAAAATTTTCATCCGGCCGAAAACCGAAACTAACACCGGAAACGTATGTAACTATTATAACTATAACCGAAAAACATAATAAGACGCTTATCCGAACACATCGACTCAGAGCGAATCCGACGCCTCCGGGTCAGCTGACGGCTCGAGTTATGAAAATTTTCATCTGGCCGAAAACCGAAACTAACACCGGAAACGTATGTAACTATTATAACTATAACCGAAAAACATAATAAGACGCTTATCCGAACACTTCGGCTTTGGCCGAATCCAACGCCTCCCGGTCAGCTGACGGCTCGAGTTATGAAAATTTTCATCTGGCCGAAAACCGAAACTAACACCGGAAACGTATGTAACTATTATAACTATAACCGAAAAACATAATAAGACGCTTATCCGAACACTTCGGCTTTGGCCGAATCCGACGCCTCCCGGTCAGCTGACGGCTCGAGTTATGAAAATTTTCATCTGGCCGAAAATCGAAACTAACACCGGAAACGTATGTAACTATTATAACTATAACCGAAAAAATAATAAGACGCTTATCCGAACACTTCGGCTTTGGCCGAATCCGACGCCTCCCGGTCAGCTGACGGCTCGAGTTATGAAAATTTTCATCTGGCCGAAAATCGAAACTAACACCGGAAACGTATGTAACTATTATAACTATAACCGAAAAAATAATAAGACGCTTATCCGAACACTTCGGCTTTGGCCGAATCCGACGCCTCCCGGTCAGCTGACGGCTCGAGTTATGAAAATTTTCATCTGGCCGAAAACCGAAACTAACACCGGAAACGTATGTAACTATTATAACTATAACCGAAAAACATAATAAGACGCTTATCCGAACACATCGACTCAGAGCGAATCCGACGCCTTCGGGTCAGCTGACGGCTCGAGTTATGAAAATTTTCATCTGGCCGAAAACCGAAACTAACACCGGAAACGTATGTAACTATTATAACTATAACCGAAAAACATAATAAGACGCTTATCCGAACACTTCGGCTTTGGCCGAATCCGACGCCTCCCGGTCAGCTGACGGCTCGAGTTATGAAAATTTTCATCTGGCCGAAAACCGAAACTAACACCGGAAACGTATGTAACTATTATAACTATAACCGAAAAACATAATAAGACGCTTATCCGAACACTTCGGCTTTGGCCGAATCCGACGCCTCCCGGTCAGCTGACGGCTCGAGTTATGAAAATTTTCATCTGGCCGAAAACCGAAACTAACACCGGAAACGTATGTAACTATTATAACTATAACCGAAAAACATAATAAGACGCTTATCCGAACACATCGACTCAGAGCGAATCCGACGCCTCCGGGTCAGCTGACGGCTCGAGTTATGAAAATTTTCATCCGGCCGAAAACCGAAACTAACACCGGAATCGTATGTAACTATTATAACTATAACCGAAAAACATAATAAGACGCTTATCCGAACACTTCGGCTTTGGCCGAATCCGACGCCTCCCGGTCAGCTGACGGCTCGAGTTATGAAAATTTTCATCCGGCCGAAAACCGAAACTAACACCGGAAACGTATGTAACTATTATAACTATAACCGAAAAACATAATAAGACGCTTATCCGAACACATCGACTCAGAGCGAATCCGACGCCTCCGGGTCAGCTGACGGCTCGAGTTATGAAAATTTTCATCTGGCCGAAAACCGAAACTAACACCGGAAACGTATGTAACTATTATAACTATAACCGAAAAACATAATAAGACGCTTATCCGAACACTTCGGCTTTGGCCGAATCCGACGCCTCCCGGTCAGCTGACGGCTCGAGTTATGAAAATTTTCATCTGGCCGAAAACCGAAACTAACACCGGAAACGTATGTAACTATTATAACTATAACCGAAAAACATAATAAGACGCTTATCCGAACACATCGACTCAGAGCGAATCCGACGCCTCCGGGTCAGCTGACGGCTCGAGTTATGAAAATTTTCATCTGGCCGAAAACCGAAACTAACACCGGAAACGTATGTAACTATTATAACTATAACCGAAAAACATAATAAGACGCTTATCCGAACACTTCGGCTTTGGCCGAATCCGACGCCTCCCGGTCAGCTGACGGCTCGAGTTATGAAAATTTTCATCTGGCCGAAAACCGAAACTAACACCGGAAACGTATGTAACTATTATAACTATAACCGAAAAACATAATAAGACGCTTATCCGAACACATCGACTAAGAACGAATCCGACGCCTCCGGGTCAGCTGACGGCTCGAGTTATGAAAATTTTCATCCGGCCGAAAACCGAAACTAACACCGGAAACGTATGTAACTATTATAACTATAACCGAAAAACATAATAAGACGCTTATCCGAACACTTCGGCTTTGGCCGAATCCGACGCCTCCCGGTCAGCTGACGGCTCGAGTTATGAAAATTTTCATCTGGCCGAAAACCGAAACTAACACCGGAAACGTATGTAACTATTATAACTATAACCGAAAAACATAATAAGACGCTTATCCGAACACATCGACTCAGAGCGAATCCGACGCCTCCGGGTCAGCTGACGGCTCGAGTTATGAAAATTTTCATCTGGCCGAAAACCGAAACTAACACCGGAAACGTATGTAACTATTATAACTATAACCGAAAAACATAATAAGACGCTTATCCGAACACTTCGACTCAGAGCATATCCGACGCCTCCCGGTCAGCTGACGGCTCGAGTTATGAAAATTGTCATCTGGCCGAAAACCGAAACTAACACCGGAAACGTATGTAACTATTATAACTATAACCGAAAAACATAATAAGACGCTTATCCGAACACTTCGGCTTTGGCCGAATCCGACGCCTCCCGGTCAGCTGACGGCTCGAGTTATGAAAATTTTCATCCGGCCGAAAACCGAAACTAACACCGGAAACGTATGTAACTATTATAACTATAACCGAAAAACATAATAAGACGCTTATCCGAACACATCGACTCAGAGCGAATCCGACGCCTCCGGGTCAGCTGACGGCTCGAGTTATGAAAATTTTCATCTGGCCGAAAACCGAAACTAACACCGGAAACGTATGTAACTATTATAACTATAACCGAAAAACATAATAAGACGCTTATCCGAACACTTCGGCTTTGGCCGAATCCAACGCCTCCCGGTCAGCTGACGGCTCGAGTTATGAAAATTTTCATCTGGCCGAAAACCGAAACTAACACCGGAAACGTATGTAACTATTATAACTATAACCGAAAAACATAATAAGACGCTTATCCGAACACTTCGGCTTTGGCCGAATCCGACGCCTCCCGGTCAGCTGACGGCTCGAGTTATGAAAATTTTCATCTGGCCGAAAATCGAAACTAACACCGGAAACGTATGTAACTATTATAACTATAACCGAAAAAATAATAAGACGCTTATCCGAACACTTCGGCTTTGGCCGAATCCGACGCCTCCCGGTCAGCTGACGGCTCGAGTTATGAAAATTTTCATCTGGCCGAAAATCGAAACTAACACCGGAAACGTATGTAACTATTATAACTATAACCGAAAAAATAATAAGACGCTTATCCGAACACTTCGGCTTTGGCCGAATCCGACGCCTCCCGGTCAGCTGACGGCTCGAGTTATGAAAATTTTCATCTGGCCGAAAACCGAAACTAACACCGGAAACGTATGTAACTATTATAACTATAACCGAAAAACATAATAAGACGCTTATCCGAACACATCGACTCAGAGCGAATCCGACGCCTTCGGGTCAGCTGACGGCTCGAGTTATGAAAATTTTCATCTGGCCGAAAACCGAAACTAACACCGGAAACGTATGTAACTATTATAACTATAACCGAAAAACATAATAAGACGCTTATCCGAACACTTCGGCTTTGGCCGAATCCGACGCCTCCCGGTCAGCTGACGGCTCGAGTTATGAAAATTTTCATCTGGCCGAAAACCGAAACTAACACCGGAAACGTATGTAACTATTATAACTATAACCGAAAAACATAATAAGACGCTTATCCGAACACTTCGGCTTTGGCCGAATCCGACGCCTCCCGGTCAGCTGACGGCTCGAGTTATGAAAATTTTCATCTGGCCGAAAACCGAAACTAACACCGGAAACGTATGTAACTATTATAACTATAACCGAAAAACATAATAAGACGCTTATCCGAACACATCGACTCAGAGCGAATCCGACGCCTCCGGGTCAGCTGACGGCTCGAGTTATGAAAATTTTCATCCGGCCGAAAACCGAAACTAACACCGGAATCGTATGTAACTATTATAACTATAACCGAAAAACATAATAAGACGCTTATCCGAACACTTCGGCTTTGGCCGAATCCGACGCCTCCCGGTCAGCTGACGGCTCGAGTTATGAAAATTTTCATCCGGCCGAAAACCGAAACTAACACCGGAAACGTATGTAACTATTATAACTATAACCGAAAAACATAATAAGACGCTTATCCGAACACATCGACTCAGAGCGAATCCGACGCCTCCGGGTCAGCTGACGGCTCGAGTTATGAAAATTTTCATCTGGCCGAAAACCGAAACTAACACCGGAAACGTATGTAACTATTATAACTATAACCGAAAAACATAATAAGACGCTTATCCGAACACTTCGGCTTTGGCCGAATCCGACGCCTCCCGGTCAGCTGACGGCTCGAGTTATGAAAATTTTCATCTGGCCGAAAACCGAAACTAACACCGGAAACGTATGTAACTATTATAACTATAACCGAAAAACATAATAAGACGCTTATCCGAACACATCGACTCAGAGCGAATCCGACGCCTCCGGGTCAGCTGACGGCTCGAGTTATGAAAATTTTCATCTGGCCGAAAACCGAAACTAACACCGGAAACGTATGTAACTATTATAACTATAACCGAAAAACATAATAAGACGCTTATCCGAACACTTCGGCTTTGGCCGAATCCGACGCCTCCCGGTCAGCTGACGGCTCGAGTTATGAAAATTTTCATCTGGCCGAAAACCGAAACTAACACCGGAAACGTATGTAACTATTATAACTATAACCGAAAAACATAATAAGACGCTTATCCGAACACATCGACTAAGAACGAATCCGACGCCTCCGGGTCAGCTGACGGCTCGAGTTATGAAAATTTTCATCCGGCCGAAAACCGAAACTAACACCGGAAACGTATGTAACTATTATAACTATAACCGAAAAACATAATAAGACGCTTATCCGAACACTTCGGCTTTGGCCGAATCCGACGCCTCCCGGTCAGCTGACGGCTCGAGTTATGAAAATTTTCATCTGGCCGAAAACCGAAACTAACACCGGAAACGTATGTAACTATTATAACTATAACCGAAAAACATAATAAGACGCTTATCCGAACACATCGACTCAGAGCGAATCCGACGCCTCCGGGTCAGCTGACGGCTCGAGTTATGAAAATTTTCATCTGGCCGAAAACCGAAACTAACACCGGAAACGTATGTAACTATTATAACTATAACCGAAAAACATAATAAGACGCTTATCCGAACACATCGACTCAGAGCGAATCCGACGCCTCCGGGTCAGCTGACGGCTCGAGTTATGAAAATTATCATCTGGCCGAAAACCGAAACTAACCCCGGAAACGTATGTAACTATTATAACTATAACCGAAAAACATAATAAGACGCTTATCCGAACACATCGACTCAGAGCGAATCCGACGCCTCCGGGTCAGCTGACGGCTCGAGTTATGAAAATTTTCATCTGGCCGAAAACCGAAACTAACACCGGAAACGTATGTAACTATTATAACTATAACCGAAAAACATAATAAGACGCTTATCCGAACACTTCGGCTTTGGCCGAATCCGACGCCTCCCGGTCAGCTGACGGCTCGAGTTATGAAAATTTTCATCTGGCCGAAAACCGAAACTAACACCGGAAACGTATGTAACTATTATAACTATAACCGAAAAACATAATAAGACGCTTATCCGAACACATCGACTAAGAACGAATCCGACGCCTCCGGGTCAGCTGACGGCTCGAGTTATGAAAATTTTCATCTGGCCGAAAACCGAAACTAACACCGGAAACGTATGTAACTATTATAACTATAACCGAAAAACATAATAAGACGCTTATCCGAACACATCGACTAAGAACGAATCCAACGCCTCCCGGTCAGCTGACGGCTCGAGTTATGAAAATTTTCATCTGGCCGAAAACCGAAACTAACACCGGAAACGTATGTAACTATTATAACTATAACCGAAAAACATAATAAGACGCTTATCCGAACACTTCGGCTTTGGCCGAATCCGACGCCTCCCGGTCAGCTGACGGCTCGAGTTATGAAAATTTTCATCTGGCCGAAAACCGAAACTAACACCGGAAACGTATGTAACTATTATAACTATAACCGAAAAACATAATAAGACGCTTATCCGAACACATCGACTAAGAACGAATCCGACGCCTCCGGGTCAGCTGACGGCTCGAGTTATGAAAATTTTCATCTGGCCGAAAACCGAAACTAACACCGGAAACGTATGTAACTATTATAACTATAACCGAAAAACATAATAAGACGCTTATCCGAACACATCGACTAAGAACGAATCCGACGCCTCCGGGTCAGCTGACGGCTCGAGTTATGAAAATTTTCATCTGGCCGAAAACCGAAACTAACACCGGAAACGTATATAACTATAATCGAAAAACATAATAAGACGCTTATCCGAACACTTCGGCTTTGGCCGAATCCGACGCCTCCCGGTCAGCTGACGGCTCGAGTTATGAAAATTTTCATCTGGCCAAAAACCGAAACTAACACCGGAAACGTATGTAACTATTATAACTATAACCGAAAAACATAATAAGACGCTTATCCGAACACATCGACTCAGAGCGAATCCGACGCCTCCGGGTCAGCTGACGGCTCGAGTTATGAAAATTTTCATCTGGCCGAAAACCGAAACTAACACCGGAAACGTATGTAACTATTATAACTATAACCGAAAAACATAATAAGACGCTTATCTGAACACTTCGGATTTGGCCGAATCCGACGCCTCCCGGTCAGCTGACGGCTCGAGTTATGAAAATTTTCATCTGGCCGAAAACCGAAACTAACACCGGAAACGTATGTAACTATTATAACTATAACCGAAAAACATAATAAGACGCTTATCCGAACACATCGACTCAGAGCGAATCCGACGCCTCCGGGTCAGCTGACGGCTCGAGTTATGAAAATTTTCATCTGGCCGAAAACCGAAACTAACACCGGAAACGTATGTAACTATTATAACTATAACCGAAAAACATAATAAGACGCTTATCCGAACACATCGACTCAGAGCGAATCCGACGCCTCCGGGTCAGCTGACGGCTCGAGTTATGAAAATTTTCATCCGGCCGAAAACCGAAACTAACACCGGAATCGTATGTAACTATTATAACTATAACCGAAAAACATAATAAGACGCTTATCCGAACACTTCGGCTTTGGCCGAATCCGACGCCTCCCGGTCAGCTGACGGCTCGAGTTATGAAAATTTTCATCCGGCCGAAAACCGAAACTAACACCGGAAACGTATGTAACTATTATAACTATAACCGAAAAACATAATAAGACGCTTATCCGAACACATCGACTCAGAGCGAATCCGACGCCTCCGGGTCAGCTGACGGCTCGAGTTATGAAAATTTTCATCTGGCCGAAAACCGAAACTAACACCGGAAACGTATGTAACTATTATAACTATAATCGAAAAACATAATAAGACGCTTATCCGAACACTTCGGCTTTGGCCGAATCCGACGCCTCCCGGTCAGCTGACGGCTCGAGTTATGAAAATTTTCATCTGGCCGAAAACCGAAACTAACACCGGAAACGTATGTAACTATTATAACTATAACCGAAAAACATAATAAGACGCTTATCCGAACACATCGACTCAGAGCGAATCCGACGCCTCCGGGTCAGCTGACGGCTCGAGTTATGAAAATTTTCATCTGGCCGAAAACCGAAACTAACACCGGAAACGTATGTAACTATTATAACTATAACCGAAAAACATAATAAGACGCTTATCCGAACACTTCGGCTTTGGCCGAATCCGACGCCTCCCGGTCAGCTGACGGCTCGAGTTATGAAAATTTTCATCTGGCCGAAAACCGAAACTAACACCGGAAACGTATGTAACTATTATAACTATAACCGAAAAACATAATAAGACGCTTATCCGAACACTTCGGCTTTGGCCGAATCCGACGCCTCCCGGTCAGCTGACGGCTCGAGTTATGAAAATTTTCATCTGGCCGAAAACCGAAACTAACACCGGAAACGTATGTAACTATTATAACTATAACCGAAAAACATAATAAGACGCTTATCCGAACACATCGACTAAGAACGAATCCGACGCCTCCGGGTCAGCTGACGGCTCGAGTTATGAAAATTTTCATCTGGCCGAAAACCGAAACTAACACCGGAAACGTATGTAACTATTATAACTATAATCGAAAAACATAATAAGACGCTTATCCGAACACTTCGGCTTTGGCCGAATCCGACGCCTCCCGGTCAGCTGACGGCTCGAGTTATGAAAATTTTCATCTGGCCGAAAACCGAAACTAACACCGGAAACGTATGTAACTATTATAACTATAACCGAAAAACATAATAAGACGCTTATCCGAACACATCGACTCAGAGTGAATCCGACGCCTCCGGGTCAGCTGACGGCTCGAGTTATTTATTTATTTATTTATTTATTTATTTATTTATTTATTTATTTATTTATTTATTTATTTATTTATTTATTTATTTATTTATTTGGGAAACAAACAGATACAATAACAAATACAAATATTTCATATAGATAAAACATTATCCAACAATAGTTTCCTCAGATTAATAAGTACATATTTAAATGTTAACATCAATTAACAATATATACGTTACTAACATAATATAAGTAATTGACCAGTAAATAAATGAACTTAAATTAAATTTTGAAATTTTGATGACAAAATATTTCTAACGCTAATTTTAAATTTGGGTAGAGAAAGGTGAAGGATATCTAAATTGTCATTGGACGCAACAGAGATAACATTGTTGTATAATCGACATGTTCTCTTAATGAAGATGTTCTTGCCATAATTGGTTCGTGAGAACGCAATATGGAAGAAGGATCTCTTGCGTGCATTTACTCGTGGACATACAAAGCCTATCTTACTGGTAAGATAGGGAGAGTCCAGTTGACCTCTTATGAGTTTATATAAAAACGCTAGATCACGCTCAGCGCGCCGCTCCTCCAAGGATTGAATATTCGGCCTACTCTTATCGCTCAACTTATATCGCCAGTCAATATGTTTCATAAATTTATTCTGCAACCTCTGAATTTGCTCAATGTATAAGCCATACTGCGGATTCCAAACCACTGAAGCATACTCAAGAATAGACCTTACGAGAGTTTTATATAGTAGCAACAGAGTTGAGTGATGCTTGAAATCTTTACCAACTCTGAGCACAAATCCCAACATACGATATGCTTTATTGGTTATAGTATTAATGTGAGCATCAAAAAGAAGTTTACTGTCGAGTTGGACTCCAAGATCTCGTACCTCAGACACCCTGGAGATTACTTCATTATTCATTTTATAATTATATATTATTGGATTCTTCTTCCTACTAAATGAAATAATATTACATTTTTTTATATTAAGAGATAAATAGTTTCTATTGCAGTAAGCACACAAGCTGTTAATATCTTTTTGAAGCTCAATACAATCATCAATTTTAGTAATAATCTTATATACTTTTTTATCATCAGCGTACAGAATGAATTTAGAATTTTTGAACACTTTAAATACATCATTAATATACAAATTAAATAAAAGAGGTCCAAGATGAGAGCCCTGGGGTACTCCAGATGTTACGGGCAAGAACGAAGAACAAAAGCCTTTTACCGTAACAGCCTGACTCCGGTCTCTCAGGTATGATTCAAGCCATCGAAGCAGATCACCGTGTATACCGATACCCTTGAGTTTATTTATTAATATTTCATGGCAAATTTTATCGAAAGCTTTAGAGTAATCGGTATACACGGCATCTACCTGATGACCATTATCCATCCCAGTAGCCACGTAGTCAATAAACTCGCAGAGATTAGTTTCAGTTGATCTCTTACTTGTAAATCCATGCTGCTCAAAAACTATGAGTGGCTTTAAAATTGGGGTTATTAAGTCACAAACTATATGTTCAAATAGCTTTGGTATAACACTTAACTTAGAAATTGGCCGATAATTGGTAATATCATGCCTGTCACCATTCTTAAATATTGGCACAATATAGGAACGTTTCCAGGTTACAGGCATTATACCAGACCGTAAGGAGGTGTTAAATAATAAATATAAGGGAACTACAATTGTTTTACAACATTTAACTAAAAACAAGGGAGGAATACCATCGGGGCCACTACCCTTACTTTCATCAAGAGACTTAATATATTTAACTATCGTTTCAAATGGTATGTGTATGTTGCTAAGATTAATACTATTAGGATAGTCCTCAAACAAAAGTGATGAGGCATTGAGTTTATCGTGTTTTTCAAATACTGTATTAAAATGTGAATTAAACATGTTACTTATTACGTGACCGTCGCCAGAGCCAACATTTCCCAAAAATAGATTATCTGGTAAATCATCTAATGTTTTTTTAGATTTAACGTACGTCCAAAATTTTTTAGAATTTTTTCTTATGTTATTTTCAGACATTTCAATAAAAGATTCATAACATTTTTTACTGACCCTTTTTTGCCTATCCCTTAAGACCGTAAAAACACGATAATCATTGTAATTACCATAATTTTTCCATTTTCTATGAACTTTGCCTTTCTCTTTTATAATTTTTAATAGTGCTGGGGAATACCATATAGGATACTTCCTATTATCAGCAGATGATTTCAAGGGAATATGTTTATTAATCAATCTATCGATTACCTCATAAAATTCTGATATAGATTTATTTATATCGCATTCACTGTTAATAATACTTGACCAGTCCACTTGGGACAAGTCATTATTTATCAGGTCATACTCGGCAGCTCGAAAGGCACGATATTGGCTTGGTGGCGAATTTAGATATTTAGGGAAACAATTTGGTAAAGAAACATCCAGGGCTGGATGGTGGCCATCTTCTACAACTAGAGGCATTAACGCCCGTGCTACTTCACAATTACAGCTACTTATTACGAGATCTAGTTGCCTGTTATTCTTATTTTGAATAAGGTTATATTGTTCAAAATTAGTGAAAGATAAAAAATGGGATACTGCATTAACTAGATTATCATTAGTGATGAATTTATCACATAAAGCAGACTGTCCAATCGCAGTCCACTGAGCATTCCTAATGTTAAAGTCACCAATTATTAGAATTTGATCATTAGGATGCACGGCACTACATTGTGACACTTGATCGAAAAACTCAACCATGTCATTGTACTGCGAATTACACTGAGGAAAATAGCAACAATACAGTCTTAGTCGTAATTGCTGTGATTTATTCTTAAGGCGTATGCATAAAGAGAGTATATCGGCTGAATGTCTATTGCTCGAACTTGATATGTTGACATTATTCACCTCAATACCCTTTTTGATCGCAATAAGAACGCCACCTCCCATATTATCAGTTCTAGAATTATAATCTCTATCACACCTATAAACACTATACCTATGATCAAATAATTCAGCGTCATAAATTCCGGGTAACAACCAAGTTTCACTAATGCAAACTATATCGTACGACGAAAGCAGTAAATTATTATAAAATATTGTGGTTTTAGAACGCAAACCTCGCACGTTTTGATAAAATATATTCAAGAAAGTACCCATGGCATAATATTAATCTTAGAACACACAAACACATTGATAAAACGACAAACAGAGGATACAGAACTATACAAGACAATTAAAAAACAATCCAGTCTTTGGCAACTGGTGGATCGTAACTTCGTACCAATAAACTGATTATTGTTAATAAGAAACGCAAGAGATCCATAACAAAATAATACAAATTCGGCAGAAAAAATCACCTTTCTCTGAAGATAAATATAGGAACAACAATAACTAAGAATACATTTTTTAAAAATTAATAAATGTGTAAAATTATGCGGCACAAACTCACATAGTAAAAGGATACAAATAATAAACATCATAAAACGAAATTTATCCATTCTTACACCATCTTTTTTAAATCATCCTCTGAGGAAATATGCATTGCTTGATTGGAATCAGTCTTACGCACCATTATTGAATGATTTTTAACCCACACATATTTATAATGTCGCTCCTCCGCTATTTTTTTCACTTTACCCAGTAATATTTTATTAGAAACGGACAGATGTTCGTTGCAGTATATGCGGGACGTACTATTGGAGTATCCAATATCGCATGCTTTAAGATCCTTAATTGCCCTGACTCGTGCCAAAAAGTTATCCTTTTTGTATCTTGCGAGAAAACGTACTACCACTGGTTTAGGTTTCTTGTCATTTTTGTTTTTATGCGCTACGCGGGTCACGAAATCTATGTCTGTCTGCGTATTGATAGGGCAATTAGCGAGTGCTCCCAGTTGAGTTATGACATTTAGTAGATTTTCTCCTGTTTTCTCAGGCAACCCTTGAATCTCGACATTAGATCGACGACCCCACTGTTCCTGCTTTTCAATATCCGTGTTTATTACATTAATTTGACATTTTAATTCTGACAATTCAGACTCCAATATAGAAATCGTTTTATTTTTATCTTCTATTTCATTGACTCGTTTTATAACGGTGTCGTACTTGTCAGAGATAAATTTAACGGAATCTTTCAAAACAGCAACCTCCGTTCTTAAATCTTTTAGGGTGATAGTAATATCGGACATAGCCTCCTTAAACTCTTCCTTAATAATACTACGCACCTTGTCCGCCGTTAATAATTCAGGGTCCTCCTTTTTATTATTTTTGCGTACACCAGTCTGACGCGGTTTGGCGATTTGCTTCACCGGTGAAGGTAATTTTGTATCTTCTGCCTTGCTAGTAGGGTTCTTAAGGACAGCTGTGTTTTCAATGACCGACGAATCCACCTTTTTACCTCTGATTTTAGTGTTAGAACGAACAGCAGAGTCATCCTTGGCATCCTTTGAAGAACATGTACCCTTATCACATTGCCAAGATGATTTAAGTTCGTCACTAGGAATCCAATCACTCCCCTTATCCGTAAAAACACAGCGAATATGAATTTTTTTGTTACATTTATAACAATTTATGTCGTTGTTGTCATCGTCAAAAGTCTGATTGCAACAAACAAATTCCATCTTGAGAAGTAATAGATGTCTTCGCAACAACGTGTTCTTTATGTCACAGTATACAAGGTAGCAATTGCAATAGCAAAGTAAAGTGAATTTAAGTTATCGCTAATTACGCCGCGCGACGTCACTGCCCCAGTAGTCAAGTGGCTCATACGCCGGCCGGAACGCGCAAGTACCAAGCACACGCGACACGGCGCGGGTTCGAATCCTGCAGTCGATGCTAGAATTTTCGAAGCCAAAAGTCTCGATCACCACTTCACACCAAGCCACCACTTGAGTATACAAAGAGGGGAGGGCACACCACAGTCTTGTATCTCAGTCCCGCCGCCCAATAGGCAATCCGTAAGAACCACACGAGAAAAACAAGGAGGCACCGACTTTTAGTTAGATCCAATCACAATGTAATTAGCACTTAAAAGGTAAATTAGTTACAAAAAAACTACGATACGTCTGATGTTAACGAGTGTTCACCGAAGACGCCTCCGGGTCAGCTGACGGCTCGAGTTATGAAAATTTTCATCTGGCCGAAAACCGAAACTAACACCGGAAACGTATGTAACTATTATAACTATAACCGAAAAACATAATAAGACGCTTATCCGAACACTTCGGCTTTGGCCGAATCCGACGCCTCCCGGTCAGCTGACGGCTCGAGTTATGAAAATTTTCATCTGGCCGAAAACCGAAACTAACACCGGAAACGTATGTAACTATTATAACTATAACCGAAAAACATAATAAGACGCTTATCCGAACACTTCGGCTTTGGCCGAATCCGACGCCTCCCGGTCAGCTGACGGCTCGAGTTATGAAAATTTTCATCTGGCCGAAAACCGAAACTAACACCGGAAACGTATGTAACTATTATAACTATAACCGAAAAACATAATAAGACGCTTATCCGAACACATCGACTAAGAACGAATCCGACGCCTCCGGGTCAGCTGACGGCTCGAGTTATGAAAATTTTCATCTGGCCGAAAACCGAAACTAACACCGGAAACGTATGTAACTATTATAACTATAATCGAAAAACATAATAAGACGCTTATCCGAACACTTCGGCTTTGGCCGAATCCGACGCCTCCCGGTCAGCTGACGGCTCGAGTTATGAAAATTTTCATCCGGCCGAAAACCGAAACTAACACCGGAAACGTATGTAACTATTATAACTATAACCGAAAAACATAATAAGACGCTTATCCGAACACATCGACTCAGAGCGAATCCGACGCCTCCGGGTCAGCTGACGGCTCGAGTTATGAAAATTTTCATCTGGCCGAAAACCGAAACTAACACCGGAAACGTATGTAACTATTATAACTATAACCGAAAAACATAATAAGACGCTTATCCGAACACTTCGGCTTTGGCCGAATCCGACGCCTCCGGGTCAGCTGACGGCTCGAGTTATGAAAATTTTCATCTGGCCGAAAACCGAAACTAACACCGGAAACGTATGTAACTATTATAACTATAACCGAAAAACATAATAAGACGCTTATCCGAACACTTCGGCTTTGGCCGAATCCGACGCCTCCCGGTCAGCTGACGGCTCGAGTTATGAAAATTTTCATCTGGCCGAAAACCGAAACTAACACCGGAAACGTATGTAACTATTATAACTATAACCGAAAAACATAATAAGACGCTTATCCGAACACTTCGGCTTTGGCCGAATCCGACGCCTCCCGGTCAGCTGACGGCTCGAGTTATGAAAATTTTCATCTGGCCGAAAACCGAAACTAACACCGGAAACGTATGTAACTATTATAACTATAACCGAAAAACATAATAAGACGCTTATCCGAACACATCGACTCAGAGCGAATCCGACGCCTCCGGGTCAGCTGACGGCTCGAGTTATGAAAATTTTCATCTGGCCGAAAACCGAAACTAACACCGGAAACGTATGTAACTATTATAACTATAACCGAAAAAATAATAAGACGCTTATCCGAACACTTCGGCTTTGGCCGAATCCGACGCCTCCCGGTCAGCTGACGGCTCGAGTTATGAAAATTTTCATCTGGCCGATAACCGAAACTAACACCGGAAACGTATGTAACTATTATAACTATAACCGAAAAACATAATAAGACGCTTATCCGAACACTTCGGCTTTGGCCGAATCCGACGCCTCCCGGTCAGCTGACGGCTCGAGTTATGAAAATTTTCATCTGGCCGAAAACCGAAACTAACACCGGAATCGTATGTAACTATTATAACTATAACCGCAAAACATAATAAGACGCTTATCCGAACACTTCGACTCAGAGCATATCCGACGCCTCAGGGTCAGCTGACGGCTCGAGTTATGAAAATTTTCATCTGGCCGAAAACCGAAACTAACACCGGAAACGTATGTAACTATTATAACTATAACCGAAAAACATAATAAGACGCTTATCCGAACACATAGACTAAGAGCGAATTCGAAGAAACTAACACCGGAAACGTATGTAACTATTATAACTATAACCGAAAAACATAATAAGACGCTTATCCGAACACTTCGGCTTTGGCCGAATCCGACGCCTCCCGGTCAGCTGACGGCTCGAGTTATGAAAATTTTCATCTGGCCGAAAACCGAAACTAACACCGGAAACGTATGTAACTATTATAACTATAACCGAAAAACATAATAAGACGCTTATCCGAACACATCGACTCAGAGCGAATCCGACGCCTCCGGGTCAGCTGACGGCTCGAGTTATGAAAATTTTCATCTGGCCGAAAACCGAAACTAACACCGGAAACGTATGTAACTATTATAACTATAACCGAAAAACATAATAAGACGCTTATCCGAACACTTCGGCTTTGACCGAATCCGACGCCTCCCGGTCAGCTGACGGCTCGAGTTATGAAAATTTTCATCTGGCCGAAAACCGAAACTAACACCGGAAACGTATGTAACTATTATAACTATAACCGAAAAACATAATAAGACGCTTATCCGAACACTTCGGCTTTGGCCGAATCCGACGCCTCCCGGTCAGCTGACGGCTCGAGTTATGAAAATTTTCATCTGGCCGAAAACCGAAACTAACACCGGAAACGTATGTAACTATTATAACTATAACCGAAAAACATAATAAGACGCTTATCCGAACACTTCGGCTTTGGCCGAATCCGACGCCTCCCGGTCAGCTGACGGCTCGAGTTATGAAAATTGTCATCTGGCCGAAAACCGAAACTAACACCGGAAACGTATGTAACTATTATAACTATAACCGAAAAACATAATAAGACGCTTATCCGAACACTTCGGCTTTGGCCGAATCCGACGCCTCCCGGTCAGCTGACGGCTCGAGTTATGAAAATTGTCATCTGGCCGAAAACCGAAACTAACACCGGAAACGTATGTAACTATTATAAATATAACCGAAAAACATAATAAGACGCTTATCCGAACACATCGACTCAGAGCGAATCCGACGCCTCCGGGTCAGCTGACGGCTCGAGTTATGAAAATTTTCATCTGGCCGAAAACCGAAACTAACACCGGAAACGTATGTAACTATTATAACTATAACCGAAAAACATAATAAGACGCTTATCCGAACACTTCGGCTTTGGCCGAATCCGACGCCTCCGGGTCAGCTGACGGCTCGAGTTATGAAAATTTTCATCTGGCCGAAAACCGAAACTAACACCGGAAACGTATGTAACTATTATAACTATAACCGAAAAACATAATAAGACGCTTATCCGAACACTTCGGCTTTGGCCGAATCCGACGCCTCCCGGTCAGCTGACGGCTCGAGTTATGAAAATTTTCATCTGGCCGAAAACCGAAACTAACACCGGAAACGTATGTAACTATTATAACTATAACCGAAAAACATAATAAGACGCTTATCCGAACACTTCGGCTTTGGCCGAATCCGACGCCTCCCGGTCAGCTGACGGCTCGAGTTATGAAAATTTTCATCTGGCCGAAAACCGAAACTAACACCGGAAACGTATGTAACTATTATAACTATAACCGAAAAACATAATAAGACGCTTATCCGAACACATCGACTCAGAGCGAATCCGACGCCTCCGGGTCAGCTGACGGCTCGAGTTATGAAAATTTTCATCTGGCCGAAAACCGAAACTAACACCGGAAACGTATGTAACTATTATAACTATAACCGAAAAAATAATAAGACGCTTATCCGAACACTTCGGCTTTGGCCGAATCCGACGCCTCCCGGTCAGCTGACGGCTCGAGTTATGAAAATTTTCATCTGGCCGATAACCGAAACTAACACCGGAAACGTATGTAACTATTATAACTATAACCGAAAAACATAATAAGACGCTTATCCGAACACTTCGGCTTTGGCCGAATCCGACGCCTCCCGGTCAGCTGACGGCTCGAGTTATGAAAATTTTCATCTGGCCGAAAACCGAAACTAACACCGGAATCGTATGTAACTATTATAACTATAACCGCAAAACATAATAAGACGCTTATCCGAACACTTCAACTCAGAGCATATCCGACGCCTCAGGGTCAGCTGACGGCTCGAGTTATGAAAATTTTCATCTGGCCGAAAACCGAAACTAACACCGGAAACGTATGTAACTATTATAACTATAACCGAAAAACATAATAAGACGCTTATCCGAACACATAGACTAAGAGCGAATTCGAAGAAACTAACACCGGAAACGTATGTAACTATTATAACTATAACCGAAAAACATAATAAGACGCTTATCCGAACACTTCGGCTTTGGCCGAATCCGACGCCTCCCGGTCAGCTGACGGCTCGAGTTATGAAAATTTTCATCTGGCCGAAAACCGAAACTAACACCGGAAACGTATGTAACTATTATAACTATAACCGAAAAACATAATAAGACGCTTATCCGAACACATCGACTCAGAGCGAATCCGACGCCTCCGGGTCAGCTGACGGCTCGAGTTATGAAAATTTTCATCTGGCCGAAAACCGAAACTAACACCGGAAACGTATGTAACTATTATAACTATAACCGAAAAACATAATAAGACGCTTATCCGAACACTTCGGCTTTGACCGAATCCGACGCCTCCCGGTCAGCTGACGGCTCGAGTTATGAAAATTTTCATCTGGCCGAAAACCGAAACTAACACCGGAAACGTATGTAACTATTATAACTATAACCGAAAAACATAATAAGACGCTTATCCGAACACTTCGGCTTTGGCCGAATCCGACGCCTCCCGGTCAGCTGACGGCTCGAGTTATGAAAATTTTCATCTGGCCGAAAACCGAAACTAACACCGGAAACGTATGTAACTATTATAACTATAACCGAAAAACATAATAAGACGCTTATCCGAACACTTCGGCTTTGGCCGAATCCGACGCCTCCCGGTCAGCTGACGGCTCGAGTTATGAAAATTGTCATCTGGCCGAAAACCGAAACTAACACCGGAAACGTATGTAACTATTATAACTATAACCGAAAAACATAATAAGACGCTTATCCGAACACTTCGGCTTTGGCCGAATCCGACGCCTCCCGGTCAGCTGACGGCTCGAGTTATGAAAATTTTCATCTGGCCGAAAACCGAAACTAACACCGGAAACGTATGTAACTATTATAAATATAACCGAAAAACATAATAAGACGCTTATCCGAACACATCGACTCAGAGCGAATCCGACGCCTCCGGGTCAGCTGACGGCTCGAGTTATGAAAATTTTCATCTGGCCGAAAACCGAAACTAACACCGGAAACGTATGTAACTATTATAACTATAACCGAAAAACATAATAAGACGCTTATCCGAACACTTCGGCTTTGGCCGAATCCGACGCCTCCGGGTCAGCTGACGGCTCGAGTTATGAAAATTTTCATCTGGCCGAAAACCGAAACTAACACCGGAAACGTATGTAACTATTATAACTATAACCGAAAAACATAATAAGACGCTTATCCGAACACATCGACTCAGAGCATATCCGACGCCTCAGGGTCAGCTGACGGCTCGAGTTATGAAAATTTTCATCTGGCCGAAAACCGAAACTAACACCGGAAACGTATGTAACTATTATAACTATAACCGAAAAACATAATAAGACGCTTATCCGAACACTTCGGCTTTGGCCGAATCCGACGCCTCCCGGTCAGCTGACGGCTCGAGTTATGAAAATTTTCATCTGGCCGAAAACCGAAACTAACACCGGAAACGTATGTAACTATTATAACTATTATTGTAAAATAAAACGAACAGAGTTTTTGTTACGGACACGCTTCTGTATTCTCGAAACAGTTTCTACAACCATAAGCAATAATAAAAACTTACATAGACAAAGGTACAAAATCAATGGAGGAGAGAAAACTAGTTCCTAACGGTGCCTGGGGTGGCGCTAGTTTCTATGCAATACTGAAATACTATTTCGATATCAATAAATTACACCCCCACTATATCGAAATAAAAAATAAAAACACAAACTCAAAACATTACAACTCCAATAAAAAAAAACAAAAGACAACTAAACTTTGACAAGTCCTAAAGTCTCCATGAATTTATAATGTTTTGCCCTTGACAAACCCTTCGTCAATAAGTCAGCAGGCATCTGAGAGGTTCCAACATATTTGGTTTCAACAATCTCATCATCAATAACTTCCTTTATAAAGTTGTAACGCACATCTATGTGCTTGGACCTCTTGTGTGACTGATGACTATTGGCAAGTTTCAACGCACTCTGGCTATCATTGAATAAAATTATTTTATTACAAGACCCAACTATTTCTGTTTCCAATCTACGCAAATATATAGCTTCTCGACACGATTCCGACAAAGCCATATATTCCGCTTCACAGCTACTCAATGCCACTGTGCGTTGTTTCCTGCTTTCCCAAGAAACAGCTGACCCACTTTTTAGAAAACAAAAACCAGTATATGAGCGCCTATCTAACGCGTCACTCGCCCAATCGGCGTCCACATAGCCAACCAAATCTGCTGTTCCTTGGGAGTACTTTAAACAGTAACCTTTAGTCTTATACAAGTATCTTAAAACCCTTTTAACATAAGAAAAATGAACATCTGAATAAGAATTATTAAACTGTGATAGATAACTGACAGAGTATGCTATGTCTGGCCTAGTCAACACTGCTAAATACATTAAACATCCTATTAACCTTTGATAGGGAATATTATCTTTACACACACTAGACTTTTCAACATTTAATTTGCATTCAATAGGTGTTTCCACAGTGCGACAATCTGACATCTTAAACTTTTGCATCAACTGCTCTATATAATGTTCCTGATCAAGAGTAACAACACAGTTCTTCCTATCAACATTAACTCTCATGCCTAGGTACTGTTTTACATCACCAAGATTTTTAATTTTAAACCTAGCACTTAAGGCTTCAATTAAACTATCAGTTTCAGACTTTACATTTGAAAATATAAGGAAATCGTCCACATACAGACCAACTATCACCTTTTTACCATTATGACAATCTTTTATAAATACACAAGGCTCTACCTTACTCTTTACATAACCTAACTTACATAAAGATTCATTGACTCTATCATACCAGGCTAGAGAAGCCTGTTTTAGGCCATAAATTGCCTTTTTTAATCTAAGAACCTTGTTACAATCAACAATAGGAAAACATTCAGGTAACTGCATAAATATAGTTTCTTTCAAATGACCATTGAGGAATGCTGTAGTGACATCCAGATGGGTTATGTCCATATCTAACTGTACACTTAATGCAAACAAATAGCGCAAGGTTGAATGCCTTATAACAGGAGAGAATGTCTCGTTATAATCCACACCACATTTTTGGGTAAATCCCTTTGCGACTAACCGTGCACGATATCTCACATTTTTATCACTATATTTCTTTTTAAGAACCCATTTGCACTTCACTACAGTTCCTGCACTTGGAGCATCTACCAACTCCCATGCATCATTTTCACTAAAACAGCCCAGTTCTTCCCTAATTGCACTTAACCACTGCTCCTTCTCTGGCCCTGCCAATGCTTCCTGCACAGTCAGGTCACCAGCATTGTCCCACGCTTCCACAGTAGCTTCAGCACACATATTTGTATATCCATACCGATCTGGTTTCTTCCGCAGCCTAACAGGTTTTTCATTATGCTCCGATGCACCTGATTCAGTTGATTCAGCATCTTCATAGTCACTCGGAGTATATGTCACATCAGACTTGTCAACATAACTCTCAATCACAGTATCTTCTAAGTCACCTGAGGATATGTCCCCCACTGAATCTAGGCTCTCTTCATTGCATTCTTTGCTTTCTGTCACAGGCATAGACACTTCTTCCATTATAATAACATCTCTACTTGTGCTGACCTTCTTGGTGATGGGATTATAAATTCTATATCCTTTTATACCTTCTGGATAGCCCACAAGTATCTGCTCCTCTGACTTTTTGTCCCATTTCTGGCGTTTTTCCTTTGTCACATGCACCATGACACGGCTGCCAAAAATTCGCAAATGACTTATGTCAGGCTTGCATCCTGTCCACACTTCATAGGGTGTTTTATTATTCAATGCTGGAAGGACAGTACGGTTATGCAGGTAGACAGCTGTATTTGATGCTTCAGCCCAAAATTCCTTGCCGAGCTTGGCATCAAATAATAAACACTTCGCCTTCTCAATGATTGTGCGATTAAAACGCTCCGCAAGGCCATTTTGCTCAGGCGTGTAAGGATTTGACTTCTGATGCAAAATGCCACTTTTCTTCAAATAATCATCAAAACTTGTGTTGCAAAATTCCTTGCCATTATCACTGCGGAGTGCTTTAATTTTCCTGTTCAACTGGTTCTCTACTTTTGCCTTGTAATCCTGGAAACATTGAAGTGCTTCACTGTGATATTTGTGAATAGTGGGTACCTAGAATAAGTTACTCAATTTGTGTTGTACGGCCAGCCAGTCTGCGAATATACGTCATATAGCTAAGTTGTCGTTTCATTGTTCATCCTGGTATCCAGACTACTCCCGATATTGTTCAGTGGCGACGAGGATTGTGTATTCGACCCGTAAACTTGTGGCAAATTAAACCAACAATTAAAATAATAAACAATGTCGATCGGAAAGATTGCAGAGTTCAAAGTGCACAGTGACGATTGGACGTTGTACGTGGAACGTTTGGAACAATATTTTTTAGTTAACAAGATACCTAGTGAATTACAAGTGCCAACGCTAATAACGGTTATGGGGGCAGAAGCTTATGAACTATTAGTAAATTTGTGCACGCCCACTAAACCTAAAAACAAAACGTTCGCAGAAATTACCGACATTATGGAGAAACATTTACAGCCTAAACCAAGTGAGTTGGCGGAACGGTACAAATTTAGACACAGAAAACAAAAAGAAGGTGAAACTATATCGGAGTACTTAGCGGTGTTAAAAAAAATGTCCAAGACATGTGAATTTGGAGCTGGGTTGGAAGAAAGTTTGAGGGACCAGTTGGTTTGTGGTATAACTAACGAAACTATACGACAACGGTTATTCGCGGAAAGTAAATTGGATTGCGGGAAGGCCTATAAGTTAGCTGTTAGCATGGAGGCAGCCGAAAAAGATGCCGCCGTAGTGGAGGGACACGGGGGTTCGTCGAGTGAAGCGACGACGACGGTGACGTGTCAAGCAATGGTGGCAACGGGATCGCGGCGCACAGGCACGGCGGGCGCGGGCGCTAGGGACGTGAGTGGAGCGGGGCGCGAGAGGACGACTTCGCAAGACACGGTGTGGCGCGGCGCGCGCGCATCGGCATCGCACATCCCTAGCCGGCTGGGTGAGCGTGCGCAGCCGCAATGTCGGGTATGCGGCGGCCGTCACGATGCAGTGAAGTGCAAGTTTGCGCGGTATGTTTGCCGGGTTTGCAATCAGCAAGGGCATTTAAGACGTATGTGTCCGAAAACGGCGGAACAGTATAACGTCGACGTCGTTAGGCAGGAAAAAGAAGACAGCGAAAGTGATAGCACGCAGAGCGATGAGGTAATTTTTGTAGATGTATGTAGATTATTTGCTGCGCAGTACAAGCCTATATGTGTAACATTAAATGTAAATGGTAACGATATGAAAATGGAGTGTGATACCGGAAGTGCTGTCTCATGTATTAGCTGGGACTGTTACAGTAGGTTATTTAGAAATTTAAGTCTCAAACCTTGTCAGTTAATGCTTAGATATTATACAGGCGAGTCAGTAAAACCACTGGGAATGATACTGCCCTTAGTCAAGTACAAAAATATGTGTAAAAATTTAGAATTGTTTGTCATACAAAACGGAAAAACCATTCTCTTAGGTCGGCAGTGGATCGCTGAATTAAATATTCAATTACCTATAGTCAACAGCGAGTGTAATAATGTAGTAATGGACAAGGAAAATGTATTCGACATGGTTGCTTTCAGTTCCAAATACTCTGAGGTGTTCGCGGACGGTCTAGGCCGATTCACCGGGGGCACGGTGAGCGTGCACGTACGGGAGGGCGCGCGGCCGGTGTTCATGCGCGCACGGCCGCTGGCGTACGCGCTGCGCGAGCCCGTCGAGAAGGCGCTGGAGCAGCTGCAGCGTGACGGCATTCTCTCACCGGTGGAGCGCTCGGACTGGGCGACACCCATCGTGCCGGTAGTCAAAAAAGACGGTAACATCAGGATTTGTGCCGATTATAAATTAACGTTAAACAAAGTTATAGAAGTTGACCGTTATCCTTTACCGAGGGTGGAGGAACTGCTGTTGCGCTTGAGGGGTGGTGATCGGTACAGTAAAATTGATTTGTCGCAAGCCTACGCCCAATTTGAACTAGATGAAACTAAGAAATATACCGTGATCAATACTCACAAAGGGTTGTTCATGTATAATAGGCTAGTTTATGGACTATCTTCAAGTCCAGGCATTTTTCAAAGGCGTCTGGAGCAATTATTTGCAGATTTAACTCACGTGGGAGTTTTTCTAGATGATATTATTATAACTGGACCTACAAAGGAGGCCCACTTGCATAACTTATGTAAGGTATTCGATCGTTTAAAGCAATATGGTCTTAAAGTAAAGAAAGATAAGTGTATTTTTTTTGCGGAATCTGTTAATTATTTAGGTCACACAATTAGTAAAGAAGGCATTCACACGTGTTCAGATAAGGTTAAAGCTATCATTAAAACACCAGCCCCCACAAATGTTACCGAGCTAAGGGCATTCATTGGTATGGTTATGTATTACGGAAAATTTATAAAAAACATTAGTACTATCTTAGCTCCATTATACAAATTACTTAAGGCGGGTGTTCCTTACAGGTGGGATAAAGAATGTCAAGATGCCTTTAGTAAAGTTAAATATCAGTTAACTTGTAGTGAAGTATTAATGCACTATACGCCTGAGTTACCTATAATACTGACGACGGATGCAAGCAGCGTAGGTATAGGCGCAGTGATATCGCACTCGACTGCAGATGGTGAGCGGCCGGTGGCCTACGCTTCGCGCTCTCTCACACAGGCCGAGCGAGCCTACTCTCAGATAGACCGGGAGGCGCTAGCTATAGTTTTTGGAGTTCGTAAATTCCACCAGTATCTGTATGGACGTAAGTTTATTTTAAAGACTGATCATAAGCCTCTGACGTATATTTTAGGAAATAAAGTGGGTATTCCAGTGATGGCTGCGTCAAGGTTACAACGTTGGGCAGTGTTGTTAACTGGGTATACCTACGAGATAGAATATGTTGCATCGAGTAAGAACTGCGCGGACGCATTATCACGTCTACCGTATAAAGGAAGTAATGCCAATGCCGAATTGCGGCGTGAAAGTACTTACGTTAATTTTGTTGAAAGTTTTTTACCAATTACAAGTCAGGATGTTAGGAAAGCGACGGCGTGCGATAAGGTCCTGAGCAGGATTTTAGCATATATAAAGTCGGGTTGGCCCTTAGTTTGTTCTGACGATCAGATTCAGCCATATTTTATGAGACGTAATGAATTATATACGGAATGCGGGTGCGTAATGTGGGGTTATCGCATGGTTATACCGGTTTCATTACAAAATAATGTATTAAAACAACTTCATAGTAGTCACATGGGAATAGTAAAGACGAAGAGCTTAGCTCGTAGTTATGTATGGTGGCCTAACATAGACGCAGGAGTAGAATCCATGTGTAAACAATGTGACACTTGTGCGGCTGAGGCGGACGCGCCACCGCGCGCCCATATACAACCGTGGCAGTATCATGCTCGCCCCTGGAGCAGGCTTCACATCGATTTCCTGGGTCCATACAAAGGTTCAACATTTTTAGTTTTGTTGGATTCTACTTCGAAATGGTTAGAAGTTTTTGAAATGGCACGAACTAACGCGTCAAACGTTATTAAGACTCTTAGAGCTACGTTTGCAAGGTTTGGGTTGCCAGAAGAATTAGTTTCGGATCAGGGTCCGCCGTTTACCAGCGCAGAATTTAAACATTTCTTGAGAAATAATGGCGTAAAACAGTATTTTTCCCCGGCGTACCATCCATCCTCGAACGGAGCAGCAGAAAATGCTGTAAAATTATGTAAGCGGGCTATTAAGAAAGCTCATAGGGATCGTGTAGATGTTGACACGGCCCTGCAGACGTTTTTGCTTGCTTACCGAAATACAGCACATAGCACAACCGGTGAAACTCCGGCCATGTTATTACAGAGGCGGACGTTACGCTCGAGATTAGACTTGATGCGTACAGATAGGGTCACGGAGGACAGAGTCCGTGAAGTCCAGAGGCGGCAAGTCGTATATGCAGGTGGGGTTTCGCGTAACTTCCGGGAGGGTGACACAATTTGGACCCGTGAGTACGGTACTCGCGATAAGTGGGTGAAAGGTACCGTGGAAGGGGTAGATAGTTTACGTAGGTATTCGGTAATGAAGGATGATGGTCAATTACTTAAAAGGCATGTTGATCAAATGCGTCACAGATCTCGGCTATCTGATGTTACCTGCTCAGAGGGCAACAGTGAAAAAGACGGTGGTGAAGAGAGTGTCGTCAAGCCGCCTAGGGAAGGGGTAGATCAGGTCACTTCACAGGAACCTTTTATTGTAAACGAAGCTGAGAGTTCTAATCAAAGTACTCAGGTATCTACACATGAATCTCCTCGATTTATATCACCACCTGGGTCACCGGTGAATCGGTATTCCAAGCGAACACGAAGACCAGTTGATAGATTTAAGGTTGAGTAGATTTAAGATTTATTTTGTATCAGATAGATTTAGTTAAGATGTATTGTTTTATAGTGGTGGAGGTGTGATATTTGTGAATAGTGGGTACCTAGAATAAGTTACTCAATTTGTGTTGTACGGCCAGCCAGTCTGCGAATATACGTCATATAGCTAAGTTGTCGTTTCATTGTTCATCCTGGTATCCAGACTACTCCCGATATTGTTCATGAAATATATGTAGGTCATCCGACTGTAATCATCAATGAGCAAAATGAAGTACCTGGACCCACCAATCGAAGCGTTTTCCATTGGACCACATACATCACTGTGAACTATGCCCAATAATTCACCACTTCTCGAACCCTCATGTCCAAAAGGAAGGCGTGACTGCTTGCCTTCACAGCAAACAACACATGACGATTTGGAAATATCACTTTTCTTCTTAAGTTCCATGCCACTCACTGCGTCAGGCATTTTATTTAAATACATGCTGTTTACATGGCCTAATCTTCGATGCCATGTATCTACAGATATAAACGTTGCGGCCAGTGTGCTTTTAGAAGTTCTCAACTTGTAAACACCATTTGTCAATGACGCCACGGCAACCAACTGCTCATTTCGGTTGTAAATACTGCACCCACTGGTAGTAAACACGACACGGTTACCATTTCTGACCAACTGACTGACAGACAGTAAGTTTGTGGTTAATTTCGGCACACACAAAACTCCTTCAACAGTCACGTCATATTCACTGTCGTCAGTAACCGTCGCAATCTGCACGTCACCCGAGCACTTCACACTAAGCTTTTCTTCGTTCGCAACAACAATTTCTTTAATGAGATGTTCTGTCGAGATGTTTAAAATCCAGTCTTCGTTTGAGGTTAAGTGTGCGCTCGCTCCTGAGTCAACGTACCAATCATGTTTTGAAAAACTGCCATTTAGGAAAACGGCATTAAATGCGTTTGTTTGTTTTCGTTCAATTGTACATTGATTGCGATAATGTCCGGTCTGTTTACATTTATAACAACGCGGTACTTTCTTTGACTTTGACATTTGCGAAGAATGTCCGTTGTCTTTGGTTCCGCCTTGACCAGTGCTGCCAACCTTATTTTTGTTTTTTCTGAAGGTTGCAAATGCCCCGCTAGCGTCGCCGCCATTATTTTCTTCTAAATCCATCAACTTAGATTTAATGGCGTCGGTGGTGATGGCGATCCCGGAATGCTCAATCGCCATAATCATCGGCGAATATTTTTCCGTTAAACCAGCTAGTAATAAACAGCCGATCCACTCATCACTGATCTGAAATCCCGTTCCACTAAGCTTTTGTCCAGTCTCCACTAGCTGTGTCACATAATTTGTCATGGAACTGCAATTTTCGAGGCGAATCGATATTAGATTCCTCAATAAACTAATACGTCTAGTGAAACCGGAATCATCGAATAATGCTCGCAGCTTATTCCACAGCTCCAACGACGTTTTGACGTCCTTTATGTGCACGTACAAGCTTGAGTCGATTGTGAGAATCAATTTAGCTTTGGTCCTCGCATCATCAGCGGCTTCTGTAATCTTCCCGGCAACAGGCTTTATGTAATGCTGCATGTTCTCCAAGATCAGAAAATTCTCCGCGGCGAAGCACCACTCCGTATAATTTTCTCGCCCCTTTAGCTTCGGTACATTTACCAAGTAGTTCGTCGACATGATTTTTGCAGTTTATCAATCGCGACCTACGCTAAAAAACTGAGCTAAACTGGAAAATACGACTTTCCCTAGCTAAAATGCGCAATCTGGACCCATAACCTATTGTAAAATAAAACGAACAGAGTTTTTGTTACGGACACGCTTCTGTATTCTCGAAACAGTTTCTACAACCATAAGCAATAATAAAAACTTACATAGACAAAGGTACAAAATCAATGGAGGAGAGAAAACTAGTTCCTAACGGTGCCTGGGGTGGCGCTAGTTTCTATGCAATACTGAAATACTATTTCGATATCAATAAATTACAACTATAACCGAAAAACATAATAAGACGCTTATCCGAACACTTCGACTCAGAGCATATCCGACGCCTCAGGGTCAGCTGACGGCTCGAGTTATGAAAATTTTCATCTGGCCGAAAACCGAAACTAACACCGGAAACGTATGTAACTACACTTCTCATCAAAAAAATCGAAACACTTTCGTTTTTATTGTTTTTGTCCTAATTTTTTACAAAAGAGAATTAATTCCATGAAAAAAAAAACATTATTGTGTAGCTGGCAGTTTGGTCATTACAGTAAGAAGAAAAAAATCAAAATTCGAAATTAGAATTTCATTTGTTTATCCTAAAATGAAATTAATCACTGTTTTGAGACAAATGTGTATTTAGGGTTGGAGTACGTTTCTCGTTTAAAAACTAAAAATTAGCGCTTGTCTTTAAACTTTTTGTTTCTTATTTCATTTACTGTGACTTTGGGACGTCTGAAAAAACTTTTTTTTCTAAAACATATGGATACTTCGCCCGCAGAAGCCGCCCAAGTGGTGGCATTGCTGGATTCTGGACTTAGTCAGCGTGTTGTGGCTGCAAGATTGCATCTAAGCTTATCATCTGTTCATAGAGTCTACAAACGCTATCGGGAGACTGGTTCGTTCACGCGCCGTTCAGGATCTGGCAGGAATCGGGTCACTTCTGAGCGAGATGATCGATTTATTGTAACAACTTCTTTACGAAATCGACGCCTTAACGCTTTTCAACTGCAGCAGCAGCTTCGCGTTGTACGAAGAGTAGCTGTAAGTGACTCTACAATAAGAAGAAGGTTGAAGGAACGCGGATTGGCACCGCATAAGCCAGCGAATGGGCCGAAATTAACTGCAGACCATCGAAGAGCGCGCCTTAACTTTGCACGCGAGCACCTAACTTGGTCATTGGAGAAGTGTATTATAACTATAACCGAAAAAATAATAAGACGCTTATCCGAACACATCGACTCAGAGCATATCCGACGCCTCAGGGTCAGCTGACGGCTCGAGTTATGAAAATTTTCATCTGGCCGAAAACCGAAACTAACACCGGAAACGTATGTAACTATTATAACTATAACCGAAAAACATAATAAGACGCTTATCCGAACACATCGACTCAGAGCGAATCCGACGCCTCCGGGTCAGCTGACGGCTCGAGTTATGAAAATTATCATCTGGCCGAAAACCGAAACTAACCCCGGAAACGTATGTAACTATTATAACTATAACCGAAAAACATAATAAGACGCTTATCCGAACACATCGACTCAGAGCGAATCCGACGCCTCCGGGTCAGCTGACGGCTCGAGTTATGAAAATTTTCATCCGGCCGAAAACCGAAACTAACACCGGAATCGTATGTAACTATTATAACTATAACCGAAAAACATAATAAGACGCTTATCCGAACACATCGACTCAGAGCGAATCCGACGCCTCCGGGTCAGCTGACGGCTCGAGTTATGAAAATTATCATCTGGCCGAAAACCGAAACTAACCCCGGAAACGTATGTAACTATTATAACTATAACCGAAAAACATAATAAGACGCTTATCCGAACACATCGACTCAGAGCGAATCCGACGCCTCCGGGTCAGCTGACGGCTCGAGTTATGAAAATTTTCATCTGGCCGAAAACCGAAACTAACACCGGAAACGTATGTAACTATTATAACTATAACCGAAAAACATAATAAGACGCTTATCCGAACACTTCGGCTTTGGCCGAATCCAACGCCTCCCGGTCAGCTGACGGCTCGAGTTATGAAAATTGTCATCTGGCCGAAAACCGAAACTAACACCGGAAACGTATGTAACTATTATAACTATAACCGAAAAACATAATAAGACGCTTATCCGAACACATCGACTCAGAGCGAATCCGACGCCTCCGGGTCAGCTGATGGCTCGAGTTATGAAAATTTTCATCTGGCCGAAAACCGAAACTAACACCGGAATCGTATGTAACTATTATAACTATAACCGCAAAACATAATAAGACGCTTATCCGAACACTTCGACTCAGAGCATATCCGACGCCTCAGGGTCAGCTGACGGCTCGAGTTATGAAAATTTTCATCTGGCCGAAAACCGAAACTAACCCCGGAAACGTATGTAACTATTATAACTATAACCGAAAAACATAATAAGACGCTTATCCGAACACATCGACTCAGAGCGAATCCGACGCCTCCGGGTCAGCTGACGGCTCGAGTTATGAAAATTATCATCTGGCCGAAAACCGAAACTAACCCCGGAAACGTATGTAACTTTTATAACTATAACCGAAAAAATAATAAGACGCTTATCCGAACACATCGACTCAGAGCATATCCGACGCCTCAGGGTCAGCTGACGGCTCGAGTTATGAAAATTTTCATCTGGCCGAAAACCGAAACTAACACCGGAAACGTATGTAACTATTATAACTATAACCGAAAAACATAATAAGACGCTTATCCGAACACATCGACTCAGAGCGAATCCGACGCCTCCGGGTCAGCTGACGGCTCGAGTTATGAAAATTATCATCTGGCCGAAAACCGAAACTAACCCCGGAAACGTATGTAACTATTATAACTATAACCGAAAAACATAATAAGAAGCTTATCCGAACACATCGACTCAGAGCGAATCCGACGCCTCCGGGTCAGCTGACGGCTCGAGTTATGAAAATTTTCATCCGGCCGAAAACCGAAACTAACACCGGAATCGTATGTAACTATTATAACTATAACCGAAAAACATAATAAGACGCTTATCCGAACACATCGACTCAGAGCGAATCCGACGCCTCCGGGTCAGCTGACGGCTCGAGTTATGAAAATTATCATCTGGCCGAAAACCGAAACTAACCCCGGAAACGTATGTAACTATTATAACTATAACCGAAAAACATAATAAGACGCTTATCCGAACACATCGACTCAGAGCGAATCCGACGCCTCCGGGTCAGCTGACGGCTCGAGTTATGAAAATTTTCATCTGGCCGAAAACCGAAACTAACACCGGAAACGTATGTAACTATTATAACTTTAACCGAAAAACATAATAAGACGCTTATCCGAGCACTTCGGCTTTGGCCGAATCCGACGCCTCCCGGTCAGCTGACGGCTCGAGTTATGAAAATTGTCATCCGGCCGAAAACCGAAACTAACACCGGAAACGTATGTAACTATTATAACTATAACCGAAAAACATAATAAGACGCTTATCCGAACACATCGACTCAGAGCATATCCGACGCCTCAGGGTCAGCTGACGGCTCGAGTTATGAAAATTTTCATCTGGCCGAAAACCGAAACTAACACCGGAAACGTATGTTACTATTATAACTATAACCGAAAAACATAATAAGACGCTTATCCGAACACTTCGGCTTTGGCCGAATCCAACGCCTCCCGGTCAGCTGACGGCTCGAGTTATGAAAATTGACATCTGGCCGAAAACCGAAACTAACACCGGAAACGTATGTAACTATTATAACTATAACCGAAAAACATAATAAGACGCTTATCCGAACACATCGACTCAGAGCGAATCCGACGCCTCCGGGTCAGCTGACGGCTCGAGTTATGAAAATTTTCATCTGGCCGAAAACCAAAAGTCAAAAGTCAAAAGTCAAAATTTTTATTTCACATAGGCCTACAAATAAAGCACTTATGAAAAGTCAAATTAGTTGCACGGTTCCAAGTAGTGGGTCCTATGGAGAAGAACCGGCAAGAAACTCCAACCGAAACTAACACCGGAATCGTATGTAACTATTATAACTATAACCGCAAAACATAATATGACGCTTATCCGAACACTTCGACTCAGAGCATATCCGACGCCTCAGGGTCAGCTGACGGCTCGAGTTATGAAAATTTTCATCTGGCCGAAAACCGAAACTAACACCGGAATCGTATGTAACTATTATAACTATAACCGAAAAACATAATAAGACGCTTATCCGAACACTTCGGCTTTGGCCGAATCCGACGCCTCCCGGTCAGCTGACGGCTCGAGTTATGAAAATTGTCATCTGGCCGAAAACCGAAACTAACACCGGAAACGTATGTAACTATTATAACTATAACCGAAAAAATAATAAGACGCTTATCCGAACACATCGACTCAGAGCATATCCGACGCCTCAGGGTCAGCTGACGGCTCGAGTTATGAAAATTTTCATCTGGCCGAAAACCGAAACTAACACCGGAAACGTATGTAACTATTATAACTATAACCGAAAAACATAATAAGACGCTTATCCGAACACATCGACTCAGAGCATATCCGACGCCTCAGGGTCAGCTGACGGCTCGAGTTATGAAAATTTTCATCTGGCCGAAAACCGAAACTAACACCGGAAACGTATGTAACTATTATAACTATAACCGAAAAACATAATAAGACGCTTATCCGAGCACTTCGGCTTTGGCCGAATCCGACGCCTCCCGGTCAGCTGACGGCTCGAGTTATGAAAATTTTCATCCGGCCGAAAACCGAAACTAACACCGGAAACGTATGTAACTATTATAACTATAACCGAAAAACATAATAAGACGCTTATCCGAACACATCGACTCAGAGCGAATCCGACGCCTCCGGGTCAGCTGACGGCTCGAGTTATGAAAATTGTCATCTGGCCGAAAACCGAAACTAACACCGGAAACGTATGTAACTATTATAACTATAACCGAAAAACATAATAAGACGCTTATCCGAACACATCGACTAAGAACGAATCCGACGCCTCCGGGTCAGCTGACGGCTCGAGTTATGAAAATTTTCATCTGGCCGAAAACCGAAACTAACACCGGAAACGTATGTAACTATTATAACTATAACCGAAAAACATAATAAGACGCTTATCCGAACACATCGACTCAGAGCATATCCGACGCCTCAGGGTCAGCTGACGGCTCGAGTTATGAAAATTTTCATCTGGCCGAAAACCGAAACTAACACCGGAAACGTATGTAACTATTATAACTATAACCGAAAAACATAATAAGACGCTTATCCGAACACATCGACTCAGAGCGAATCCGACGCCTCCGGGTCAGCTGACGGCTCGAGTTATGAAAATTATCATCTGGCCGAAAACCGAAACTAACCCCGGAAACGTATGTAACTATTATAACTATAACCGAAAAACATAATAAGACGCTTATCCGAACACATCGACTCAGAGCGAATCCGACGCCTCCGGGTCAGCTGACGGCTCGAGTTATGAAAATTATCATCTGGCCGAAAACCGAAACTAACCCCGGAAACGTATGTAACTATTATAACTATAACCGAAAAACATAATAAGACGCTTATCCGAACACATCGACTCAGAGCGAATCCGACGCCTCCGGGTCAGCTGACGGCTCGAGTTATGAAAATTTTCATCTGGCCGAAAACCGAAACTAACACCGGAAACGTATGTAACTATTATAACTATAACCGAAAAACATAATAAGACGCTTATCCGAGCACTTCGGCTTTGGCCGAATCCGACGCCTCCCGGTCAGCTGACGGCTCGAGTTATGAAAATTGTCATCCGGCCGAAAACCGAAACTAACACCGGAAACGTATGTAACTATTATAACTATAACCGAAAAACATAATAAGACGCTTATCCGAACACATCGACTCAGAGCATATCCGACGCCTCAGGGTCAGCTGACGGCTCGAGTTATGAAAATTTTCATCTGGCCGAAAACCGAAACTAACACCGGAAACGTATGTTACTATTATAACTATAACCGAAAAACATAATAAGACGCTTATCCGAACACATCGACTCAGAGCATATCCGACGCCTCAGGGTCAGCTGACGGCTCGAGTTATGAAAATTTCATCTGGCCGAAAACCGAAACTAACACCGGAAACGTATGTAACTATTATAACTATAACCGAAAAACATAATAAGACGCTTATCCGAGCACTTCAGCTTTGGCCGAATCCGACGCCTCCCGGTCAGCTGACGGCTCGAGTTATGAAAATTTTCATCCGGCCGAAAACCGAAACTAACACCGGAAACGTATGTAACTATTATAACTATAACCGAAAAACATAATAAGACGCTTATCCGAACACTTCGACTCAGAGCATATCCGACGCCTCAGGGTCAGCTGACGGCTCGAGTTATGAAAATTTTCATCTGGCCGAAAACCGAAACTAACACCGGAATCGTATGTAACTATTATAACTATAACCGAAAAACATAATAAGACGCTTATCCGAACACTTCGGCTTTGGCCGAATCCGACGCCTCCCGGTCAGCTGACGGCTCGAGTTATGAAAATTGTCATCTGGCCGAAAACCGAAACTAACACCGGAAACGTATGTAACTATTATAACTATAACCGAAAAAATAATAAGACGCTTATCCGAACACATCGACTCAGAGCATATCCGACGCCTCAGGGTCAGCTGACGGCTCGAGTTATGAAAATTTTCATCTGGCCGAAAACCGAAACTAACACCGGAAACGTATGTAACTATTATAACTATAACCGAAAAACATAATAAGACGCTTATCCGAACACATCGACTCAGAGCATATCCGACGCCTCAGGGTCAGCTGACGGCTCGAGTTATGAAAATTTTCATCTGGCCGAAAACCGAAACTAACACCGGAAACGTATGTAACTATTATAACTATAACCGAAAAACATAATAAGACGCTTATCCGAGCACTTCGGCTTTGGCCGAATCCGACGCCTCCCGGTCAGCTGACGGCTCGAGTTATGAAAATTTTCATCCGGCCGAAAACCGAAACTAACACCGGAAACGTATGTAACTATTATAACTATAACCGAAAAACATAATAAGACGCTTATCCGAACACATCGACTCAGAGCATATCCGACGCCTCAGGGTCAGCTGACGGCTCGAGTTATGAAAATTTTCATCTGGCCGAAAACCGAAACTAACACCGGAAACGTATGTAACTATTATAACTATAACCGAAAAACATAATAAGACGCTTATCCGAACACTTCGGCTTTGGCCGAATCCAACGCCTCCCGGTCAGCTGACGGCTTGAGTTATGAAAATTGTCATCTGGCCGAAAACCGAAACTAACACCGGAAACGTATGTAACTATTATAACTATAACCGAAAAACATAATAAGACGCTTATCCGAACACATCGACTCAGAGCGAATCCGACGCCTCCGGGTCAGCTGACGGCTCGAGTTATGAAAATTTTCATCTGGCCGAAAACCGAAACTAACACCGGAATCGTATGTAACTATTATAACTATAACCGCAAAACATAATAAGACGCTTATCCGAACACTTCGACTCAGAGCATATCCGACGCCTCAGGGTCAGCTGACGGCTCGAGTTATGAAAATTTTCATCTGGCCGAAAACCGAAACTAACACCGGAATCGTATGTAACTATTATAACTATAACCGAAAAACATAATAAGACGCTTATCCGAACACTTCGGCTTTGGCCGAATCCGACGCCTCCCGGTCAGCTGACGGCTCGAGTTATGAAAATTGTCATCTGGCCGAAAACCGAAACTAACACCGGAAACGTATGTAACTATTATAACTATAACCGAAAAAATAATAAGACGCTTATCCGAACACATCGACTCAGAGCATATCCGACGCCTCAGGGTCAGCTGACGGCTCGAGTTATGAAAATTTTCATCTGGCCGAAAACCGAAACTAACACCGGAAACGTATGTAACTATTATAACTATAACCGAAAAACATAATAAGACGCTTATCCGAACACATCGACTCAGAGCATATCCGACGCCTCAGGGTCAGCTGACGGCTCGAGTTATGAAAATTTTCATCTGGCCGAAAACCGAAACTAACACCGGAAACGTATGTAACTATTATAACTATAACCGAAAAACATAATAAGACGCTTATCCGAGCACTTCGGCTTTGGCCGAATCCGACGCCTCCCGGTCAGCTGACGGCTCGAGTTATGAAAATTGTCATCCGGCCGAAAACCGAAACTAACACCGGAAACGTATGTAACTATTATAACTATAACCGAAAAAATAATAAGACGCTTATCCGAACACATCGACTCAGAGCATATCCGACGCCTCAGGGTCAGCTGACGGCTCGAGTTATGAAAATTTTCATCTGGCCGAAAACCGAAACTAACACCGGAAACGTATGTAACTATTATAACTATAACCGAAAAACATAATAAGACGCTTATCCGAACACATCGACTCAGAGCATATCCGACGCCTCAGGGTCAGCTGACGGCTCGAGTTATGAAAATTTTCATCTGGCCGAAAACCGAAACTAACACCGGAAACGTATGTAACTATTATAACTATAACCGAAAAACATAATAAGACGCTTATCCGAGCACTTCGGCTTTGGCCGAATCCGACGCCTCCCGGTCAGCTGACGGCTCGAGTTATGAAAATTTTCATCCGGCCGAAAACCGAAACTAACACCGGAAACGTATGTAACTATTATAACTATAACCGAAAAACATAATAAGACGCTTATCCGAACACATCGACTCAGAGCATATCCGACGCCTCAGGGTCAGCTGACGGCTCGAGTTATGAAAATTTTCATCTGGCCGAAAACCGAAACTAACACCGGAAACGTATGTAACTATTATAACTATAACCGAAAAACATAATAAGACGCTTATCCGAACACTTCGGCTTTGGCCGAATCCAACGCCTCCCGGTCAGCTGACGGCTTGAGTTATGAAAATTGTCATCTGGCCGAAAACCGAAACTAACACCGGAAACGTATGTAACTATTATAACTATAACCGAAAAACATAATAAGACGCTTATCCGAACACATCGACTCAGAGCGAATCCGACGCCTCCGGGTCAGCTGACGGCTCGAGTTATGAAAATTTTCATCTGGCCGAAAACCGAAACTAACACCGGAATCGTATGTAACTATTATAACTATAACCGCAAAACATAATAAGACGCTTATCCGAACACTTCGACTCAGAGCATATCCGACGCCTCAGGGTCAGCTGACGGCTCGAGTTATGAAAATTTTCATCTGGCCGAAAACCGAAACTAACACCGGAATCGTATGTAACTATTATAACTATAACCGAAAAACATAATAAGACGCTTATCCGAACACTTCGGCTTTGGCCGAATCCGACGCCTCCCGGTCAGCTGACGGCTCGAGTTATGAAAATTGTCATCTGGCCGAAAACCGAAACTAACACCGGAAACGTATGTAACTATTATAACTATAACCGAAAAAATAATAAGACGCTTATCCGAACACATCGACTCAGAGCATATCCGACGCCTCAGGGTCAGCTGACGGCTCGAGTTATGAAAATTTTCATCTGGCCGAAAACCGAAACTAACACCGGAAACGTATGTAACTATTATAACTATAACCGAAAAACATAATAAGACGCTTATCCGAACACATCGACTCAGAGCATATCCGACGCCTCAGGGTCAGCTGACGGCTCGAGTTATGAAAATTTTCATCTGGCCGAAAACCGAAACTAACACCGGAAACGTATGTAACTATTATAACTATAACCGAAAAACATAATAAGACGCTTATCCGAGCACTTCGGCTTTGGCCGAATCCGACGCCTCCCGGTCAGCTGACGGCTCGAGTTATGAAAATTGTCATCCGGCCGAAAACCGAAACTAACACCGGAAACGTATGTAACTATTATAACTATAACCGAAAAACATAATAAGACGCTTATCCGAACACATCGACTCAGAGCATATCCGACGCCTCAGGGTCAGCTGACGGCTCGAGTTATGAAAATTTTCATCTGGCCGAAAACCGAAACTAACACCGGAAACGTATGTAACTATTATAACTATAACCGAAAAACATAATAAGACGCTTATCCGAACACATCGACTCAGAGCGAATCCGACGCCTCCGGGTCAGCTGACGGCTCGAGTTATGAAAATTGTCATCTGGCCGAAAACCGAAACTAACACCGGAAACGTATGTAACTATTATAACTATAACCGAAAAACATAATAAGACGCTTATCCGAACACTTCGGCTTTGGCCGAATCCAACGCCTCCCGGTCAGCTGACGGCTCGAGTTATGAAAATTGTCATCTGGCCGAAAACCGAAACTAACACCGGAAACGTATGTAACTATTATAACTATAACCGAAAAACATAATAAGACGCTTATCCGAACACATCGACTCAGAGCGAATCCGACGCCTCCGGGTCAGCTGACGGCTCGAGTTATGAAAATTTTCATCTGGCCGAAAACCGAAACTAACACCGGAATCGTATGTAACTATTATAACTATAACCGCAAAACATAATAAGACGCTTATCCGAACACTTCGACTCAGAGCATATCCGACGCCTCAGGGTCAGCTGACGGCTCGAGTTATGAAAATTTTCATCTGGCCGAAAACCGAAACTAACACCGGAATCGTATGTAACTATTATAACTATAACCGAAAAACATAATAAGACGCTTATCCGAACACTTCGGCTTTGGCCGAATCCGACGCCTCCCGGTCAGCTGACGGCTCGAGTTATGAAAATTGTCATCTGGCCGAAAACCGAAACTAACACCGGAAACGTATGTAACTATTATAACTATAACCGAAAAACATAATAAGACGCTTATCCGAACACATCGACTCAGAGCGAATCCGACGCCTCCGGGTCAGCTGACGGCTCGAGTTATGAAAATTTTCATCTGGCCGAAAACCGAAACTAACACCGGAAACGTATGTAACTATTATAACTATAACCGAAAAACATAATAAGACGCTATCCGAACACTTCGGCTTTGGCCGAATCCGACGCCTCCCGGTCAGCTGACGGCTCGAGTTATGAAAATTTTCATCTGGCCGAAAACCGAAACTAACACCGGAAACGTATGCAACTATTATAACTATAACCGAAAAACATAATAAGACGCTTATCCGAACACATCGACTCAGAGCGAATCCGACGCCTCCGGGTCAGCTGACGGCTCGAGTTATGAAAATTTTCATCTGGCCGAAAACCGAAACTAACACCGGAAACGTATGTAACTATTATAACTATAACCGAAAAAATAATAAGACGCTTATCCGAACACTTCGGCTTTGGCCGAATCCGACGCCTCCCGGTCAGCTGACGGCTCGAGTTATGAAAATTTTCATCTGGCCGAAAACCGAAACTAACACCGGAAACGTATGTAACTATTATAACTATAACCGAAAAACATAATAAGACGCTTATCCGAGCACTTCGGCTTTGGCCGAATCCGACGCCTCCCGGTCAGCTGACGGCTCGAGTTATGAAAATTGTCATCCGGCCGAAAACCGAAACTAACACCGGAAACGTATGTAACTATTGTAACTATAACCGAAAAACATAATAAGACGCTTATCCGAACACATCGACTCAGAGCATATCCGACGCCTCAGGGTCAGCTGACGGCTCGAGTTATGAAAATTTTCATTTGGCCGAAAACCGAAACTAACACCGGAAACGTATGTTACTATTATAACTATAACCGAAAAACATAATAAGACGCTTATCCGAACACATCGACTCAGAGCATATCCGACGCCTCAGGGTCAGCTGACGGCTCGAGTTATGAAAATTTTCATCTGGCCGAAAACCGAAACTAACACCGGAAACGTATGTAACTATTATAACTATAACCGAAAAACATAATAAGACGCTTATCCGAGCACTTCAGCTTTGGCCGAATCCGACGCCTCCCGGTCAGCTGACGGCTCGAGTTATGAAAATTTTCATCCGGCCGAAAACCGAAACTAACACCGGAAACGTATGTAACTATTATAACTATAACCGAAAAACATAATAAGACGCTTATCCGAACACATCGACTCAGAGCATATCCGACGCCTCAGGGTCAGCTGACGGCTCGAGTTATGAAAATTTTCATCTGGCCGAAAACCGAAACTAACACCGGAAACGTATGTAACTATTATAACTATAACCGAAAAACATAATAAGACGCTTATCCGAACACTTCGGCTTTGGCCGAATCCAACGCCTCCCGGTCAGCTGACGGCTCGAGTTATGAAAATTGTCATCTGGCCGAAAACCGAAACTAACACCGGAAACGTATGTAACTATTATAACTATAACCGAAAAACATAATAAGACGCTTATCCGAACACATCGACTCAGAGCGAATCCGACGCCTCCGGGTCAGCTGACGGCTCGAGTTATGAAAATTTTCATCTGGCCGAAAACCGAAACTAACACCGGAATCGTATGTAACTATTATAACTATAACCGCAAAACATAATAAGACGCTTATCCGAACACTTCGACTCAGAGCATATCCGACGCCTCAGGGTCAGCTGACGGCTCGAGTTATGAAAATTTTCATCTGGCCGAAAACCGAAACTAACACCGGAATCGTATGTAACTATTATAACTATAACCGAAAAACATAATAAGACGCTTATCCGAACACTTCGGCTTTGGCCGAATCCGACGCCTCCCGGTCAGCTGACGGCTCGAGTTATGAAAATTGTCATCTGGCCGAAAACCGAAACTAACACCGGAAACGTATGTAACTATTATAACTATAACCGAAAAAATAATAAGACGCTTATCCGAACACATCGACTCAGAGCATATCCGACGCCTCAGGGTCAGCTGACGGCTCGAGTTATGAAAATTTTCATGTGGCCGAAAACCGAAACTAACACCGGAAACGTATGTAACTATTATAACTATAACCGAAAAACATAATAAGACGCTTATCCGAACACATCGACTCAGAGCATATCCGACGCCTCAGGGTCAGCTGACGGCTCGAGTTATGAAAATTTTCATCTGGCCGAAAACCGAAACTAACACCGGAAACGTATGTAACTATTATAACTATAACCGAAAAACATAATAAGACGCTTATCCGAGCACTTCGGCTTTGGCCGAATCCGACGCCTCCCGGTCAGCTGACGGCTCGAGTTATGAAAATTTTCATCCGGCCGAAAACCGAAACTAACACCGGAAACGTATGTAACTATTATAACTATAACCGAAAAACATAATAAGACGCTTATCCGAACACATCGACTCAGAGCATATCCGACGCCTCAGGGTCAGCTGACGGCTCGAGTTATGAAAATTTTCATCTGGCCGAAAACCGAAACTAACACCGGAAACGTATGTAACTATTATAACTATAACCGAAAAACATAATAAGACGCTTATCCGAACACTTCGGCTTTGGCCGAATCCAACGCCTCCCGGTCAGCTGACGGCTCGAGTTATGAAAATTGTCATCTGGCCGAAAACCGAAACTAACACCGGAAACGTATGTAACTATTATAACTATAACCGAAAAACATAATAAGACGCTTATCCGAACACATCGACTCAGAGCGAATCCGACGCCTCCGGGTCAGCTGACGGCTCGAGTTATGAAAATTTTCATCTGGCCGAAAACCGAAACTAACACCGGAATCGTATGTAACTATTATAACTATAACCGAAAAACATAATAAGACGCTTATCCGAACACTTCGGCTTTGGCCGAATCCGACGCCTCCCGGTCAGCTGACGGCTCGAGTTATGAAAATTGTCATCTGGCCGAAAACCGAAACTAACACCGGAAACGTATGTAACTATTATAACTATAACCGAAAAAATAATAAGACGCTTATCCGAACACATCGACTCAGAGCATATCCGACGCCTCAGGGTCAGCTGACGGCTCGAGTTATGAAAATTTTCATCTGGCCGAAAACCGAAACTAACACCGGAAACGTATGTAACTATTATAACTATAACCGAAAAACATAATAAGACGCTTATCCGAACACTTCGGCTTTGGCCGAATCCAACGCCTCCCGGTCAGCTGACGGCTCGAGTTATGAAAATTGTCATCTGGCCGAAAACCGAAACTAACACCGGAAACGTATGTAACTATTATAACTATAACCGAAAAACATAATAAGACGCTTATCCGAACACATCGACTCAGAGCGAATCCGACGCCTCCGGGTCAGCTGACGGCTCGAGTTATGAAAATTTTCATCTGGCCGAAAACCGAAACTAACACCGGAATCGTATGTAACTATTATAACTATAACCGCAAAACATAATAAGACGCTTATCCGAACACTTCGACTCAGAGCATATCCGACGCCTCAGGGTCAGCTGACGGCTCGAGTTATGAAAATTTTCATCTGGCCGAAAACCGAAACTAACACCGGAATCGTATGTAACTATTATAACTATAACCGAAAAACATAATAAGACGCTTATCCGAACACTTCGGCTTTGGCCGAATCCGACGCCTCCCGGTCAGCTGACGGCTCGAGTTATGAAAATTGTCATCTGGCCGAAAACCGAAACTAACACCGGAAACGTATGTAACTATTATAACTATAACCGAAAAACATAATAAGACGCTTATCCGAACACATCGACTCAGAGCGAATCCGACGCCTCCGGGTCAGCTGACGGCTCGAGTTATGAAAATTTTCATCTGGCCGAAAACCGAAACTAACACCGGAAACGTATGTAACTATTATAACTATAACCGAAAAACATAATAAGACGCTATCCGAACACTTCGGCTTTGGCCGAATCCGACGCCTCCCGGTCAGCTGACGGCTCGAGTTATGAAAATTTTCATCTGGCCGAAAACCGAAACTAACACCGGAAACGTATGCAACTATTATAACTATAACCGAAAAACATAATAAGACGCTTATCCGAACACATCGACTCAGAGCGAATCCGACGCCTCCGGGTCAGCTGACGGCTCGAGTTATGAAAATTTTCATCTGGCCGAAAACCGAAACTAACACCGGAAACGTATGTAACTATTATAACTATAACCGAAAAAATAATAAGACGCTTATCCGAACACTTCGGCTTTGGCCGAATCCGACGCCTCCCGGTCAGCTGACGGCTCGAGTTATGAAAATTTTCATCTGGCCGAAAACCGAAACTAACACCGGAAACGTATGTAACTATTATAACTATAACCGAAAAACATAATAAGACGCTTATCCGAGCACTTCGGCTTTGGCCGAATCCGACGCCTCCCGGTCAGCTGACGGCTCGAGTTATGAAAATTTTCATCCGGCCGAAAACCGAAACTAACACCGGAAACGTATGTAACTATTATAACTATAACCGAAAAACATAATAAGACGCTTATCCGAACACATCGACTCAGAGCATATCCGACGCCTCAGGGTCAGCTGACGGCTCGAGTTATGAAAATTTTCATCTGGCCGAAAACCGAAACTAACACCGGAAACGTATGTTACTATTATAACTATAACCGAAAAACATAATAAGACGCTTATCCGAACACATCGACTCAGAGCATATCCGACGCCTCAGGGTCAGCTGACGGCTCGAGTTATGAAAATTTTCATCTGGCCGAAAACCGAAACTAACACCGGAAACGTATGTAACTATTATAACTATAACCGAAAAACATAATAAGACTTTTTTTTCTTTTTTTTTTGCGCGGCAACACTGAGGACTGGTCGTGAAAAAACGACTCCGTAGTTTTAATATTTTAGAAATTTAATTATTTAGTGTTAATTTGATATAAAAGTTACAAATATTATCGAAGTTAATAAATTAGTTTCGCACACAGTGTTGTTGATAGTGTTTTTGTCGTAAAATCGTGTTAAAACAAAGTAAACTGTTCGGTGAACCAGCTGTCAAACGGACGGATTTGAAATCATCTAAACTGGGGAGTATTTTGTTTTATTATTTTATTTATACTGTGTTTCTATAATACACCATACCAAACATAATACACTGCTCATTACTATGAGCAACGTCCATCACACATCGGCCCAGTTATTGTCTCCTTCTGCTTGACAATTTTGTGGAAGCAGAATCGACGACGTTAACGTTCGCCCCAGACACTGAAACACTTCATATTCTACTCCACTATACTTATATTTTTGTATATATACTGTAACTAATAACTATTTCTAGACCCTACTCAAATCTCATCTTGCTATTTAACTTTTGTCAATCTTAGAACTTAATTTCATACTTAGTAAACTTTGTTTTTCTATCATAATTTTATAATAAACTCTGATGTTAATGTCCACCCATCCTTACCAATATTTAGAATACTCCTCCCAAATAAAGTCAATTAAATGTAATAAACTTTCATTTATTCTTAAATAATCACCCTACCCTCTTACTTATTTATTGCAATATCTTATGTTAAGTGCTTACATTTTCTTGTGTATTGTAGGATATATTGTTACCCTGATTGTGTCATAACTTTAAAACATATTTGCTGGCCACTTAGCTGTGTACCTTCTCATTCCAGATAACTGATCAGAAAAGTTGCACAATGTTGACCCGCAGAGCCACTGCTGTCAAAGACTTGGAGGACAAGTTGAAGGCCACTTTAAAAGAACTGCAGTCCTCAAAGAACCTGTGCAATCAACTGCTGCAGGAGAGGGAAGACAGCGAGGTGGAAGTCAAGAATGTTGTCGACAAGAACACAGTTTTGAAGAACGACCTGGCTGAGCTGCATATCCAGCATATGGACCTCCTTGACCAACACAACCACCTACAACAAATTGTGTCATCATTTCATGAGTGCAGTGACACACATGAACTTACCTTGAGACGTATTACAGATCTTGAGCTAGAACTAAGTGAGGCCTACAAGACTATATCTGTATACGAGTCCGCTACAGCTAAGGATCAAGCCTCCAACACCCATAATCTTTATACTGAGTTGGTAGGAAGCCCCACTGCAGTGTGCAGCTCGGCTGAAATAATTGATTTGACTGGTGACGATACCATTAGACAGTGTCCAGTAGTAATAAGTAATAATAAATTTAAGAAATATATAAAATATAAAAAAATTATTAGAAAGTGCCGCCTTGCTTTGAAAAAACAAAATAGGGTGAAAAACTGTACTAATATTAGGAGAGATCGTGTGAAGTTAACACAGCAATTAAATACTTGTTCTCTTGAGCTAGAACACTGCAAAGCCAATTATGACCTGGATATACAACTATTGCATGAACAATTAATAGTTAAAGAAAATTTACTATCACATATTTTCAGAAAGTATGAGGAATCTCAAAACCAACTGAGTGACCGCTTGCTGCAAGCCGGTGAACTGGTGGATTTGGTAAAGTACAGCGCGGAGAGATATGAGTCATTGGCTAATAATCTTTCTTGCAACTGTGCACACTCTGATCCAATGCCTGAACCTCAGCTTGCTACTGCTGTACTGAAGCCCCCTCATATTGTCCAGAGCATTCATAATGCCAAACAACACAAGTCAGTACTATTTACAGACAAATTTGGTAAAGGTTTAGGCTCCTATCTTCAACACTCACTCTCACAGACACACAATGTAACCAGTCACTGTTACCCAAACCTGCATTATAACTACATAATTAAACAAATAGTTAACACACAGTTTGATTCTAACACCACATTAGTTCTATTAATAGGTAATAGTCTTGATTTAATAAGAAGTGACATTGTAAATGGTATCAACACCTTATTAAAACTAGATATAAAAAATATAATGCTTTGTGCACTTCCTTATTCAGAGTCATTTTCAGAAGAACAAAATAACTATGTTCATAGTTTGAACAATTTAATGTACACTTTGACATGTTGTCATAGCGACAGATTATTGTTTTTTGACACTAACAACTTTGTTAGTGAATTCCATTTGACATGGGAAGCTATGTATTTCCCTAATAAATACAGAGATGTATTAGCTACTTTGATAGCATATAATATTAACATGGTCATATCCAATAGTATGACAAAATGTAGGTTAAGCGACGAGTCAGCATTGTCTAGTCATACTAACAATACTGTGATCAATTGTTTAAACTAAGTGACACGACAATAGAAAAGCGTTGCGATAACTTCATCCTCTTTCATCAGAACATAAACCGCTTTTCTGGCAAAATTTTAGATGTTGAACTTTTAATAGATAATTATTCCACAGATATAATATGTCTTTGTGAGACTTGGTTAAAGCCTGAGAAAATGTTATTTAATATTAATAATTTTATAGTTGCCAGTGTGTTCAACAGAGTTTCAGCAGAGGGTGGAGGTACATTAATATTATGTAAAAATACCTTAAAGTTCAAAGATAGAAAGGATATTACTTCCAGCTCAGTTGATCGCTTATGCGAAGTAGCATGTGCAGAGATAGAGAGCCATATAATATTATGTGTATACAGGCCGCCAGCATCTAACTTTTCGTTGTTCTTAATAAATATGGAAGATATTCTTACAAAAGTTATTAAAAGTAATAAGTTAGTTTTTGTTTGTGGTGATTTCAACATTGACATACTCACTGAGTCACCTGAAAAATGCAAGCTTTTAGCTTTATTTAAGTCTTTTAATTTAAAATATTTATTTAGTGACCCAACTAGAATATCAGCGTCTTCTAGCACTTGCATAGATAATATTTATACAAACTGTAGCATTGAACAATCTTCATTAATATCTGGTGTAAGATCTGACCACAAAGGTCAGCTTGTGAGTTTTAAAACAGATAAAATAAAACCATTAAGTAAAATAATTACCTTTAGACCATTAACGGAAAAAACTTTGCAAAAATTTAGTAATAACACTTTAAATAAATTATGTACCACTAGCGTTAACTCTAAAAATCCTAATAAAAAATTTGATAGTTTATTTTGTACACTCCGTCGGGAACTTAATATAGCATGTCCGCTAAAGAGAATAAAAATAACTCAAAAGTTTAAATTTAATGAATGGGCTACTAAAGGGATTAGGATAAGCAGAGACATCTTATATAACTTATACCACGAAAAATCACTGACTGCTGACCAATCTTTTCACAACTATGTAAGAAACTACTCGAAGATATTCAAAAGGGTATGTATTCTTGCTAAATCGAAATCAATAAGTAATAAAATAGCTAAAGCTGACAATAAAGTAAAAACTGTTTGGAAAATCATAAACACTGAAACAGGCCAAACTAAAATACGGGATACTGAACCGCGATTAATTATTGATAATGCTGTCATCTCAGACAAGGTAGAGGTTGCCAACGCGTTCGATACGTTTTTCTCAAACATCCCCATAGAGGTTACTAAATCACTTCATTCATCCTCTGTATTAGCTGAAACATTACTTAAACAGAACTTCAGTAAAGAAATACCTAACTTCAAATTTCTACATGTAACTCCTCATACGATTAAAAAATCTTTCAAGAGTCTTAATTTAAAAAATACTGAAGACTTGTGGGGCTTTTCTGTTAAAGTCCTTGATTCCATAATTGATGGTGTTGCTACAATACTAAGTGAAATCTTTAACCTCTGCGTTGACAGGGGCATCTTCCCTGACTTGATGAAGCACAGCAAAGTTATTCCAATTTTCAAAGCAGGATGCAAAAAAAACCCGTCAAACTATAGACCTATTTCTATTCTTCCAGCTTTAAGTAAAATCTTTGAAAGGATCATGCAAGATCAGATGTTGAGACACTTTAATTTTAATAATATCTTTCATGATAGTCAGTTCGGTTTTACAAAAGGTAGGTCTACTACAGACGCTAGTGCAAGTTTAATTACTCAAATACTAAATGCCTGGGAGGACTCGCAGGATGCTGTAGGCGTCTTCTGCGACCTTTCCAAAGCATTCGATTGCGTTGACCATGATACTCTTATCTGTAAGCTGAACCACTACGGAATTCGTGGTAAAGCCCTCGCACTTGTCCTTTCTTATCTTTCAGATAGACAACAAAAAGTGGAAATTAGCGGTTCCACGTCATCTGGGACCGTAGTCAAAATGGGCGTGCCGCAAGGGTCAATACTGGGTCCCTTTTTGTTCCTAGTTTACATTAACGATCTCCCGTATATGATGTCTGAGATCTCGAATATTATCTTGTTTGCCGATGACACTTCCCTCGTTTTCAAAATCAAAAGAAAAGATTCTAGTCCCGAACATGTTAAAGATAGTTTAGTTACTTTATCGAACTGGTTTGCTGCAAATAATTTGTCACTGAATTCCTCGAAAACAAAATGCATTAAATTCTCGTTGCCTAATGTTACTCCAGTACGACTCAACATAATGCTTGACAATAACAAATTAGAAGTAGTTAACAACACTGTTTTCCTGGGCATTACCATTGACTGTAAATTGCAATGGGGTGCTCATATCTCAGCTCTGTCAAGCAGACTAGGTTCTGCTGCTTTCGCAGTTAGAAAAATAAGACAGCTTACGGACGTTGCTACAGCTAGGCTCGTTTACTTTGCTTATTTTCATAGTTTAATGTCCTATGGCATTCTACTGTGGGGGGCAGCGGCTGACGTAAATTCCATATTTATCCTTCAGAAAAGAGCAATTCGTGCCATTTACGATATGGGTCCACGCGATTCACTCAGAGAATTATTTAAAGAAATTAATATACTCACGTTGCCGTCTCTTTACATACTAGAAAATATAATGTTTGTTCGTAAAAATTTGGAACAGTTTAGAGTTAAAAGTGACATTCATAGCATAAATACCAGGAATAAGCATAAAATAGTAGTCCCAAAATTTAGATTAACTAAATCAAATAAATCGTTTTTAGGGAATTGTGTCCGATTCTATAACAAGCTACCTAAATGTGTAACTGATCTTACGAATAAAAAATTTAAAAACGTTGTCAAAAGTACTTTAATTAAAAAAGCTTACTATAAAATCCAAGACTACGTTGACGATAGGGATGTATGGCGCTAACCTGTTTCTGCATGTGTGGCTTCCCTGGCGACTATTGAACAGCCGTATAATATGACATTTGAGTACATTTTCATCTTGCACTTCTTTGTCTTTTTTTTGTTTTCTTCAGTTTTTGGTTTGTATAACTGAGTAGCATACCTTGTATTATATAATTTTCTTAGCTTATATTATGTAACCGAGTTATTGTGAACATCATTACTTTTTTGAAAAGAGTATCCATGGAGTTTCTTGCCGGTTCTTCTCCATAGGACCTACTCTTTGGAACCGTGCAACTAGTGTGACTTTTCATAAGAGCCTGCAAAGGCCTATTTGAAATAAAAATTTTGACTTTTGACTTTTGAAAAGACGCTTATCCGAGCACTTCAGCTTTGGCCGAATCCGACGCCTCCCGGTCAGCTGACGGCTCGAGTTATGAAAATTTTCATCCGGCCGAAAACCGAAACTAACACCGGAAACGTATGTAACTATTATAACTATAACCGAAAAACATAATAAGACGCTTATCCGAACACATCGACTCAGAGCATATCCGACGCCTCAGGGTCAGCTGACGGCTCGAGTTATGAAAATTTTCATCTGGCCGAAAACCGAAACTAACACCGGAAACGTATGTAACTATTATAACTATAACCGAAAAACATAATAAGACGCTTATCCGAACACTTCGGCTTTGGCCGAATCCAACGCCTCCCGGTCAGCTGACGGCTCGAGTTATGAAAATTGTCATCTGGCCGAAAACCGAAACTAACACCGGAAACGTATGTAACTATTATAACTATAACCGAAAAACATAATAAGACGCTTATCCGAACACATCGACTCAGAGCGAATCCGACGCCTCCGGGTCAGCTGACGGCTCGAGTTATGAAAATTTTCATCTGGCCGAAAACCGAAACTAACACCGGAATCGTATGTAACTATTATAACTATAACCGCAAAACATAATAAGACGCTTATCCGAACACTTCGACTCAGAGCATATCCGACGCCTCAGGGTCAGCTGACGGCTCGAGTTATGAAAATTTTCATCTGGCCGAAAACCGAAACTAACACCGGAATCGTATGTAACTATTATAACTATAACCGAAAAACATAATAAGACGCTTATCCGAACACTTCGGCTTTGGCCGAATCCGACGCCTCCCGGTCAGCTGACGGCTCGAGTTATGAAAATTGTCATCTGGCCGAAAACCGAAACTAACACCGGAAACGTATGTAACTATTATAACTATAACCGAAAAAATAATAAGACGCTTATCCGAACACATCGACTCAGAGCATATCCGACGCCTCAGGGTCAGCTGACGGCTCGAGTTATGAAAATTGTCATCTGGCCGAAAACCGAAACTAACACCGGAAACGTATGTAACTATTATAACTATAACCGAAAAACATAATAAGACGCTTATCCGAACACTTCGGCTTTGGCCGAATCCGACGCCTCCCGGTCAGCTGACGGCTCGAGTTATGAAAATTTTCATCCGGCCGAAAACCGAAACTAACACCGGAAACGTATGTAACTATTATAACTATAACCGAAAAACATAATAAGACGCTTATCCGAACACATCGACTCAGAGCATATCCGACGCCTCAGGGTCAGCTGACGGCTCGAGTTATGAAAATTTTCATCTGGCCGAAAACCGAAACTAACACCGGAAACGTATGTAACTATTATAACTATAACCGAAAAACATAATAAGACGCTTATCCGAACACTTCGGCTTTGGCCGAATCCAACGCCTCCCGGTCAGCTGACGGCTCGAGTTATGAAAATTGTCATCTGGCCGAAAACCGAAACTAACACCGGAAACGTATGTAACTATTATAACTATAACCGAAAAACATAATAAGACGCTTATCCGAACACATCGACTCAGAGCGAATCCGACGCCTCCGGGTCAGCTGACGGCTCGAGTTATGAAAATTTTCATCTGGCCGAAAACCGAAACTAACACCGGAATCGTATGTAACTATTATAACTATAACCGCAAAACATAATAAGACGCTTATCCGAACACTTCGACTCAGAGCATATCCGACGCCTCAGGGTCAGCTGACGGCTCGAGTTATGAAAATTGTCATCTGGCCGAAAACCGAAACTAACACCGGAAACGTATGTAACTATTATAACTATAACCGAAAAACATAATAAGACGCTTATCCGAACACATCGACTCAGAGCGAATCCGACGCCTCCGGGTCAGCTGACGGCTCGAGTTATGAAAATTTTCATCTGGCCGAAAACCGAAACTAACACCGGAAACGTATGTAACTATTATAACTATAACCGAAAAACATAATAAGACGCTATCCGAACACTTCGGCTTTGGCCGAATCCGACGCCTCCCGGTCAGCTGACGGCTCGAGTTATGAAAATTTTCATCTGGCCGAAAACCGAAACTAACACCGGAAACGTATGCAACTATTATAACTATAACCGAAAAACATAATAAGACGCTTATCCGAACACATCGACTCAGAGCGAATCCGACGCCTCCGGGTCAGCTGACGGCTCGAGTTATGAAAATTTTCATCTGGCCGAAAACCGAAACTAACACCGGAAACGTATGTAACTATTATAACTATAACCGAAAAAATAATAAGACGCTTATCCGAACACTTCGGCTTTGGCCGAATCCGACGCCTCCCGGTCAGCTGACGGCTCGAGTTATGAAAATTTTCATCTGGCCGAAAACCGAAACTAACACCGGAAACGTATGTAACTATTATACCTATAACCGAAAAACATAATAAGACGCTTATCCGAACACTTCGGCTTTGGCCGAATCCGACGCCTCCCGGTCAGCTGACGGCTCGAGTTATGAAAATTTTCATCTGGCCGAAAACCGAAACTAACACCGGAAACGTATGTAACTATTATAACTATAACCGAAAAACATAATAAGACGCTTATCCGAACACTTCGGCTTTGGCCAAATCCGACGCCTCCCGGTCAGCTGACGGCTCGAGTTATGAAAATTGTCATCTGGCCGAAAACCGAAACTAACACCGGAAACGTATGTAACTATTATAACTATAACCGAAAAACATAATAAGACGCTTATCCGAACACTTCGGCTTTGGCCGAATCCGACGCCTCCCGGTCAGCTGACGGCTCGAGTTATGAAAATTGTCATCTGGCCGAAAACCGAAACTAACACCGGAAACGTATGTAACTATTATAACTATAACCGAAAAACATAATAAGACGCTTATCCGAACACATCGACTCAGAGCATATCCGACGCCTCAGGGTCAGCTGACGGCTCGAGTTATGAAAATTTTCATCTGGCCGAAAACCGAAACTAACACCGGAAACGTATGTAACTATTATAACTATAACCGAAAAACATAATAAGACGCTTATCCGAACACTTCGGCTTTGGCCGAATCCGACGCCTCCCGGTCAGCTGACGGCTCGAGTTATGAAAATTGTCATCTGGCCGAAAACCGAAACTAACACCGGAAACGTATGTAACTATTATAACTATAACCGAAAAACATAATAAGACGCTTATCCGAACACTTCGGCTTTGGCCGAATCCGACGCCTCCCGGTCAGCTGACGGCTCGAGTTATGAAAATTTTCATCTGGCCGAAAACCGAAACTAACACCGGAAACGTATGTAACTATTATAACTATAACCGAAAAACATAATAAGACGCTTATCCGAACACTTCGGCTTTGGCCGAATCCGACGCCTCCCGGTCAGCTGACGGCTCGAGTTATGAAAATTGTCATCTGGCCGAAAACCGAAACTAACACCGGAAACGTATGTAACTATTATAACTATAACCGAAAAACATAATAAGACGCTTATCCGAACACTTCGGCTTTGGCCGAATCCGACGCCTCCGGGTCAGCTGACGGCTCGAGTTATGAAAATTTTCATCTGGCCGAAAACCGAAACTAACACCGGAAACGTATGTAACTATTATAACTATAACCGAAAAACATAATAAGACGCTTATCCGAACACATCGACTCAGAGCGAATCCGACGCCTCCGGGTCAGCTGACGGCTCGAGTTATGAAAATTTTCATCTGGCCGAAAACCGAAACTAACACCGGAAACGTATGTAACTATTATAACTATAACCGAAAAAATAATAAGACGCTTATCCGAACACTTCGGCTTTGGCCGAATCCGACGCCTCCCGGTCAGCTGACGGCTCGAGTTATGAAAATTTTCATCTGGCCGAAAACCGAAACTAACACCGGAAACGTATGTAACTATATTAATATAACCGAAAAACATAATAAGACGCTTATCCGAACACTTCGGCTTTGGCCGAATCCGACGCCTCCCGGTCAGCTGACGGCTCGAGTTATGAAAATTTTCATCTGGCCGAAAACCGAAACTAACACCGGAAACGTATGTAACTATTATAACTATAACCGAAAAACATAATAAGACGCTTATCCGAACACTTCGGCTTTGGCCGAATCCGACGCCTCCCGGTCAGCTGACGGCTCGAGTTATGAAAATTGTCATCTGGCCGAAAACCGAAACTAACACCGGAAACGTATGTAACTATTATAAATATAACCGAAAAACATAATAAGACGCTTATCCGAACACTTCGGCTTTGGCCGAATCCGACGCCTCCCGGTCAGCTGACGGCTCGAGTTATGAAAATTGTCATCTGGCCGAAAACCGAAACTAACACCGGAAACGTATGTAACTATTATAACTATAACCGAAAAATATAATAAGACGCTTATCCGAACACTTCGGCTTTGGCCGAATCCGACGCCTCCGGGTCAGCTGACGGCTCGAGTTATGAAAATTTTCATCTGGCCGAAAACCGAAACTAACACCGGAAACGTATGTAACTATGGATACTTCTCGGACTGTTAGTAAAAACACTTGTTTTGGAAATGATGATAATTTTATTTCGTAAGCGATATTTATACAATATTCTTAAAAACTACTTATATCCTATTGGCTGACCAGTTACCTTGGGAATGTGGCAGCCAATCAGCGTTCAGCACGCTTAATAAAAACTAGTGGCGGTCAGTGAGCCGCTTAGTAGTTTGTAGGCGATCGACGTGGGAGCATGTCCGATGGTGACGCGCCGCCGAGAAACGCAGCCATAAATATGACCGAGTAGGCTAGCAGCATTTAGTGTTGGTCCACGCGCCGCGCGGGTCAGTCGCTTATGCTCCAAGTTGTATGGCTCCCTCAGTATCCCCCTTCAAGAAAACCGTACTGTATGTTTCATAGGTTTAACGATCCTGCCGGAACGGGTAACGTATGGATTTCCTTCCACTTTATCTTCTGTGACTGCTGGTAATATGTACGCAGGCTTCAATCTATCTACTGATACCACTGCTTCTCGGTTGGGCAGGCGAATCTTGAAGTACTTGTCATGTTTCTCAATAACTTCGCACGGGCCTTCGTACGGCGGCGTTAGTGATTTTCTTGCACAATCTACACGTATAAATACATGAGTGCATGCCGACAGCTGTTTCGGTACGAAGGTCATTTGTTGTCTTTGAGCGGGTGCACGTGCGCATGACTCATTAAGCGATGCCATTGATTCTGTTAGATGACGTAACAATAACGGGTCTTCATTATCTATCTTCGCAGGTGCAAAAACATCTGCCGGTAATCTTAATGATGTGCCATATATCATTGTAGCGGGACTGTAGTTTGTCTCCTTATGAATGGCCGTGCGTAATCCAAACAATACCGTCGATAATTCTTGAGCCCATTGTTGTTTATTTCCTCTTGCGATCAATGCTGTTTTAAGGGTACGGTGAAACCTTTCTACGAGTCCGTTTGATTGTGGATGGTAGGCAGTAGTGCGGATTCTTGAGACACCCAGCTTGTTCATAAGTTTTTGAAATAATGTTGATTCGAATTGGCGTCCTTGGTCCGTAGAAATGCGCAGTGGACAACCGAAGCGAGTAATCCATGTATCGTATATGACTCGGGCGACGGTCTCCGCGGTTATGTCACTGACTGGCACTGCCTCGGGCCATCTGGAGCATCGATCGACAATTGTGACCAAGTATCGATATCCTTCTGATGGAGAGAGTGGTCCAACAATGTCGACATGTATATGTTCAAATCTTCTTGACTCAGGAAACCGTACCAACGGAGTTTTTGTATGTCGGTGAATTTTAGAACGCTGGCATGTAATGCAGCATCGCGTCCATTCTGAAAGATCTTTGTTCATTGCTGGCCAAAAGTACTTCTCGGTGATCATTTTCCTTGTCGTTCGGATACCGGGATGACTCATTTCATGTAATGCTTTGAAGGCAGTTTCACGAAAAGATTTCGGTAAATACGGACGTGGTGTTTTTGTTGTATTTTCGCAGTAGATTTGTTTCTTTATTCCAGGCAGCGATATCTTGATAAAGTGGAGATTTTGTTGCTTCAACAGCTCAGTTAAATCTGCGTCTTGTGTTTGTTCGTCTGCCAGATTATTGAAATCGATAACAGAAGGGCAGTCAATAGAAGTTATGCGGGATAGTGCGTCCGCAACAACGTTGTCCTTTCCGTGTATGTACTCAATCTTGCTGCAGAATTGACTGATAAAGTGGAGTTGCCTTTCCCGTTTTGGAGTGTCACTTGCGCTGGCTGATTTGGCCATGGCGTAAGTCAAGGGCTTGTGGTCCGTGTACACGACTACATCACATCCTTCAATCAGTCTTCTAAAATGTTTGACAGCCATATAGACAGCTAATAGCTCGCGATCATATACGCTGTATCTTGATTGAGTGTCACTGAGCTTCTTCGAGAAGAAAGAAAGCGGTTTCCATATATTGTTTATGTTCTGATGCAAGACCGCTCCAACGCTTAGATTTGAAGCGTCTGTCATGATGCTTAACTGGGCACCTTGAACAGGATGTGTTAATTGTACTGCTTCCGATATACTTTGACGACATTTATTGAAAGCTTCTTCTAATGTCTCGTTCCAGATGATGGGTGTCTTGTCATTTTTCTTCTTATTATGAAGGAGCTTATTTAATTCTATTTGAGTCTCAGCTTGCTTAGGTAAACAATCGTGGTAAAAATTTACCATTCCTAGGAAACGTCGAAGATCTTGAACATTTGCTGGTTTCGGGTAGTTTGTAATTGTTTGAATGCGCTCAGCAGTGGGCGTAATACCTTCTTCTGTAACTTCGTAGCCCAGGAAATTTAGCTTCTTTTGACCAAATAAGCACTTTTCCAGATTAATTCCGATTCCGTAGTTAGAAAAACGATTCAAAACGAGACGCAAGTGGTTTTCATGTTCCTCTGGAGTTTTAGAGAAAACAAGTACGTCATCAATAAAACAGTAGCAGCAGTAATCCAGGCTTCTCAAAACTTCATGCATAAATCTCTGAAATGTCTGTGGCGCATTTCGCAAACCAAATGGCATACAACGAAACTCAAACAGGCCAAAAGGTGTCGTTATTGCAGTCTTTCCTACGTCTTTTTCAGCAATTGGAATCCAAAAAAATGCTTTCTTCAGATCTATCTTCGAGTATATCTTCATGCCATGTAATTGGTAGGTGAATTCTTGAAGCCTTGGTATTGGGTAGCGGTCTGGAAGCGTAACTGAGTTCAAGCGACGATAATCACCACATATACGAAGGCTTCCGTCTTTCTTTGTTACTATGTGCATCGGGCTGGCCCACGGACTTTTTGATGGTTGACATATGCCCATTGACATCATTGATTGAAACTCTGCTTTAGCTGCATTGTATTTAATCGGAGGCAGTGGGCGGGGTCTTGCGAAAAGTGGGGGGCCGGTGGTCTCAATATAGTGCTTCACATTATGCTTGATTTCCTTCGTAGGTAACATAGGTTTTAAGATGTCAGTGAACTCTTGAAGAAGTGCATGATAACGGTGTCCTGGGTCGACTACGTACAGCGTAGTATCTTGCGTAGTATTAATCGTCATCGTGTTAACTGAAAGCTCGGTCAAACTGTCTACGAGTTTCTTGCTGTATAGGTCCACAAGAAGTCTGTGGTGCTTGAGGAAATCGGCACCAAGAATTGAAGTCTTCACATCAGCCATTATGAATGTCCACTTGAAGTTGCGTCGAAGCCCAAGATTCAATTGCAATGTTTTTTCCCCATATGTTTTAATCGGTGTATTATTTGCGGCGAATAGTTTGAAGGAAGTTTCTACCGGTGTTCGCTTAGATTTTATGGCTAGCACCGATAGGTCTGCACCAGTGTCGACTAAAAATCTTTCTCTTGAAATTAGATCAGTTATACATAGGCGGTTATTCATTTTTGCTACACCGACGCCCGCTACAGCCGATGTGGTCTTCAGTTTTCCGACGGCTTCCTTGAACATGGTGGAGCACACTTTTTAGCTTTATCTCCGAATCGGTGATGATAATAACACTCCCAGTCTGGATCTCCCGCTCTCTTTCCTGACCCTGTTCTTGAGCGGGATCGTGATCTTGGACGGAAATTGCTGCGGCGAAATGGACGACGATGACTTACATTCTCCTTCCTCAGTGCGGCAATTTCAAGGGTTAGCTTCTCTAGTTGTTTTGTCAGTACTTGAAACTGCAGATCTGGACCGGTGCTGGTGCTTGGAGCAGGTGTAGATTGGCTGACCTCCGCGATAGTATGCCCTGTATGCTCCATCATCTTATCCGCCATCATCGCTTGGGTATCGAGTGGAGATTCCGTGTTAACTGACAACACGGCACGGACCTGGGAAGGTAAATGTCCCATCCATAAAATTTTGAGCGCGTTATCGGGTACTTTTTCTCCAGCCAGGTCTCGCATAACCCTCAGAAGTTGTGTAGGCTTCTGATCGCCTAATTCTAATCCACTCAAAAGCTTCTGGAATTGACGGGACTCGGACTCTTCGTATACCGACATCAAACGATTCTTCAGAGCATTGTATCTTCCTGATTCTGGTGGTTTACAGATGATATCACTAATTTGTTCGATGTCTTTCCTCTCCAGGACTGCAATCACCAAGTTGTATTTTTGTTCATCGCTTGTCTTGTAAGGTGATATAACTGCTTCAAACTGAGCAAACCACAGTCTTGGTTGTGCTCGCCAAAATTGTGGAATCTTCGCTTGTAGTGCAATTGCAGATATTTCCTTGCCGCACTTTCCTGTTATGGCGTCGTCAAGATTTTCCATGACTAATTATTATTTAACACCACAGCACTGACAATATCACGTCGGGGTCACCAGATATGGATACTTCTCGGACTGTTAGTAAAAACACTTGTTTTGGAAATGATGATAATTTTATTTCGTAAGCGATATTTATACAATATTCTTAAAAACTACTTACATCCTATTGGCTGACCAGTTACCTTGGGAATGTGGCAGCCAATCAGCGTTCAGCACGCTTAATAAAAACTAGTGGCGGTCAGTGAGCCGCTTAGTAGTTTGTAGGCGATCGACGTGGGAGCATGTCCGATGGTGACGCGCCGCCGAGAAACGCAGCCATAAATATGACCGAGTAGGCTAGCAGCATTTAGTGTTGGTCCACGCGCCGCGCGGGTCAGTCGCTTATGCTCCAAGTTGTATGGCTCCCACATAACTATTATAACTATAACCGAAAAACATAATAAGACGCTTATCCGAACACATCGACTCAGAGCGAATCCGACGCCTCCGGGTCAGCTGACGGCTCGAGTTATGAAAATTTTCATCTGGCCGAAAACCGAAACTAACACCGGAAACGTATGTAACTATTATAACTATAACCGAAAAACATAATAAGACGCTTATCCGAACACTTCGGCTTTGGCCGAATCCGACGCCTCCCGGTCAGCTGACGGCTCGAGTTATGAAAATTGTCATCTGGCCGAAAACCGAAACTAACACCGGAAACGTATGTAACTATTATAAATATAACCGAAAAACATAATAAGACGCTTATCCGAACACTTCGGCTTTGGCCGAATCCGACGCCTCCCGGTCAGCTGACGGCTCGAGTTATGAAAATTTTCATCTGGCCGAAAACCGAAACTAACACCGGAAACGTATGTAACTATTATAACTATAACCGAAAAACATAATAAGACGCTTATCCGAACTCTTCGGCTTTGGCCGAATCCGACGCCTCCCGGTCAGCTGACGGCTCGAGTTATGAAAATTGTCATCTGGCCGAAAACCGAAACTAACACCGGAAACGTATGTAACTATTATAACTATAACCGAAAAACATAATAAGACGCTTATCCGAACACTTCGGCTTTGGCCGAATCCGACGCCTCCCGGTCAGCTGACGGCTCGAGTTATGAAAATTGTCATCTGGCCGAAAACCGAAACTAACACCGGAAACGTATGTAACTATTATAACTATAACCGAAAAACATAATAAGACGCTTATCCGAACACTTCGGCTTTGGCCGAATCCGACGCCTCCCGGTCAGCTGACGGCTCGAGTTATGAAAATTTTCATCCGGCCGAAAACCGAAACTAACACCGGAAACGTATGTAACTATTATAACTATAACCGAAAAACATAATAAGACGCTTATCCGAACACTTCGGCTTTGGCCGAATCCGACGCCTCCCGGTCAGCTGACGGCTCGAGTTATGAAAATTTTCATCTGGCCGAAAACCGAAACTAACACCGGAAACGTATGTAACTATTATAACTATAACCGAAAAACATAATAAGACGCTTATCCGAACACTTCGGCTTTGGCCGAATCCGACGCCTCCCGGTCAGCTGACGGCTCGAGTTATGAAAATTTTCATCTGGCCGAAAACCGAAACTAACACCGGAAACGTATGTAACTATTATAACTATAACCGAAAAACATAATAAGACGCTTATCCGAACACATCGACTCAGAGCATATCCGACGCCTCAGGGTCAGCTGACGGCTCGAGTTATGAAAATTTTCATCTGGCCGAAAACCGAAACTAACACCGGAAACGTATGTAACTATTATAACTATAACCGAAAAACATAATAAGACGCTTATTCGAACACATCGACTCAGAGCGAATCCGACGCCTCCGGGTCAGCTGACGGCTCGAGTTATGAAAATTTTCATCTGGCCGAAAACCGAAACTAACACCGGAAACGTATGTAACTATTATAACTATAACCGAAAAACATAATAAGACGCTTATCCGAACACTTCGACTCAGAGCATATCCGACGCCTCAGGGTCAGCTGACGGCTCGAGTTATGAAAATTTTCATCTGGCCGAAAACCGAAACTAACACCGGAAACGTATGTAACTATTATAACTACAACCGAAAAACATAATAAGACGCTTATCCGAACACATCGACTCAGAGCGAATCCGACGCCTCCGGGTCAGCTGACGGCTCGAGTTATGAAAATTATCATCTGGCCGAAAACCGAAACTAACCCCGGAAACGTATGTAACTATTATAACTATAACCGAAAAAATAATAAGACGCTTATCCGAACACATCGACTCAGAGCATATCCGACGCCTCAGGGTCAGCTGACGGCTCGAGTTATGAAAATTTTCATCTGGCCGAAAACCGAAACTAACACCGGAAACGTATGTAACTATTATAACTATAACCGAAAAACATAATAAGACGCTTATCCGAACACATCGACTCAGAGCGAATCCGACGCCTCCGGGTCAGCTGACGGCTCGAGTTATGAAAATTATCATCTGGCCGAAAACCGAAACTAACCCCGGAAACGTATGTAACTATTATAACTATAACCGAAAAACATAATAAGACGCTTATCCGAACACATCGACTCAGAGCGAATCCGACGCCTCCGGGTCAGCTGACGGCTCGAGTTATGAAAATTTTCATCCGGCCGAAAACCGAAACTAACACCGGAAACGTATGTAACTATTATAACTATAACCGAAAAACATAATAAGACGCTTATCCGAACACATCGACTCAGAGCGAATCCGACGCCTCCGGGTCAGCTGACGGCTCGAGTTATGAAAATTATCATCTGGCCGAAAACCGAAACTAACCCCGGAAACGTATGTAACTATTATAACTATAACCGAAAAACATAATAAGACGCTTATCCGAACACATCGACTCAGAGCGAATCCGACGCCTCCCGGTCAGCTGACGGCTCGAGTTATGAAAATTTTCATCTGGCCGAAAACCGAAACTAACACCGGAAACGTATGTAACTATTATAACTATAACCGAAAAACATAATAAGACGCTTATCCGAACACTTCGACTCAGAGCATATCCGACGCCTCAGGGTCAGCTGACGGCTCGAGTTATGAAAATTTTCATCTGGCCGAAAACCGAAACTAACACCGGAAACGTATGTAACTATTATAACTATAACCGAAAAACATAATAAGACGCTTATCCGAACACTTCGGCTTTGGCCGAATCCGACGCCTCCCGGTCAGCTGACGGCTCGAGTTATGAAAATTTTCATCTGGCCGAAAACCGAAACTAACACCGGAAACGTATGTAACTATTATAACTATAACCGAAAAACATAATAAGACGCTTATCCGAACACTTCGACTCAGAGCATATCCGACGCCTCAGGGTCAGCTGACGGCTCGAGTTATGAAAATTTTCATCTGGCCGAAAACCGAAACTAACACCGGAAACGTATGTAACTATTATAACTATAACCGAAAAACATAATAAGACGCTTATCCGAACACATCGACTCAGAGCGAATCCGACGCCTCCGGGTCAGCTGACGGCTCGAGTTATGAAAATTATCATCTGGCCGAAAACCGAAACTAACCCCGGAAACGTATGTAACTATTATAACTATAACCGAAAAAATAATAAGACGCTTATCCGAACACATCGACTCAGAGCATATCCGACGCCTCAGGGTCAGCTGACGGCTCGAGTTATGAAAATTTTCATCTGGCCGAAAACCGAAACTAACACCGGAAACGTATGTAACTATTATAACTATAACCGAAAAACATAATAAGACGCTTATCCGAACACATCGACTCAGAGCGAATCCGACGCCTCCGGGTCAGCTGACGGCTCGAGTTATGAAAATTATCATCTGGCCGAAAACCGAAACTAACCCCGGAAACGTATGTAACTATTATAACTATAACCGAAAAACATAATAAGACGCTTATCCGAACACATCGACTCAGAGCGAATCCGACGCCTCCGGGTCAGCTGACGGCTCGAGTTATGAAAATTTTCATCCGGCCGAAAACCGAAACTAACACCGGAAACGTATGTAACTATTATAACTATAACCGAAAAACATAATAAGACGCTTATCCGAACACATCGACTCAGAGCGAATCCGACGCCTCCGGGTCAGCTGACGGCTCGAGTTATGAAAATTATCATCTGGCCGAAAACCGAAACTAACCCCGGAAACGTATGTAACTATTATAACTATAACCGAAAAACATAATAAGACGCTTATCCGAACACATCGGCTTTGGCCGAATCCGACGCCTCCCGGTCAGCTGACGGCTCGAGTTATGAAAATTTTCATCTGGCCGAAAACCGAAACTAACACCGGAAACGTATGTAACTATTATAACTATAACCGAAAAACATAATAAGACGCTTATCCGAACACTTCGGCTTTGGCCGAATCCGACGCCTCCCGGTCAGCTGACGGCTCGAGTTATGAAAATTGTCATCTGGCCGAAAACCGAAACTAACACCGGAAACGTATGTAACTATATTAATATAACCGAAAAACATAATAAGACGCTTATCCGAACACTTCGGCTTTGGCCGAATCCGACGCCTCCCGGTCAGCTGACGGCTCGAGTTATGAAAATTTTCATCTGGCCGAAAACCGAAACTAACACCGGAAACGTATGTAACTATTATAACTATAACCGAAAAACATAATAAGACGCTTATCCGAACACTTCGGCTTTGGCCGAATCCGACGCCTCCCGGTCAGCTGACGGCTCGAGTTATGAAAATTGTCATCTGGCCGAAAACCGAAACTAACACCGGAAACGTATGTAACTATTATAACTATAACCGAAAAACATAATAAGACGCTTATCCGAACACATCGACTCAGAGCATATCCGACGCCTCAGGGTCAGCTGACGGCTCGAGTTATGAAAATTTTCATCTGGCCGAAAACCGAAACTAACACCGGAAACGTATGTAACAATTATAACTATAACCGAAAAACATAATAAGACGCTTATCCGAACACATCGACTCAGAGCGAATCCGACGCCTCCGGGTCAGCTGACGGCTCGAGTTATGAAAATTATCATCTGGCCGAAAACCGAAACTAACCCCGGAAACGTATGTAACTATTATAACTATAACCGAAAAACATAATAAGACGCTTATCCGAACACTTCGACTCAGAGCATATCCGACGCCTCAGGGTCAGCTGACGGCTCGAGTTATGAAAATTTTCATCTGGCCGAAAACCGAAACTAACACCGGAAACGTATGTAACTATTATAACTATAACCGAAAAACATAATAAGACGCTTATCCGAACACATCGACTCAGAGCGAATCCGACGCCTCCGGGTCAGCTGACGGCTCGAGTTATGAAAATTTTCATCCGGCCGAAAACCGAAACTAACACCGGAAACGTATGTAACTATTATAACTATAACCGAAAAACATAATAAGACGCTTATCCGAACACATCGACTCAGAGCGAATCCGACGCCTCCGGGTCAGCTGACGGCTCGAGTTATGAAAATTATCATCTGGCCGAAAACCGAAACTAACCCCGGAAACGTATGTAACTATTATAACTATAACCGAAAAACATAATAAGACGCTTATCCGAACACATCGACTCAGAGCGAATCCGACGCCTCCCGGTCAGCTGACGGCTCGAGTTATGAAAATTTTCATCTGGCCGAAAACCGAAACTAACACCGGAAACGTATGTAACTATTATAACTATAACCGAAAAACATAATAAGACGCTTATCCGAACACTTCGACTCAGAGCATATCCGACGCCTCAGGGTCAGCTGACGGCTCGAGTTATGAAAATTTTCATCTGGCCGAAAACCGAAACTAACACCGGAAACGTATGTAACTATTATAACTATAACCGAAAAACATAATAAGACGCTTATCCGAACACTTCGGCTTTGGCCGAATCCGACGCCTCCCGGTCAGCTGACGGCTCGAGTTATGAAAATTTTCATCTGGCCGAAAACCGAAACTAACACCGGAAACGTATGTAACTATTATAACTATAACCGAAAAACATAATAAGACGCTTATCCGAACACTTCGACTCAGAGCATATCCGACGCCTCAGGGTCAGCTGACGGCTCGAGTTATGAAAATTTTCATCTGGCCGAAAACCGAAACTAACACCGGAAACGTATGTAACTATTATAACTATAACCGAAAAACATAATAAGACGCTTATCCGAACACATCGACTCAGAGCGAATCCGACGCCTCCGGGTCAGCTGACGGCTCGAGTTATGAAAATTATCATCTGGCCGAAAACCGAAACTAACCCCGGAAACGTATGTAACTATTATAACTATAACCGAAAAAATAATAAGACGCTTATCCGAACACATCGACTCAGAGCATATCCGACGCCTCAGGGTCAGCTGACGGCTCGAGTTATGAAAATTTTCATCTGGCCGAAAACCGAAACTAACACCGGAAACGTATGTAACTATTATAACTATAACCGAAAAACATAATAAGACGCTTATCCGAACACATCGACTCAGAGCGAATCCGACGCCTCCGGGTCAGCTGACGGCTCGAGTTATGAAAATTATCATCTGGCCGAAAACCGAAACTAACCCCGGAAACGTATGTAACTATTATAACTATAACCGAAAAACATAATAAGACGCTTATCCGAACACATCGACTCAGAGCGAATCCGACGCCTCCGGGTCAGCTGACGGCTCGAGTTATGAAAATTTTCATCCGGCCGAAAACCGAAACTAACACCGGAAACGTATGTAACTATTATAACTATAACCGAAAAACATAATAAGACGCTTATCCGAACACATCGACTCAGAGCGAATCCGACGCCTCCGGGTCAGCTGACGGCTCGAGTTATGAAAATTATCATCTGGCCGAAAACCGAAACTAACCCCGGAAACGTATGTAACTATTATAACTATAACCGAAAAACATAATAAGACGCTTATCCGAACACATCGGCTTTGGCCGAATCCGACGCCTCCCGGTCAGCTGACGGCTCGAGTTATGAAAATTTTCATCTGGCCGAAAACCGAAACTAACACCGGAAACGTATGTAACTATTATAACTATAACCGAAAAACATAATAAGACGCTTATCCGAACACTTCGGCTTTGGCCGAATCCGACGCCTCCCGGTCAGCTGACGGCTCGAGTTATGAAAATTGTCATCTGGCCGAAAACCGAAACTAACACCGGAAACGTATGTAACTATATTAATATAACCGAAAAACATAATAAGACGCTTATCCGAACACTTCGGCTTTGGCCGAATCCGACGCCTCCCGGTCAGCTGACGGCTCGAGTTATGAAAATTTTCATCTGGCCGAAAACCGAAACTAACACCGGAAACGTATGTAACTATTATAACTATAACCGAAAAACATAATAAGACGCTTATCCGAACACTTCGGCTTTGGCCGAATCCGACGCCTCCCGGTCAGCTGACGGCTCGAGTTATGAAAATTGTCATCTGGCCGAAAACCGAAACTAACACCGGAAACGTATGTAACTATTATAACTATAACCGAAAAACATAATAAGACGCTTATCCGAACACATCGACTCAGAGCATATCCGACGCCTCAGGGTCAGCTGACGGCTCGAGTTATGAAAATTTTCATCTGGCCGAAAACCGAAACTAACACCGGAAACGTATGTAACAATTATAACTATAACCGAAAAACATAATAAGACGCTTATCCGAACACATCGACTCAGAGCGAATCCGACGCCTCCGGGTCAGCTGACGGCTCGAGTTATGAAAATTATCATCTGGCCGAAAACCGAAACTAACCCCGGAAACGTATGTAACTATTATAACTATAACCGAAAAACATAATAAGACGCTTATCCGAACACTTCGACTCAGAGCATATCCGACGCCTCAGGGTCAGCTGACGGCTCGAGTTATGAAAATTTTCATCTGGCCGAAAACCGAAACTAACACCGGAAACGTATGTAACTATTATAACTATAACCGAAAAACATAATAAGACGCTTATCCGAACACATCGACTCAGAGCGAATCCGACGCCTCAGGGTCAGCTGACGGCTCGAGTTATGAAAATTTTCATCTGGCCGAAAACCGAAACTAACACCGGAAACGTATGTAACTATTATAACTATAACCGAAAAACATAATAAGACGCTTATCCGAACACTTCGGCTTTGGCCGAATCCGACGCCTCCCGGTCAGCTGACGGCTCGAGTTATGAAAATTTTCATCTGGCCGAAAACCGAAACTAACACCGGAAACGTATGTAACTATTATAACTATAACCGAAAAACATAATAAGACGCTTATCCGAACACATCGACTCAGAGCGAATCCGACGCCTCCGGGTCAGCTGACGGCTCGAGTTATGAAAATTTTCATCTGGCCGAAAACCGAAACTAACACCGGAAACGTATGTAACTATTATAACTATAACCGAAAAACATAATAAGACGCTTATCCGAACACTTCGACTCAGAGCATATCCGACGCCTCCCGGTCAGCTGACGGCTCGAGTTATGAAAATTTTCATCTGGCCGAAAACCGAAACTAACACCGGAAACGTATGTAACTATTATAACTATAACCGAAAAACATAATAAGACGCTTATCCGAACACTTCGGCTTTGGCCGAATCCGACGCCTCCCGGTCAGCTGACGGCTCGAGTTATGAAAATTTTCATCCGGCCGAAAACCGAAACTAACACCGGAAACGTATGTAACTATTATAACTATAACCGAAAAACATAATAAGACGCTTATCCAAACACATCGACTCAGAGCATATCCGACGCCTCAGGGTCAGCTGACGGCTCGAGTTATGAAAATTTTCATCTGGCCGAAAACCGAAACTAACACCGGAATCGTATGTAACTATTATAACTATAACCGAAAAACATAATAAGACGCTTATCCGAACACATCGACTCAGAGCGAATCCGACGCCTCCGGGTCAGCTGACGGCTCGAGTTATGAAAATTTTCATCCGGCCGAAAACCGAAACTAACACCGGAAACGTATGTAACTATTATAACTATAACCGAAAAACATAATAAGACGCTTATCCGAACACATCGACTCAGAGCGAATCCGACGCCTCCGGGTCAGCTGACGGCTCGAGTTATGAAAATTTTCATCTGGCCGAAAACCGAAACTAACACCGGAAACGTATGTAACTATTATAACTATAACCGAAAAACATAATAAGACGCTTATCCGAACACTTCGACTCAGAGCATATCCGACGCCTCCCGGTCAGCTGACGGCTCGAGTTATGAAAATTTTCATCTGGCCGAAAACCGAAACTAACACCGGAAACGTATGTAACTATTATAACTATAACCGAAAAACATAATAAGACGCTTATCCGAACACTTCGGCTTTGGCCGAATCCGACGCCTCCCGGTCAGCTGACGGCTCGAGTTATGAAAATTTTCATCCGGCCGAAAACCGAAACTAACACCGGAAACGTATGTAACTATTATAACTATAACCGAAAAACATAATAAGACGCTTATCCAAACACATCGACTCAGAGCATATCCGACGCCTCAGGGTCAGCTGACGGCTCGAGTTATGAAAATTTTCATCTGGCCGAAAACCGAAACTAACACCGGAATCGTATGTAACTATTATAACTATAACCGAAAAACATAATAAGACGCTTATCCGAACACATCGACTCAGAGCGAATCCGACGCCTCCGGGTCAGCTGACGGCTCGAGTTATGAAAATTATCATCTGGCCGAAAACCGAAACTAACCCCGGAAACGTATGTAACTATTATAACTATAACCGAAAAACATAATAAGACGCTTATCCGAACACATCGACTCAGAGCGAATCCGACGCCTCCGGGTCAGCTGACGGCTCGAGTTATGAAAATTTTCATCTGGCCGAAAACCGAAACTAACACCGGAAACGTATGTAACTATTATAACTATAACCGAAAAACATAATAAGACGCTTATCCGAGCACTTCGGCTTTGGCCGAATCCGACGCCTCCCGGTCAGCTGACGGCTCGAGTTATGAAAATTTTCATCCGGCCGAAAACCGAAACTAACACCGGAAACGTATGTAACTATTATAACTATAACCGAAAAACATAATAAGACGCTTATCCGAACACATCGACTCAGAGCATATCCGACGCCTCAGGGTCAGCTGACGGCTCGAGTTATGAAAATTTTCATCTGGCCGAAAACCGAAACTAACACCGGAAACGTATGTTACTATTATAACTATAACCGAAAAACATAATAAGACGCTTATCCGAACACATCGACTCAGAGCATATCCGACGCCTCAGGGTCAGCTGACGGCTCGAGTTATGAAAATTTTCATCTGGCCGAAAACCGAAACTAACACCGGAAACGTATGTAACTATTATAACTATAACCGAAAAACATAATAAGACGCTTATCCGAGCACTTCAGCTTTGGCCGAATCCGACGCCTCCCGGTCAGCTGACGGCTCGAGTTATGAAAATTTTCATCCGGCCGAAAACCGAAACTAACACCGGAAACGTATGTAACTATTATAACTATAACCGAAAAACATAATAAGACGCTTATCCGAACACATCGACTCAGAGCATATCCGACGCCTCAGGGTCAGCTGACGGCTCGAGTTATGAAAATTTTCATCTGGCCGAAAACCGAAACTAACACCGGAAACGTATGTAACTATTATAACTATAACCGAAAAACATAATAAGACGCTTATCCGAACACTTCGGCTTTGGCCGAATCCAACGCCTCCCGGTCAGCTGACGGCTCGAGTTATGAAAATTGTCATCTGGCCGAAAACCGAAACTAACACCGGAAACGTATGTAACTATTATAACTATAACCGAAAAACATAATAAGACGCTTATCCGAACACATCGACTCAGAGCGAATCCGACGCCTCCGGGTCAGCTGACGGCTCGAGTTATGAAAATTGTCATCTGGCCGAAAACCGAAACTAACACCGGAATCGTATGTAACTATTATAACTATAACCGAAAAACATAATAAGACGCTTATCCGAACACATCGACTCAGAGCGAATCCGACGCCTCCGGGTCAGCTGACGGCTCGAGTTATGAAAATTATCATCTGGCCGAAAACCGAAACTAACCCCGGAAACGTATGTAACTATTATAACTATAACCGAAAAACATAATAAGACGCTTATCCGAACACATCGACTCAGAGCGAATCCGACGCCTCCGGGTCAGCTGACGGCTCGAGTTATGAAAATTTTCATCCAGCCGAAAACCGAAACTAACACCGGAATCGTATGTTACTATTATAACTATAACCGAAAAACATAATAAGACGCTTATCCGAGCACTTCGGCTTTGGCCGAATCCGACGCCTCCCGGTCAGCTGACGGCTCGAGTTATGAAAATTTTCATCCGGCCGAAAACCGAAACTAACACCGGAAACGTATGTAACTATTATAACTATAACCGAAAAACATAATAAGACGCTTATCCGAACACATCGACTCAGAGCATATCCGACGCCTCAGGGTCAGCTGACGGCTCGAGTTATGAAAATTTTCATCTGGCCGAAAACCGAAACTAACACCGGAAACGTATGTAACTATTATAACTATAACCGAAAAACATAATAAGACGCTTATCCGAACACATCGACTCAGAGCATATCCGACGCCTCAGGGTCAGCTGACGGCTCGAGTTATGAAAATTTTCATCTGGCCGAAAACCGAAACTAACACCGGAAACGTATGTAACTATTATAACTATAACCGAAAAACATAATAAGACGCTTATCCGAACACATCGACTCAGAGCATATCCGACGCCTCAGGGTCAGCTGACGGCTCGAGTTATGAAAATTTTCATCCGGCCGAAAACCGAAACTAACACCGGAAACGTATGTAACTATTATAACTATAACCGAAAAACATAATAAGACGCTTATCCGAACACATCGACTCAGAGCGAATCCGACGCCTCCGGGTCAGCTGACGGCTCGAGTTATGAAAATAATCATCTGGCCGAAAACCGAAACTAACCCCGGAAACGTATGTAACTATTATAACTATAACCGAAAAACATAATAAGACGCTTATCCGAACACTTCGGCTTTGGCCGAATCCAACGCCTCGCGGTCAGCTGATGGCTCGAGTTATGAAAATTTTCATCCGGCCGAAAACCGAAACTAACACCGGAAACGTATGTAACTATTATAACTATAACCGAAAAACATAATAAGACGCTTATCCGAACACATCGACTCAGAGCATATCCGACGCCTCAGGGTCAGCTGACGGCTCGAGTTATGAAAATTGTCATCTGGCCGAAAACCGAAACTAACCCCGGAAACGTATGTAACTATTATAACTATAACCGAAAAACATAATAAGACGCTTATCCGAACACATCGACTCAGAGCGAATCCGACGCCTCCGGGTCAGCTGACGGCTCGAGTTATGAAAATTATCATCTGGCCGAAAATCGAAACTAACCCCGGAAACGTATGTAACTATTATAACTATAACCGAAAAACATAATAAGACGCTTATCCGAACACATCGACTCAGAGCGAATCCGACGCCTCCGGGTCAGCTGACGGCTCGAGTTATGAAAATTTTCATCTGGCCGAAAACCGAAACTAACACCGGAAACGTATGTAACTATTATAACTATAACCGAAAAACATAATAAGACGCTTATCCGAGCACTTCGGCTTTGGCCGAATCCGACGCCTCCCGGTCAGCTGACGGCTCGAGTTATGAAAATTTTCATCCGGCCGAAAACCGAAACTAACACCGGAAACGTATGTAACTATTATAACTATAACCGAAAAACATAATAAGACGCTTATCCGAACACATCGACTCAGAGCATATCCGACGCCTCAGGGTCAGCTGACGGCTCGAGTTATGAAAATTTTCATCTGGCCGAAAACCGAAACTAACACCGGAAACGTATGTTACTATTATAACTATAACCGAAAAACATAATAAGACGCTTATCCGAACACATCGACTCAAAGCATATCCGACGCCTCAGGGTCAGCTGACGGCTCGAGTTATGAAAATTTTCATCTGGCCGAAAACCGAAACTAACACCGGAATCGTATGTAACTATTATAACTATAACCGAAAAACATAATAAGACGCTTATCCGAACACATCGACTCAGAGCGAATCCGACGCCTCCGGGTCAGCTGACGGCTCGAGTTATGAAAATTTTCATCCAGCCGAAAACCGAAACTAACACCGGAATCGTATGTAACTATTATAACTATAACCGAAAAACATAATAAGACGCTTATCCGAGCACTTCGGCTTTGGCCGAATCCGACGCCTCCCGGTCAGCTGACGGCTCGAGTTATGAAAATTTTCATCCGGCCGAAAACCGAAACTAACACCGGAAACGTATGTAACTATTATAACTATAACCGAAAAACATAATAAGACGCTTATCCGAGCACTTCAGCTTTGGCCGAATCCGACGCCTCCCGGTCAGCTGACGGCTCGAGTTATGAAAATTTTCATCCGGCCGAAAACCGAAACTAACACCGGAAACGTATGTAACTATTATAACTATAACCGAAAAACATAATAAGACGCTTATCCGAACACATCGACTCAGAGCATATCCGACGCCTCAGGGTCAGCTGACGGCTCGAGTTATGAAAATTTTCATCTGGCCGAAAACCGAAACTAACACCGGAAACGTATGTAACTATTATAACTATAACCGAAAAACATAATAAGACGCTTATCCGAACACTTCGGCTTTGGCCGAATCCAACGCCTCCCGGTCAGCTGACGGCTCGAGTTATGAAAATTGTCATCTGGCCGAAAACCGAAACTAACCCCGGAAACGTATGTAACTATTATAACTATAACCGAAAAACATAATAAGACGCTTATCCGAACACATCGACTCAGAGCGAATCCGACGCCTCCGGGTCAGCTGACGGCTCGAGTTATGAAAATTGTCATCTGGCCGAAAACCGAAACTAACACCGGAATCGTATGTAACTATTATAACTATAACCGCAAAACATAATAAGACGCTTATCCGAACACTTCGACTCAGAGCATATCCGACGCCTCAGGGTCAGCTGACGGCTCGAGTTATGAAAATTTTCATCTGGCCGAAAACCGAAACTAACACCGGAATCGTATGTAACTATTATAACTATAACCGAAAAACATAATAAGACGCTTATCCGAACACATCGACTCAGAGCGAATCCGACGCCTCCGGGTCAGCTGACGGCTCGAGTTATGAAAATTTTCATCCAGCCGAAAACCGAAACTAACACCGGAATCGTATGTAACTATTATAACTATAACCGAAAAACATAATAAGACGCTTATCCGAGCACTTCGGCTTTGGCCGAATCCGACGCCTCCCGGTCAGCTGACGGCTCGAGTTATGAAAATTTTCATCCGGCCGAAAACCGAAACTAACACCGGAAACGTATGTAACTATTATAACTATAACCGAAAAACATAATAAGACGCTTATCCGAACACATCGACTCAGAGCATATCCGACGCCTCAGGGTCAGCTGACGGCTCGAGTTATGAAAATTTTCATCTGGCCGAAAACCGAAACTAACACCGGAAACGTATGTTACTATTATAACTATAACCGAAAAACATAATAAGACGCTTATCCGAACACATCGACTCAGAGCATATCCGACGCCTCAGGGTCAGCTGACGGCTCGAGTTATGAAAATTTTCATCTGGCCGAAAACCGAAACTAACACCGGAAACGTATGTAACTATTATAACTATAACCGAAAAACATAATAAGACGCTTATCCGAGCACTTCAGCTTTGGCCGAATCCGACGCCTCCCGGTCAGCTGACGGCTCGAGTTATGAAAATTTTCATCCGGCCGAAAACCGAAACTAACACCGGAAACGTATGTAACTATTATAACTATAACCGAAAAACATAATAAGACGCTTATCCGAACACTTCGGCTTTGGCCGAATCCGACGCCTCAGGGTCAGCTGACGGCTCGAGTTATGAAAATTTTCATCTGGCCGAAAACCGAAACTAACACCGGAAACGTATGTTACTATTATAACTATAACCGAAAAACATAATAAGACGCTTATCCGAACACATCGACTCAGAGCATATCCGACGCCTCAGGGTCAGCTGACGGCTCGAGTTATGAAAATTTTCATCTGGCCGAAAACCGAAACTAACACCGGAAACGTATGTAACTATTATAACTATAACCGAAAAACATAATAAGACGCTTATCCGAGCACTTCAGCTTTGGCCGAATTCGACGCCTCCCGGTCAGCTGACGGCTCGAGTTATGAAAATTTTCATCCGGCCGAAAACCGAAACTAACACCGGAAACGTATGTAACTATTATAACTATAACCGAAAAACATAATAAGACGCTTATCCGAACACATCGACTCAGAGCATATCCGACGCCTCAGGGTCAGCTGACGGCTCGAGTTATGAAAATTTTCATCTGGCCGAAAACCGAAACTAACACCGGAAACGTATGTAACTATTATAACTATAACCGAAAAACATAATAAGACGCTTATCCGAACACTTCGGCTTTGGCCGAATCCAACGCCTCCCGGTCAGCTGACGGCTCGAGTTATGAAAATTGTCATCTGGCCGAAAACCGAAACTAACCCCGGAAACGTATGTAACTATTATAACTATAACCGAAAAACATAATAAGACGCTTATCCGAACACATCGACTCAGAGCGAATCCGACGCCTCCGGGTCAGCTGACGGCTCGAGTTATGAAAATTGTCATCTGGCCGAAAACCGAAACTAACACCGGAATCGTATGTAACTATTATAACTATAACCGCAAAACATAATAAGACGCTTATCCGAACACTTCGACTCAGAGCATATCCGACGCCTCAGGGTCAGCTGACGGCTCGAGTTATGAAAATTTTCATCTGGCCGAAAACCGAAACTAACACCGGAATCGTATGTAACTATTATAACTATAACCGAAAAACATAATAAGACGCTTATCCGAACACATCGACTCAGAGCGAATCCGACGCCTCCGGGTCAGCTGACGGCTCGAGTTATGAAAATTTTCATCCAGCCGAAAACCGAAACTAACACCGGAATCGTATGTAACTATTATAACTATAACCGAAAAACATAATAAGACGCTTATCCGAGCACTTCGGCTTTGGCCGAATCCGACGCCTCCCGGTCAGCTGACGGCTCGAGTTATGAAAATTTTCATCCGGCCGAAAACCGAAACTAACACCGGAAACGTATGTAACTATTATAACTATAACCGAAAAACATAATAAGACGCTTATCCGAACACATCGACTCAGAGCATATCCGACGCCTCAGGGTCAGCTGACGGCTCGAGTTATGAAAATTTTCATCTGGCCGAAAACCGAAACTAACACCGGAAACGTATGTTACTATTATAACTATAACCGAAAAACATAATAAGACGCTTATCCGAACACATCGACTCAGAGCATATCCGACGCCTCAGGGTCAGCTGACGGCTCGAGTTATGAAAATTTTCATCTGGCCGAAAACCGAAACTAACACCGGAAACGTATGTAACTATTATAACTATAACCGAAAAACATAATAAGACGCTTATCCGAGCACTTCAGCTTTGGCCGAATCCGACGCCTCCCGGTCAGCTGACGGCTCGAGTTATGAAAATTTTCATCCGGCCGAAAACCGAAACTAACACCGGAAACGTATGTAACTATTATAACTATAACCGAAAAACATAATAAGACGCTTATCCGAGCACTTCGGCTTTGGCCGAATCCGACGCCTCCCGGTCAGCTGACGGCTCGAGTTATGAAAATTTTCATCCGGCCGAAAACCGAAACTAACACCGGAAACGTATGTAACTATTATAACTATAACCGAAAAACATAATAAGACGCTTATCCGAACACATCGACTCAGAGCATATCCGACGCCTCAGGGTCAGCTGACGGCTCGAGTTATGAAAATTTTCATCTGGCCGAAAACCGAAACTAACACCGGAAACGTATGTTACTATTATAACTATAACCGAAAAACATAATAAGACGCTTATCCGAACACATCGACTCAGAGCATATCCGACGCCTCAGGGTCAGCTGACGGCTCGAGTTATGAAAATTTTCATCTGGCCGAAAACCGAAACTAACACCGGAAACGTATGTAACTATTATAACTATAACCGAAAAACATAATAAGACGCTTATCCGAGCACTTCAGCTTTGGCCGAATCCGACGCCTCCCGGTCAGCTGACGGCTCGAGTTATGAAAATTTTCATCCGGCCGAAAACCGAAACTAACACCGGAAACGTATGTAACTATTATAACTATAACCGAAAAACATAATAAGACGCTTATCCGAACACATCGACTCAGAGCATATCCGACGCCTCAGGGTCAGCTGACGGCTCGAGTTATGAAAATTTTCATCTGGCCGAAAACCGAAACTAACACCGGAAACGTATGTAACTATTATAACTATAACCGAAAAACATAATAAGACGCTTATCCGAACACTTCGGCTTTGGCCGAATCCAACGCCTCCCGGTCAGCTGACGGCTCGAGTTATGAAAATTGTCATCTGGCCGAAAACCGAAACTAACCCCGGAAACGTATGTAACTATTATAACTATAACCGAAAAACATAATAAGACGCTTATCCGAACACATCGACTCAGAGCGAATCCGACGCCTCCGGGTCAGCTGACGGCTCGAGTTATGAAAATTGTCATCTGGCCGAAAACCGAAACTAACACCGGAATCGTATGTAACTATTATAACTATAACCGCAAAACATAATAAGACGCTTATCCGAACACTTCGACTCAGAGCATATCCGACGCCTCAGGGTCAGCTGACGGCTCGAGTTATGAAAATTTTCATCTGGCCGAAAACCGAAACTAACACCGGAATCGTATGTAACTATTATAACTATAACCGAAAAACATAATAAGACGCTTATCCGAACACATCGACTCAGAGCGAATCCGACGCCTCCGGGTCAGCTGACGGCTCGAGTTATGAAAATTTTCATCCAGCCGAAAACCGAAACTAACACCGGAATCGTATGTAACTATTATAACTATAACCGAAAAACATAATGTTAGGGCTTTTCAGTGTGTGAAGTCTGGCAGCTCGGCTCAGGTCTGGTGTGTGTACTCCAGGGTTCCAGGGATGATGATTCAATGAATGCGTTTATTATTTGATTAATGAGAAATTGCGTATATTAATTAAATTTACAAAAGTTCGTTGTTGGCAAGTAATAGCAGAAGACACAAGCAAAAAGTAACCAGTATAATATAAAATGTGAAAATTAAAAAATCATCGCGTCGGTAAAACAGATCGAAGCAGTGAATCCTCATTGGTAGCAACGGTCGGCAAAACAGGGCGGCGCTTGTTCCTGTCGCATTGATGCTATCATGTTACCGCAGATTGTTGATAGATGGCGTTGCATGTAGACATACCCCCGGCCTTGGAAGCACCGGGTTCCAACGAGGCTGCTTACAGCTGCAAGAGCGGGCAGATTTTTGGATAAGTCCTCTTGATAACACCGGTCGCCGTTTTGATAACTGCCACACGGGAGAGACCATCTCGACCTGGGAAGGTCTCTTGCACTCGTCCAAGTTGCCATCTCAGGGGCGGAAGGTGGTCTTCCTTTATTAGTACCAGCGTGTTCGGAAGTAATGTGTCTTGATTACGTTGCCACTTAGTCCTCTTTTGGAGCTCCGAGATATATTCCGTAGCCCACCGACGCCAGAAGTTTTGTCGCATCTGTTCTATGCGATCGTATCGTGGAAGGCGATGTGTGGCTGTCATCGTCAGGTCCTTGTCAGCAGGGGCAGTGAGTGGCCGGCCAATCAAAAAATGAGCTGGACTTAACGGGAGTAAATCTGTCGGATCTGTGGACATAGGGGATATAGGACGGGAGTTGAGGACAGCCTCAATTTGTGCTAACACTGTACTCAGCTCCTCGTACGTTAAATGAGCATTTCCTACAATGCGACGTAAATGATATTTGCAGGACTTGACCCCTGCCTCCCACAAACCACCAAAATGAGGCGAGTACGGGGGAATAAAAGAAAATTCTATGCAGTTATCTGCTGTGAAATTCAAGATGTCTGACTTACTTGTTTCTAAAAATTTTGAAAACTCTTTCAAAGCTCCTAAAAATGTCTTACCATTGTCAGAAAAAATCTGCATAGGTTTTCCGCGTCTAGAGATGAAGCGTTTCAAAGCCAATAAATATGCTTCACTAGTCAGACTAGTGACTAACTCTAAATGTATTGCGCGAGTCGCAAAACATACAAACAGACAGATATAACATTTAGTCAATTTAGCCCCTCTTCCTGCGCGGTTCAGTATGAGCAATGGCCCGGCGTAATCGACACCACAGCGTAAGAATGGGTATCCTGGTACGAGCCGTTCATTAGGTAAGTTACCCATTTGTATCTTCATTGGAGTAGCTCGCATACGTGCGCATCTTACACACTGGTGTACAACTTGTTTTGCTAGATTACGTCCCCTCAAAGGCCACCACGCTTCTCTAACAGTTGATAAAAGTAATTGCGGCCCAGCGTGCAATAATACCTTGTGCTGATGCTCAAAAATAAGTCTAGTAAATATGTGCTTGCTACAAAGCAACAATGGATGTTTTTTATTATAGGAAAACGAGTCGGAATTTAATAGTCTTCCTCCTACTCTAATTAAATTGTGTTCATCCATAAATATATTTAAACTAGAAATACTACGTGGACATTTGAATTGACAATGATTATTTAGATTATCATAAATTTCTGGAAAAGATTGTCGTTGTGCGATTCGAGTTAAAATCCTCATTGAATTATTCAATTCATCTACAGATAAACAACCGGTGAGACGCTGTGTATCTGCATTTTGTTTACGTATATTATGTGTGAAACGAAGAATGTATGCTACCACACGGCGCAAGCGATTCAAGCTTGAGAATCTTTGAAACGGAAAATCATCTGAATTTATCTGAACTAGCGCAGAGGATTTAACTGGTTTCAATTCTGGTAATTCATCACAATCAATGTCACAACAGCGCATATTTTGTTCCCATTCCGAATTGTTAACTTGTAAAAATGCGGGTCCGTGCCACCACAGATTGCACGACTTAAGTATATCTAGGTGCATTCCGCGCGATAACAAGTCAGCTGGGTTTTGTTTACCCGCGACGTGAAACCATAGTTTGTCACCAGTGAGCTCATTAATTTCTACAATACGATTTTGTACAAATGGTTTCAATAAATTAGGCGACATTTTAAGCCATCCTAACACAACTGTGGAGTCTGACCAAAAATAGACATTATCAAAAGTTAATCTTAATGAGTTTATTGTTTTTGTAAACAACCTTGCACCCACTAATGCACCACATAATTCTAAGCGCGGTATGCTAACCGGTTTCACCGGGGCGACCCGACTTTTTGCGCATAACAAATGAACTGTTATCATATTTTTATCTGTAATACTGCGTATGTATGCACATGCGCCGTACGCATACTGCGAAGCATCACAAAAAATATGTAATTCTATTGTTCGTGTATTTTCTTCTATTACATAACGTGGAATGCGAATATCCTGTAAATTATGAAATTTATTAATGAAGTTTTGCCAATCTGATAAAATCGACTTAGGCACAGGGTCATCCCAGTCTAATTTTGCTAACCACAGTTTTTGTAGTATAATTTTAGCAATAATAACAGTTGGTGCAAGTAGACCTAATGGATCATATGTCTGTGCGATAATTGAAAGAATGATTCGCTTAGTAACATGAGATTCATTTTGATTATATTTAGTGTCAAAATATAGTTCGTCAGAGGAATAAAACCACCCCATCCCTAATGTCTTAGTATGACAGTTTTCACCGAATGATAATTCCTTAAAAGCGGGTAGGTTTGATTGTGCAACTGGTGAATTAAATACCCACTTCCTAAGGTGGAAACAACCAGACTCTAATACTTTAGTAACACTGTTGCAAATTTCTAATAATGTTTGCTGATCATCATGCCCAGTAACGAGGTCATCTACAAAGAAATCGTCATTAATTACCCGTGCGATGACGTCATCATTGCATTCTAACGCGAGCTGCTTCAAACACCTCATACTAAGATAAGGCGCAGACGCAGTTCCGTATGTTACAGTATTAAGTTGGTACACACCGAGAGGATCAGATGGATTCTCTCTCCAAAGAACTAACTGTAAATTTCTTTGATCTTCCTGAATGTTTACTTGTCGAAACATTTTTTCGATGTCAGAACATGCGACGTGTCTGAACTGTCTGAACCGAAGTAAAATTGAAAACAAGTCGTTTTGCAACGCAGGCCCTATGTGCTGTATGTCATTTAATGATTTTCCTGACGTTGATTTTGCACTTGCATCAAACACTACTCTTAATTTAGTAGTAGAACTGTGTTCTCGGTAAACACCGTGATGTGGTAAAAAATAACAAGGTGTTTTATATTCAGAAATGCGACTCATGTGTCCCAAGCTCAAATACTCGTTCATAAAATCAATATACATTTTTCTATAGGCCGGTGCGCTTCTTAGTAATTTGCGTTCGAGTGCAAGAAACCGGTTTCGAGCCATAGAAAATGTATCGCCTAGTGCATCAGCTGATTCGCTTAGAGGTATGCGCACAGAAAAACGACCTTTATCTAAGCGTAAAGTGGTGTCTTTAAATAAAATTTCGCATGCACTTTCTTCTTTAGTGAATTTATTACTACTTATAGGAATCTCTTCGAGTTCCCAAAAACGTTTGAGATCAGAATCTAATGTATGTGTGAAATTACACTGAGTCTGTCTAATACGTGAAACCCCTTTGTGTACAATACCAGATATGATCCAACCAAATTTTGTGTTTTTTAAGTATGGACCATTAGGCAACCTAACTAAACCCTCACTAAGCAGATCCCAGAACCTGTCCGCCCCGATCAGCAAATGTATTTCACCGGAAGAACAGAATTCAGGATCGGCGAGTTGAATGTTGTCAGGTATTTCTATGTCACTTTTGGTACGCAGTGTCGGTAAATGTGATGAAATACAAGACAAAACCAAACAGTTAAAGCGTGTGTTAAATGAATTTACTTTGGATCGCAATTGAATGCTACAAGATTGTGTGGATTGAGTGACAGTATTACCTACCCCTCTTACTTGAACAGTGGACTGTATCAATGGTATATTAAGTTTTTTACACAATGTTTCTGATATGAAACAATGCTGACTCCCGTTATCCAGGAGGGCTCGTGCTGTGTGATATACGTTATGCGCGTCAGCCACTTCTACTAATGCAGTCGACAATAATACTGGATTTTGATAATAGTGCGTATTGATATTATTATCATCTTCTGTGTAAAGCGTATGTGATTTATGAGAAGTGGTGTGAGCTAATTGCGTGTGTGTGGCACTTGTACCAGGTTCAGGGTGAGACAACTTTTGTGTGATATGTGCCACTGCTGATGATGTACAAGTGTCTACTGAATCATTGTGAATTAATGTGTTGTGCTTTTTATTGCAATGCTTGCACGGTCCAAACCAACATTCAGTAACTGCGTGACCTGTGCGTAAACAATTAATACATAATCTTTTCTCTTCAATTATGCGTAATTTATCCCGAAGAGGTAAATTAAGGAACTCTTCACATGAATAAATGGGATGATTGGAACCGCACATATTGCACTTGTAACGTTGTGTATTGTGTGCCTTTTTGCTATCCTTTTGTGTCGCAACATAACTGTGTGATTTTACCGACAACGACTTCTTTGTGTGAGTGTGAGTGTTATTATTAGTGTCCACTGTAGCTGGTTTGTTTTGCGAAGGCTTCACCGTTTCCAGAAAATCAGCTCGATCTTTCAGAAATTTTAATAAATCTGATAGCAACATTTTTTTATCTACAGAACTATTAGTAGAATTACTTTTATGAAGTTCCCACTCACGCTCAGTTGAGGAATCTAGTTTCGAAACTATTATGTGGATAATTAATGTATCCCATGTATCAGTGGGTTCTCCTAAAGACTTAAGTGCTCGAATATTGCGTAAAATTGTGTCAATTAATTTACGGATCTGAGTAGCTGATTCTTTAGACATTGATTGAGCGGAAAATATTGCCTTCACGTGATTATGAACTAAAAGACGGTTATTATTGTATCTGTTTTCTAAAAGACCCCAAGCTACTAAATAATTATCTGCCGAAAACTCCAGTGATTTAATAACTTGTAGGGCGTTGCCCGCAAGAACAGAACGTAAGTAGTGAAATTTTTGCACATTCTCTAAATTATTGCTGTTGTGTATAATAGACAGATAAGTATCTCGGAACTCTAGCCATTGGTCATACGAACCATCGAAGGTAGGTAACGAAATAGTGGGTAATTTAACACCGTTAATGCGACTTTGACCTTGTGTTTGACTCTGAACTGTTTGATTACTGGAATCTTTAAGAAAACATTTACATTTAGCCACAATGGAATAATATTGGTTTTGAAACGCTTCTCTCTCTTGTAACTCTTTATCTAATTGACACTCGGGAACAGCCAAATCTAATTCATCTTGAATTTCAGAAAATTGATCAAACATATTTTTTGCTCTTTGAAAACGTTCTTCTAATTCTAATTTCTGAGTTTCTGTTAATTGCAATTCATCTAAAGATTGCACATATTTTACGAACAATGTGAATTTGCCTTTAACTGAACCTCGTTTTTTCACTAAATCGCGAATAATATCCTCAATACTTTCCGTATCTACAAGGGAATGCCTCTTTTTAACCATATTGGTGATTTACAGGAGAAAGGAATCAAGTACTTACAATTTAAACGGCAATATCGCTCGCAAAGGCAGGTAGGTAGGTAGCTGCTAGCTGCATACGCGGCCGCCGGAAAAGACTGGAATTTGCACAATAATGACGATGTTAGCACAAAATGAGTAGAGAATTGGGAACGGGAAGGATTGATTGACCTGACCGTGTTTGCAAATGCTGCTCCTGGTAGTAGTGTAGATCCGGCTCGAAGGTCCAATTTTGTTAGGGCTTTTCAGTGTGTGAAGTCTGGCAGCTCGGCTCAGGTCTGGTGTGTGTACTCCAGGGTTCCAGGGATGATGATTCAATGAATGCGTTTATTATTTGATTAATGAGAAATTGCGTATATTAATTAAATTTACAAAAGTTCGTTGTTGGCAAGTAATAGCAGAAGACACAAGCAAAAAGTAACCAGTATAATATAAAATGTGAAAATTAAAAAATCATCGCGTCGGTAAAACAGATCGAAGCAGTGAATCCTCATTGGTAGCAACGGTCGGCAAAACAGGGCGGCGCTTGTTCCTGTCGCATTGATGCTATCATGTTACCGCAGATTGTTGATAGATGGCGTTGCATGTAGACACATAATAAGACGCTTATCCGAGCACTTCGGCTTTGGCCGAATCCGACGCCTCCCGGTCAGCTGACGGCTCGAGTTATGAAAATTTTCATCCGGCCGAAAACCGAAACTAACACCGGAAACGTATGTAACTATTATAACTATAACCGAAAAACATAATAAGACGCTTATCCGAACACATCGACTCAGAGCATATCCGACGCCTCAGGGTCAGCTGACGGCTCGAGTTATGAAAATTTTCATCTGGCCGAAAACCGAAACTAACACCGGAAACGTATGTAACTATTATAACTATAACCGAAAAACATAATAAGACGCTTATCCGAACACATCGACTCAGAGCATATCCGACGCCTCAGGGTCAGCTGACGGCTCGAGTTATGAAAATTTTCATCTGGCCGAAAACCGAAACTAACACCGGAAACGTATGTAACTATTATAACTATAACCGAAAAACATAATAAGACGCTTATCCGAACACATCGACTCAGAGCATATCCGACGCCTCAGGGTCAGCTGACGGCTCGAGTTATGAAAATTTTCATCCGGCCGAAAACCGAAACTAACACCGGAAACGTATGTAACTATTATAACTATAACCGAAAAACATAATAAGACGCTTATCCGAACACATCGACTCAGAGCGAATCCGACGCCTCCGGGTCAGCTGACGGCTCGAGTTATGAAAATTATCATCTGGCCGAAAACCGAAACTAACCCCGGAAACGTATGTAACTATTATAACTATAACCGAAAAACATAATAAGACGCTTATCCGAACACTTCGACTCAGAGCATATCCGACGTCTCAGGGTCAGCTGACGGCTCGAGTTATGAAAATTTTCATCTGGCCGAAAACCGAAACTAACACCGGAAACGTATGTAACTATTATAACTATAACCGAAAAACATAATAAGACGCTTATCCGAACACTTCGGCTTTGGCCGAATCCGACGCCTCCGGGTCAGCTGACGGCTCGAGTTATGAAAATTATCATCTGGCCGAAAACCGAAACTAACCCCGGAAACGTATGTAACTATTATAACTATAACCGAAAAACATAATAAGACGCTTATCCGAACACTTCGGCTTTGGCCGAATCCAACGCCTCCCGGTCAGCTGATGGCTCGAGTTATGAAAATTTTCATCCGGCCGAAAACCGAAACTAACACCGGAAACGTATGTAACTATTATAACTATAACCGAAAAACATAATAAGACGCTTATCCGAACACATCGACTCAGAGCATATCCGACGCCTCAGGGTGAGCTGACGGCTCGAGTTATGAAAATTTTCATCTGGCCGAAAACCGAAACTAACACCGGAAACGTATGTAACTATTATAACTATAACCGAAAAACATAATAAGACGCTTATCCGAACACTTCGGCTTTGGCCGAATCCAACGCCTCCCGGTCAGCTGACGGCTCGAGTTATGAAAATTGTCATCTGGCCGAAAACCGAAACTAACCCCGGAAACGTATGTAACTATTATAACTATAACCGAAAAACATAATAAGACGCTTATCCGAACACATCGACTCAGAGCGAATCCGACGCCTCCGGGTCAGCTGACGGCTCGAGTTATGAAAATTGTCATCTGGCCGAAAACCGAAACTAACACCGGAATCGTATGTAACTATTATAACTATAACCGCAAAACATAATAAGACGCTTATCCGAACACTTCGACTCAGAGCATATCCGACGCCTCAGGGTCAGCTGACGGCTCGAGTTATGAAAATTTTCATCTGGCCGAAAACCGAAACTAACACCGGAATCGTATGTAACTATTATAACTATAACCGAAAAACATAATAAGACGCTTATCCGAACACATCGACTCAGAGCGAATCCGACGCCTCCGGGTCAGCTGACGGCTCGAGTTATGAAAATTATCATCTGGCCGAAAACCGAAACTAACCCCGGAAACGTATGTAACTATTATAACTATAACCGAAAAACATAATAAGACGCTTATCCGAACACATCGACTCAGAGCGAATCCGACGCCTCCGGGTCAGCTGACGGCTCGAGTTATGAAAATTTTCATCCGGCCGAAAACCGAAACTAACACCGGAATCGTATGTAACTATTATAACTATAACCGAAAAACATAATAAGACGCTTATCCGAGCACTTCGGCTTTGGCCGAATCCGACGCCTCCCGGTCAGCTGACGGCTCGAGTTATGAAAATTGTCATCTGGCCGAAAACCGAAACTAACACCGGAAACGTATGTAACTATTATAACTATAACCGAAAAACATAATAAGACGCTTATCCGAACACATCGACTCAGAGCGAATCCGACGCCTCCGGGTCAGCTGACGGCTCGAGTTATGAAAATTTTCATCTGGCCGAAAACCGAAACTAACACCGGAAACGTATGTAACTATTATAACTATAACCGAAAAACATAATAAGACGCTTATCCGAACACTTCGGCTTTGGCCGAATCCGACGCCTCCCGGTCAGCTGACGGCTCGAGTTATGAAAATTTTCATTTGGCCGAAAACCGAAACTAACACCGGAAACGTATGCAACTATTATAACTATAACCGAAAAACATAATAAGACGCTTATCCGAACACATCGACTCAGAGCGAATCCGACGCCTCCGGGTCAGCTGACGGCTCGAGTTATGAAAATTTTCATCTGGCCGAAAACCGAAACTAACACCGGAAACGTATGTAACTATTATAACTATAACCGAAAAACATAATAAGACGCTTATCCGAACACATCGACTCAGAGCGAATCCGACGCCTCCGGGTCAGCTGACGGCTCGAGTTATGAAAATTATCATCTGGCCGAAAACCGAAACTAACCCCGGAAACGTATGTAACTATTATAACTATAACCGAAAAACATAATAAGACGCTTATCCGAACACTTCGGCTTTGGCCGAATCCGACGCCTCCCGGTCAGCTGACGGCTCGAGTTATGAAAATTTTCATCTGGCCGAAAACCGAAACTAACACCGGAAACGTATGTAACTATTATAACTATAACCGAAAAACATAATAAGACGCTTATCCGAACACTTCGACTCAGAGCATATCCGACGCCTCAGGGTCAGCTGACGGCTCGAGTTATGAAAATTATCATCTGGCCGAAAACCGAAACTAACACCGGAAACGTATGTAACTATTATAACTATAACCGAAAAACATAATAAGACGCTTATCCGAACACATCGACTCAGAGCATATCCGACGCCTCAGGGTCAGCTGACGGCTCGAGTTATGAAAATTTTCATCTGGCCGAAAACCGAAACTAACACCGGAATCGTATGTAACTATTATAACTATAACCGAAAAACATAATAAGACGCTTATCCGAACACATCGACTCAGAGCGAATCCGACGCCTCCGGGTCAGCTGACGGCTCGAGTTATGAAAATTATCATCTGGCCGAAAACCGAAACTAACCCCGGAAACGTATGTAACTATTATAACTATAACCGAAAAAATAATAAGACGCTTATCCGAACACATCGACTCAGAGCATATCCGACGCCTCAGGGTCAGCTGACGGCTCGAGTTATGAAAATTTTCATCTGGCCGAAAACCGAAACTAACACCGGAAACGTATGTAACTATTATAACTATAACCGAAAAACATAATAAGACGCTTATCCGAACACTTCGGCTTTGGCCGAATCCGACGCCTCCCGGTCAGCTGACGGCTCGAGTTATGAAAATTATCATCTGGCCGAAAACCGAAACTAACCCCGGAAACGTATGTAACTATTATAACTATAACCGAAAAACATAATAAGACGCTTATCCGAACACATCGACTCAGAGCGAATCCGACGCCTCCGGGTCAGCTGACGGCTCGAGTTATGAAAATTTTCATCCGGCCGAAAACCGAAACTAACACCGGAATCGTATGTAACTATTATAACTATAACCGAAAAACATAATAAGACGCTTATCCGAACACTTCGGCTTTGGCCGAATCCGACGCCTCCCGGTCAGCTGACGGCTCGAGTTATGAAAATTTTCATCTGGCCGAAAACCGAAACTAACACCGGAAACGTATGTAACTATTATAACTATAACCGAAAAACATAATAAGACGCTTATCCGAACACTTCGGCTTTGGCCGAATCCGACGCCTCCCGGTCAGCTGACGGCTCGAGTTATGAAAATTTTCATCTGGCCGAAAACCGAAACTAACACCGGAAACGTATGTAACTATTATAACTATAACCGAAAAACATAATAAGACGCTTATCCGAACACTTCGGCTTTGGCCGAATCCGACGCCTCCCGGTCAGCTGACGGCTCGAGTTATGAAAATTTTCATCTGGCCGAAAACCGAAACTAACACCGGAAACGTATGTAACTATTATAACTAAAACCGAAAAACATAATAAGACGCTTATCCGAACACATCGACTCAGAGCGAATCCGACGCCTCCGGGTCAGCTGACGGCTCGAGTTATGAAAATTTTCATCTGGCCGAAAACCGAAACTAACACCGGAAACGTATGTAACTATTATAACTATAACCGAAAAACATAATAAGACGCTTATCCGAACACATCGACTCAGAGCGAATCCGACGCCTCCGGGTCAGCTGACGGCTCGAGTTATGAAAATTTTCATCTGGCCGAAAACCGAAACTAACACCGGAAACGTATGTAACTATTATAACTATAACCGAAAAACATAATAAGACGCTTATCCGAACACTTCGGCTTTGGCCGAATCCGACGCCTCCCGGTCAGCTGACGGCTCGAGTTATGAAAATTTTCATCTGGCCGAAAACCGAAACTAACACCGGAAACGTATGTAACTATTATAACTATAACCGAAAAACATAATAAGACGCTTATCCGAACACTTCGGCTTTGGCCGAATCCGACGCCTCCCGGTCAGCTGACGGCTCGAGTTATGAAAATTTTCATCTGGCCGAAAACCGAAACTAACACCGGAAACGTATGTAACTATTATAACTATAACCGAAAAACATAATAAGACGCTTATCCGAACACTTCGGCTTTGGCCGAATCCGACGCCTCCCGGTCAGCTGACGGCTCGAGTTATGAAAATTTTCATCTGGCCGAAAACCGAAACTAACACCGGAAACGTATGTAACTATTATAACTATAACCGAAAAACATAATAAGACGCTTATCCGAACACTTCGGCTTTGGCCGAATCCGACGCCTCCCGGTCAGCTGACGGCTCGAGTTATGAAAATTGTCATCTGGCCGAAAACCGAAACTAACACCGGAAACGTATGTAACTATTATAACTATAACCGAAAAATATAATAAGACGCTTATCCGAACACTTCGGCTTTGGCCGAATCCGACGCCTCCGGGTCAGCTGACGGCTCGAGTTATGAAAATTTTCATCTGGCCGAAAACCGAAACTAACACCGGAAACGTATGTAACTATTATAACTATAACCGAAAAACATAATAAGACGCTTATCCGAACACATCGACTCAGAGCGAATCCGACGCCTCCGGGTCAGCTGACGGCTCGAGTTATGAAAATTTTCATCTGGCCGAAAACCGAAACTAACACCGGAAACGTATGTAACTATTATAACTATAACCGAAAAAATAATAAGACGCTTATCCGAACACTTCGGCTTTGGCCGAATCCGACGCCTCCCGGTCAGCTGACGGCTCGAGTTATGAAAATTTTCATCTGGCCGAAAACCGAAACTAACACCGGAAACGTATGTAACTATTATAACTATAACCGAAAAACATAATAAGAAGCTTATCCGAACACTTCGGCTTTGGCCGAATCCGACGCCTCCCGGTCAGCTGACGGCTCGAGTTATGAAAATTTTCATCTGGCCGAAAACCGAAACTAACACCGGAAACGTATGTAACTATTATAACTATAACCGAAAAACATAATAAGACGCTTATCCAAACACATCGACTCAGAGCATATCCGACGCCTCAGGGTCAGCTGACGGCTCGAGTTATGAAAATTTTCATCTGGCCGAAAACCGAAACTAACACCGGAAACGTATGTAACTATTATAACTATAACCGAAAAACATAATAAGACGCTTATCCGAACACTTCGGCTTTGGCCGAATCCAACGCCTCCCGGTCAGCTGACGGCTCGAGTTATGAAAATTGTCATCTGGCCGAAAACCGAAACTAACACCGGAAACGTATGTAACTATTATAACTATAACCGAAAAACATAATAAGACGCTTATCCGAACACTTCGGCTTTGGCCGAATCCGACGCCTCCCGGTCAGCTGACGGCTCGAGTTATGAAAATTGTCATCTGGCCGAAAACCGAAACTAACACCGGAAACGTATGTAACTATATTAATATAACCGAAAAACATAATAAGACGCTTATCCGAACACTTCGGCTTTGGCCGAATCCGACGCCTCCCGGTCAGCTGACGGCTCGAGTTATGAAAATTGTCATCTGGCCGAAAACCGAAACTAACACCGGAAACGTATGTAACTATTATAACTATAACCGAAAAACATAATAAGACGCTTATCCGAACACATCGACTCAGAGCATATCCGACGCCTCAGGGTCAGCTGACGGCTCGAGTTATGAAAATTTTCATCTGGCCGAAAACCGAAACTAACACCGGAAACGTATGTAACAATTATAACTATAACCGAAAAACATAATAAGACGCTTATCCGAACACATCGACTCAGAGCGAATCCGACGCCTCCGGGTCAGCTGACGGCTCGAGTTATGAAAATTATCATCTGGCCGAAAACCGAAACTAACCCCGGAAACGTATGTAACTATTATAACTATAACCGAAAAACATAATAAGAAGCTTATCCGAACACTTCGGCTTTGGCCGAATCCGACGCCTCCCGGTCAGCTGACGGCTCGAGTTATGAAAATTTTCATCTGGCCGAAAACCGAAACTAACACCGGAAACGTATGTAACTATTATAACTATAACCGAAAAACATAATAAGACGCTTATCCGAACACATCGACTCAGAGCATATCCGACGCCTCAGGGTCAGCTGACGGCTCGAGTTATGAAAATTATCATCTGGCCGAAAACCGAAACTAACCCCGGAAACGTATGTAACTATTATAACTATAACCGAAAAACATAATAAGACGCTTATCCGAACACTTCGGCTTTGGCCGAATCCGACGCCTCCCGGTCAGCTGACGGCTCGAGTTATGAAAATTTTCATCTGGCCGAAAACCGAAACTAACACCGGAAACGTATGTAACTATTATAACTATAACCGAAAAACATAATAAGACGCTTATCCGAACACTTCGACTCAGAGCATATCCGACGCCTCAGGGTCAGCTGACGGCTCGAGTTATGAAAATCTTCATCTGGCCGAAAACCGAAACTAACACCGGAAACGTATGTAACTATTATAACTATAACCGAAAAACATAATAAGACGCTTATCCGAACACATCGACTCAGAGCATATCCGACGCCTCAGGGTCAGCTGACGGCTCGAGTTATGAAAATTTTCATCTGGCCGAAAACCGAAACTAACACCGGAATCGTATGTAACTATTATAACTATAACCGAAAAACATAATAAGACGCTTATCCGAACACATCGACTCAGAGCGAATCCGACGCCTCCGGGTCAGCTGACGGCTCGAGTTATGAAAATTATCATCTGGCCGAAAACCGAAACTAACCCCGGAAACGTATGTAACTATTATAACTATAACCGAAAAAATAATAAGACGCTTATCCGAACACATCGACTCAGAGCATATCCGACGCCTCAGGGTCAGCTGACGGCTCGAGTTATGAAAATTTTCATCTGGCCGAAAACCGAAACTAACACCGGAAACGTATGTAACTATTATAACTATAACCGAAAAACATAATAAGACGCTTATCCGAACACTTCGGCTTTGGCCGAATCCGACGCCTCCCGGTCAGCTGACGGCTCGAGTTATGAAAATTATCATCTGGCCGAAAACCGAAACTAACCCCGGAAACGTATGTAACTATTATAACTATAACCGAAAAACATAATAAGACGCTTATCCGAACACATCGACTCAGAGCGAATCCGACGCCTCCGGGTCAGCTGACGGCTCGAGTTATGAAAATTTTCATCCGGCCGAAAACCGAAACTAACACCGGAATCGTATGTAACTATTATAACTATAACCGAAAAACATAATAAGACGCTTATCCGAACACTTCGGCTTTGGCCGAATCCGACGCCTCCCGGTCAGCTGACGGCTCGAGTTATGAAAATTTTCATCTGGCCGAAAACCGAAACTAACACCGGAAACGTATGTAACTATTATAACTATAACCGAAAAACATAATAAGACGCTTATCCGAACACTTCGGCTTTGGCCGAATCCGACGCCTCCCGGTCAGCTGACGGCTCGAGTTATGAAAATTTTCATCTGGCCGAAAACCGAAACTAACACCGGAAACGTATGTAACTATTATAACTATAACCGAAAAACATAATAAGACGCTTATCCGAACACTTCGGCTTTGGCCGAATCCGACGCCTCCCGGTCAGCTGACGGCTCGAGTTATGAAAATTTTCATCTGGCCGAAAACCGAAACTAACACCGGAAACGTATGTAACTATTATAACTAAAACCGAAAAACATAATAAGACGCTTATCCGAACACATCGACTCAGAGCGAATCCGACGCCTCCGGGTCAGCTGACGGCTCGAGTTATGAAAATTTTCATCTGGCCGAAAACCGAAACTAACACCGGAAACGTATGTAACTATTATAACTATAACCGAAAAACATAATAAGACGCTTATCCGAACACATCGACTCAGAGCGAATCCGACGCCTCCGGGTCAGCTGACGGCTCGAGTTATGAAAATTTTCATCTGGCCGAAAACCGAAACTAACACCGGAAACGTATGTAACTATTATAACTATAACCGAAAAACATAATAAGACGCTTATCCGAACACTTCGGCTTTGGCCGAATCCGACGCCTCCCGGTCAGCTGACGGCTCGAGTTATGAAAATTTTCATCTGGCCGAAAACCGAAACTAACACCGGAAACGTATGTAACTATTATAACTATAACCGAAAAACATAATAAGACGCTTATCCGAACACTTCGGCTTTGGCCGAATCCGACGCCTCCCGGTCAGCTGACGGCTCGAGTTATGAAAATTTTCATCTGGCCGAAAACCGAAACTAACACCGGAAACGTATGTAACTATTATAACTATAACCGAAAAACATAATAAGACGCTTATCCGAACACTTCGGCTTTGGCCGAATCCGACGCCTCCCGGTCAGCTGACGGCTCGAGTTATGAAAATTTTCATCTGGCCGAAAACCGAAACTAACACCGGAAACGTATGTAACTATTATAACTATAACCGAAAAACATAATAAGACGCTTATCCGAACACTTCGGCTTTGGCTGAATCCGACGCCTCCCGGTCAGCTGACGGCTCGAGTTATGAAAATTGTCATCTGGCCGAAAACCGAAACTAACACCGGAAACGTATGTAACTATTATAACTATAACCGAAAAATATAATAAGACGCTTATCCGAACACTTCGGCTTTGGCCGAATCCGACGCCTCCGGGTCAGCTGACGGCTCGAGTTATGAAAATTTTCATCTGGCCGAAAACCGAAACTAACACCGGAAACGTATGTAACTATTATAACTATAACCGAAAAACATAATAAGACGCTTATCCGAACACATCGACTCAGAGCGAATCCGACGCCTCCGGGTCAGCTGACGGCTCGAGTTATGAAAATTTTCATCTGGCCGAAAACCGAAACTAACACCGGAAACGTATGTAACTATTATAACTATAACCGAAAAAATAATAAGACGCTTATCCGAACACTTCGGCTTTGGCCGAATCCGACGCCTCCCGGTCAGCTGACGGCTCGAGTTATGAAAATTTTCATCTGGCCGAAAACCGAAACTAACACCGGAAACGTATGTAACTATTATAACTATAACCGAAAAACATAATAAGAAGCTTATCCGAACACTTCGGCTTTGGCCGAATCCGACGCCTCCCGGTCAGCTGACGGCTCGAGTTATGAAAATTTTCATCTGGCCGAAAACCGAAACTAACACCGGAAACGTATGTAACTATTATAACTATAACCGAAAAACATAATAAGACGCTTATCCAAACACATCGACTCAGAGCATATCCGACGCCTCAGGGTCA